>CM041776.1:51427011-52627011 GCA_023374045.1 Limonium bicolor
CAGATTGCATAATAGCTTGAGCAACTTGGCTCTTCACTTCCCAGCCATCCTCACTGACGGAGGTGCATCTACAAAGGGTATGCTTGTCCATAAGGACTAAACATTCATCACTAATGGTGATTAGCATTAAATGCGGGTATACACTGATGGTATTTGGCTAATAAGCCATGTCTGAAAATTCTCGAACAATTAAACTGGTGTGGTTTACAATTATAATGGCTGTATAATTTCTTCAGTTGTAGTGGTTGGACTAACGGTCTTTCCGAGGTTTCACAGATTACCAATCTTAAGGTTTGTATTTAAAAGTATGAAAATGTTGGTATAAAATAAGAGATTAAAATTAGTAGTAGTTGTAGTAGCAGCACTTGCTGTAGCAAGTGCGCAAGGCAGATGGAAATTTTAGTGGTTTAATTGTCATAGCGCTTGCAATAGCAAGTGCGCCATGCAGGTGGAAATTTTGGTTCAGTAATTACCGGTCTCATTGACTCTGCGTCGTTGAGTATGGGCTACATGATAATGTAAGCATCAACATTCTGTTCATATATATAATCCGTCAAAGTTCCAAGGTTACTCGTATCGAGTCCACAAAACTAGTCTCAAAAGTCATACACAAAAGGCGAGTGGTCAATGACACACTCCCACATATTTACAACATATCTCTGTCTAACATCCAAGGTATGTACATAACATGGTAAACAAAAGTCTTCCACCAGCAGTCTCATGGAGTTTAGGGTACTCATGCCCTATCTACTCCCTTGCCTCTCTGGGCTCCAGCATCAGTAGATATCTGGCCATCCTGACCGCCTCGTAGTACTCCAGATCCTCCAACTGAGGTCTTCTGAGTATTCCTTGGTGGCCTCTAGTTACGGCTCTCAGGGTTCATCCAACACTCGAACTCCCGGTGGCCCTCTTTCTTGCAGCACCGACACTCAACTTTGCGGCCATTACAGTCGACCCCAGGATGGTCCTTCCCACAACGCTTGCAATAGAAATGGCGTTGGGGTTGTCCGGTGCCTGATGGTATTATTTAGTTTAAGTTAGTATCTGATGATATAAAGGTTAAGGTCACAATTGAATTTAAGAGGTACGTGTTCTCACCCTTAGGAGGCGCAGATCTCAAAGGCTGAGCATCTATAGCTGGGCCGGTCAACCGAAGGACGGGCTCTTTCCCCTTAGCTCCCTGGTAACCCTGCTGCCCTTTCTTCTGGAAAAATTTCCTGTTTAAGGTTTTTGGGTCAGCATTCATAAGGTATTTAATATGGTAACAATTTAGAATGGGATAAGTCCTTACTTTCCCTTCTTCTGGCCATCGCCTGGAGATGCTCCTTCACCCTCAGACTCTCCTTCAGGGTTCTTTCTCTTCTTGGCCCCGCGAGTCTCTTCCCGAGTCTGGAGCATTAGCTCGTCCTCGAGGCAGCATCGTAACACTCCTGAAATCTCATCGGTAAGTTCTCACAAAGTTAATCGGTAATGTTGTAAGTAAAGATTTTATGGCTTTCATGTTAATACCTGGATAGTAGGATAGAGGGTAGCACCCATCGCCATCTGGATGTGAAACAACAATCCCCCCCGGAACTTCTCGACCTTCACGGTCTCTGAGTAATCAACACCGGGGAGAAAGTCCAGTAGACCAATGAATCGAGCATAGTACTCATCCACGGTCAGACCTCCCTGGGATAATGTCTCGAACTCTAGGCACTTCTTCTGCTTGAGATGTGTCGGGTAGTACTTCCCCCTCAGCAACTCGACAAAGGCAGCCCACGAAAAGTCAGGTATAGCCAGGTGATGGTCCTTGACCAACCTCCACCAAGTGCTGGTTGCATCCTTCAGATGGAAAACAGCAATGACGACCTTCTTGTCGGCAGGTACTTGCAAAGCTTCGTAGGCCTTCTCATGTTCAACTATGAAATGCTCTAAGGCTACGGGGTCTGGCTCCCCAGAATAAATAGGTGGTCGGGTCTCAGTAACTGACTTCAGCCAGTTCGTTTCCCTGGGTTGTGGCGGGTGGGCTGGTGCTCCTCCAATCTGAGTACCAAGCTGTGCGAGAACGACAGCAATCGTCTCAGCAACTTCTGAAATCACGGGGTCACCGCCTCCACCTCTACCAGTACCACGCCCTCTAGTTCCCCCAACATCTGTAGTACAGAATTTCACATAAATACTCGGTAATTCACCGTACACAACCAATAGAAATGGAATTGCCTTAAAGGCTAATATATCACGTAATTTGCATTACTAAACACAATACTTTTTAAGACGAGTCGTCTCGTACCTCACAAACGTTTCCTGTAATTTCCCAAGTCCTAAGCTCACTGTTTTAACCTATTTTCTTGTCATCGGAACGGTACTCCGCTCTGATACCACTTTTGTAACACCCCTCTCCTTAAACACGTAATAATCTCTCATGTAGCAATAAATAAAACGTCTTACAGTGGAAGAAAACAATAACAACAATACTCTCTCGGGTGTCACCGGCCATTACCCGCCCATGCAAGTAACGAAGCCAAACTATATCCAACAACCAACATAAACATACTGCTAACCGCTGTGATTACGAGATAACTCCTATACATCATACTAAGTCCATAAACCATAAATGTCGACAAGTGAGCGTCTACCCAATCCTGAATATACATAACCGTACCATAATACAATTCTCAATCTGACATTGTCATACAGATAAACTCCATGTGCGGTAATCGAAATAAACTCTAATTACCCTAGTCCCGCACTTCGGCTTCGACAATAATCAACAACCTGCATAATGGTGTAGTATCAGCGATAAACGCTAAGTATGCCGGGCCTGGACCCTAATGGTCACTTAGTCATTTTAACCATCTTATTATTAGATTGGTTTCATGCTTTTCCATTTACAGTTATAAACAATACTGTAATATACATGTATAATATACATAATCCTCCATACAAACATTCATAACACTCAACCATCCATCTAATTCAAACAGTCACAAAATATCACAAACAACAATTGTATATCGAACGTATCGAATAATAATACTGAAAAACGCCTTAGCGAACACCATCCTTTGTTAATTTAATTTCGCCTTTAAGGCCCCATCCATCCAACCATGTTAATTAAGTACCAGTTGGGTGTCATGTCAGGACAACCCGATAACCTCACCATGGACAGTAGTCCTCCCGTACACACAAAGGTGCTCATTTTGCCAGAGGTTCGGAGGTCCCTGACTATTCTCTTTGCCTTGTAAGGCGTCCATATAAAGGCCGTAGCCACCTGACCCACGATCCAAATAGGGCTCGTTGGGTATAACCTGGAGCGGAACCCGATCGGGAACCCCTCAATGATCACAAATGCGCAACCAGGTAGTTCATAAACTACACTAGATTCCTCACCTCAACTCACACCATCTCTCTCTCATAATGTTTAAGATATGCTCTTAGTCTTATGGAGAATATAATTTATTAATTAGCTGCCCAATGGGTCTCACGCATACCTAGAAGTAATCTAGGTTATATTCATGTTCGAGATCCATGCTCTAGAGACTGACAATGTCGTGACTCGTTCCTAAGTGTTTTACTTAGGTTACCATATACTTAATATTAATACTATGGTATTATATCAAGTAACGGTCTTGTCATCACTATAACGTATATGTATGTTTGTATAAGTCGATCTATAGTCGACGTAGTGTTAGTCCCGTAGGATGCTTGTGCATAAATAATTAATGCAGTAACACACAATCACATACATGTATCCAAAACACTTAACACACAAGTATATCAGCCAAATCCGAGCCCAAGGAATTCCTTAGGACAACCTGGATCAAACCCCTTTACATACCGTTCTCCAAGACCTAGGATGCGCAGTGTAGACCACTAGCTCGTCAAGCGCCTTCGTCTGAAGTATGATCTAAACAGCAATAAAACTATAAGTCAGTCTCCATGACTAACTACATCCAGTATTTTCGAATAACAAGTAACCCCGACAGTTCATCCCCGGATTTCTACAGTTATTTGTTATGGGTTTCTCTAAACTGGTCGGCTTTGTTACTTAAAACTTGTATGTCGACATATTTTGACTGTTAAGTTTAATTCATTGTATTTCTTTAATCTTATCCATCATTTAATTTAGGTACATAACCTATAGTTACATGTTGCATGCATGACTTATTATATTGTATTATTTTTCCACCATCCATTATAATACATGGTATTATATAATCCATTATCTTTAGCAAATTATATTTGCATTCAAAACTTATAACTTATAGTTTGTAACTATTTTTATGTAATAACCACAACCATTATATTATATGGTTTCCAACCATAATATATATCCATCCTTATATACATTATTCTCGCATATGTATATATTTACCATATAGGTAAGTTTCATGAGTTATAAAACTCTCATATTATATGTTACATTTTATCATCTTATATTAGATGATTATTCCCATTAGTCGTATTATATTATACAACCTATATTAAGATTATTATCCTAATATTATGTAACATTTTATGTTGTATAATTACAACTCCGAAGGTTTATTCAATAAATACCTTAGTTATAAATCTTATTTATTCATAGTTTGTCACATTATTTAATGTGAATACCTTTACTTATATTAATTCCACCTAAACCATATAATTGTTATATCATTTATAACATTATAGACGATAGTCTAAAACTCATTTTTCTAACCTTAATAATTCGGTACAGCCCTTTATTTCATTTTAATTTCATTTTGACCATATAACATAATGTAACGTTATACCATATACTAATACCATATAATATGATATTTTTATTTCCTTTAATTTATAACCTATAGTTTTTATACAAAACTATTTATATTGCCGCATAGGCACATATATTAAAACCTTATTTTTTTCCATAATCCATAGTTCCCTTTATTTACAAAATCACCCCATTATTTATACCATGTTATATATACCATATAATATAACATTTTTAACTTATAAAAGGGTATAACCTATGGTTTTATTTTGTAAAATTTCCGAACAGACCCATGTGCTGTTCTAAATTATTTTTCTAACCCACCAAGTTTCTATGATTGCCATTCGGCCCAATTTATAACATATAGTTTGATAATATCATTAAAACTATATATTATACATATATCTTATTAAATACTCTTATATTATTCTAAAAATCACCAAATTTCACCCAAGGGTTATAATTAACACTATTAACCCAAATACAATCGGTTATTACTATTCCACCACATCTTGTATTCCAAAGTGTCATAATGACATAATAACTATATATTATACAGTAACTTTTGCTACACCACACCGCTGAATTTAGATGCAGTAAAAAGTATGCCCGTTAGTCTCTGAGGAACGCGCCTCACGCGCGTCCTCACTCCCCCCTATTCCGAATCGTTCTCCTCCAATCCCCCCCCTCCGTCGCCGGCGCACTGGCTTCCAGCTCCTTTGTCTTCTCCTCCAATTCCCCCTCCGTCGCCATCGCAGTGGCTTCCAGCGCCTCTGTCCAGAGCCGCCCCGCGGTGCTGCCCGCCCTCTCCTTGCCGAGATGCCGAAGAGAAGACCAGGGACGCGGTCTACCAAATCGAGCTCGCCAGTGCCGCCATCCCTGCCGCCCTCCGTCGGAGCTTCCCTGTCACCGGTTCACGCTCCCTCCCCTGTTGGTGAGGTCCATGGCGGTGAAGAAGCAAAGACTCCCCCCCTTGTTGAATCGGTTGCTGTTGACGTTGAAGCCTCTGTTGCAGCGGCGCTCCAGACTCCCCAGTCATTTGAAGAGGTTGCCATCCCTGCTGGAGCTGTAAGTGGTGGAGATCCCTCTGCTTCCCCACGTCCCGTTGCAAAATTAGTGGATTCTGCTAGCTTGGTTCTTGGTTGTGAGCAGAGCCCTGCTTCCTCTGATAGTGGGGCTGCGGTATTTTCAAACTTGGGGCCAGCAGGTCGTACACCCCCCAAGGTCAGTGAGTTTATTGTCTCCATGGTCAATACATTGACCAGTGAGGAGAATGCTCCAGTGGTCAAAGCGCAACTTGGGGTCTCTGCCCCGTCCTTGGTTGATTCTACGGCATTGACAGATTCTGACGCAAGTGATCACCCGGGTGTTATCTTTCATAGCAACGGGGCAGTCCAAAAAGCCTTTGGGGGGCTCCCTCTTACCGCCCCCGCCATCGATTTAGTTGTTGATATCTCAGGCCCTCCAGTTGATGCGGCCCTGCAGGAGTATCTTACTAAGACAGATCCTATTCCCACCGGAGCCGCGGACAAGGACTTTCCCCCACTCCCCATAGGCCCGGGTGTTGGCAAGAGAACTACTTGGGCTAAAAGAACCCCCCGACCCATTCCATCAGGCAAAACTCCCGCAGGTAAGAATACTAATCCCTCCTTTCTAGATATGCTTCTGGCCAAACAGAAATTGAGTTGCGGTATGTCGCTACGATTAGATAGCAATGACTCAATAGACTCAGATAGTCCTTATGTTACCATCGAAGAGAATGATTTATTGCCTGAAATTGACTATTGGAAAAATGCTTTAGTTGGACATATCTGGGGTAAAAAATTTAGCTTCAATATTGTTAGAGAATATGTGAAAAGAGCGAGGAGCTTTGTAGCCACCCCCCAAATCCTGCTTCATGAAGAGGGTTGGTTCTTATTTCGGTTCGATAAAGAGGAGGACTTACAACAAGTGTTAGACAAGGGCCCTTGGCTTCTTTATTCATCCCCTCTGGTTCTGAAGAAATGGTCTCCCGACTTCTCCTTCAACCCGAAAGACCTTAATCGCATTCCCGTATGGATTCAGCTCCCAGGTCTCCATACAAGCCTTTGGTCCCAATCAAGCCTAAAGAAAATCTGCTCAAAAATTGGCTCTCCACTTCATACCGACCAATCTACGGCCTCTAAGACTAGAATTTCTTATGCGAGAATCCTTGTCGAGGTCGATTTCAATCTTGAGCTAGTTAGAGAGATAGAAATTTGTGCCCCCAGCGGATCTCTTTTTCAGAAAGTAGTTTACGAATGGGAACCTATTTGCTGCTCCTCTTGTAGCCTTCTTGGCCATTCCTCTGCCCGCTGTCCTTCTGTCAACCCCGGACCCCCCAGCTCCGGATGAACCATTAAACCCTTGTTGGAGCTCCCAAACCAAATTCCGAAGAACACCTCTCTAGCTCAGAATGGCATGAAGGCCACTCCTAAGCAGGCCTTGGCAACCCCCCATAAGACCAAGACCCCACCCATAGTGGCTGCTACCTCCCCGTCTGTTCCTCTTACCACAACCCTTCCTCAGTTGACCACTCAGCCTGGCCCTGACTTAACTGCCCAAGCTCCCCATTCAATCCAGTTGCCCTCTGTCACCCCCCGCCCCCTTGACCCCCACTCCTCATCCTCCTCATACCCCCTTGATGTGATGACTTCCCCTTCCCTTCAGCTTGTGCTCTCTCCCAACCCTGAGGTAACCTGGTAGGTGATCCCCCCGAATGGTAAGAATATTGTTGGCAAGACCCCGTTATCTGGCCCGGAGGAGCACTCGCTCCAGCTAATTAACTCCTTTGACGCTCTTGAGACGGGTATCACCCCCTACCCCCTCCTCACACCAGACCCCCTCCATATGAATCTTGCAATATGGAATATTAGGGGCTGTAACGATCACCCCAAACTCCTTGAAATCCAAAAATTTGTGGCCAACAACAATCTGTGTGCGTTCGGCCTCCTCGAAACCCATGTCTCGCTCGACAACCACCTTCCCATCCTAGGCCGTTTCTTTCCTACCTGGAGTTTTCATCATAACTACGAGGTTGATAATTATGGCCGCATTTGGATACTCTAAACCCCTCCATCATCACACTCTCCCCCATCCACTGCATCGACCAAATCCTCTCCTGTAAGGCGTCCATTATGGGTACAATGGACTTTACCCTCTCAGTAGTCTATGGGAGAAACAACCCTGCTATTAGAGCTCAACTGTGGGAGGACATCTCCAACCTCAACCAAAGCATTTCAGGCCCCTGGGTGGTTGTTGGGGATTTTAATAATATCCTTTTTGCCCAAGATAGGCTAAGCAGTCGCACCCCTCACCATAGAGATTACCGTGACTTTGCGGAGTGTGTCTCAAGGGCAGAGTTGCAGGACCTTCGCTACTATGGGCGCTTCTTCACCTGGTGGAACAATCAATACAATCACGGACGCATCCACGGGAAGATTGACAGGGTATTAGTTAACGAGGAATGGATCCTAGCTTACCCCACCAGCTTTGCTTCCTTCCTTCCTCCTTTGGTGTCTGACCACAGCCCCATGATCATTTCCCTCCCTGCGCCCGCACATCTTAAAAGAAGGTTCAAATTCCTCAACCTGTGGACCAAAGACCCCTCCTTCCTTCCTTTGGTGCGTGAAGCGTGGGAGCCCCCCCCCCCCAGCCGGAAGTCGGCTCTTCTCTATCGTTCAAAGACTTCGGTTCCTTAGAACTGGACTCATTAAGCTCCATAAGACTGAATTTGGGTCCATAGGGGAGAAAGGCCAAACCATCAGAAATGATCTTGGTAATGTTCAGAGGCGCTTGGATGAGGACCCATGGAACCCGACCCTTATCTCCCTGGAGAAAACCCTAAGGCACAAGCTCCTAAATAGGGACGCCCAAGAGCTACTTTTCCTTCGCCAGCTCTCGAAGGCTAGGTGGCTTAAACTGGCAGACTCAAACACCTCCTTTTTTCATAGATCCATTAAGGCAAGAAGAAATAAAAACTCTATTGCGGCTGTTGTTAACGACTCTGGAGAAACCATTAAGGACCCTACAGAAATCGAGAACTGTTTAGTGGCCCACTTCCATCAAGCGTTAGGCACTAGTGCTTCTCCCCAGTACACTCTTTCGGATCTCAATTTAGACTCTGTTAGAACACTGGATCAATCTTCTTGGGCCCATCTCACCCGCCCGGTTGATAACAATGATATTAAATCCGCTCTCCTATCCATAGGAGACGAAAAAGCCCCAGGCCCGGATGGGTACACATCAAAATTTTTTAAAGCTGCATGGGACATTATTGGAGGGGACGTCTGTAGAGCTATCAAAAGTTTCTTCCATAGTGGTCGGATGCTCAAAGAAATTAATGCCACTTATCACCCTTATCCCCAAATCTGACAACGCCTTGGCCCCGGGCGACTACAGGCCTATCTCTTGCTGCAACACGCTGTACAAGATCATAAATAAGATTTTGGCTGACAGGCTTAAAAATGTCCTACCCGTTCTGGTGTAACACCCCAACCGCTAATCCTATGCTTACCGTCTAATTGCCCTATTAATCTTACGAGTTCGCAGCGGAATTATTACATACTTACTACGGCGGGTGGTACAATGCCGCTAACCGCCCATACGGCTAGCTAGGCTTACCTTACTTACAGTCACGGTCTGATGAACATAACGTACCGAGCTACTAAATTACTTACCAAAACACCGTATACCAAATACTTACATCATTGGATCACCGAGTAATAAGTACATTCGATTACATCATTTCTAAGTTCAAAAAAAAAAGAGTTTCTAAGGCTACTCATCTATACCAATTCTCATTCTATTCCAAAATCCAAAAAGGTGTACCCCATGGTAAACCGGCTAATCAAAAGCTATAGCCATGTACTACTCAGTACACCCATCATAAATTCATTGTTTACAATCAAAAGAAGATAAAAGGAATGAACTATGTCCTCAGCATCTTCATCCTTCACGAGTACCTGCGTGTAGTAAAAATGGTGCCCCAAGGGGCTCAGCAAACGCTGCGTATAAACTCCGCATATACCGCGTGCTAGCTAGGGCACGCCGACTATTTGACGTCCATAAACATGCTGTCATTTATTTCATACATACATGCTTTCATACAACATACATGCTATACAATTCATTACACAATCCAAGGCAACAATATAATAGCACACTACTTACCTTCACAAGGTTAGCCAAATTATGCATCCGGGTTAATCGGATTGCTTTTACTCTTTTACTCATTACTTACTTTCCTTGCTTACAAGTACTTACTTTCATTTACTTTACTTACTCATTCTTATTTACTTATACTCAAGTTAAGTCGTCGGGACCTCCGGCCCTGGGGACTACGCCGTCCCACTCCGGGATTTACTTGACTCACCAATCCGGGATGCTACCCACTTAAGGGATTTGGGCCGCGGACCAGTTTAAGAGTCAGGAATTGGAGCCAACCTCTCGTGACGCATCCTCACGCGTGGCCGAAACTATATCGGACTTCTACTCATTCCAATTTAATTACCATTTTAAGTTAGGATGGTTAGCTTGTTAGGAATAAGTTAGAAGTCCAAACACTTCACAATCGGTCACAGTATAATACATCATACATACACACATTCATCTTCATCCAAACATTTCATGAATTATACAAACTAAAATTTAAGAGAATATTCACAACATACAACACTACATATTCACAAGTATGCATATTAACTCCGATTCGTGCATTTATCTTATTTGGTGATCAATTAGCACACAACACACAAACCAGAGTAACCAAGATAGCATACGGGGCATGAGGAATCCATACCGTTCACCGTCGTACGTGTTTCCAAACGTCCTTCCGGTGTCACAAATCAAATCCTATGATATGCATACAACTGAATGATTAATTTAGCTATTATTAATCTTAACTCAACTACTTTGTGTTTACTAAACCATATTCACTAAGCCTTTACATTCCTTACACTTATGTTTCATTTTACTTACTTTCCATTACTTGTCCATAATTTACATACCCATATATATACATATGTATAGGTGGGTATATATATATATATATAGTAGTTATAAGCTTACTGTTTTTTTTTTGTAAGTATAGGGCCGTCCGACCCACCGTCCGACCCAAGCCCTGGGTCGGACCATTCCAGTAAGATTCGTTCCCAGAAAATTACCCTGTCCGACCCAGCACTATTCCGTCCGACCCATACTCTCTGGGTCGGACCATTCCAGAAGGTTTTGGTCCTGTCGTCCAAGCTCGTCGACCCACGTCCGACTCACCGTCTGGGTCGGACGAAGTCAGAAACTTCGACATTGTAAATTTCGTCTGTCCGACCCATGTCCGATCCACGGTGGGTCGGACCATTACAGAAAGTTTTATTTCGTTATTTAAGCCATGTCCGACCCACGTCCGACTCACGGCTCTGGGTCGGACCATTCCAGAAAGATTGGTTTTCGTTCTTAAGCCCCGTCCGACCCACGTCCGACTCACCGTCTGGGTCGGACGGAATCAGAACCTTGCTACAGATGTTATTTTTCTTCCCAATTTCACCCATTGCTTCCCCAATTTCCCTACATACATCCTAACATGTTTGTACAATTTAAACACTCTAAATCATGCTAATTCCTTTCCTAATTCATTACACAATCCTATACTAACTTATACACACAATTTTCCTAGTTTCACTCCAACACTTATACAGTTTTCTCCCCTTATTACATTATGCTACAGATTTCTCCTCTAACTCTCCCCAACTACAACTCCCTTCCTAATGTCATTTCTAACACTCCCAATGCATTACAACTACCTTAACTATCTTTCTCAACTTACCCCCTATCCATCTCAAACAAAATCTGTTACACACTCACATTAGTCACCTAGTTTCAATTCTCTAAGTGTTCTAATCCTAGGCAAATTTTGCCATAACCTCCCCTATAATTTTATACTCTCACCACATTGTTTTAATCACATTTTCATTCATTCTCACCTGTTTATAAACATCAACCATATACAAGCTCTCATATACAAATACTAATGCTAAAACACTCACAAAAATTCCTGCACTCAACATTAAATTCCCAATCTGTTTTAACAAGTTTTAACATATCTTTTAAAGCTTCAAAATACTTACACTCTCCTACACATTATACTACTAATGCATTACCATTTACAATACATTTTTACTTCTAAAATCGTCACATATACAAATATACACAAGGCTACACAATGAGCATTCTTACCTTGCTTTCCTTCTAGATTTTCTTTTCCTCTTCCTTCTTCCTTCTTCTCTACCGGTTTTGAAATCCCAATCCTCTAACACTACAACCATTCATATACACCATTCAATACTAAGAACTAACCCTAACCATTAATCAAGTTTCAATCTAGGTTTTAGGGTTTAGAAAATTTATTACCTTCCAAGAGTTCAAATGGAGCTTGGAGTGGCTCAAGAACAATATTTCCAACTCCACCAACAAGCCAAAATCGGCTAGAGCAAGAGGAACAACAAGGGTTTAGTTATGAATTTCGTTTTGCCCACATGGCTAGAGAAAAGATGGAGTTTTCGAAATATTTTTACCTTAGAAGAACAAGGAGAAGGAGGGCCTTCTAATGGTGGTGTTGAAGCTCCAAATGGGACATACCCATGAAAATGAAAATCGTTGTTTTCGAATTTTGGAAAGATGAAAATGTAGCTCTTGGTGAGGGGATTACAATGGTGTAGTTTTTATAATTTTTGGAAGAGTTTAAGGGAGGTTACAAGAGGAGAGAAGTTAATATTTTTGTGTGGCTTCTCTTTTCCCATGGAATCGGCTGGAAGCAGGAGGAAGAAGAAGAGAGTGAGTGAGGGGGATGCTTCACGTGAGGGAAAGGAGAATAGGGAGGAGAGAGAGTGTAAAGTGAGAGTGGGGTAGTTTTATTATTTTTGGTTGTTTGTAAATAAGGAAGGAATAAAGAGTGTGTGAGAGAGGGAAGAGGGGGCCGGCTGACTAGCACCCACACACACACAATTTTTTCTTTATTCTAAAGTGGACCATAACTCTTGGTATTTATGTTTCTACCCACAACTTCCAGTTTTTGACAGTTTTTACTAATCTCTCGTTTATTGATTTTATTGGTCTAAAGCTTCACTAATATTTATTAATGATTATTTAGTTGACCAAAATTGTTACAAGTCTATTTGAACCGTTTAAAGCACGTTTTCCCGGTTACCTCGAAAAACATGCTTTGGTTCGGTAATGCTTTTAATCCAATTTTAAGGATCCGTTTCCTTCGGATTTATTCCCTTGTGATTATTTATACTTAATTAAGCTTCTAAATTATTTATTAGCCTAATTAATCACTATTTTTAATTACGGGGTATTTCAATCTACCCCCCTTAAGAAACTTTGCCCTCAAAGTTGCTCAAGGTTAATGGTTTAGGTAATTCTACTAATTAGGCAAACCAATTGCCATAATGTATCTTACTACACCTATAAGGTGTTTACTTCTTTCACACTGCAAGCATACACATTTCAACATCATACGCAATTCACATACACAATATATCATTTCCATTCATACCATACCACAATAACACTACACCATTACATTCACAATACACATTACACCAATACACCATACATTGCGCATACACATCATTCATTACACATTACACATACATACACATCCATACTAAATTCACTTGCACTACATGTGCCATACAAAATCTGTTACAATACCTACACACTAAGCAATGCTTACCCCGAAGCAATGCAAAAGCAAAAGGGCTCTACCCCCCTTAAAAGGGGTACGACCCGTACCCGTACTAAATACTAGACTCTCTAGTCTATGAACAGCTGTGGGACTTAGCCTTCATGGCATCTTCCAACTCCCATGTCGCTTCTTCGACATCATGGTTTGACCATAGGACCTTCACCATTCGTATAGACTTATGGCGAGTGTCTCTGGTCTTCCTATCAAGGATTCTCACTGGGGTTTCGGCATATCGCATGTTTGGCTCAATGGATAAGTGCTCGGGCTCTAACACATGAAAAGGATCAGCAATATACTTCTTGAGTTGTGACCATGAAATACATCATGGACACGCCCCAAGTCCTCAGGTAGTGCTAACCTGTAGGCTACAGATCCAACTCTTTCGGTGATAGTGTACGGCCCTACAAACTTTGGGCTTAGCTTGCCCTTTCTGACCAAAACGGAAGACACCCTTCATAGGTGAAACTCGCAAGAACACTTGGTCGCCCACGGCGAACTCAAGGTCGCGTCGTCTCACATCCGCATAGGATTTCTGTTATCTTGGGCTGCCTTCATGTTAGCTCGGATTGTTGCACTTCGGCTTGTACTTGCTCAAGATACTCGGTCCTATTATGACCGCTTCACTTGACTCATCCCAACACAAGGGTGTACGGCAAGGTCTACCGTATAGAGCTTGGAAAGGCGACATCTTAATCGAGGCGTGATAACTATTATTATATGAAACTCGATAAGATGAAGCTTATCTAACCAACTCCCCTGAAAGTCCAAGGCACATGCTCGAAGCATGTCCTCCAGTGTCTAGATGGTCCTCTCTGTCTGACCGTCGGTCTGAGGATGGAAGGCGGTACTCAAGTTCAGTTCTGTACCCAACGCTTCCCTTGTAGCTCTCTAGTATCTCGAAAGAAATCTGGTGTCGCGGTCAGATACTATAGTCTTAGGGACTCCGTGGTGTCTGATAATCTCCTTATCAAAAAGCTCAGCTAGCTTTACTACCTTCCAGGTGTCCTTCATCGGTATGAATCTGGCAACCTTGGTAAGACGATCTACTACAACCCAGATCATGTTGAGTCCTCCCCTAGCAGGTGGGAGTCCTACAACAAAATCCATGGAGATATCATGAAATTTCCACTCCGGAACTGGCATAGATTGTACCATTCCGCCCGGTCTACGGTGTTCAAATTTTACCTTCTGGCATGTCAAGCATCTCAATACAAATTCTGTCACATCTGACTTCATTCCAGACCACCAGAAGTACCTCTTCATGTCTTTGTACATCTTGGAGGCTCCCGGATGGACTGACAATGTGGAACAGTGTGACTCTCGCAGGATGCGATCCCTTAGCTCAGCATTGCTTCGGGGGACGCATAGCCTGCCATTCAACCGAATCAAACCATCTTCGTGTAGCTTAAAATCATACTTTTTCTTCTCAAATGTACCATTCTCGATCTTATGTCTGATTTCGGTTAGGTAAGGGTCGCTCAACTGAGCGTCTCGCACCTCGTCAACCAAGCTAGAAGAAGCGAGTAGCGAATGGAGCGAGTGTGCTCGACGGCTCAGGGCGTTGGCTACAATGTTTGCCTTCCCTTCCTTATACTGCAGGTTGATGTCATAATCTAAAAGAAACTCCATCCACCTTCCTTGTCTCAAGTTGAGTTCTTTCTGAGTGAATACATACTGTAAGCTCTTATGGTCGGAGTAGATGGTGATGCTTACCCCATTGAGATAGTGTCGCCATATCTTCAAGGCGAAGACAATGGCTCCTAACTCTAAGTCGTGAGTCGGGTAATTCTCCTCATGCTTCTTCAGCTGGTAGGAGGCATAAGCAACAACCTTCATGCTGCATGAGTACGCATCCCATTCCTTTGCCTGATGCATCACAGTACACCTCAAATCCCTCTGTGCCCTCTGGAAAAGTAAGGACGGGCGCTGAGGTCAATGAGTCTTTAAGTTTCTGAAATGACAATTCGCACTCGTGTGTCCATACAAACGGTGCATCTTTCTTCATCAGTGTAGTCATGGGCTTAGCGACTTTCGAGAAGTCCCTTACAAATCTCCGGTAGTAACCGGCTAGACCAAGAAAGCTCCTAATGTCGGTAACAGTCTTGGGTCTAGGCCATGATCGTACAGCTTCTACCTTAGAAGGGTCAACCGAGATA
Source organism: Limonium bicolor (assembly GCA_023374045.1). NCBI lineage: Eukaryota > Viridiplantae > Streptophyta > Magnoliopsida > Caryophyllales > Plumbaginaceae > Limonium > Limonium bicolor. The sequence continues at coordinate 51,442,649 of CM041776.1, forward strand.
CCTGCGCTCGAGATGACATGTCCAAGGAATGATACCTGATCAAGCCAAAACTCGCATTTGGAGAACTTCGCATATAGCTGGTTCTCGCGCAGTGTCTCAAGCACTTTCCTCAAATGAATTTCATGTTCCTCTGGTGATTTTGAGTATACAAGTATGTCGTCGATGAAGACAACCACTGAAGTGTCCAACTGCTCACTGAATAAACGATTCATGAGGTCCATGAATTTTGCCGGTGCGTTTGACAAACCGAATGGCATCACTGTGAATTCATAGTGGCCATATCTGGTACGGAATGCCGTTTTCTCAATGTCTTGCTCTTTGATTGCAATCTGATGATACCCTGAACGGAGGTCGATCTTGGAGAAGACTGAGGCTTCTTTCAACTGGTCGAATAGATCGTCGATACGTGGCAGTGGGTATTTATTTTTGATTGTGACCGCATTCAGCTCGCGGTAGTCAATGCAAAGTCGGAGGCTACCGTCCTTCTTCTTCACAAAGAGGACCGGTGCTCCCCAGGGTGATACGCTCGGGCGTATAAACCCTTTGTCTAAAAGGTCTCTTAACTGTTCTTTCAATTCGGTCATCTCTGCTGGTGCCATGCGGTACGGTGCCCTGGCAATGGGACCGGTACCTGGCAATAGATCAATTTCAAATTCCACTGCTCTCGGTGGTGGCATGCCGGGTAGCTCCTTAGGGAATACATCGGGATACTCAGATACAATGGGTACTTCATCACTGAACTCTGGATCTCGCTCCAGTTCTTGTACATAACAAAGATACACCTCTTGGCCCTTTCTGAGCTCCCGGTACATAGCCATGGCAGATATGAGTTGTGGTCGAAGGCTCTCTCGGTCTCGGCGGTAGATACGGTAACCCCAGAAGGACTCTTGAGCAGCAAACGATGCTCGGCGCAGAAGGATTCTACCCTTGTGGCCACTCCACCAATTCATCCCAATGATTACGTCGAATCCCAATCCATTGAATTCGATGAAGGAAATGGGAAACGATTCGCCTTTGATTTGGTGCACTTTACTCGCTCCTTCGATGAGAGAGTAACCATGAAGTTCGGTAGCTCTCCGCATCTAGCTTCAACCTCTTCACAAAGGATGGTGATACGAAGTGTGAGAGGCGCCGGAGTCGAATACACGTTGGCATCAATGCCATTTACTGGGATGGTTCACGTTAGGATGGTGCCGCTTCTGCCGGCTTGTGCTTCGGTGAGGATGCTCAGGTTACCTTCGTACCGATCCACAACCTATTGGATTCACAATTGTGGATAGTATGATGGTGGACACAAGTGGAATTAAATCAACACTGCTCTTTATTGATAAACCAACCATCATACATACTGTTCTCTAATACACGTTTACTAATAGATTACATGGTACTAGGCAATTTAATACTTTCTAAAGGTAAGGTTCAGGCGTCCTGGTTTCATGTGTGTGGCATTGATTATTGCCGGCGGTGCCGTATCAACTTGATCTTGTTGATCCCGTGATACAGCATCTGAGAGTTTTCCACCCATGATTAGGACATCTCCTGATCTCAATACTAGTTTCTGTGCGAGGTCCACACGCTTCTGCTCGCTATACAGGAATACGGCGTCATCACCAATGGACCAAGACACTCGGCACTCCTTGTTCAAGAGATTCCGCTGTCTCGTCCTTGTCTTGGTGCATCCCAAGTCGTCCTTCTTTCTCATAGAAGTTGACGATACAGAGATCCGCTTCAAGTGCGGGGATCGGTTCAGGTTCACATTGTTGTGCAAGTTCTACTGCTTGTGTGATGAGTGTCTGAAACTCTAGTGGTATTGTCGGTGGCGTCGCTCTGTTTTGTGTTCGTGTCTCCTGGTATGTCTTGGTATAAGGATTCCAGTCCTTTCCCAAGCACATCATCTTCAGCTTCATCTTCGCTCCACCGGGGAATTCGGGTGTGTAAAATCCACCTTGACCCGTTCCTAGTTCGTTGCATCGTCGAATGATTGAGATTTGCGCTTCAGGTGTCAGGTATCCCTTTTAATAAGATCATACCTGGTCGGATGGACCTGACACTGTTTGTTGGTGTAGTCGTGGTTGGTGATGTCGATCTCTTCTTGATTCAAGTTTACCGGTTATGGGTAACAGATACTAAAGTTTCATACGGTTACAAATTTCATCTATGGTGAGTACTAGTTTCAACTACTTCATTTCATGCTTAGCATACACTTCATTTATTTACTCATGCATTCACTATATAGTTACACAATACTACTAGGCATGCTATTTCAAGGATTAAAGGTTTAGATGATTACCTGGGCCGGATTTCGAACCGACCCATCACGGTCAATCATGCAGAACAGGCTGCCTCTGAGGGTGGCCCCTCTGAGGACCCCGGGATCCCTGTCCCTGTGGGTGCCTGCTGGGACCGGTGCATCGCCAGATGCCACCTCCTTGCCCTCTCTCTGCTTTAGCTTTGGAAGGTTCCCTTCGGCTTTCCATTCTCTGGGCACTTGTTAGTTGTGTGTCCCAGCTTCTGACAGTTGTAGCATTTTGATGTCTCTCCCAAACAGTCTTACCAGGGTGGTCCTGGTTGCACTTTCTGCACACATAGGTCGGCCCATCGGAGAAGGTTTTGGCGACCGGAGCTAGAACCTGAGGTTAGGGGTTAGCAACAGTGTGCGTGGATAAACTAGATATGATACTTATACGAATACAAATGGATTAGGAATTTACCTTTGGTGGGTGTGATCTCAGTGGCTTTGCTGCCACCGGTGGCAGAATAACCAAGCTGAAGAAGCTCAGTTGTTTGCCCTGCTCAGCATGGGCACTGCTCTCACCCGGGATTTCTTTTGGGATTGCTGAAAGAAATTCCCTTTCTTTCTTTTTCCAGCTCTTCCTTGGTTTCTGCTTCTCAGTGCTGGTGTTTTTGTTGTTGGCCTTGCGCTCAGCGCGGTCTCTTCATCCCTTAACTGGAAAGTGATTTCAACGCGAGAAGCCGCGTGATAACACTCCTGAAATATCAGGTATTAGCCGGGATTCTCATTTAAGGAGGGATAAAGAAAGATTCAAAGAATTTAAGGAATTTAATGAATAGAAATGATACTAAGGGTTAACCGTTATTTACCTGAAGGGAGTAAATCTGGTGTAGCCCATCCGTACCGAAGGCGATGGCTCAGACCGCCATAGAAGCGATCGACCAACACCTGGCCGGTGTATCCTAGATCAGGGAGGAGACGGAGTATAGAGGTAACGGTGCGGTAGTACTCGTCGACAGTCATCTTGTTTGTCATCTTCAAGGCGTCTAGCTCTAGCCTTTTCTTCGTTTTCACATGCTCAGGGTAGTATTTTGAACGGAGGAGAGATGCAAAGGAATCCCAGTCGAATGTGGGGTCACTGACGTGCTCGTGCTTGACCAGCTTCCACCAATCCATCAGCATCCTTTAAGTAGTAAGCAGCAACTCTGACTCGAACTCCAGCAGGAGCTTCGAGGGTTTCTTAAGCCGTCTCCATCTCGGAGATGTAGGCCTCGAGCTTAGCCGGATCACTCTCGCCCCTAAAGCAGGGAGGGCGGAGCTCCGCTACAGCTTTTACCCAGTTTGCTTCTCTGGGTGGCGGGGGAGGGATTGGCCCCGCTTGAGTTTTGTTGGTTTTGCTGAGATTGTTGTACAGCTTGGATTACTTGTGGTAGCATCTGCGCTACCGTGGCGGCGACGATCTCTGCTATCGTCTGCGCGCCGGGTCCGTCATTGCCCCCTCCTCTGGGGCGACCTGGACCTCTGCCTGACATTTGAATATTTAACAGTTACGTTAGGCTTTGCAAGATATGACTCAAAGGTCTTGGAATTTAAGCAAGGTATCGTTCATAAGAACGTTAAGGGTATCCGTTGTTAACAACGGTAGTTCCTAGTTAGGTTTCAAAGTATCCGTCTTAAGACGGTTGAAATCCTAACTCGGTAATCCCCTATGCTCGGTACTATGGACATCAGAGCGTTACTACGCTCTGATACCACTTTTTGTAACACCCCAACCGCTAATCCTATGCTTACCGTCTAATTGCCCTATTAATCTTACGAGTTTGCAGCGGAATTATTACATACTTACTACGGTGGGTGGTACAACGCCGCTAACCGCCCATACGGCTAGCTATGCTTACCTTACTTACAGTCACGGTCTGATGAACATAACGTACCGAGCTACTAAATTACTTACCAAAACACCATATACCAAATACTTACATCATTGGATCACCGAGTAATAAGTACATTCAATTACATCATTTCTAAGTTCCAAAAAAAAGAGTTTCTAAGGCTACTCATCTATACCAATTCTCATTCTATTCCAAAATCCAAAAAGGTGTACCCCATGGTACACCGGCTAATCAAAAGCTATAGCCATGTACTACTCAGTACAACCTCATAAATTCATTGTTTACAACCAAAAGAAGATAAAAGAAATGAACTATGTCCTCAGCATATTCATCCTTCACGAGTACCTGCGTGTAGTAAAAATGGTGCCCCAAAGGGCTCAGCAAACGCTGCGTATAAACTCCGCATATACCGCGTGCTAGCTAGGGCACGCCGACTATTTGACGTCCACTAAACATGCTGTTCATTTATTTCATACATACATGCTTTTCATACAACATACTTGCTAATACAATTCATTACACAATCCAAGGAAACAATATAATAGCACACATCTTACTTACCTTCACAAGGTTAGCCAAATTATGCATCCGGGTTAATCGGAATGCTTGTACTTTTACTCATACTTACTTTCCATTCTCTTGCTTACAATTACTTACTTTCATTTACTTTACTTACTCATTCTTATTTACTTACTTATACTCAAGTTAAGTCGTCGGGACCTCCGGCCCTGGGGACTACGCCGTCCCACCTCCGGGATTTACTTGACTCACCAATCCGGGATGCTACCCACTTAAGGGATTTGGGCCGCGGACCAGTTTAAGAGTCAGGAATTGGAGCCAACCTCTCGTGACTCCGCATCCTCACGCGTGGCCGAAACTATATCGGACTTCTAGTCATTCCAATTTAATTACCATTTTAAGTTAGGATAATTAGCTTGTTAGGAATAAGTTAGAAGTCCAAACACTTCACAATCGGTCACAGTATAATACATCATACATACACACATTCATCTTCATCCAAACATTTCATGAATTATACAAACTAAAATTTAAGAGAATATTCCCAACATACAACACTACATACATTCACAAGTATGCATATTAACTCTGATTCGTGCATTTATCTTATTTGGTGATCAATTAGCACACAACACATAAACCAGAGTAACCAAGATAGCATACGGGGCATGAGGAATCCATACCGTTCACCGTCGTACGTGTTTCCAAACGTCCTTCCGGTGTCACAAATCAAATCCTATGATATGCATACAATTGAATGATTAATTTAGCTATTATTAATCTTAACTCAACTACTTTGTGTTTACTAAACCATATTCACTAAGCCTTTACATTCCTTACACTTATGTTTCATTTTACTTACTTTCCATTACTTGTCCATAATTTACATACCCATATATATACATATGTATAGGTGGGTATACATATATATATATACTAGTTATAAGCTTACTGTTTTTTTTTTTTAAGTATAGGGCCGTCCGACCCACCGTCCGACCCAAGCCCTGGGTCGGACCATTCCAGTAAGATTCGTTGCCAGAAAATTACCCTGTCTGACCCAGCACTATTCCGTCCGACCCATACTCTCTGGGTCGGACCATTCCAGAAGGTTTTGGTCCTGTCGTCCAAGCTCCGTCCGACCGACGTCCGACTCACCGTCTGCGTCGGACGAAGTCAGAAACTTCGACATTGTAAATTTTCGTCTGTCCGACCCATGTCCGATCCACGGCTGTGGGTCGGACCATTACAGAAAGTTTATTTCGTTATTTAAGCCATGTCCGACCCACGTCCGACTCACGGCTCTGGGTCGGACCATTCCAGAAAGATTGGTTTTCGTTTCTTAAGCCCCGTCCGACCCACGTCCGACTCACCGTCTGGGTCGGACGGAATCAGAACCTTGCTACAGATGTTATTTTTCTTTCCCAATTTCACCCATTGCTTCCCCAATTTCCCTACATACATCCTAACATGTTTTTGTACAATTTAAACACTCTAAATCATGCTAATTCCTTTCCTAATTCATTACACAATCCTATACTAACTTATACACACAATTTTCCTAGTTTCACTCCAACACTTATACAGTTTTCTCCCCTTATTACATTATGCTACAGATTTCTCCTCTAACTCTCCCCAACTACAACTCCCTCTCCTAATGTCATTTCTAACACTCCCAATGCATTACAACTACCTTAACTATCTTTCTCAACTTACCCCCTATCCATCTCAAACAAAATCTGTTACACACTCACATTAGTCACCTAGTTTCAATTCTCTACGTGTTCTAATCCTAGGCAAATTTTGCCATAACCTCCCCTATAATTTTATACTCTCACCACATTGTTTTAATCACATTTTCATTCATTCTCACCTGTTTATAAACATCAACCATATACAAGCTCTCATATACAAATACTAATGCTAAAACACTCACAAAAATTCCTGCACTCAACATTAAATTCCCAATCTGTTTTAACAAGTTTTAACATATCTTTTAAAGCTTCAAAATACTTACACTCTCCTACACATTATACTACTAATGCATTACCATTTTACAATACATATTTTTACTTCTAAAATCTATCACATATACAAATATACACAAGGCTACACAATGAGCATTCTTACCTTGCTTTCCTTCTAGATTTTCTTTCTCCTCTTCCTTCTTCCTTCTTTCTCTACCGGTTTTGAAATCCCAATCCTCTAACACTACAACCATTCATATACACCATTCAATACTAAGAACTAACCCTAACCATTAATCAAGTTTCAATCTAGGTTTTAGGGTTTAGAAAATTTATTACCTTCCAAGAGTTCAAATGGAGCTTGGAGTGGCTCAAGAACAATATTTCCAACTCCACCAACAAGCCAAAATCGGCTAGAGCAAGAGGAACAACAAGGGTTTAGTTTATGAATTTCGTTTTGCCCACAAGGCTAGAAAAAGATGGAGTTTTCGAAATATTTTTACCTTAGAAGAACAAGGAGAAGGAGGGCCTTCTAATGGTGGTGTTGAAGCTCCAAATGGGACATACCCATGAAAACGAAAATCGTTGTTTTCGAATTTTGGAAAGATGAAAATGTAGCTCTTGGTGAGGGGATTACAATGGTGTAGTTTTTATAATTTTTGGAAGAGTTTAAGGGAGGTTACAAGAGGAGACAAGTTAATATTTTTGTGTGGCTTCTCTTTTCTCCATGGGAATCGGCTGGAAGCAGGAGGAAGAAGAAGATAGTGAGTGAGGGGGATGCTTCACGTGAGGGAAAGGAGAATAGGGAGGAGAGAGAGTGTAAAGTGAGAGTGGGGTAGTTTTATTATTTTTGTTTGTTTGTAAATAAGGAAGGAATAAACAGTGTGTGAGAGAGGGAAGAGGGGGCCGGCTGACTAGCACCCACACACACACACAAAATTTTTTCTTTTATTCTAAAGTGGACACATAACTCTTGGTTATTTATGTTTCTACCCCACAACTTTCCGTTTTTGACAGTTTTTACTAATCTCTCGTTTTATTGATTTTATTGGTCCTAAAGCTTCACTAATATTTATTAATTATTATTTAGTTGACCAAAATTGTTACGAGTCTATTTGACCCGTTTAAAGACACGTTTTCCCGGTTACCTCGAAAAATGTGCTTTAAGGTTCGGTAATGCTTTTAATCCATTTTAAGGATCCATTTCCTTCGGGATTTATTCCCTTGTGATTATTTATACTTAATTAAGCTTCTAAATTATTTATTAGCCTAATTAATCACTATTTTTAATTACGGGGTATTTCATCTGGTCAACCCCAGCCAAGGGGCCTTCATCAAAGGCCGCCTTATATCAGATAACATCCAGCTATGTTCGTGCCTTATGAAAAATTACTAGAGAGCTCACGTCTCCCCTCGCTGCACTATGAAAGTGGATATTAGGAAGGCTTTTGACTCCGTTGACTGGGGTTTCCTCCAGGACACTTTCTCGTTCCTAAACTTCCCCCATGAGTTCAGTAATTGGATCCTTCAGTGCGTCACCACCACCTCCTTCTCTATCAACATTAATGGCTCTCCCTCGACTTCATTCAAAGAGAAGCGAGGGTTGCGCCAAGGCGATCCCCTTTCCCCCTATTTGTTTGCCCTCGTAATGGATATGCTCTCCCGTCTTCTTGACCAGCTTTACACCGCTCCAGGCTTTCACTATCACCTGTCTTGCAAATCCCTCTGGATCACTCACCTTTTCTTCGCTGATGATGCCCTTTTATTCTATAGGGGTGATCGGAGCTCCATCTCACTCTTGCTTAACAAGATCAACCTCTTCTCGGATGCTGACCTATTCCTAGGAGGGGTTAACACTCCCCTCGCTGAATCGCTTGTCCTACTTACAGGGTTTAGCAAGGGGGTGTTTCCATTCCGCTACCTCGGCATTCCGATCACAGCTAGGAAGCCTAGAGCCGCATATTTCAACCCCCTTCTGGACAGTATTCGTAAAACCATCGCTGCTTGGGGAAGTAAATCTCTCTCCTTTGCTGGAAGACTCTCCCTCATCCAGAATACTCTTTTTGGCATAGTGGGCTTCTGGGCCGCTAGCATCACTATACCTAAAAATGTCATCAAAAGAGTCACCAAATGCCTCCGCTCGTTCATCTGGTCGGGCGATGCTGATAGTAATGCTACTCCTTCTATGGCCTGGAGTGCTATCATCAACACCAAGAAAAATGGAGGCCTGGGCCTTAAGGATATTCAACAATGGAACTGATGCTTTATGCTCAAGACCATCTCTGCCATCACTCACGAGACTGAGCGTCTTTGGATCCAGTGGATCCATAAACTTTTCATCCCTAACTCCAACACCATTTGGATGACCACTGCAAAAGGTAATGACCCATGGACCTGGAAATCTATCCTCCATGCTAAGGATTGGTGGATAGAGCAATGTGGGTCTCTCAATGATGCCATATCTCTTTTCAACTCCTATCCCACCCGTCCCAGGGTTAGCACGTTCTATAATGATATCTCCACCCCTTCCCAGAGTTTCAATTGGTTTATGTTTGTTGGAAATCTTGGTCTATTCCCAAAGCTAAGTTTATATTATGGATTACGCTTAAAGGTAGACTTAAAACATGTGATAGGCTCCAATCATGGGGCATATGTCTACTAACCGCTGCTGGCTCTGTGAGCATGCTCAAGAGTCAAGCAACCATCTTTTCTTCCATTGCAGTTATTCTTGCAAGGTTTGGTGGACTATCTGTGACTGGCTTGGAATCCTGACCAACCGGAAAAGTCTACGCAGCTGCTCAACCTGAATCATCCGCTACTGTAAAAGACACCGCCCGATGGACCTAGTTAAACGAGCAGCTATCGCCAACGTTGTATATCACCTCTGGATCGAAAGATGCAAGCGATCCATGGCCAACAAAGCCAGAGACCCCTGCCACATCGTCTCCGACATCAAATCTTCTATCAAGGCCATTATTTCGACAAGGATGGAAAGCTCCAGCGCAGACTTTGACTGGCTTGATAGAGTACTCTGCTCCTAGGAGTACAAACTTTTTGTAATTCGAAATCCTATTTGTTTGGACTAAGGGCTGGTGCGAGCTCTAGGTTATATTTGTGCGCTAACATGGAGCTTTGTATCCCCTCTTCCTATGCCTTAGACTTTTTGTTCACTGCTAGGGAGATCTTGTATTACATCTTCTCCCCTAGCACAAGCTCACTTTAGTTATCAGATGCATAGGGCCCCTATGTATATACTGTTACATTGTCACTGATTTATATATATATACACATCTCTTTATTCCAAAAAAAAATTATATATTATACATATATAGTTAATTTTAATTCCAAAATCAACCAAATAAATTCCTAAAAATTCCTAATAGCCCATGGGTGTTTATAATACCATTATACACCCTTTATTTTCGGTAATAACATATATACCACATATGTTATAAAATTGTTACAATTAAATACTAATCTTATTATAAAACCTTAAATAAGTTATTTAACTTATCTAATTTGGTCAAAACCTACCATATGGTCAAGGTTGACCTCCTTAATATTGCCTTGACCATTAATCTCCATATATTACGGTTTATACCCCTATCTTTTCAGAAATTACCATTTAACCCCAAAACTTTATAAAATCTTATAATTTTTATTTAAACTCATTTAAACCTCCAATTTTCGGCTTTATTATTATATAGCCCCCAAATTTAATTTAATTACACTATATACCCCATTCTTCGCGGTAATACATATATATTACCTAAACTTAATTAAAACCTTATAAATACATAAATAAAATGGCCTAAAGTACATGGCCTTATTACAAACATTAGCATATAAAATAAATTACACATAAATGCCCAAAAATGCATTAAACTCTCGGCCTTACCACCATCTTTTCCATATTTACCAATTTTCCACATAATGTCTTAAATTTGAAAATTATGTTAATTAATTAGTTATTAAATTTACTAAACCATTCCTTAATCACCTAATGTCAAAATAAGACCTATAAACCTTGTTCACTCACGGCACAATATATATACATATATATAAACACATATTAATATGCCAAGTGAAGGTTTAAGTGATTTATACCTTGTTTTTGCCTAGTTTAGGCCTTGTTTGGCCACTGCTGTTTGGAGATAAGTTTTCCACAGCTTAGTTTACATGTTTTCAAACATCAATTAAGGCATGATTAGTCTCCAAGCAAGATCTAACCATAAGAAGTGTTTAATGTATATTTTCAAGGTAAATTTACCTTAGAATACCAAGGCAAGCAAAAGTTGTCTTCGGCCTATTTTTACAGAAGTTAAAGAGCATCAAAAGAGCTACTAAACCAAGCTTAAAACTGGTATAACTTAGATTAGAAGATGGCTAATATTTACCTTGATTAAAATGCTTAAAATGGTATTTTTGGCATGGATTTGGCTATACCTTGAAGCTCTTGATATACCAACTGAATAAGTATGTTAAGATGAAGATTATAAGCCTAAGAAACAAAGCTTTACAAACGGTAATGATAGGAATAAAGATATAAGTGCTTAAAGCACATTTTTATCCCTTAAGAACAAGATTAGAATTCTCCACCTCCTTCCTTTGTTACAGCTGATATTTGCCCTCCTTTTAACCTCCAAAACAAGCTAGATACATGGATGGAAATGGTTGATGCTTAGCTCCACAAAAAGAGGAAAGAAATGTGAAGAGAATGAACATAAAATGGCTTAATAAGCTTACCTATGTCACTTGTTGTTCTCTTCTGAGTTTAGACAGTAGCAGGCATCAATGGAGGAAAATAAGAGAGGATTAAGGTGATTGAAGTTGGCTGGAAGGAAGGCAAATGAGAAAAGAAGCTAGTTTTGCCTTTTAAGTTAATTAATGTAACTTTATGTAATAGTAAATGATGATTCATTAGATTGGCTAGATATTTATGTTGCTTAATGGGTGGGTATGACAGCTAATATAAGGCGGCAATGCTTGGTTTGGTCAATGGATAACATTTGACCATAGTTTAAGTTAAGTAATTAAATGTTATTTTGGGTACTATTCATCTAGAATCACCGATTTTGATTTTATTTTTAAACTTTGATTTAGACTTATAATATATTCTATCATGTCACATAAATGATATAAAGAATGTAATCTAGTCTTTAAAGTGACAAAAAGTCATTATCTTAGAGCTCATACACAAAAACGTGCTTTAAGGTGTTTTAGCGCACATTTTGTGTCACAAGGTGTTTCTGAGCTTAGTTTTCTTTGAGAACAGTTTTGTTGTGTTCCTTACATGATTATTGATCATAGGAATCCAATTTTATATCATTTAGAGGTCATAAGACCTTTAAGGTTTCTTAGACCACATTTTTGCCCTACTTAACCTTGAAGCATGTAAATGCTTGTTCTTTGTGTTGGAGTGTTGTCCAACGATTGTTGAAATACCCCAAACCTTGATATGTTGTTAAACATTTAAACTATGGTATGTAAAGGCTAAAAAGTGCCTTAGAAACATCAGTGAACAATTTAAACCACAGTAAATGCAATAAAGCACTAAGATACAGTTTGAGCAAAAACATGCTCTAAGCTATGAGTGAACTTGGTTAGGACCCAAGGAACCTACCAAGACTTAATAACATTTAATTATGATTTTATAAGGCTAATTAAGTCCTTAGGAAACTTTGGTAGACAATGAAACCAAACAAAACACAAATAAATACCTTAAAGTCAATAAGAGCAAAAATGTGCTCTAAGCTTGGGATAAATTTGTATAAGACCTAATGGTCATACCTATACCTTATTTATATGTTAATGGACATATTAAATCAATTACTAAAGAAAACCAAGCTTGGAAACAAGTTAAAACACAAAATGTGCTTTAAGGAGTCTTAAAGCACGTTTTTGAAAAATTGTCTTGTAAATGAGTTTTGAATGGCTAAATGTCCATCATTACTCTTTAATTAACATGTGTACTATATAGTATCACATTTGGAAGTCTATATCAATGGGAAATCAAAAATTTCACAACAATGTGCCTTGTTTTTGTGAATAGTGATTTTTATAAGCTAGTTTGTAACATATAATGTTATAAGTAATTAAATTGGTCAATAAAGACTAAAACACCCTCATTATAATAAAGGGGGCCGGTTTCTTAAGTGTGGTGACTCACCACTCACTTGTTAACTTGTTAAAGAAATAAAGATGACTAATATAGTTACTATTTGCTTTATAAACACAAATATCTTCTAAAAAGCAAACTTAACTCACTTCTCTCATTCTTTCTTCATTTCACACGGTTCCCTTCTTCTCCTACCTCTCTTCCTTCTGTTCTCACGGTGAAGCTACAGCACCAGCACCATTTCACCACTCTCCATTGTCAATATCTCATGACTCACTAACCAAATCAAAAACAACACCACATTCTCTTCCTCTCACCAAGCTCTTCATTCCTATCTTCTCAAACTTCAAGAGCCCCATTTCGGTGCCATGGAGTTCCACCATTGAAGGGGCTGTTGAGCTTGTCTTTCCACTATTATTGATCTCCTTTACTCCTAGGTAAGGAATCTCAAAGAAAAATCAGTTCCCCATGTTTTGTGTGTGACCGAGAAATATTCATTGATGGAGCTCCTTGTGTTGCTTTGTTCTAGCTCCATTTGAATCTTTCAAGGACTAGGTGGAGTCCTCTCTTCATAGTTATTCAAACACCCTTCCAAGATTAAGGTTAAAACAACTACATTAATTTTTGAAATAATGTAAACCTAGGTTTACAATGAGATGGAGCTTAAAAGCTTGAATACTCATTATGTTGTTTGTATAATGTTTAGTAGTTGGCAAGGAACCAAATGCCTTACCGGTTTTGTAAGGAAACAAGAAAGAAATTTGGGAGAAAAGAGGTAAATATGCTATCTTAATGTGGTTTAATGCCTTAGGAGAAATAAGCTTATAAGCTTGTTAAAACTACCTAAAGAGCAAATGGTGAATGACCTAGTAAAGTTTCTCAAGGAGACTAGTAAAAGAACATATGTATTGGTGTATGTATTTGCAGGTCAAAGGCATTATATTATGTGGGAAATTCAGTGTTTAAGGTTTATGCAATTTAAGGGCCTAAGAGCCATGTTGTTTAAGGGCCTAAGTGCCAAGCAATTTAAGTTATGCACTATATTGTGATGTAGTGCTAAATGTTTACTTGAGGAGAAAACATGTGTTAAGGTGATTTAGAGTGATGCAAGGATTTAGGTGTTATCTTGGAAGTTCTAGGAATTCAATGTGTGTTTTGAGGATGTATTAAGTCTTGGAGGAGTTTGTTTAAGGTTTCAGTAATGTGATATATCCAAGGAGTAAGTGATGATTAGGTAAGATGTGAAAAAGGAGATTTAGTTAGTAAGAAAAGAAGTTTGAGAGATGATGTTAAGGTGTAGAGGAAACACCTTGGTGTAGTGAAATACCCCAAACCTAGTTATGTTGTTTAAACACCTAAATAGGGTGTAACAAGACTAAAAAGAGTCTTAGAAACCTTACGAAACAAATTTAAACAAAAGGAAACACAAATGTGCTTTAAAGTCAATAAGAGCTAAAATGTGCTCTAAGCTTGGGATAAACTTGAGTAAGGCCTAATGAGCTTACCAAGACTCATTTATATACTAATGAACTTATTAAACCAATTACCAAAGAAAACCAAGCTTGAAAACAAGTTAAAACACAAAATGTGCTTTAAGAAGTCTTAAAGCACGTTTTTGAAAAATTGTCTTGTAAATGAGTTTTGAATGGCTAAATGTCCATCATTACTCTTAAATATATATGTGTACTATATAGTATCACATTTGGGTGGCTATATTAGTGGGAAATCAAAAATTTCACTTCTATGTGCCTTGTATAGGTGAATAGTACTTTTTATAAGCTATTTGTAACATATGTTGTATTAAGTAATTAAATTGACAAACAAAGACTAAAACACCCACACTAATATAAGGGGCCGGTTTTATAAGGGGTGACTCACCACTCTCTTATTAATGTATTAAGTAAGTAAAGATAAGTAAATAAGCCTTTTTACTTTATAATATAAATATCTCTTAAAGCAAATTCTATCTTCATTCTCTCATTTCCCTTCCTTGCTCACACGGTTTCCCACTCATCCTCCCTTCTTCTTTGTTCTCTCACGATAAACCACTACCACCATTGAAACACAAGCTTTGACCACTTGTTAAACCTAGCTCACTTGTCCAAATCAAAAACAAATACCACCAATCTCTTCCTCTCATCAAGCTCTTCATTCCTATCTTCTCAAAACTCCAAGAGCTCCATTTCGGTGCCAAGGTGTTCCACCATTGAAGGAGCTTGAGCTTATATTTGACATATTATTACTCTCCTTTGCTTCTAGGTAAGGAATCTCAAACAAAAATCAAGTTTCCTCCTTGTTTTTGTCATGTCCGAAAATACACATTGATATAGCTCATTGTGTGACTTTGTTCTAGCTTCATTTCAACCTTCATGGACTAGGTGGAGTCCTCTCTTGTTGTATCCAAACTCTCTTCAAAGAACAAGGTAAAACAACTACATTAATGTTTTTGAAACAATGTCAAATTAGGGTTTACAATGAGATGAAGCCTATAGCTTGAATACTCATTATAAAGTTTGTATATTGTTTAGAACTTGTCAAGGAATCAAGTACTCTATTGGTTTTCTAAAGGAAACAAGAAAGAAGTTATCTTGCAAAAGAGGTAAATCTACTAACCTAATGCTATTTTAATGCCTTAGGAGAAATGAGCTTATAATGCTTATTAAAACTATCTAAAGAGCCAATGGGGAATGACTTAGTAAAGTGTTCTTAAGAGACTAGTAAAGGGCATATGTGTATGTTGAGTGTATTTGCAGGTTAAAGGCATATATTGTGGAAATTCAGTGTTTATGATTTAAGCACTTTAAGGGCCTAAGAGCCATGCATTTTAAGGGCCTAAGTGCCATGCAATTTAAGTTATGCAATATTGTGATGTAGTGTAAATTTGGTGAAATTGTGTATGAGAGTGTTCTTGGTGATTTTGGATGTTCTTGTGTGTTTAAAGGAGAAGGTAAAGTGTTTAGGCATGGTAATGTTCTAGGGGAACCCATGTCAAAATCTAGGTAGGAAGTAAGAAGTTCTAAGTGTTTACATAAGGTTTGGTGAGTTAGAAAGTGTAGGAAATGAATAAGGAGTTCAAGATGTTTTAAAGGAATTATGATGAACTAGGAAGTGTTCTAGAGTGTAATAGGACTTAGGCATGATCTTGAGATTTTAGTATGTACCAAAGTCATTTTGGACTTAGGTAAAGACTTAGGCAAACTTTGGTAAACTAAGGAGAATGTATGAACTTGGAAAAGGATTTGAAGTAATGTTATAAGGAGATAGTTGTGAGAGATGATGCTTGGGAGATGATGTTAAAACAAGGAGAAAGCATTTTGGGATAGTAGTTACCATAGGTGAGAAACACCATCTAGGAACCTAGTATAAAATAACATAAGTGTTAAGGAATTTTTACAAGGAAATAAGTAAATGATTTAAGGAATTAGAAAATGAGTTTCATGGATGTTGTATGTGGATGTAAGGTTACCAAATGTTGTTAGGAAGCATTAAGAGGCCTTAGGAGAAGTTTGGTGAAGAATTGGAAAGTTTGGGTAAGTTTAGAAGGCGACCGACCCAGGGGCCGACCCAGTTTTGGGTCGGTCGAGCCTCTGTTAGATGTTGGGAAAATGTTCGGTGATGGTCCGACCCAAAAGGGTGGGTCGGACATGGGTCGGTCGGCAAGTTTCAAAGGAAGGAAAATGTTCGCACATGGACCGACCCAGAATGGGTGGGTCGGACGGGCATGATTATAAGGAGGCAAAAGGGTTCTGTAATGGACCGACCCAGAAGGTTGGGTCGGACATGGGTCGGTCAAGGTAAAGTTTTTCAGACCCGAAAACCACTGGGAGGGTCCGACCCAGTTGTGGGTCGGACGGTGGGTCGGTCGGACCAAAACTTGTAAAAAAAAAAAAGAAAAGAATGTGACTTATGTAGTTAACCCTAGGGTGTATAATGAAGGTAACCTAGGGTAAGATAGGCATTAAAACATGTCATACAATCATGTTAAATACTTAGTAAGTTTGGAGTTAAATAAATAATTAACCGACATTACTAATGTGTTTAGGATTCTCTCAAGGTGGAAATCAAACGAGGCAAGGACCAAGGTATGGTTTTCTTGCAGTCTGTTGCCTACCGGTTTACACCGGCTTGTGTGTTGTGTGTTTTCTGTGTGTTTATGACTTTGTAAGATTAAACCATGTAAAGAGTTTACAGTTGTTAAATATTATTATGTTGTTAATTATGACTCTCTCTTCCCATGTGAGTGTCTAACAAGACTTGACCTATTATTGTGAATTGTTGTTGTGCTCAATGTTGAACTACTAACATGGGCTAACGGGGGAAGTGAGGAGTCCGGTCTGTTCCGGCCACGCGTGTGAGTATGGGAGTCGATGTCATAACCGGTTCGATTCTCTCTGTATGTTATGGTTAAGTTTCCAATTTGGTTTCTAACCTTCCCTTTAGCTTAACCAAGGCTATTTTACTGACTCACGTCGGGCCACAGGGGCATACTATGTGTTTTGTTTCGGTGTGCTTGGATCACTATATCCGGGGCACCTTGTGTTAAGTTAACCGTTCAATCTAACCGGACGGTAACGAGTTATGTAACGAGCTAAGTATGAGCGTGGCAACATTCTCGAAGCTCTCAATGGGGACTAACTGTGTTGGTTCTCTTCCTAAAAGGATTTGTATGTGTGATGTGTGTTATGATGTGTACAATACCCTTGTTATGTTATATATGTATGTTGTGTGTTTAAAAATATATCATGTCATCCTGACAATTGGTTGCGCGTATCCCGGTAGTCGATGGGCTGCGCGTTAGCCATACCAGCAAAGGTGCTGACCCCCTCGGGGGCTCCATATTTTTATTGCAGGATGAGGATCGAAGAGGCAGAGTGGCTCTAGGTCCTAGAGAGTAGTTTACTTTTGAAGTACTTTTGGATGTTTGCCCGGGTTGCGCCTGTGCACCCGTGGCGTATTATATACTTGTTGGTGACGGTTTACAGTGAAGTATACAGTGAAGGATTTATGTAAATACTCGGTATTATATTGTATATATATGGTTGTTAGTTCTATGCTCGGGAGTCTGATCATCAGACCGGTACATTGTATTTATTCAGCCTTGTTAGCCACGTGGGTGGTTGACGGCATTGTAGCACCAATCGTTTAGTTATCGTTTAGTTGTTTTTTTCCGCTGCGATTCCAAGTATAGTTATGTGCGTAGTAGGGGTGTTACAAAAAGTGGTATCAGAGCGAAGTATCGCTCTGATGACTAGAATACCGAGCTTAGGGATATACCGAGTTAGGAAACCTAACTACAGTTACCTAAGTGAACAGATTTGGAAAGGTTAACCACTAACTAAGTGTGGAGATACCTTATTATCGGGAAGCGTTACAATCGTTGGACCGATAAGTGTGCAAGCATAATGCTAATGAGATGTTCATATAAATTCAGATGGCAGGTAGACCACGAGGGAGGCCGCGGGCGCGGTACTGGGAGGTATGGGTGACCAGGGTGATGATACTACGGCACAGACCATGGCTGAGGCAGTTGCAGCCGCCGTAGCTCAGCTGGTACCCGTAGTTGCTGCTATACAGCAAGGGCGACAGCCTGGAGTTCAGCCACCACCACCACCGCCACGAGAGACCAATTGGGTCAAGGCGTTGGCTGATCTGAGGCCGCCTCATTCAGTGGGGAGACCGATCCCCGTAAGCTCGAGGCGTACATCTCCGAGATGGAGACCGCCTTCGAAACCCTAGCACCACCTGAGCAGATCAAGGTACGACTTGCTGCTTACTACCTGAAAGGCTCGGCACAAAACTGGTGGAAGCTTGTGCGCGAGGGTAGAGTTGCTGATCCGACATTCCAGTGGAGGGAGTACACGGCTCTTCTGCGAGCCAAATACTACCCTATACATGTGCAAGAGGCCAAGCGCCTGGAGTTGGACAACCTGAGGCAAGGGGATAAGATGACGGTAGATGAGTACTACTCAGCCTTCATCGGACTAATCCACCTGCTACCGGATCTGGGTTACTCAGACCGGATCCTTGTGAACCGTTTCTACAACGGACTGAACTATCGCCTACGCTACGGCATGGGGCCTACTGGATATACCACCTTGCAGGTAAAGGAATTACAGTGTAATGTGAATAAGTGTGTACAATGTGATAATGTGATGTGAGTTTATTTGGCGGGGCATAACTGACACCCTAAATATAGGAGTGCTATCATGCCGCTGCTATTGTGGAGATCACCGTCCGTCTGAGGGACGAGGAGAGTGCGCTCAAGCGCAAGGCTCAGAACGAGGGCCAAGGCACGCAAGGGCAGTGGGGAGGGAAGAAGAAGAAATCATACCCCCAGTCCCAGAAAGGACAGCAACAGGGTGGCAAGGGCCAGGCCCAGACCACCACTGCTGATGAGCCTCTGCAGCTCACCTATGCGTATGCGGCCAAGCCCCTACGTTCTTACCCACCTAAGGGTAATTGTCTAAACCTGTGTGATGAGTTAGATATGTTAATAAGTTGTGAAACAAGTATTAATGGTGTATTGTGATAGCAGCTAGCACGGGCTCTGGACCGGAGCGCCACTATTACTGCAAGTGGTGCAACGGCGACCACCCCGGCAAGGACTGCAAGGGTAATGATGTTCAGTGCCGGTACTGTAAGAAGATGGGTCACCGCGACCATGAGTGCTGGCAGAACCCGAACAGTAGGAACTTCAGGCCCAAGGGGCAATGGAAGGGTAAGGCCACTGCGACCACCGATGGCCAGAAGACGGCGAACCAGCCACCCCCAGATCAGAGGTACACGGAGTCCCAGAAGGGGAAGGGGTCGGGGTCCAACAAGGCCACCCTGAATGTGGTGGACCGGTCTGAGGCGCCAGGGCCCTCTTCTAGACCAGGTACCGCCTAATTGTTGAATGTAATAAGTGTCTGCATACCGCATTTCATGCATGTGTGTGAGTGTTTAAATAAACAACCATGTGAGTGAATGAATAAAGTATAGTGTGAGATTTACCTAATTAGAGTACTCTAAACTTAAAGGAACTTTCAATATATGTTATCCAATCCCACCCACACCGAACCCTGAAGAAACCACCATCAACATCACCGACTTTCCATTGGAGCAATGTCAGGTCATCCAGCCAGGTATGATACTTTTAAATGGATACCTGACACCGGAGGCACAAATCCATATCATTAGACGATGCGACGAACTTGGAGCAAAACCAGGAGGGTTTTACACACCCGAATACCCGAACGGAGCAAGGATGCAATTGAAGATGATGTGCATGGGTAAGGACTGGAACCCTTACACCAAGTCATATCAAGAAGTTCGAGCTGAAGATGGAGCAACAGTATCAAGTATACCAGAGGAGTTCCACGCGGTCGTTAACCACGCCGTGGGAATTGCTCAGCAAGTTGAAACGGAATCAATTCCAAGTGTAAAAGCAGATTTATGCATTGTAAACTTCTACCAGAAAGGTGGACGGTTGGGTATGCACCAAGACAAGGACGAGTCACCCGAGTCTCTAAGTAAGGGAGTACCCGTGGTGTCTTGGTCCATTGGTGACACCGCAGTGTTGTGTATGGCGAGCAGAAGCGTGCTGACCTCGCAAAGAAGCTATTGCTAAAATCGGGAGATGTATTAATCATGGGTGGGCAATCAAGGATGCTATACCATGGCATCAGGAAGATCAAACTGAATACCGCACCGTCGGCAGTGATCAATGCCACACACATGAAACCCGGACGTTGAATGACTTCAGACAGTTTTAAGCCTTGTATAATTATGTGACAAACCAGTATGTATTAAGGATGTTGTAAGTGGAATCATGGCGACAGTATAAGCCAATAAATGTTGTAAAAAGGAGTGTTAATGAATAAAGTGGAGTTGTTTGAAGCATATAAACCGTGTTGTTACCCAATACTTATTAGTTTGCCAATGAATTAGGCTGTGCACTCGGAACGGGAGGTATACTGAGTGTCTGCAATAAGGCAGAAGCCGGCAAGAGCGGCACAATCCTCACCGGTACCTTTCCAGTGAATGGCGTGGATGCATCGATCTTGTTCGACTCTGGAGCCTCACACATTCATTTCGCTATCATTTGCGAAGAGGCTGGGGTTAGATGGTGAAGAGATGCCAGACTTCGTGGTTACTCTCCCGTCGAAAGAGCGGATCAGATGTACCCGCTACTACCGAGATGCTGTTCGAATCAGGATGAGGAGTTTCCGATCGACTTGATAGAGTTCGACGGACTAGGCTTTGATGTGATTGTCGGGATGAACTGGTTGGAGCGGCACAAGGGCAGAATCCTGTGTGCCGAGCATCGACTGCTTCTTCGGAGTCCATCTGGGGTTACCATATCTTACCGCCAGAGGCCCAGGGAGCCTTCGACTCAGATCATCACCGCCATGGCTATGTATCACGAGTTACGACGAGGGAGTGATGTATACCTCTGCTATGTCCAGGACATAGAGAGAGACCCTGAGTTTAGCCCAGATGTGCCGGTAGTGTCGGAGTTTCCTGATGTATTTCCTAAGGAACTGCCGGGCATGCCGCCAGCACGAGAGGTTGAGTTTGAGATTGACTTGATTCCGGGCACCGGACCCATTGCGAAAGCACCTTACCGTATGGCTCCAGCAGAAATGACAGAGCTCAAGGAGCAGCTGAGAGACCTACTCGACAAGGGCTTTATCCGCCCTAGTGTGTCACCATGGGGAGCGCCGGTCCTCTTCGTGAAGAAGAAGGACGGTAGCCTCCGCCTATGTATTGATTATCGGGAGCTGAATGCTGTGACGGTGAAGAACCGTTACCCCTTACCACGCATCGACGATCTATTTGATCAGCTTAGGGGAGCATCAGTATTCTCCAAGATAGACCTACGTTCCGGATATCACCAGATTGCCATCCGTGACAGTGACATCGAAAAGACAGCTTTCAGAACTAGGTATGGGCACTATGAGTTCACCGTTATGCCGTTTGGCTTATCAAATGCACCAGCAAAGTTCATGGACTTAATGAACCGTTTGTTCCAAGATCAGTTGGACAAATCAGTGGTAGTCTTCATCGATGACATACTTGTGTATTCGAAATCGAGAGGTGAGCATGAAAGCCACCTGAGAGATGTAGCAGACTTGAGAAAGAATCAGTTGTATGCTAAATTTTCTAAGTGTGAATTTTGGTTGAACCAAGTATCATTCCTTGGACATGTGATATCTGAGGCCGGGATCGCTGTTGATCCGGCAAAGATAGATGCAGTGCGCACCTGGCCTAGGCCGAAGACAGTTACCGATCAGGAGCTTCCTCGGTCTGGCAGGTTACTATAGGAGATTTGTGAAGGACTTCTCCAGTGTCTCGAAGCCGATGACTTCCTTGATGAAGAAGGATGCACCATTCGAGTGGACAGTCGACTGTGAGAGGGCTTTCGCGAGTCTCAAGGATGCTCTGACATCTGCACCGGTTCTGACATTACCAGACGGTCCAGATGGTTTGAGGTCTATTGCGACGCATCAGGCAGGGGTATGGGTTGTGTGTTGATGCAACACGGGAAGGTCGTGGCTTACGCCTCCCGACAGCTGAAGAAGCATGAGGAGAACTACCCTACCCACGACTTAATTGGGGGCCATTGTCTTCGCACTGAAGATATGGCGACATCATTTGTATGGGTAAGTGTGACGATTTATTCTGACCACAAGAGTTTAAAGTACTTGTTCACTCAGAAGAGTTGAACATGAGGCAAAGAAGGTGGGTTGAATTCCTGAATGATTATGACATCAATTTACAGTACAAGGAGGGTAAGGCAAATGTGGTAGCTGACGCATTGAGTCGCCGAGCACACTCTCTCCATTCGCTAGTCTCTCATACTGGCTTGGTTGAAGAGGTGCGGAGTGCTCAGATGACGGATCAGTATATGTGGAGATCAGACAGAAGCTTACTGATGGCACATTCGAGGGTCAGAAGTATGACTTCAGACTCCACGATGATGACCTGATTAGGCTTAATGGCAGATTGTGTATACCCAGGAGTAGCGCTGAGCTGAAGGAGCGCATACTGAGTGAATTCCATTGTTCTACTACTTCGATTCACCCCGGAGCTTCAAAGATGTATAAAGGTATGAAAAGATACTTCTGGTGGGCTGGAATGAAAAAGGATGTGAATGACTATGTGTTGAGGTGTCTCACTTGTCAGAAGGTCAAGTTTGAGCACCGACGGCCTGGTGGTATGGTGCAGCCAATGCCAGTGCCGGAGTGGAAGTTCCATGACATATCTATGGACTTCGTAGTGGGGCTTCCGCCTACAAGGGGAGGTCTGAATATGATTTGGGTGGTAGTTGACCGACTGACCAAGGTGTCTCGATTCATTCCGATGAAGGACACCTGGAAAGTGGCAAGATTGGCAGAATTATTCGACAAAGAGATTGTTAGACATCATGGAGTACCAAAGACGATAGTATCTGACAGAGATACCAGATTCTTATCCAGATATTGGAAGTCTACACGAGAGGCACTTGGTACTGAACTAAAATTGAGCACGGCGTTTCACCCACAGACCGATGGTCAGAGTGAGCGCACCATACAGACACTTGAGGATATGCTACGTGCATGTGCACTTGACTTTCAGACCAGCTGGATTGATAAGTTACATCTGATCGAATTTAGCTACAACAACAGTTATCATGCATCGATCAAGATGTCTCCCTTCCAGGCATTGTACGGTAGACCATGCCGCACGCCATTATGCTGGGATGAGTCGAGTGAGACGGTCATTATAGGACCAGAGTATCTTGAGCAAGTTCAGGCAGAAGTTCGCCAGATCAGAGATAATATGAAAGCAGCTCAGGATAGACAAAAGTCGTACGCAGATGTGCGCCGACGTGACCTGGAGTTCGCCGTGGGCGATCAGGTATTTTTGAGAGTATCCCCCATGAAGGGAGTGTTTCGTTTTGGCCAGAAAGGCAAGTTGAGCCCAAAATATGTGGGACCTTATATTGTGACGGAGCGGATCGGCCTGGTAGCTTATAGACTTGACTTACCCGCCGAGCTGGGCAAGGTACATGATGTATTTCATGTGTCCCAGTTGAAGAAGTATATGTCTCATCCGTCTCATGTGCTTCAGCCTGAAAGGCTAACTTTAGAGCCGACCATGCGATCAGTGGAGACTCCGGTACGGATTCTGGACACTAAGACTCGAGACACTCGCCATAAGTCCGTGAGACTGGTGAAGGTTCTCTGGTCTAACCAGGACGTTGAGGAGGCCACTTGGGAGCTGGAAGATAAGATGAAGGCGAAGTACCCGTCGTTGTTTACTTCTTAGTATTTGTATGTATAGGGTACGGGGCGTACCCCTATTTAAGGGGGGTAGAGCCGTTTCGGTTAGGTATATGACATGTATTTGAATACATTGTCTGTGTTGTATTGTCATGTTGTTAATGTTGCAGACCGCTGAGTCGGAATGATGTTGTGATGTTTTGTTGTTTGGACCACGTGTCCGATATGATGTAAGATGTTGTTAATGTGATATAGAAGTGTTGTTAATATGTGTTCTCATGTTCTAATGTTTAAAATTATGTGGAAGTATGAACTTTGGGGACAAAGTTCTTTTAAGGGGGGTAGATTGAAATACCCCAAACCTAGTTATGTTGTTTAAACACCTAAATAGGGTGTAACAAGACTAAAAAGAGTCTTAGAAACCTTACGAAACAAATTTAAACAAAAGGAAACACAAATGTGCTTTAAAGTCAATAAGAGCTAAAATGTGCTCTAAGCTTGGGATAAACTTGAGTAAGGCCTAATGAGCTTACCAAGACCTCATTTATATACTAATGAACTTATTAAACCAATTACCAAAGAAAACCAAGCTTGAAAACAAGTTAAAACACAAAATGTGCTTTAAGAAGTCTTAAAGCACGTTTTTGAAAAATTGTCTTGTAAATGAGTTTTGAATGGCTAAATGTCCATCATTACTCTTAAATATATATGTGTACTATATAGTATCACATTTGGGTGGCTATATTAGTGGGAAATCAAAAATTTCACTTCTATGTGCCTTGTATAGGTGAATAGTACTTTTTATAAGCTAGTTTGTAACATATGTTGTATTAAGTAATTAAATTGACAAACAAAGACTAAAACACCCCCACACTAATATAAGGGGCCGGTTTTTATAAGGGGTGACTCACCACTCTCTTATTAATGTATTAAGTAAGTAAAGATAAGTAAATAAGCTACCTTTTTACTTTATAAGTATAAATATCTCTTAAAAGCAAATTCTATCTTCATTCTCTCATTTCCCTTCCTTGCTCACACGGTTTCCCACTCATCTCCTCCCTTCTTCTTTGTTCTCTCACGATAAACCACTACCACCATTGAAACACAAGCTTTGACCACTTGTTAAACCTAGCTCACTTGTCCAAATCAAAAACAAATACCACCAATCTCTTCCTCTCATCAAGCTCTTCATTCCTATCTTCTCAAAACTCCAAGAGCTCCATTTCGGTGCCAAGGTGGTCCACCATTGAAGAAGCTTGAGCTTATATTTTGACATATTATTACTCTCCTTTGCTTCTAGGTAAGGAATCTCAAACAAAAATCAAGTTTCCTCCTTGTTTTTGTCATGTCCGAAAATACACATTGATATAGCTCATTGTGTGACTTTGTTCTAGCTTCATTTCAACCCTTCTTGGACTAGGTGGAGTCCTCTCTTGTTGTATATCCAAACTCTCTTCAAAGAACAAGGTAAAACAACTACATTAATGTTTTTGAAACAATGTCAAATTAGGGTTTACAATGAGATGAAGCTTATAGCTTGAATACTCATTATAAAGTTTGTATATTGTTTAGAACTTGTCAAGGAATCAAGTACTCTATTGGTTTTCTAAAGGAAACAAGAAAGAAGTTATCTTGCAAAAGAGGTAAATCTACTAACCTAATGCTATTTTAATGCCTTAGGAGAAATGAGCTTATAATGCTTATTAAAACTATCTAAAGAGCCAATGGGGAATGACTTAGTAAAGTGTTCTTAAGAGACTAGTAAAGGGCATATGTGTATGTTGAGTGTATTTGCAGGTTAAAGGCATATATATTGTGGAAATTCAGTGTTTATGATTTAAGCACTTTAAGGGCCTAAGAGCCATGCATTTTAAGGGCCTAAGTGCCATGCAATTTAAGTTATGCACTATATTGTGATGTAGTGTAAATTTGGTGAAATTGTGTATGAGAGTGTTCTTGGTGATTTTGGATGTTCTTGTGTGTTTAAAGGAGAAGGTAAAGTGTTTAGGCATGGTAATGTTCTAGGGGAACCCATGTCAAAATCTAGGTAGGAAGTAAGAAGTTCTAAGTGTTTACATAAGGTTTGGTGAGTTAGAAAGTGTAGGAAATGAATAAGGAGTTCAAGATGTTTTAAAGGAATTATGATGAACTAGGAAGTGTTCTAGAGTGTAATAGGACTTAGGCATGATCTTGAGATTTTAGTATGTACCAAAGTCATTTTGGACTTAGGTAAAGACTTAGGTAAACTTTGGTAAACTAAGGAGAATGTATGAACTTGGAAAAGGATTTGAAGTAATGTTATAAGGAGATAGTTGTGAGAGATGATGCTTGGGAGATGATGTTAAAACAAGGAGAAAGCATTTTGGGATAGTAGTTACCATAGGTGAGAAACACCATCTAGGAACCTAGTACAAAATAACATAAGTGTTAAGGAATTTTTACAAGGAAATAAGTAAATGTTTTAAGGAATTAGAAAAATGAGTTTCATGGATGTTGTATGTGGATGTAAGGTTACCAAATGTTGTTAGGAAGCATTAAGAGGCCTTAGGAGAAGTTTGGTGAAGAATTGGAAAGTTTGGGTAAGTTTAGAAGGCGACCGACCCAGGGGCCGACCCAGTTTTTGGGTCGGTCGAGCCTCTGTTAGATGTTGGGAAAATGTTCGGTGATGGTCCGACCCAAAAGGGTGGGTCGGACATGGGTCGGTCGGGCAAGTTTCAAAGGAAGGAAAATGTTCGCACATGGACCGACCCAGAATGGTGGGTCGGACGTGGGTCGGACGGGCATGATTATAAGGAGGCAAAAGGGTTTCTGTAATGGACCGACCCAGAAGGTTGGGTCGGACATGGGTCGGTCAAGGTAAAGTTTTTCAGACCCGAAAACCACTGGGAGGGTCCGACCCAGTTGTGGGTCGGACGGTGGGTCGGTCAGACCAAAACTTGTAAAAAAAAAACAGAAAAGAATGTGACTTATGTAGTTAACCCTAGGGTGTATAATGAAGGTAACCTAGGGTAAGATAGGCATTAAAACATGTCATACAATCATGTTAAATACTTAGTAAGTTTGGAGTTAAATAAATAATTAACCGACATTACTAATGTGTTTAGGGTTCTCTCAAGGTGGAAATCAAACGAGGCAAGGACCAAGGTATGGTTTTCTTGCAGTCTGTTGCCTACCGGTTTACACCGGCTTGTGTGTTGTTTGTTTTCTGTGTGTTTATGACCTTGTAAGATTAAACCATGTAAAGAGTTTACAGTTGTTAAATATTATTATGTTGTTAATTATGACTCTCTCTTCCCATGTGAGTGTCTAACAAGACTTGACCTATTATTGTGAATTGTTGTTGTGCTCAATGTTGAACTACTAACATGGGCTAACGGGGGAAGTGAGGAGTCCGGTCTGTTCCGGCCACGCGTGTGAGTATGGGAGTCGATGTCATAACCGGTTCGATTCTCTCTGTATGTTATGGTTAAGTTTCCAATTTGGTTTCTAACCTTCCCTTTAGCTTAACCAAGGCTATTTTACTGACTCACGTCGGGCCACAGGGGCATACTATGTGTTTTGTTTCGGTGTGCTTGGATCACTATATCCGGGGCACCTTGTGTTAAGTTAACCGTTCAATCTAACCGGACGGTAACGAGTTATGTAACGAGCTAAGTATGAGCGTGGCAACATTCTCGAAGCTCTCAATGGGGACTAACTGTGTTGGTTCTCTTCCAAAAAGGAACTGTATGTGTGTGATGTGTGTTATGGTGTGTTAATACCCTGTGCTATGTTATATATGTATATGTTGTGTGTTCAAAATGTATATCATGTCATCATGACAATTGGTTGCGCGTATCCCGGTAGCCGATGGGCTGCGCGTTAGCCATACCAGCAAAGGTGCTGACCCCCTCGGGGGCTCCATATTTTTAATGCAGGATGAGGATCGAAGAGGCAGAGTGGCTCTAGGTCCTAGAGAGTAGTTTACTTTGAAGTACTTTTGGATGTTTGCCCGGGTTGCGCCTGTGCACCCGTGGCGTATTATATACTTGTTGGTGACGGTTTACAGTGAAGTATACAGTGAAGGATTTATGTAAATACTCGGTATTATATTGTTATATATATGGTTGTTGTGTCTATGCGGGGTCTGATCATCAGACCGGTACATTTGTATTTATTCAGCCTTGTTAACCACGTGGGTGGTTGACGGCGTTGTAGCACCAATCGTTTAGTTATCGTTTAGTCGTTTATTTTCCGCTGCGATTCCAAGTATAGTTATGTGCGTAGTAGGGGTGTTACATGTAGTGGTCATTATTGGTGAACTACCACTTATAAATCATAAGGAGAAAACATCCCAAGTGCTAGGAACTTTGTAAGAAGTTTGTGAATGATAAAATGGTTTTGGTGAGTGATTTAAAGAGTTTAGCACATGGATAAAGGTGTGTTTGAAGTGCCCAAATGAGGTTAGGGTATACTAGGATATGTGGGGTGAAGTTTGGAGTTGAATGTAAAAAGGAAAACAAAGATCTGGGGCAGACCGGACTTGCGACCGGACTTGCAAGTTCGGTCGGGCCCAGTTTACCCTGTGGGAATTAGTTTCTGGAATGGACCGGACATAGGACCGGACTTACAAGTCCGGTCGGAGTGGAAAATTTTTGACGGAAATGTATTCTGGAATCAGCCGGACTTGGGTAAGTCCGGTCGGCAAGTCCGGTCGGACCAAAAACATGGTTTAAGGTTATGAAATGATATGTAATGATGGGGATTGATAGGTAATGATGTTATAAGGTTGTTAAGGACATGTTAGGTGAGTTTAAATGGCAATTAAGTGGGTGAAAAGTTGTATCAAAATGTAAAAGTAGAACAAGTTAAAATGTAAAGTTATGTAACTAAGTTAACGGGGGAAAGTTAAGCATTAGACATTAAATAATCAAGCAAACCCCGATGTTAATAAAAACACATGTGATGTTAACAGTTGTTCGAGAATCGCTCGTGGAACATAAGTGGACGTGGTAAAGTGGACTCCGGTGACAGGTATGGTTTTCTTGCAACCTGTGTCCTACCGGATTACACCGGCTTGTATGCCAATGTGTTTTTCTGTATGTTTGCCACGTTGTAAGATTAAACATGTAATGAGTTTACAGTAATTCATTTATGTGGCGTGTACAACTCCGATACCATTTAACCTCGGAAGTGTTAACCTTAGTTAACTGAGTCTAGGATCACATGAGAGTTCGGTATTCGGAGTAAACGACCCGAACCATGGGGCGTACTAACCACGGCTATGCGTGTGTTAATTGTTTGATATGCGTATGTGAATGTAGGGATCTCCCTTGTGTGTTTAACCCAGTTGTAACTGTATGGTGTGTAGTTATGATAGACTCCATAGTGGGGTTCTAACTAATATCTAAAGTAAGTCTGAACTAACAGTGGTGAGGAATCCGGTTTGGCCGGTCGCGCGTTGTTTGGGAGAGGGTATCCTTCTTAGCCTTACCCTTCTCTTTGTTATGGTTGTTTCCCTCACGGGTTATGATCTCCCATTAGCTTATTCCAAAGCTTAGCTATTCTGATTTATGATCGGTTTAGGGGGAACATGTGTTTGTGTGGTGTGTTCGGGCCTCCAAACCCGAACCACCTTAACTTAAGTTACTCGTCCAACTATTAGGACGGTAATGAGTGTTGTTGTTATTGTATAACGAGCTTATCATGAGACTGGCAACATTCTCTAGGCTCACCAGTGTATAAACAATGTTTGGGTCGGTTCCTAAGAGAACCATTCCCGTTATGTTATGTATTTTTGTTGTGATGCAATATCTATTGCGGTGTTATGTTGTGCACGTGGAAACGTGCAAAGTGTTGTTAAGTGTTGTTATGTAGTGTATGTTATATGTTGTAGAATGTGGAGTGTGTGGATCATGGATATGAATCCCAGTTTGAGAAAAGAGGCGTCTAAGGTTAACCCGATTTAAGGGTAAGTGTCGCCTGTTAAGGAAGTAGCTCCATTAGAGGAGGAACACTCTAGGGATATTGCATACCTTGAGTGACTTATTAAGTAAGGATGTATTATCCGATTGTTGAGCCCGTTGAGGCGAATGATTATGTGTGTGTTTACAGTTGCATGTATGATTTAAAAATAATCAACCGCATGCTAAGACGACAATTAGTTGTGCGTGGCCCGGTAGCATGTGGGCTGCGGGATTACCATACCAGCAAAGGTGCTGAGCCCCTTGGGGGCCACCCTTTCTCTTCTTTTCCTATTTCAGGTACGAAGTGCTGGAAGCCGTTCGAGAGTAGGACGGGTAGTCGTCGTACATGGGTAATCATTTAAGTGTATGTATACAGTAGGTGTAGTAAGACCGAAATTGTTGTCGGCATCAGTTTATAAATACTCGGTATAGTTGGAAGGAGTGCGTTGTGTTGTTGTTAATGGAAAGCGATAGTAATGTGTAGTCGCTCGGGAATTTATCCCATCAGACCGGTACAATGTATGTGTATTAGCCTTGTTAGCCACGTGGTGGGTTAACGGCGTGTAACACCAGCGAGTTGAGTTAATTGATGAGTTGTATTCCGCTGCAGATTGTTGTTATTATTTGTTGTTGGATGGGTGTTACAAAAAGTGGTATCAGAGCGAAGTAATCGCTCTGATGACTGAACTACCGAGCTTAGGAAGTACCGAGTTAGGATTTAAGTACTTTGGGTTAAGGGTTGAGTGATAGCGTGAGAGATACGGTAGTTAGGTATGACCAGTGAATACTGGAAACCTACTACATCCTTCCCACCCTCCACAATCCTGTTTTATAACTTGGGGATAGAACGCCAGAGAGATGAAAGTCCTCTCTTACTCGGAAAACCCGATCTGGCTGTTATTAAGTACCTCCAAAGGTACGCAGAACCTGTCACACGGTAGATCCCGAAAACTGGGAATCCCGGAGACGGTCTCCATCTGAACAATGTTAACCGCATTTAATAGCGAAGAATGAATCTTGTGTATAGAAGAATAGAATTTCCAGCAACCTGGGTCGACATGCCGAGCAGTCGAGGATAACCAGCTTGCAACGCACCAATCGTGCAACAGGCAAAAAGTGGATTAGTAAAACCCGAGACGAGTGTCTACGGGACCACAGTTGATAAATAATACACCAACGGTATACCAACCGACAAAGGAACTACAACGTAGTGCCCAAACAGAGACAAGTCTCAGTAACCACGACAAGTGCGTGGAACGGGCTATAAAGAGGATACGATACTAAGTAAAGAGGGACTCCAAGAGTGGGAGACACCCCAGTTGATAATTACCATAGATACAGTGAGGAGTTACCCAGAGGGTTATTATCAAGGCAGTGAGATCAGTAAGGGCCAACAAGGCCACTGATGACAATATGGGTAAAACAATACCACAACTGGTATGTTTCACAACCGATAGCCAGTTAGCATGCGCACTTGCCGGCATAGCAAGTGCTGCTATAACAGTGCTGTTTGGGAAATTTATAACCACTACGAAGTACTTGTTAAGTACCATGAGTTAAGTGAATCATTGTAACCGTGAAGGGCTTAATACGCCTAACCTCTGTGATTGTAAGTACACCAGTCAGCAAGAAGCTAGACTTGGCTAAGGTAAGAAGATGTGTGAAACACGTGAAATTTTCTTTCAAACCGATTTATTCAAACCCCTTTTCTCTTCAAACAGATTTCTTTCAAACCAACACACACTTCTTCCAACTTCTTAAACCAGCCAATAAAACCAAGGACAGTTGACGCGGATACAACAATGGATAACCTTTCCCTCGATAAGTTCGGGAAGTAGGAATGAATATTGTCACGGACAATATAAGGGAGTTGACAAGAATGCTTCACCTAGCGTTGACGGACACTACGAGTGTACTAACTGATTGTGGACGACCGCACTCCGATAGGAGCTGTGGGCCTGACAAACCTACTTATGGTTAGTTGGGTAAGTAGCAATGTATCAGTATGGTACCCCACATATGTATGACGAGTGGAGTCCGAAACACGGGAAGTAGTCGACTCCGTCTACGGTCAGCAGATCATAACTCAAACAGAGCTAAGGATTACAAGGAATAGTTGAAGTTAAGGACTCAGTTAAATTATAGAGACTAAAGGAATTAGTGAATTCATTTCAAGGATATGTTTAAGAGTCAAGAGGTGCGAAGTGCACTAACTGTTATATAAAGACATCACACATGTCTTAAGAATTCCGAGGAATAAACATGATAGCTGGAACGGTGACCTAGCCTGTACATGGCAAATAAATGACTAATGTGGACACATTAATGTGCAATGAACGGGATGAAAATTCCCAGAATGAGTACCTACACTACCAGGAAATGTTGATCTTCACAGGAGGAGATAATAAGCCAGTTAAGAATGCAAACGGCGTGGCTAACTGAATATACCAATAAGTGCGAACCAGATGTAATGGCATGACTTAGCCACACCCAGGAGCAATCCTTAAAGGGTGTTTGCATCAACAATTGTTGCACGAAATAACGTGAAAAACACGAGGGTTGAAACTAACACCCAGTTTAGACATAAGTTGTCAGGAGACGGACTGACAATCCTAAAGGGGCATCCCAAGAAAGGAAACGGAATACAACGACCTTGTCATGGAGCTCAGTATAATATCCAAACTATGTAACGTTGTATAAAGAAGTACATATGTGTGGACAGCCTACAATGAGCTCAGCTCAAGGCAAACAAGGCTCATAAGCCATAAGCAAGATATGTTATATAAATTAAATTGATTGTAGAAGTTTATGTTGTATAAGTGAATAGGGGGGGTAAACGAACCATTACATTAAGAGTGGGGATACCTCTCGATATTGCGAGACCGCAGGAGCGGTAGTTATGTGTATCAAGTCCAAGAAATATGTTAAGGATTGACCATATTGTTATTGAAAGAGAGCAGTTAGCTTAGTAACATGTGTGTATAAAGTGAAACACCGAGCTGAATAATGCCGGCTTAGGACTCGAAGGATCGATGCTCAAAGAGCATTCAGTAGCCATTCAAATGAGTGATGAACTATAATGTGAATAATGTAAGTTTATGTGTGGAAGTTGAGGTGACAGTAGATACGATATAAGCTGGTGTTATACAATAAGCACGGTGCGCAACAAGCGACCGTTGTATAAGTGTTGTTAAACGATGATGTGGCGGATAAGACCAGTTAAGAGTTAAACTCAATGGACATTCAAGCAAGTGATGATACACAGACTGGGCAATAAGCCAATGGTCGGTACTATGTGATAAGGAACTCAGTGTGAATTCCATGGCGAATCGCATAAGGGATTTACTGTCAACAATTTACGCCTCTGCACTCTGTATGACTGAGTGTTTTGGTATTGCACTTGCGCAGTAATGAACGAGTGGGATAGCTAGGAATTGGAAACATGTTAATTGTGAAGCAATAATGTTATAATGGCCGATGCATAGGAAATGCAAGGCCGCACCAATAAAGGAGTACTTGTACAAAAGCAAATGTGGAGGCATGATTAACAGTAAGTGACTACAGTAGCACTAACTGTCAAATATCGGTATGGAATATACCCCAAATGTTGTAAATAGCTGAGAGAGCACTACACACTAGGTAGTAGCTCAATCTCAACCGACAGTAAGTCGGAAGGGAACAAGTCGATCATTGTGAAATACATAGCTGTATACACAGTAAATTATCATGGAAGTGGATAGGATGTTTGTAACTCACCGAATTCGCTAACGGTAAGAGATACCATGCGTCGGTTGAGAAACCATTGTTACCAAGATGAAGGTGACAATTGGGGATGTACAATACAGTAAGAAGAACAAATAAAGGGGCAATTAAGCTCTACAGTTACTAGAGTTTCGCAGCAGAAACTAGTGAGCCAGTGATCAAGTGTTGAATGTACATGGTGAACATGAGTGAATGGCTAATTATTAATGCCTAGAAGCCTAACAGGCCAGAATCGAAACCAACTAAGAGTTTAAACAAACTCCAATGAGAATTCTTGGTTTAGGAACTAAACCGCCAATATGGTTCAGATCCTCTAATCAGAATCCATTGTATAATAGACCGCGTGGAAGTTAAAACACTTCACGACGGCAGAACATTATAAGCCAATGTTTAGTGATTGATTACGTGGGCGTAATCCCTTTTAAGGGGGGTAGAGCGCAAAACCACTTAGTGTATATTACCGTACAAGTGTACGTAGTGTATGTGACTTATATTGTGCATAGCACAAAATTATATTATTGTTTTGATGATTGGTGTGTGCGTTACGTAAACATACACATTCATTCATGGTTTAATTGTGGTAATTGCGCACAGAAGATGCGAATAGCATTGTGATAAGTGTGTGTATTTGTTAACAGTTGTGTGTGATAGTACAAGTGTGGGGAGTAGAGAAACTCCTGGGGGAACAAAAGCCCCGACAGTGTATAAAGGTGAAATGGTGTGTTGTATTTTGATAAATATATATGTATATATATACTATATAGTGATTCAAGAAAGGGCATGATACCGACGTAGAACCTAGTGAGAATAAGATTCCCTAGGCAAGCATTAAAGTGAATGGAGATAACTGATAGATGGAGTTCTATCCCTTGGAGATGTTATGATCATGACTAGAATGATTTAAAAGATAGAAAATTGGAAATGAGTGATTTAATTGATGCTTGAAAATGAAGTGGGAGGTGGAACTTGATTTGCATGTGATCAAGGGAAGCCGAACACAAATTGGAGTGGAAGGATAGTTCAACACTGATGCTGATCACATCAGGGTTGGATGATTCTTGAAGCTCCCTATAAGTGGTCACAAATACCACGCTAAGAAAAGAAGCAAAGAGCTTAAGTTGGACTTGGAGTTGTGTGTGTTTTCAAAAGGATTTTAAATTGGTATTTATAAAACGCTGATGGATACTTTACATAATTAAAGTCTTCTTACTTAACCTCACAAGGAAATTTTAAACTTAAGTGATTGTTTTAATCTCCCAAAGGCACGGGGACGGAAGGTGTCCATCGCGACCGGGATCACAGTGTATACCAAAGATATTTTTGATTGCAATACATGCTATGACATGTTGTGTGGTATGTGTAATAAATGTTATTTTGACTTTGATCTCCTAAAAGTGTATGCTATTGAAACCTATGAGTCTAAATGTGTTGTGTTACATAGACCTATGTGTCTGAAGACTGTTATGTTATGGGGACCTATGTGTCCAAATGTTGTGAAGTTACCCGAGACCAGTGAGTCCAAGGGGTTGTTATGTATGTGTAAGTGTTGTTAAGATACCCGGACCAAAGAGTCCGAGGTTATCATATGGATATGTTATGTTATGTGTGGATGTGAATGTGTTGCCCGGACCATTAAGTCCGAGGTTGTGATGTAAAAGTGTTTGGTTATGGAAGTTTATTTCCAAGTGATTCCTGTGTTCTAATCTAATGATGTGTGGAAAGTGTGAACTTCGAGGACGAAGTTCTTTTAAGGGGGGTAGATTGAAATACCCCAAACCTTGATATGTTGTTAAACATTTAAACTATGGTATGTAAAGGCTAAAAAGTGCCTTAGAACATCAGTGAACAATTTAAACCACAGTAAATGCAATAAAGCACTAAGATACAGTTTGAGCAAAAACATGCTCTAAGCTATGAGTGAACTTGGTTAGGACCCAAGGAACCTACCAAGACTTAATAACATTTAATTATGATTTTATAAGGCTAATTAAGTCCTTAGGAAACTTTGGTAGACAATGAAACCAAACAAAACACAAATAATACCTTAAAGTCAATAAGAGCAAAAATGTGCTCTAAGCTTGGGATAAATTTGTATAAGACCTAATGGTCATACCTATACCTTATTTATATGTTAATGGACATATTAAATCATTACTAAAGAAAACCAAGCTTGGAAACAAGTTAAAACACAAAATGTGCTTTAAGGAGTCTTAAAGCACGTTTTTGAAAAATTGTCTTGTAAATGAGTTTTGAATGGCTAAATGTCCATCATTACTCTTTAATTAACATGTGTACTATATAGTATCACATTTGGAAGTCTATATCAATGGGAAATCAAAAATTTCACAACAATGTGCCTTGTTTTTGTGAATAGTGATTTTATAAGCTAGTTTGTAACATATAATGTTATAAGTAATTAAATTGGTCAATAAAGACTAAAACACCCTCATTATAATAAAGGGGGCCGGTTTCTTAAGTGTGGTGACTCACCACTCACTTGTTAACTTGTTAAAGAAATAAAGATGACTAATATAGTTACTATTTGCTTTATAAACACAAATATCTTCTAAAAAGCAAACTTAACTCACTTCTCTCATTCTTTCTTCATTTCACACGGTTCCCTTCTTCTCCTACCTCTCTTCCTTCTGTTATCACGGTGAAGCTACAGCACCAGCACCATTTCACCATCTTCCATTGTCAATATCTCATGACTCACTTAACCAAATCAAAAACAAACACCACCATTCTCTTCCTCTCATCAAGCTCTTCATTCCTATCTTCTCAAAACTTCAAGAGCCCCATTTCGGTGCCATGGAGTTCCACCATTGAAGGGGCTTGAGCTTGTCTTTCCACATATTATTGATCTCCTTTACTCCTAGGTAAGGAATCTCAAAGAAAAATCAAGTTTCCTCCATGTTTTGTGTGTGACCGAAAATATTCATTGATGGAGCTCCTTGTGTTGCTTTGTTCTAGCTCCATTTGAATCTTTCAAGGACTAGGTGGAGTCCTCTCTTCATAGTTATTCAAACACCCTTCAAAGATTAAGGTAAAACAACTACATTAATGTTTTGAAATAATGTAAACCTAGGGTTTACAATGAGATGGAGCTTAAAGCTTGAATACTCATTATGTTGTTTGTATAATGTTTAGTAGTTGGCAAGGAACCAAATGCCTTACCGGTTTTGTAAGGAAACAAGAAAGAAATTTGGGAGAAAAGAGGTAAATATGCTATCTTAATGTGGTTTAATGCCTTAGGAGAAATAAGCTTATAATGCTTGTTAAAACTACCTAAAGAGCAAATGGTGAATGACCTAGTAAAGTGTTCTCAAGGAGACTAGTAAAAGAACATATGTATTGGTGTATGTATTTGCAGGTCAAAGGCATTATTTATGTGGGAAATTCAGTGTTTAAGGTTTATGCAATTTAAGGGCCTAAGAGCCATGTTGTTTAAGGGCCTAAGTGCCAAGCAATTTAAGTTATGCACTATATTGTGATGTAGTGCTAAATGTGTGAAGTCTTGTGTATAAAAATGTGTTTGATGGATTTTAGGTGTTCTTGAACGAAATAAGGTAAAAACCTAAGGGTTTGGATGTGAGTATATACAAGAGAAGCTATGGCAAAATTTGGAAAACGTGTAAGAAGTTCTAAGTGTTCTAAATAAGTTTTGGTGAACTAGGAAGTGTTAAAGGTGAATAAATGTTTACTTGAGGAGAAAACATGTGTTAAGGTGATTTAGAGTGATGCAAGGATTTAGGTGTTATCTTGGAAGTTCTAGGAATTCAATGTGTGTTTTGAGGATGTATTTAAGTCTTGGAGGAGTTTGTTTAAGGTTTCAGTAATGTTGATATCCAAGGAGTAAGTGATGATTAGGTAAGATGTGAAAAAGGAGATTTAGTTAGTAAGAAAAGAAGTTTGAGAGATGATGTTAAGGTGTAGAGGAAACACCTTGGTGTAGTGGTCATTATTGGTGAACTACCACTTATAAATCATAAGGAGAAAACATCCCAAGTGCTAGGAACTTTGTAAGAAGTTTGTGAATGATAAAATGGTTTTGGTGAGTGATTTAAAGAGTTTAGCACATGGATAAAGGTGTGTTTGAAGTGGGGTGAAGTTTGGAGTTGAATGTAAAAAGGAAAACAAAGATCTGGGGCAGACCGGACTTGCGACCGGACTTGCAAGTTCGGTCGGGCCCAGTTTACCCTGTGGGAATTAGTTTCTGGAATGGACCGGACATAGGACCGGACTTACAAGTCCGGTCGGAGTGGAAAAATTTTGACGGAAATGTATTCTGGAATCGACCGGACTTGGGTAAGTCCGGTCGGACCAAAAACATGGTTTAAGGTTATGAAATGATATGTAATGATGGGGATTGATAGGTAATGATGTTATAAGGTTGTTAAGGACATGTTAGGTGAGTTTAAATGGCAATTAAGTGGGTGAAAAGTTGTATCAAAATGTAAAAGTAGAACAAGTTAAAATGTAAAGTTATGTAACTAAGTTAACGGGGGAAAGTTAAGCATTAGACATTAAATAATCAAGCAAACCCCGATGTTAATAAAAACACATGTGATGTTAACAGTTGTTCGAGAATCGCTCGAGGAACATAAGTGGACGTGGTAAAGTGGACTCCGGTGACAGGTATGGTTTTCTTGCAACCTGTGTCCTACCGGATTACACCGGCTTGTATGCCAATGTGTTTTTCTGTATGTTTGCCACGTTGTAAGATTAAACATGTAATGAGTTTACAGTAATTCATTTATGTGGCGTGTACAACTCCGATACCATTTAACCTCGGAAGTGTTAACCTTAGTTAACTGAGTCTAGGATCACATGAGAGTTCGGTATTCGGAGTAAACGACCCGAACCATGGGACGTACTAACCACGGCTATGCGTGTGTTAATTGTGTGATATGCGTATGTGAATGTAGGGATCTCCCTTGTGTGTTTAACCCAGTTGTAACTGTATGGTGTGTAGTTATTAGACTCCATAGTGGGGTTCTAACTAATATCTAAAGTAAGTCTGAACTAACAGTGGTGAGGAATCCGGTTTGGCCGGTCGCGCGTTGTTTGGAGAGGGTATCCTTCTTAGCCTTACCCTTCTCTTTGTTATGGTTGTTTCCCTCACGGGTTATGATCTCCCATTAGCTTATTCCAAAGCTTAGCTATTCTGACTTATGATCGGTTTAGGGGGAACATGTGTTTGTGGTGTGTTCGGGCCTCCAAACCCGAACCACCTTAACTTAAGTTAC
This sequence comes from Limonium bicolor, assembly GCA_023374045.1. Taxonomy (NCBI): domain Eukaryota; kingdom Viridiplantae; phylum Streptophyta; class Magnoliopsida; order Caryophyllales; family Plumbaginaceae; genus Limonium; species Limonium bicolor. The sequence continues at coordinate 51,481,577 of CM041776.1, forward strand.
TCGTCCAACTATTAGGACGGTAATGAGTGTTGTTGTTATTGATAACGAGCTTATCATGAGACTGGCAACATTCTCTAGGCTCACCAGTGTATAAACAATGTTTGGGTCGGTTCCTAAGAGAACCATTCCCGTTATGTTATGTATTTTTGTTGTGATGCAATATCTATTGCGGTGTTATGTTGTGCACGTGGAAACGTGCAAAGTGTTGTTAAGTGTTGTTATGTAGTGTATGTTATATGTTGTAGAATGTGGAGTGTGTGGATCATGGATATGAATCCCAGTTTGAGAAAAGAGGCGTCTAAGGTTAACCCGATTTAAGGGTAAGTGTCGCCTGTTAAGGAAGTAGCTCCATTAGAGGAGGAACACTCTAGGGATATTGCATACCTTGAGTGACTTATTAAGTAAGGATGTATTATCCGATTGTTGAGCCCGTTGAGGCGAATGATTATGTGTTGTGTGTTTACAGTTGCATGTATGATTTAAAAATAATCAACCGCATGCTAAGACGACAATTAGTTGTGCGTGGCCCGGTAGCATGTGGGCTGCGGGATTACCATACCAGCAAAGGTGCTGAGCCCCTTGGGGGCCACCCTTTCTCTTCTTTTCCTATTTCAGGTACGAAGTGCTGGAAGCCGTTCGAGAGTAGGACGGGTAGTCGTCGTACATGGGTAATCATTTAAGTGTATGTATACAGTAGGTGTAGTAAGACCGAAATTGTTGTCGGCATCAGTTTAAATACTCGGTATAGTTGGAAGGAGTGCGTTGTGTTGTTGTTAATGGAAAGCGATAGTAATGTGTAGTCACTCGGGAATTTATCCCATCAGACCGGTACAATGTATGTGTATTAGCCTTGTTAGCCACGTGGGTGGTTAACGGCGTGTAACACCAGCGAGTTGAGTTAATTGATGAGTTGTGTATTCCGCTGCAGATTGTTGTTATGTATTTGTTGTTGGATGGGATGTTACAATTGTAGTATGTTTAGTAATGTGTTAATATTCTTAGGAAAAAATTTTAGGTCCTAAGAAGTTCATTTGGGTATGTATTTACCCTAAACCGTCAAAGGGTGCAATATCTTGCTTTGTGTTGACCGTTGTTGTTCTCAATTGACTTTTAAGGCATGTTTAGGCCTTAATTAATGTGATTAGATGTTTAATCCATGTTTAATTAGTTTGGGGTATTTCAATTATTGTCTTAGCACACCCGAAGCGGTGTGAGTGGCTATTAGTTGATTTTTAAACTTCGAGGTGAAGTTTCTTTTAAGGGGGATATACTGAAATACCCCTAAATTAATTTAAATTAATTTAGGGGATTTCTTTTGTTAAACCTTAATTAATAATATTTAATATTAAAGTAATGTATGGAATTATGAATATTAATATTTTGTGGAATTATGGAAATTAATTTAGGGGATTTCTTCTCTTTAACCCTAAAGAATACTATTAAGTATTAAATTATTATATAGTATTATGAATTTAACAATAAGATTTATAAGTCAATAAATCTTGGTAAAATTTCTAAACACTCCAAGTATATTATAAAGATTTTAGAAAGAGTTGGAACATTGTTTTGAAACATAGAAGTCAAAATAAAATTATAGAAACCTTAAAGCTTATTAAGCCTTGCTAGGGTTGACTTTTTGAGAATGGTCAAACCAGCCCATGAAACCTATACCAATAAATAGGTTATGGAAAACCATGAAGATCGGTAAACAGAACATCAAAAACAGATCATCCTAGCCAAAGTTATGATAGAATGAAGTTTAGAGCCAAAATTTTGAAAAATGCTGATGTGGCAAGTTCTGCTGACTGACCCGTGTGCCTCGGGATACGCGCCCAACACTTAGCCGATTTTATCCCTTGTTTTCTGGTAACCGATACCAGATTTTTCCCTAACTTGTGACCTTCATAACTTTCTCATCTTTTGGAATTTTGAGTGTCGTCTTCTATGTTGTCTTCTCTTACACTTCCGCTTTACAACCATAACTCACACTAAACCTAGTTCACCCTAAATCAACCGGAAATTCGATCCAAAGTATCCACCCTGCAAAACCGAAACTGCAGATTCCAGTTTTCCTTCGATTTCAGGTAAGATTCGTCTTGCCATAACTTCCTCATCTTTCAACCAAAATTCGATTTCTTTAGCTCGTTGTGTAGCCCTTTAATCCCACTACAACTTCTGTGTTGATGACCAAGGCTGATTCATAACCGATTGGGAGAGAGAGACGTCTAAATATCTCGATTCAACTACTGCATAAAATCATACCTATAACACCCCTAATCCTAAACCTGTACTAGCATCGCAAGTCGTAGCATAAGTAATATAAGTTCGCAGCGGAAATAAAGCTAACTATCCTTGGTGTTACACGCCGTTACTCACCCTTGTGAGCAACAAGGCATCCTTACTTTATCCATCCACATCATCTACTTAACGCTGTGATGAACACATACTGAGCACTCTAATTATTACAGACCAAATCCGAACTAGCTGAGCAACTAAATGAAATACAACAATCTCCAAAAATATAGTACATAATAAAGCTACAGAGTGTTTTATTAAAACACAGCAGCTACCCTGTTCCCCACACTCCGGCTTGTGTCATCTTCAGTGACCTGAAATGTTTGGCCCATTGAAGGGCTCAGCAATCAAAATGCTGGTATGCTAAATGTAGTCCTAAGTCATCTAGATTCCTTAAGTCGTTTTAGCCATCTTGATATTAGATTCATTACAAGATAATCCGGTTTACAAGAACAACAGTAATATTGTAGACATTGAACAATCACATAACAAATCACCTGCAAACATTAGTGCATAATATACACAACAACCAATAATCAACATCAACAATCCACCAATCACCAAACCTGGTAATCATATTTAAAATAACTGTTCTTGTTAGTAGGTCACATGACCCTTATCCTTTTTAAACCAACCACTTAACTTTTCCAATTAATTTCACCTCAGGCGTCATGTCAAGACAACCCTTAATAATCTTTGATAATGGACAGTGTGTCCCATGGGTTCCAAAAGAACCGTTACCAGCTGACCTTATGGCCCTGGATAATATTTGACCGATCCGGTCGAACCTATGCACCAACGGCAGTGCCTTCCGCCATCCCCGAATGTGGCTGATGGATTTCCTTTGAATGACTCCCCATTGAAGTCTCTCGTAGTGATCACAATGCGCAACCAGAAAGTCGAAACAATCCAGATTCCTCTCTTTACAAGTTAGCCCTTTTGTCAGTGGTACAATAACCAATATTTGAATTAAGACCTTAACAGTTGACCTTTGTTAGGTTCCATAATACCTAGAGGTCAGTTAGTCTTTTTCCCAGTTTAGATGTATAAACTTCCAGTCATAAGACGTTCGCTAAAATACAACGCAACAGTTTGAGCAATACAGTACGCAATATCATATACATAAAATCACAGATATCGCTCTTAATACTTAAACATATAATGTCTGGACCTTAGGATAATCCTTAGGACATTCAGACCACACAATTAACATACCGTTCACCGGGGTAACAACTAGCTGACAATGCACGCTCTAGTAATCCTATCACGTACGCTGTTATTTATACATACAATAACGTGTATTATTAATATGACCGTCCACTAAATATTACAGTACAGTCACTGTAGAGTTTATTCTCGTTGTATACTAACTCTGTATGTTATTTACTTTCCCTCGTTATTTTAACAGTGGTTCTAGATAACCTAACAGTTCATTATTTTATGTGAAGTTCACATGTGATAATGAATTACCATTATACGGTATATCCTTATCTCATTAATTATATACTCGTAATTATTCCCACTTATCATTTATATCATATCATTTAGTTATTTATGTTATAACCCCCTTTATTTTATAAACTTTATATTATATTCCTTAATATACCATAATACATTATATTACTTAATCTTAATTCCTTTCTTTATTAAATTACAAAACCACCATAATAATTCGGTATTTATATCTTGTGCCCAACAACATTTATGAATTATCAAATAACCATTTAACTTTTATAATTTACCAATTAACCATATCAACTTTCGGAAATTACAATTTGTACCCACTAATTTTCGCAAATCATCATATAGTCACCTATAGTTTCGGTTTTAATAATTAGGTTTCCTTAATTTACAATTTAACCTCAAAACTTTATATAAGTAACATATTAATTCATAAACTATAGTTTTAATATTTAATCCTTCTTAATTACCGAAAAGACACTTATATTTTTACAATTTACATTTCCGCCCCTATTCAATTTCGGTTTCTACATATATATTTTTATAAATTACATTTTCACCCTTAAACTTTTATAAACTTGATATTTTATGTCCTAAATCATTTTAACCCAAAGTTTTTGGTCAACACTTTGACCAAGACCTTATTTCATGATTAATACTTTAATATACCCATAAAATCATATATATTCTCGGTTTTATCCCAAACTTCTCAATAATCACAAAATAGCCCCAAAACTTTGTAAAATGTTATTTTAACATTTAAACACTTATTTAAATTTACCAAAATTCATAATATTAATTCCTACCTTATATTATACAATATATACTAAATGACCCCTTTAATTCTCGGCAATTAAATTAAACACCCAAACTTTTCAAAATTTGTATTTTAGCCACATAATTTATTAAACTAGCCATTTAAATACTTGTAGCTATTTCAATGTTCCCAAAATTTATAATATAAGTTAATATACTTATATATATATATTCTAAAATTCACCAAATCTCATATATTGCTCTCGGCCCCAATTTAAATTTATCATATGGTTTTAAAACTTGCTTTAAACTTTATAATATGTATATATAAATGTATATAAGCCATTTAACACTTCTAAAAATTATGCTAATGACTTAGAATGATTATAAGCTCAAAATAGAACATTAAATCCCTAAACCATTCGGTTTTAATATGTATGTAACATAATTAAATTTTGTGTCACAATTTTATACCTTAAGGTAATATTCTTACCTTATATGTTATAAATTATTTTTCTTGATACTTTAACTAAATGTTTTCGGCCTTAATATTAACATGGCCTAAACATGATTTTTATACCAAAGTTTGAAGCTTAAATTAAACTTAAACTTAATAAACCTTATTTATATAAACTTATCCTTAAATCAAGACAATTCTTGTACTTGATTTTCCCTTGAATTCCAAGCTCCTCAAATGCTATATTGGTGTAGAGAATTCGTCCACCTTATATATATTTAGGAGATCTATTTGTTAGACTCCTAACAAGAATTTATAAATAATATTTGAAGTAATTTTACAAGAGTATACCTTAAGAATTTAACAAGGTATTTTTGATACACCTTGAGATGATTGTAGATCCAAGTTTCCTTCATGAAATAATGAAGAGAATATGGGTTTAGAAGGTTTAAATTTCGAAAATTGCTTAAGGAATTTTCTTAAGATTTTCAACATGAAAATATACCTCAACTTGATCTTATTGTTCCTTGTGTTGTTGTTGAATTTAGGAACCTCCTTGGAACACCTAAGGTTGGTGAAAATTGGATAAGTTGCTAGGATGATTTCTTGCTTCAAGACTTGATAGAACTAACTAGGAAATTACATTAAAATGGTGTTAGGAACTAGTACACCATTAATGGAGTTTATTAGCACTTAGGAATTAACTTAGGAAATGAAGAAAAAAGAGAGCAAGAGGAGAAGCTTACCATACGTGAATGATGCAAGGGAAATGAAAACTCACGTATGGCTTTAGTAGAAGGCAATGAAAGCAATCAGAATTTGATTGGTATTGTTTATTTGTCATCATTTCATGTCTTTGATTTGTTTAATTACACTTAGAAAATCTGATCATAATTGTCTCCTAAAACCCATTTGTTTACGATAATGGAGGTAGCATTACATGGATGATTACTAAGCCTAAGACATATGTAATCAATCAAGACATTTATCTAACATTAAATGAGCTTAATTATTAATTCTTATCTTATCTTCTTCCTTGTAGATATCCGGCCATGGTGGAGGTTGCCAGCTCCAATTGTTTGCAGACTTACGGTAATGGAATTGCTAGAAAGTTAGTTTAGGTTTTGTTTATTTGTAACATGACAATTATGGAAGTTAGGTACTTGTCTTATGAGGTTAATTAATTGTCAATTAAGCACTCCACTACCAGATTCCAATCGGTAAGCACATGCCCCCTTTGATCAACTTGTTTTACTTGTTTAATTGTCTAGTTGAAGTGTGACTAGATTAGCATATTAATGTCATTATTTTTAGTTAAGCTAATCTTTGTGATTTTCTTGCAGGTCCACCGTGGGTGAGGGCTCCAATTTACTGCCATGTTGATACCTTATCAAATAACATAGGTAGGAATGAGTCATCATATCACATGACACATTTTTGAAGCAAAACTAGCCAAAATTGACTATAAATCTCGCCCAAATTGGTGGTCAAATGGGACTTATTTTTCATTTGATTTTTGTTACACTATACTTTAATAAGACCATAATAATATGTGTAATAGGTTCCAGCATTTAATTGGTACATTTTTATTATGGTAAAAGATGAAAGTTTTAAGGTAAAAATGCTGATTTTAGGTACCTTTTTGACCTAAAAATCGCCCCCTATTGTACTATGAATTTAGTACTGAAATTAATTTATTTAGATGTTCATTTTATCCACTTTTAAGTTTATCAACTCGTGGCTCCTCAAAAACTTCAAGGCAATTGCGTAAAACGAATTTTCGTGACACCGGAAGGTGCGTTTTTGTGCCTTAAGGATTTTCTGGAAAATAAGTAGTCGCTATGTGTTCCAAGTGTATATTGACATTTTTATAGTCAATATTAATATGTTAAGGTGTTACATTGAATTGTATGGGGTTATATCAACTCAGAACACAATTCCCGGACTAACCGGGCAAAAAGGAGCGTTAAGAAATTCTCCCGAGTATTTTGTCTTTAATTGGGAATTTATCTTGATAACTTTACCTTAAATGTTCATTAAGGTACTATTATGCATTTAGAATGAGGTGTAACGCTTTACTTTATTTAATAAGGTATTTCCGGGACTTTCGGGCCTTAAGCGGCCTTTAAGGGAACTCCCGGGCATTTCGTATTTTTACTCAGTTCTAACTGAGGACTTGTGTTTCAAAGGTCATATAATGATCCTTGGTTAACTTTATATGAGTTCTATAGCTTATATAACTTGGTTAGCTTAAGGTCGGGCTTTAACGCTTATTTTTGACCTTAAGGAGTTTAGGTGCGTTTTAACGCCCAAGTGGTCATATACTTTTATTAGGGTTTGATAATCCCATAAATAATACTCATTTATTATTATTTAATTATTTAAAGATTAGGGGTATTTCAGTCTACCCCCCTTAAAAGGACTTCGTCCCGAAGTCATAACTTATACTTGTTCATCCTATAGAATCAAGTTCCTCATATCTACTCCTTGTATAATTATTATTCCTGGGTGTTACGTTCCATCTGTAATCTAAGTGTCTGCATTTCATATAAACATATTCTTACTCATGATAATCAACGTAATCACAGCATCGATATCTTGATAAATACTGTAAAACAAATAAGTATGCTCTTTAATTAATCATCCCAGTGTTACATAGAACACACCTAATATCCATACAAGTGTACAAAACCATAACCATCCAAACAATTGCACACATGCGCAAGAAACAACCACAAACAACCAAGTATTAAACCAGTTTAGACTACAGATATGCAAGTCGCATGTGGTGCTCTACCCCCCTTAAAAAGGGTTATGCCCACGTACCCCCACAAGTATACACACAACTAAGAGAAAAGTGCTGGATACTTGTCTCGCATGGAGTCTTCTAACTCCCATGTCGCCTCCTCAACGTCGTGGTTTGACCACAAAACCTTAACCATTCTAATGGTCTTGTTCCTGGTCTCCCTAGTCTTGGAGTCTAAAATGCGTATTGGGGTCTCCTCATATCTAAGTGTAGGATCTAGCTCGAGTGTCTCGGGCTCTAAGATATACGGTGGGTGAGGCACATACTGCTTTAGCTGTGAAATGTGAAATACATTGTGCACTCTCCCAAGCTCAATAGGTAAATCTAACCTGTAAGCTAATGAGCCCACTCGCTCCGTAATCAAGTACGGTCCTACATACTTTGGGATAAGTTTGCCCTTCTGCCCAAACCTAAAAACTCCCTTCATAGGCGAAACTCTAAGGAAGACTCGATCGCCTACTGCGACCTCGAGGTCTCTCCTACGGACATCAGCATATGATTTCTGTCTGTCCTGGGCTATCTTCATGTTTTTGCGTATCTGTACAATGTCTTCTTGCATCTGGTCTAAGTACTCTGGCCCTAAGATGATATTCTCACTGGGCTCATCCCAACATAGTGGTGTCCTGCATGGTCTGCCGTACAATGCCTGAAATGGTGGCATCTGAATGGATGCATGATAGTTGTTGTTGTAGGCAAACTCAATCAGATGTAGTCGATCTATCCAGCTTTCCTAGAAGTCTAAGGCACAAGCTCTGAGCATGTCCTCCAATGTTTGAATCGTTCTTTCACTCTGGCCATCTGTCTGTGGATGAAAGGCTGTACTTAGCTTCAGCTTTGTACCCAATGCCTCCTGAACCTGCTGCCAGAATCTGGAAACAAATCTAGAATCTCTATCTGAAACAATAGATTTCGGTACGCCGTGGTGTCTAATGATCTCTCTCTGGAATGTATCTGCCAGTTTGGGAACTTTCCACGTGTCCTTGATCGGAATGAACTTTGCTACCTTTGTCAGTCTGTCGACGATGACCCATATCATGTTAGCACCTCCTCTAGTCGATGGAAGACCTACTACAAAATCCATGGATATATCCTCGAACTTCCAATATGGAATGGGCATCGGCTGTACTAATCTGCCCGGTCTCTGGTGCTCAAATTTCACTTTCTAACACTTCAAACATCTGGCCACAAACTCTGCAACATCTTTCTTTATACCACTCCACCAGAAATGTAGTTTCAGATCCTTGTACATCTTAGATGACCCTGAGTGTACTGATAATGATGAGCAATGAGCTTCCTGTAGTATCTTTTCCTTCAAGTCTGGGCTAGACTCTGGAATGCACATACGGCCATTCAGTCTGATTAACCCGTCTTCACTAGGTACAAAGTCATATTTCTGCCTCTCAAAGATAGCGTCAGTCAACTGTTGTCTAATAGTCTTCATGTACTGGTCATTTGCCTGAGCACAACGTACCTCCTCTATGAGGTCGTTGTCTCCTGTCATGGCAAATAAGGAATGAGCTCTACGGCTCAGGGCGTCAGCAACTACGTTTGCCTTACCCTCCTTGTACCTGAGGTCGATGTCATAGTCCTTCAGAAACTCGACCCATCGCCCCTGTCTCATGTTCAGCTCCTTCTGTGTGAAGAAGTGTTGAAGGCTCTTGTGATCTGAGTAAACTATTACTGTGACTCCATATAGGTAGTGTCGCTAGATCTTTTGTGCAAAAACAACTGCTCCCAGTTGTGGAGGGTGATTTTTCGGTATGAGGGGGGGTCTATGCAAATATGATCTAACTAAAAAGTCGAGATCCTAAAATGCCATTCTGTGGAGGGTGAAAACCCGTTACTCTGGCATCCCTCAAATACCTACTAAATCGTCCGTCTTTCCCAGAAAGCACAAAGGGGAGTGCAAGTGTGCACTACACCCGCTCTCGATAGGCTCCACGCGGACTTATGCCCTAAGGGCGGAAATTGACTAGAGTCGCCACCTAGTTTGACCTAAGGAACTAGGAAGGGAGGAGAGGGGTTCTAAGAACCGTTAATTGACTCTGAGATTATTGCCTATGGATAGGACTTATCTGGTCATGTCAGAGATTTTGTGTGGGTTCGCACTGGGTTACACCCCTTAGAAGTGGCAACGACCACAACTTCGGATTGGTGCCCGAGGAAACCTCGGTCTCCAATTGTCGGGATGGTCTTCTTTCAAAACCTTTTTAGAGAGATTCATTTAAAGCCAAAGGATAGGATTGAGACAGGAGGATAGAAAACGAGTGGATGAGGCGAACTTTTCTGCCAAGCCAGCGCTAAGAAGAATTGATGAATTCGTATAGGTATAGAATGAAACATTGAGGAAAAGTCTGAGGTTGAGTGAATAGACAAGACTTGGAGTCTGATGGTTTGAAGTTTGTGGGAACCGAAGAAGGTTTAAATGTTTTGAGAGATATGAGAGCCACCGTAGAGGGGAAAAGGGGTTTTTTGTTTGGAATGGGGTCGCACCCTAGATGGGCTGCCTACGTACTCAACTCCCTGTTGAGATCAGACCTTACGTAGTTCAGGGTTTTGGTTTTTGGAGATTTTTTGAGATGTTTGAAGTTTTAGGAAGTTTTGGGTTTGAGACGTTAGTCTGTGAGACGCTCGGGTCTACGAGACATTTGAAATCTTAAAATGGGGGAGAGGTTGAGATGTTTGAGTCTGTGTGGCACTTGGGCCTATGAGACTTTTGGGGTATTCGAATGGTGGAAAGAATGAGATATCGAAGTCCGTGAGACGCTCGGGTCTATGAGACGTTTGAAACCTTGAGATGTCGAAGTCTGTGAGACGCTCGGTCTGTGAGACGCTCGGGTCTGTGAGACGCTCAAGTCTGTGAGACATTCGAATCATTGGATGACAAAGTATGTGAGACGCTCAGGTCTGTGAGACATTCGAATGTGTGTGAGTAATTGGATTTGAAGGATGATCTGAGTCCATGAGATATTTGGAGTTTGAGGTTTTTGAGACTTTGATGTTTCTGAAGTTCGGAATTATTTGGGATTTGAAATGAATTTTTGCATTGAATCAGAATTTGAAATGAGTTTTCGAAGTGAAAGCATTTTTGAATTGAATTAGAATTGAATGAAGCTTTGAATTGAATTGGAAATGAATGAGGTTTTGAATTGAATTGAAATTGAATGAAGTTTTGAATTGAATTGAAATTGAATGAAGTTTTGAATTGAATTGAAATGAATGAGGTTTTGAATTGAATTGAAATTGAATGAAGTTTTGAATTGAATTGAAATTGAATGAAGTTTTGAATTGAATTGAAATTGAATGAAGTTTTGAATTGAATTGAATGAATGAGGTTTTTGCCTTGCCTTGCCCTTGCCTGCCGTTTTGCCTTGCCTTGCCTTGCCTGCCGTTTTTGCCTTGCCTTGCCCTGCCTGCGGTTTTGCCTTGCCTTGCCCTTGCCTGCCGTTTTGCCTTGCCTTGCCTTGCCTCCCGTTTTGCCTTGCCTTGCCCTTGCCTGCCGTTTTGCCTTGCCTTGCCCTGCCTGCGGTTTTGCCTTGCCTTGCCCTTGCCTGCCGTTTTGCCTTGCCTTGCCCTTGCCTGCCGTTTTGCCTTGCCCTGCCCTGCCTGCGGTTTTGCCTTGCCTTGCCCTTGCCTGCCGTTTTGCCTTGCCTTGCCCTTGCCTTGGCCTTGCTTGGTTTTTTCCCGTTTTGCCTCTTCTTCCGGGTTTGTTTGGCCCTTTTGCTGGAGGGAACCCCCTTCCAGAGCTTGCGCCATGGAGAAACACCTTCTACAGTTTTTTACACTGAGCTCATGGGCCCAGAAATAATTGGGTAACCTAGAAGCTGTCTAAGATCACCTGTTCTAGCCCGGTTCGGCTAGCAATGAGTTGGACCCGAGTCTGAAGTTGAATTTGGGATGAGAGTTTACAGCATCTCAAACGGGCCCAACCCAATAGAACATGAAACATTGCAACAGTTAAACAATATGATATAACGCAATGATGGAGGAACATGGAGATTGAAAATTGTCATGGCAAATCAACAACGATGGTAGCAGCAAACTTAGCAAATTCAACTTTCTGCTTAACGTCGTTAACTAAAAGGAATCAAAATTAAAACGCCGACGCTAACGCCTAACAAGTTGATCTCGAAAGAAGATTGAATCAAGACTACATTTAGATCAAATTCCAAACCAAAATATACACGCAAAGGGGCAAACAACAATGATGAAAATAAATCATGCTATGGATCAAATCGAGAGAACGACAAGTGATAGAAAACTAACCCACGGGCGGCCTGCCCCCGGTTTATCATTCATCAAAACATAAGGAAAAGGAATCCTAGTCAAATGCTCATAGTCCGTCTTAGACATGTGTGATCAACAAGATTTTTGAACCCATGAAAGGTTGTCGTGAAGTCCAAGAGTCCATAGAGCTCGATAGCAAGCAGCAAGCCAGTCCAAGCCTTGAAGAAATTGTACCTTAAACAGTAGTAGAAACAGACTAGCTTATCAAGCAGAAGATCAGCATAAGGGTAATGGACGATCTGCGAATCGATTTTGCAAACAACAACTAATTGAGGTCATGTTTCATGAGATAGTGCGGGAATCGAATTTAGCAAACACATCAGTAACATAAATCATTTTAATTATAATTCATATTTAGGCTATGGGAAGTCGACGAGACACAGCTTCACATGACAACGAGCTGCGGTAGATCAAGTAAATGTTGAACATGAATCATATTAGGCTGGAAATGAACAGATACCGAGAGGAGAATCATGGATTAAACCAAAATACTCATAACAATGATGGTAAAAGAAAAAGCAAGTAATAACGGACTCCTTGCTCAGTTCGTGAATAAATCACTCAGGGAGAGTGTGATTGATCTTCTCACCGAGATGGAGAATGATTTTCTCTGCAAACAAAACAAATAAAAGCAAACCATTGTACCCGCGAAGCCAACAGATATGATAGTTAACGAGTATGATCGAATGGACAAAAGGAAATGAGAGGAGCGGACCACAGACGTTCGCATCGACTAGGAGTGCACTTTGAGACTAACAAGCCGACGGTGAGCATGCTTGGATTTGTTCTCTTCGATCGGTGAGTCTTGAACTCAAATTCTAAACATTATTAAACCCTTTTCTACTTGTTTTCATTTTTCTTAAATATATATGTACCACTGTCAACTTGAGTCAAGTCTAAGGCCTGTGAGAATTAGGGAATCGAACAAATCGACGAAACCAGGAGGTAAACGTGTTCATATGGACTATATCATCAGCGAACATAGAGGCACTGGTTTAATAAAGCAGAGAGCAGATGACAAGATCAACAATATAAATAGCGACTCTTCCACACATGGTTATGCATCAAACTAAATGAAAACTGGTGCATTCTTTGGGTTAGAATAAAATACCAGGATGGAGGGTAACTATTCTCTGCAAAGAAAAATCAGGTGAAATACACAATATGAATAAACGTCAGTAACTCAACATAACTCAATGGACAAAGGGAAGGTTAAGAGCAGGTCATGAACGCTTGTAGTTAAAGGAGGGGGCGCATCCAGAACTCCTTACAGAGGCAACAAGCCGTTATGGAGAAGACGGGAAGGGTGTGCGATTGGATTTGCAAGATCACCAACATGAAAAAGCTAGCAGAGGCGAAGCGTGATATTCCTCGCCGCTTGTATTTGGACGGGAGAGCAGCATATGCAGATCAAGCTTTCTTTGAAGTTGTACAGATGTGGAGACGAGAGTCTTGTTCGTGAGGAAGAATTTGAGGAAGGAGTCTTGTGCATTGGTGAGGATGAAGAAGGCGGTGGGATGAATTCCTTTTTCGGTAGAGCATACACGTTCCTTATTCGACACAGGAAATGAACGGGAGGAAACTCAGAGCATATATATATCTAGTTTAGCAGTTTGAGTAGCAAAATTACCGTCGGTGGATTATAATCAGGAGCAGCACAGAGCTAGTATATTCTGGTTGCCAGTTTGTGAAGCAAAATTACGTCGTGAAAGAAGAGGATGCAGTGCTGTTTCGGTTGCAAAATACCGACGTGCAGAGATGAAGCAGGCGTAGAGCGTTTGCTCCTTGCTCGTCGTTTTGGATGGGCAAGATTACCGTGTTGAACAGTGATGAAGAGAGGGCAGAGCATCCTTGTTCCTTGTTCGCAGACACGACAAATGGATATGTAAAGTTGTATCCCGTCTGTGAAGAGTGGTAACGCAGAGCTTGTATATTCCAGACGCCAGCTGGGTTGTTGAGCATGAAGAGAGCACTTATGCTCTTGTTTGCCAATGGGTAGCAAAACACCGTGGGTAAAGAGAATGGAAGGAGCGCAGCAGAGAATGAACCGTGGAGCATGTATGTTCCTTGTGTTGCCAGTAGATACCAGGAGGGAGTGAATGGTGAAGAGAACAAAAAGTGCAGAGTACAGTGAATGGAGAAATGAAGAAATGGCGCAAGGTATGTCTGTTCCTTGTTCGATAGCCGTGAATGAAGATAATGATGAAGGTGTTGAGCTGTATGTTCTGTCTTCATGAATGAAGAAGGAAGAAGACGGACCATGCTCGTTCGCTGGTAAAAATATTATTTGAAGAAGATGAGTCCAGGCTTGGAAAACAATGAGAAAGATGGGAGTTCAGGCAGCTGTTTGTTGGCCTCACATCGAAGCAGGAGAAGAAGGAGAACACCCGTTTTCATTTGTGTGAGATATTTCGACGAAGGAGACCACCTTGGGATTGGTGTCTGTCGGCTCTGATTTTTTTCAGGGTTCTCATGTTGTATTTATATGTAGAGGTTAGGGTGCGGGCTAGGGTTTTTGGGTGTTTATTAATGGGATCAGGTGGACTGGACCAAAATGAAAGTACCGATGAGAGTTGGTTTTGGGCCACAGTCGGAATGAAGGCAAAGGTCGGAGCGGGCTTTGTGTCTGGGCGGAAGTAACGGGCTGAACACAGCCAGGGTGCAAAATGTTAGTTCTAGAAATAGATAACAAAACGTCTCATGTGTGGATTCGAAATTGGGTAATTTGAACAAATGAAGATGCCTTTACCGAGATGTCATTACAATCTTCTTCTGGAGAGAGTACATGCGATAGAATGATCAGAATAACGATTATAAAGTAATGATAATAATAATATATACATAAAATGATGAAATAATACTAATAAAATGGTGATAAAATACAAAATGAATGCCGTAAAAATGGAATTAAATTAGATATGTACAAATAATGGTAAATAAGATAGAAAGGAAGTAACAAACTAAGATGAAATGAGGGAGAATTTTATCGGATTAGCGACAAAACGAAACGTACATAAAATGATGAAAATAATTCTAAAAATTAATAATGATCAAGACAAAATAAAAATAAGTACTAATAAATAAAATACAAGCAAAAGTATCAATGAAAGGAAGTAACGATATAGCATGAACCAAAATAAAACGAATAGACAAATAAATAAGTGAACAAAACTGATTAACATGAAATAAACCGAAAATAAAATGGTAAAATAAATTAATAATGAAAAAGAACGGGTTTGAAAACATATACTTTAAAAAAATTAATTAAAAAAAGTGTCATAGAATGACAGTTTTATTTTGGTATGTACATGAATATGTTCCGAAAAGAAAGGCGACGACTCTCTTATTATATTTATCTGTCTGAATTTTACTTCATGGGGTGAGAATTTTTGGTGTCTACAGATGGCTCCCCTTGATTCAATTTTGCAAGCCCTTGCAGAATTGGATCAAGGTTGAGAGGGCACCAAAAATTCTCACCATGGCTTTGTGATGCGACCGTGAGTGTATGAATGTACGGAAAATTTTTATGGTGATTGGATGCACGATGATTTAGGAGTGCCTCAACTGGATCTCTTGACATCCAGTCCTAGGGCTTATGACGGGCCTAGAATGCAAACGAAAGTACGAGGACTTAGGAGAGCCTCAACTAGACCTCTTGACATCTAGCTATAGGACTTATGACGAGCCTATAATACTTTTGAATGTGTACCGTACTAGTAGCGTAATAGCTGCCTAGTAGGTGGCTGTGAAACAATCTCGCACTAGTAGCGTAATAGCTGCCTAATGGAGAAAAAGAACGAGACCGCACTAGTAGCGTAATAGCTGCCTAGCGGGTTATGAATGAACGATATCGCACTAGTAGCGTAATAGCTGCCTAGTGGAGGAAAAACAGCGGGATCACACTAGTAGCGTAATAGCTGCCTAGCGGGTGTAACATGAAAGGCGACCGTACTAGTAGCGCATTAGCTGTCTAGCAGGTGTAAAATGAAAGGCGACCGTACTAGTAGCGCAATAGCTGTCTAGCAGGTGTAAAATGAAAGGCGACCGTACTAGTAGCAATAGCTGTCTAGCAGGTGTAAAACGAAAGGCGACCGTACTAGTAGCGTAATAGCTGTCTAGCAGGTGTAAAACGAAAGGCGACCGTACTAGTAGCGCAATAGCTGTCTAGCAGGTGTAAAATGAAAAATTCGACCGCACTAGTAGCGCAATAGCTGTCTAGCGGGTGTAAAACGAAAAATTCGACCGCACTAGTAGCGCTATAGCTATCTAGCGGGTGTAAAGATGCGTCAAATAGTGAGCAAATTTTGTGAGTATATGCAGATGATATGTGATGTGAGGTGATTAACCAATGTATTAATTGAATTAAACTCCCTGTTTGTGGATGTAGGTTTTTGTGTGAGCAGATGGCTCTATAGTAACATCCAAACCTCGGGATGGCTCCAGACTGGCTCCGGCATGGCTTCGGCATGGCTTCAAGGATCTGAGATGGCTTTAGCATGCATTGATGGCTCCAGTATGCACTGATGGCTCTAGTAGGCACTGATGGCTCCGGTGTGACCAATGGTCTCGGGGTGGTTGGTGGGTTTGACATGGTTGGTGATTTTGTGGCAATTTGCGGGCTTTGATTTGCCTTGAGATTTTTTTCAAGGTGGTTTGATGGCTCCGATGATGGATTTATTGTTGTTTGACGGGATTTGTTGTGGACTTTGTAGTGAGTGAATGGTTTTTCATGGGTGAACGATGAAACACAGTTACATGACTTGTTGGGAGTTCCCATCATGGTTCCAGGATTTCCATGGATGGCTCCGGGATGACCTTGTGCTGATTGAGCATGACGATGCTTTGGTTGGTTCACTTTAATGACACCGAGGAGTTTTGTCCTTTGATGTGGTCGCACCCTGGGCGGGCTGCCTACGTACTCAATTCCATATTGAGATCAGACCATACGTAGTTCGATACTGTGTAGGCGAGACCCTGGTGATGAAATGGCTCTAACAGGGATGTTAGGTGGCTCCTATATTGTTCTCGAACTGTTGAGATGGCTCATATGTAGCTCTAAAGATGGTCGTAATGTCTGAGGACGGCTCTCGTATGGCTCCAATTTGGCTTTGGGAGGGGTGTCGATAGGGATTGAGTATGGCAGTGAATGGCTCCGAGATGGTCTTCGTGTGGCTCCGGATAACTCTTGAATGGTTCGATGTAGCTCGGTGATAGCCCGGGATGGCTCCGAAGAGGCAAGATATAGCTCGATGATGGCTCGGGATGGCTCTGGTTGACATCAAAAGTTATGCTTCAACAACTGCAACTGAAGTCGACTTTCAACGAGACTGGGTGGAGTTCTTACCAGTCGGATGTTGAAAATGAAGTGGTTATGATGCATGCAAATACTAAATGCAAGAAGAGATGCAAAATGCATGTGCAGTTTTTCGAGAGAAGGTACGGTCCTATCTCTATTAATATGAGGCTTACGAATATAAGACATCTTCGGTTCGATCACGAGTGATTGTTGAGCTCGAAGGCGTGAATCACTTTCCTCTCATGGAGGGATGTGGGTCAATCTCTCGTGAGTATGGTCGTGTGTGATAAATGATGTGATGATACTCTCGATGCTCGGAGCAGTATTTTCCTTAGAATTCCTTTTTGAGGTTCTGGACTTTCCAATCCTCACAAATTCCTCAATTGCAATGGGGTTAGCTGTTTATGATTTGGTGCTTCGATCAAAGAGTCACTCGCACTCGAAAGACCTTGTGGGGTAAGGTCACACTCTTCCACTCATGGTCCCTTTGATGACGGGACATGTTGATAACAAGTATGAAGCTTATGATTCATGTTTCAGATCCGATACTTTTCAGTTAACGCTCATCAACTAACGAGTCAGAGGTCTTTTATTGGGTTATAACGGGGCTGAGGGGTATGATGTATGTCACATGGGACTGGCGGATTTATTTGGGAATTGTGGAGTTTTTGTGCAACAGAGGATATGTTTCGCCTTCGCCGTGGGTGGAATGATTAGACTGGTTTTGATAACCTTTATTGATTTCATCGGGACATCATTGGTCCTTCTGATTTGGATTTCTTCTTCTTGCCTCTTCTGGTGTTCGATTTGAACTTTCTTCTCATTTTGCATTTGGCTCATCAACTTTCTCAAGCATTCTCTGCTTTGTATTTTGGCTTTGAGCTTTGGAGTTACACTGACTCATCGATCTTCGTGAACATTTTTGGTGTTCTTTTTTGGTGTTTGGCTTTGGAGAGAGTTGCATTGACTCACTGATTTCTTCAAACATTTCATTTATTGTGTTTGTGAAAGATGGTGGGGAGGGGCCATGGCTCCGGCTCCTTAGAGATCCTCTGTTGCAAGGGCAAGTAAGTATATGTACGTGGGTTGGCATGTTGTGGAGTTTCTAAAGAAAGAGTTTTTCATGAAAGGCTCAGCGGGGCTCACTAAAGGGTTATGTACAGGGCAATCAAAGATTTTTGGTTTTGTGGAGATTTTTATTCCTAAGTGCCTCGTCATTCTCATTAGTCAATGATTGTTTTCTTACTATTCTCAGATCTTTGCATGAATCACAGTTCGTATCCTGTATATCGACATTGATCTCACTATGTATTGTGCCTCTCTATGTGATGAAGAAATGCACATGTCACTCATGGTTTTACCTCTATGGACTCGCTCTATCTTCCCTCATCGCTCAGTGGATGGTCCAATACCCTCATTTGAAATTCAAGAGAAAATACTGCTCTTCGCACACTACTCACTTGGTTTGTGGTGCTGATTTTGATTTGACCCTTGTGTTCCTTGACGGGTCGAGAGTTTAGCGGTTCACGCACTCTATTCAAACAATCAATCAAGATTTTTGCCAAAGACGACGTTTCGATACGGGAGTATGCAAATGCAACTATCTACAGTGCAATATATTGTGTGGTAATATGGAATTACTACGCATAGGATGCATGAGATTATGAAAATGATGATGGAAACGGTTGACTTTTGAACTTTGATTGAATGTTTTTTATGCAATGCATGAGCGGTGAGACTACACCTAGTCTCGCTTGAGTCGATTCCAGTTGATGATCCATGAAGCTCATCCCGTCAATGTCGGCCTGAAGATGGTCTAAATGCTGGGCACGATGTGAGAGAAACTGTTTCAAAATGGTATTCGGATGATGATTAGCTCCTGGGGCTTTGGAATTTTAGGGAGTGACCACTCCCGCATGGTGGTCCCGCGATATGACAGTGACTGTATTTTTGGGATTTTTGAAGGTATGATTTTTTTTTGTTTTTTTTTGGATGTACAATGTTTTTGGATTTTCGGATGTACAGTTTTTTTTAGGGATTTGCTTTTTTGTTGTTGTTGGTCTCTATGTACATGGTAGCTGAATGGGAAAATGTTTGAATCTCTGGTATTTCTTGCTATCGCTTCGAGGGTCATGCTGTCACTCATGGGTAAACGCGGGTTATCACCTGCAAACACAATCATTATAACAGAAAAAAGAATATGACAAATGTGAATGTTAGCATGCTTTGAAAAAATGGGATGAATGCTTGTGTGTGATTTGTTGGGAATGCAACATGTGGTTATGCAATTTTTCTGAGGTGAGCGTGATTCATGCATGATTAATGAATGTGAACTGATCGGAAATGGAAAGAAGCAAATCGTATGTGCTAAAAGAAATCAAGTTTTAGAAAAAAAGTTTTTTTAAAACACGTGTTTTCGAAGTGGTGGATTCTCTCGGTAGGAATTTTGATGCTCGGTCATTCGCAAATAAAGTAGGGAGTGGGGAACCCTATACACATTGATCTAAATAAATTCAGAGGGAATGAACCTATACATACAATTTATTTAGAAATGGACAAGAGAGAAAGAATCATAGGGAAAAACCTATACATCAATTCTAAAAAGTCATTAAAGGGGGAATTAGAGATAAACTTCTTCTGAACTCTTTTACTTGATCTTCGAGCTTCTGACTGACTGCTTGTTCGTGTGTGGGCTCTTGATTGGTCGTTCGCTCATCTTCGGGTTCGGGCAGCAAGGTGACACCATGATCAAGAGAAACTGGTTGGTGATCTTTTGACCCTCAGCAGCTTCAGACTCGAACGGTCGTTACTGGTCTTCATGTTGCTCGACTCGAGTTGGTGCTCCTCTGATTTTCGGTTCGAACTGTTGTTGTCGATCTTCATGCGCTCCATCTGCTCCGAAGAGGAAAACGAGGGGCGTTTTTTGAGAAAGGAAAGGTGAATGATCGAGCATAAAATCTTTGTGAAAATCCACCACTTTTGTGAAAACACGAAATGACTAGTACGCTCCACGGTAATGACCGCTGCTCTTGAAGGTGGGTTGAACTTCAAAAATAGCAGGTCACAACATGGGGACTAAATCATTTATTTTGAAATACATTTGTGGAAATGAGTTTAAAACTATTTTTGAAAACTATTTTGAAATAACATCCGTGAAAAATGTAGTTTCAAAATTCGTTTGTGAAAAGTAGGTTTTTGAAATCTGTTTCTGAAAATCGTTTTGGAAATAACAAGGTTTTAAAGGATGAAGTGACGGGTTTTAAAACCCCAAATGCTTGGGAGCAAAACTAAGGTGAGACTTTAAATTGAACGAGCTTGCAAAACCTCTTTAAAAGATATGTGAAAGAGAATTCCGAACGTTCTAAAACAGACTGGTTTGAAAAAGTGGTTTGCACACATGTATAGCATAAAGTAAATCGTGGCTATATTTGATGTGGAGCTGTAAGTTTTAGTGTTGGGATAATCACTTTCCAGGTCAATTATGATTCCGTCTCACCGGGGGAACCATCGTCCCTTCACTATCATCTCTCGGGGTTTTTTCTCTGCTATGCCTTTGTGGGGCATGTCATCAAGAAAGTCCGGAGTGCTTAAGTTCGAAAGGTCAGGACACCCGAGATGATAAGGAAACATACGCCACGGCCAGTGATGATCCGACAACACCCCACTTTTCGGAAAACTCGGGGAAGTATTGTATGGGAACGGGTCTCTCGTCACCTGCACGGTCAAGTGTGTCTAAAGTCCAAATTATTCACTGACTACGTTGTGCCATGTGTGGGTATCCGGTAAATACGGGATCCTCTATGGACGTATAGCGTGACATTGGGCTTTAGAGACACTCGTGGTGCAGGTGAATAATGGAGAACTGAGCCCATACAATCTTCAGGGTAAGGCAGAAGGACGGTCAGACAGGCGGCATACAAAGGGGTGACTCCCATAAACCCGTCTTAGACACCGGATCAGGTAGCTGGACACTGAAAGCTCAGAGTTCACTATATGCTGGCTTTGACTCGGATAATGGAGGATATTTTTGGATCATGAGCCCGAGGTGTTGATCGGAGATCGTACCGCCTCGTGGGTTTGTTCACTGAGAGAGTGACCCTAGCTCATGGGGAATCAACCGTGGACCGGTCGGGATCCCGTGACATCGTGGGTAAATCGGGTGACACAGAGGAATGCATGTCCTAAGCTACCCACCCATGCACCCCACAATCGCAATATAAATATGAAAGCAGTAAATAAACCAATGAAGTTAGCACAACCTATTACTAAGTGTTTTATCTTGAGATTAGTGATTCCAAATTGGTTTTTTAACCTAAAGGGAAGTTAGCTTTTTCAGTCCTAATGTCTCTTTCTAATGTGAGCTAATTATTAACCCAATTGTTGCAATGTTTGTTGAGGATCTATAATCCTATCTGTCCTCATCAGATACACACTCTAAGTGTGGAGTAGAATAATCCTAAGGCTTTGAAAAGAATCTCTTGAAGGTTTTGAAAGAAGTGGAAGTCCCGACAATTTGAATGGAGTTCAGTCTTCCTTGAGTTTGAGAAAAACTTACTCAAGTTTTCCCCAGCAGAGTCGCCATTCTGTGGAGGGTGATTTTTCGGTATGAGGGGGGTCTATCAAATATGCTACTAAAAGTCGATCCTAAAATGCCATTCTGTGGAGGGTGAAAACCCGTTACTCTGGCATCCCTCAAATACCTACTAAATCGTCCGTCTTTCCCAGAAAGCATAAAGGGGAGTGCAAGTGTGCACTACACCCGCTCTCGATGGGCTCCACGCGGACTTATGCCTAAGGCGGAATTGACTAGAGTCGCCACCTAGTTTGACCTAAGGAACTAGGAAGGGAGGAGAGGGTTCTAAGAACCGTTAATTGACTCTGAGATTATTGCCTATGGATAGGACTTATCTGGTCATGTCAGAGATTCTGTGTGGGTTCGCACTGGGTTACACCCCTTAGAAGTGGCAACGACCACAACTTCGGATTGGTGCCCGAGGAAACCTCGGTCTCCAATTGTCGGGATGTCTTCTTTCAAAACCTTTTTAGAGAGATTCATTTAAAGCCAAAGGATAGGATTGAGACAGGAGGATAGAAAACGAGTGGATGAGGCGAACTTTTCTGCCAAGCCAGCGCTAAGAAGAATTGATGAATTCGTATAAGTATAGAATGAAAGATTGAGGAAAAGTCTGAGGTTGAGTGAATAGACAAGACTTGGAGTCTGATGGTTTGAAGTTTGTGGGAACCGAAGAAGGTTTAAATGTTTTGAGAGATATGAGAGCCACCGTAGAGGGGAAAAGGGGTTTTTTGTTTGGAATGGGGTCGCACCCTAGATGGGCTGCCTACGTACTCAACTCCCTGTTGAGATCAGACCTTACGTAGTTCAGGGTTTTGGTTTTTGGAGATTTTTTGAGATGTTTGAAGTTTTAGGAAGTTTTGGGTTTGAGACGTTAGTCTGTGAGACGCTCGGGTCTACGAGACATTTGAAATCTTAAAATGGGGAGAGGTTGAGATGTTTGAGTCTGTGTGGCACTTGGGCCTATGAGACTTTTGGGGTATTCGAATGGTGGAAAGAATGAGATATCGAAGTCTGTGAGACGCTCGGGTCTATGAGACGTTTGAAACCTTGAGATGTCGAAGTCTGTGAGACGCTCGGTCTGTGAGATGCTCGGGTCTGTGAGACGCTCAAGTCTGTGAGACATTCGAATCATTGGATGACAAAGTCTGTGAGACGCTCAGGTCTGTGAGACATTCGAATGTGTGTGAGTAATTGGATTTTGAAGGATGATCTGAGTCCATGAGATATTTGGAGTTTGAGGTTTTTGAGACTTTGATGTTTCTGAAGTTCGGAATTATTTGGGATTTGAAATGAATTTTTGCATTGAATCAGAATTTGAAATGAGTTTTCGAAGTGAAAGCATTTTTGAATTGAATTAGAATTGAATGAAGCTTTGAATTGAATTGGAAATGAATGAGGTTTTGAATTGAATTGAAATTGAATGAAGTTTTGAATTGAATTGAAATTGAATGAAGTTTTGAATTGAATTGAAATGAATGAGGTTTTGAATTGAATTGAAATTGAATGAAGTTTTGAATTGAATTGAAATTGAATGAAGTTTTGAATTGAATTGAAATTGAATGATGTTTTGAATTGAATTGAAATGAATGAGGTTTTGAATTGATTGAATTGATGCCGTTTTGCCTATTCCTTGCCCTTGCCTGCCTTTTGCCTTGCCCCTTGCCCTGCGGTTTTGCCTTGCCTTGCCCTTGCCTGCCGTTTTGCCTTGCCTTGCCCTTGCCCCCGTTTTGCCTTGCTTGCCCTTGCCTGCCGTTTTGCCTTGCCTTCCCTGCCTGCGTTTTTGCCTTGCCTTGCCCTTGCCTGCCGTTTTGCCTTGCCTTGCCCTTGCTGCCGTTTGCCTTGCCTTGCCCTGCCTGCGGTTTTGCCTTGCCTTGCACCTTGCCTGCCGTTTTGCCTTGCCTTGCCCTTGCCTTGGCCTGATTGGTTTTTTAAGTTTTGAATCTTCTTCCGGGTTTGTTTGGAAAATTTTGATGGAAAGGGAACCCCACTTAACAAATCAGAGATATGCGCCATGGAGAAACACCTTCTACAGTTTTTCTACACTGAGCTCATGGGCCCAGAAATAATTGGGTAACCTAGAAGCTGTCTAAGATCACCTGTTCTAGCCGGTTCGGCTAGCAATGAGTTGGACCCGAGTCTGAAGTTGAATTTGGGATGAGAGTTTACAGCATCTCAAACGGGCCCAACCCAATAGAACATGAAACATTGCAACAGTTAAACAATATATGATATAACGCAATGATGGAGGAACATGGAGATTGAAAATTGTCATGGCAAATCAACAACGATGGTAGCAGCAAACTTAGCAAATTCAACTTTCTGCTTAACGTCGTTAACTAAAAGGAATCAAAATTAAAACGCCGACGCTAACGCCTAACAAGTTGATCTCGAAAGAAGATTGAATCAAGACTACATTTAGATCAAATTCCAAACCAAAATATACACGCAAAGGGGCAAACAACAATGATGAAAATAAATCATGCTATGGATCAAATCGAGAGGAACGACAAGTGATAGAAAACTAACCCACGGGGCGGCCTGCCCCCGGTTTATCATTCAATCAAAACATAAGGAAAAGGAATCCTAGTCAAATGCTCATAGTCCCGTCTTAGACATGTGTGATCAACAAGATTTTTTGAACCCATGAAAGGTTGTCGTGAAGTCCAAGAGTCCATAGAGCTCGATAGCAAGCAAGAATCCAGTCCAAGCCTTGAAGAAATTGTACCTTAAACAGTAGCAGAAACAGACTAGCTTATCAAGCAGAAGATCAGCATAAGGGTAATGGACGATCTGCGAATCGATTTTGCAAACAAACAAGACTAATTGAGGTCATGTTTCATGAGATACGTGCGGGAATCGAATTTAGCAAACACAATCAGTAACATAAATCATTTTAATTATAATTCATATTTAGGCAGTATGGGAAGTCGACGAGACACAGCTTCACATGACAACGAGCTGCGGTAGATCAAGTAAAATGTTGAACATGAATCATAATTAGGCTGGAAATGAACAGATACCGAGAGGAGAATCATGGATTAAACCAAATACTCATAACAATGATGGTAAAAGAAAAAGCAAGTAATAACGGACTCCTTGCTCAGTTCGTGAATAAATCACTCAGGGAGAGTGTGATTGATCTTCTCACCGAGATGGAGAATGATTTCTCTCTGCAAACGAAACAAATAAAAGTAAACCATTGTACCCGCGAAGCCAACAGATATGATAGTTAATGAGTATGATCGAATGGACAAAAGGAAATGAGAGGAGCGGACCACAGACGTTCGCATCGACTAGGAGTGCACTTTGAGACTAACAAGCCGACGGTGAGCATGCTTGGATTTGTTCTCTTCGATCGGTGAGTCTTGAACTCAAATTCTAAACATTATTAAACCCTTTTCTACTTATTTTCATTTTTCTTAAATATATATGTACCACTGTCAACTTGAGTCAAGTCTAAGGCCTGTGAGAATTACGGAATCGAACAAATCGATGAAACCAGGAGGTAAACGTGTTCATATGGACTATATCATCAGCGAACATAGAGGCACTGGTTTAATAAAGCAGAGAGCAGATGACAAGATCAACAATATAAATAGCGACTCTTCCACACATGGTTATGCATCAAACTAAATGAAAACTGGTGCATTCTTTGGGTTAGAATAAAATACCAGGATGGAGGGTAACTATTCTCTGCAAAGAAAAATCAGGTGAAATACACAATATGAATAAACGTCAGTAACTCAACATAACTCAATGACAAAGGGAAGGTTTAAGAGCAGTCATGAACGCTTGTATTAAAGGAGGGGCGCATCCAGAACTCCTTACAAGGCAACAAGCCGTTATGGAGAAGACGGGAAGGGTGGTGTGTGCGATTGGATTTGCAAGATCACCAACATGAAAAAGCTAGCAAGGCGAAGCGTGATATTCCTCGCCGCTTGTATTTGGACGGGAGAGCAGCATATGCAGATCAAGCTTTCTTTCTGAAGTTGTACAGATGTGGAGACGAGAGTCTTGTTCGTGAGGAAGAATTGAGGAAGGAGTCTTGTGCATTGGTGAGGATGAAGAAGGCGGTGGATGAATTCCTTTTTTAGAGCATACACGTTCCTTATTCGACACAAGAAATGAACGGAGGAAACTCAGAGCATATATATCTAGTTTAGCAGTTTGAGTAGCAAAATTACCGTCGGTGGATTATATCAGGAGCAGCACAGAGCTAGTATATTCTGGTTGCCAGTTTGTGAAGCAAAATTACGTCGTGAAAGAGAGAGGATGCAGTGCTGTTTCGGTTGCAAAATACCGACGTGCAGAGATGAAGCAGGCGTAGAGCGTTTGCTCCTTGCTCGTCGTTTTGGATGGGCAAGATTACCGTGTTGAACAGAGATGAAGAGAGGGCAGAGCATCCTTGTTCCTTGTTCGCAGACACGACAAATGGATATGTAAAGTTGTATCCCGTCTGTGAAGAGTGGTAACGCAGAGCTTGTATATTCCAGACGCCAGCTGGGTTGTTGAGCATGAAGAGAGGAGCACTTATGCTCTTGTTTGCCAATGGGTAGCAAAACACCGTGAGTAAAGAATGGAAGGAGCGCAGCAGAGAATGAACCGTGGAGCATGTATGTTCCTTGTGTTGCCAGTAGATACCAGGAGGGAGTGAATGGTGAAGAGAACAAAAAGTGCAAGTACAGTGAATGGAGAAATGAAGAAATGGCGCAAGGTATGTCTGTTCCTTGTTCGATAGCCGTGAATGAAGATAATGATGAAGGTGTTGAGCTGTATGTTCTGTCTTCATGAATGAGAGAAGGAAGAAGACGGACCATGCTCGTTCGCTGCGTGGTAAAAATTATTTGAAGAAGATGAGTCCAGGCTTGGAAAACAATGAGAAAGATGGGAGTTCAGGCAGCTGTTTGTTGTTGGCCTCACATCGAAGCAGGAGAAGAAGGAGAACACCCGTTTTCATTTGTGTGAGATATTTCGACGAAGGAGACCACCTTGGGATTGGTGTCTGTCGGCTCTGATTTTTTTCAGGGTTCTCATGTTGTATTTATATGTAGAGGTTAGGGTGCGGTCTAGGGTTTTTGGGTGTTTATTAATGGGATCAGGTGGACTGGACCAAAATGAAAGTACCGATGAGAGTTGGTTTTGGGCCACAGTCGGAATGAAGGCAAAGGTCGGAGCGGGCTTTGTGTCTGGGCGGAAGTAACGGGCTGAACACAGCCAGGGTGCAAAATGTTAGTTCTAGAAATAGATAACAAAACGTCTCATGTGTGGATTCGAAATTGGGTAATTTGAACAAATGAAGATGCCTTTACCGAGATGTCATTACAATCTTCTTCTGGAGAGAGTACATGCGATAGAATGATCAGAATAACGATTATAAAGTAATGATAATAATAATATATCATAAAATGATGAAATAATACTAATAAAATGGTGATAAAATACAAAATGAATGCCGTAAAAATGGAATTAAATTAGATATGTACAAATAATGGTAAATAAGATAGAAAGGAAGTAACAAACTAAGATGAAATGAGGGAGAATTTTATCGGATTAGCGACAAAACGAACGTACATAAAATGATGAAAATAATTCTAAAAATTAATAATGATCAAGACAAAATAAAAATAAGTACTAATAAAAAATACAAGCAAAAGTATCAATGAAAGGAAGTAACGATATAGCATGAACCAAAATAAAACGAATAGACAAATAAATAAGTGAACAAACTGATTAACATGAAATAAACCGAAAATAAAATGGTAAAATAAATTAATAATGAAAAAGAACGGGTTTGAAAACATATACTTTAAAAAAATTAATTAAAAAAGTGTCATAGAATGACAGTTTTATTTTGGTATGTACATGAATATGTTCCGAAAAGAAAGGCGACGACTCTCTTATTATATTTATCTGTCTGAATTTTGCTTCATGGGGTGAGAATTTTTGGTGTCTACACCAGTTCTAGATCATGAGTCGGGTAGTTCTCTTCATGTTTCTTCAACTGTCGTGATGCATAAGCAACAACTTTTCCATTCTACGTAAGTACACAACCTATCCTTGTGCCTGAGGCATCGCAATAAACTTCAAATCCATCGGTCCCCTCTGGAATGGTGAGTATCGGTGCCGATGTCAGTAGGTCCTTCAATGTCTGAAAGGAACGCTCACAATCTTCAGTCCATACAAATGGAGAATCTTTCTTAATCAGGTTCGTCATTGGTTTCGCCAGTTTGGAGAAGTCTTGCACAAATCTTCTGTAGTAACCAGCTAATCGCAAGAAACTACGGATATCTGTCACCGTCTTCGGTCTCGGCCAAGTCTTAACTGCCTCGATCTTCGCGGGGTCTACAGATATTCCGCTGGCTGATATTACATGCCCCAGAAAGGATACACTGTCTAACCAGAAATCACATTTTGAAAGCTTGGCATACAATTGATTCTCCCTCATGGTCTGCAAAACTTGCCTCAGATGCACCTCGTGCTCGTCCTTAGTCTTAGAATATACTAGAATGTCATCGATGAATGCAACCACTGATGAGTCTAGCTGCTCCTTGAACAATCGGTTCATAAGATCCATGAATATAGCTGGGGCGTTTGACAATCCAAATGGCATAACTGTGAACTCGTAGTGTCTGTAGCGCGTTCGAAAGGCTGTCTTCTCAATGTCTTCGTCAGCTATCCTTATCTAGTGGTATCCTGATCTCAGATCAATCTTCGAGAAAATTGTAGTGCTTCTTAACTGGTCGAACAAATCATCAATCCTTGGTAACGGGTACTTGTTCTTCACCGTGACTGCATTAAGCTCCCTGTAGTCAATGCATAGTCGCATGCTACCATCCTTCTTTTTCACAAACAAAACTGGTGCTCCCCATGGTGATGCACTCGATCTGATATAACCTTTATCAAGTAAATCTTCTAAATGGATCTTCAGCTCCTTCATCTCTGCTGGTGCCATCCTGTAAGGTGCTTTAGCAATAGGTCCTGTGCCTGGTATTAAGTCGATGGAGAACTCCACTTCTCTCTTGGGTGGCATCCCTGGTAATTCTTCTGGAAATAGATCAGGAAAGTCTGAAACGACGTGTATGTCTGTCTGTGTTTTCTCTTCTTGCCTCAAGTCCTGGACATAGCACAAATAGACTGGCTATCCCTTCTTCATCTTCTTCACCAATGTGATAGCAGATACTAGCTTGAAAGTAGGTTCTTTTGGAATACTGCGATATGAAACCGTCTTGCCCTTTGGGCTCTTCAGTAGTAATCTATGCTCTGCGCAATGCAGCCTTCCCTTGTATTTCTGTAGCCAATCCATGCCCATGATGATGTCAAATCCTAAATTATCCAGTTCAATTAAGTCCGCGTGAAACTCTTCACCCATGATGTTGATCTGAACTCCCTTGTATAGTTTTGTGCACCTCACTCTCTCCTTCGTCAGTAACATGACTAGGAAATCTGAGAGAGGTTCAGGGGTGGTCTCTAACTTCCTTGCTGATGTAGAAGATATAAAGGAGTGAGACGCTCCTGAACCGAACAATATCGATGCACTCATGCCATTTACTGTAAAGGTTCCCATGATAACATTCCCCTTATCCTTGGCCCCGGTCTTGTCCAACACATTCAGCATGGTTCCTCCATTAGACTCGAGGCCTGAGGTTAACAATTCGTAAGACAGTGCATGTCTCAAAATAGTAAAATGCCATTCATTAATCTAGTGATTCTCATATACAAGCTTCATAGTTTCATCAATACTGCCTAAATGTCAAATTTAGCCGTCCAGGTTTTAAATGGGTAGTGTTTACTAAGGTTGACGGGGCTGTGTTCAACTTTGATCCCATGGTAAACTTGTCTTGATTCTCCACCAAATATCAATACATCTCCTGACCTCAAAATGATCTTTTTCGCCTTGTCCATCCTTTTCTGATCACCGTATAAAAACTCAGCATCGTCTCCTATGGAGAATGATACAACTAGTATCCCTTTGGCAATTGACTCTGATGTCTCATCCCGGTCCTGGTGTAATCCCAGTTTTCCCCCTTTTTCATAGAAGTTTGCTATACCAATATCGGCTTTCATATCCGGTATAGGGTTGGTTTCTAATTGTTGTGCAATCCTGACCGCTTCTATCATCAAAGTTTGAAAACTATCGGGTATTTTAGGAATTCGTGCCCCATCTACTTTTCTAACCTCACTATACAACCTAGTTTGTGGATCCCAATTCTTACCCATACACATCATATACAACTTAAGTTTTGCTCCACTACCGTATCCTGGATTATAAAATCCCCCAAGGCCTATTCCCAAGGTTCTACATTCATTTACAATGGCTATTTGTTCATCTAAATTTAAATATTGCTTGAATAGGATCATGCCGGGTTGAAGCACTTGGTATTCTTTCTCTGGATGTTCCCGACCTTCGCTCATAGGCTCAGGTGATCTCGGTCTCATAGGTAAAGGATAACAAATGTCAAAACAACCTATTAGGTGAGAGATTTCCTAAATTAGGTCTCTCCAAATTTTTATTTCACATAAAACACATACAAGTCCTATCGACTGAACAACTGTAAACATACATTCATAGCATCATGCTCTAGATCTAAGTTCTAGGCTTACCGGTCTCGCGCTGAGTGCTAGTCTCAGCGCCCGAAGTTCCCACTGTATACAGGGTGTTTCTACTCGGCACTATCTCCTTCCCCTTCTGACTCCCGGATGAGGATGGTTGTCCTCCCGGTCCCCTAGTATAGGTGTTAGTCTGTGGTGCCTGACCTCCTCTGGGTCCTCTAGTCTCTGTAGTTGGTGGCCTCTGTAAACCCTTAGCTCCCTTGTCCACTCGGCTTGCTGGGTTGGAAAAACACTCGTACTCCCTATGACCCTCTTTTTTGCAAAATCGACACTCCACCTTCCTTCTTGTGCAGTCTACTCCTAGATGATCACCTCCACAGCGCTTACAGTAGTAGTGGCGCTGGGTTGGCTTATTGCCTATTGTTTATACAGTATGGTTTAGTAAAGGTATAGCTAATAAATGTTTGGTTAAATGAGAGGTGGGTATCCTTACCCCTAGGTGGTGCCGATCTCAGCGGCTGTGCATTAATGGATGGGCCGGTCAGACGAGGGACCTGCTCCTTCGTCTTCTGACCTTGGAAGTCCTTCCGCCCCTTTTTATTGTCAAAGAATCTCCTGTTGCAGGTTTAGGTTAGTGACCAAACTAAGTGTAGGCAGTATATAGGTACTTCCTTTCAATTAAAGGTTTCTTACTTCCCCTTTTTGTAGAATCCGCCAGATGTGGCTCCATCATCTTCTCCCTCCGTCTTCTTCCTCTTCTTTCCGTGGGATTCCTCCCTGGACTGTAACATTAATTCAGTTGCTGATGCTGCGTATAGCACTCTTGTATGGTAGTGAAATGAATTGCTCCCATGGCACTCTGGATGCGAAATTGCAACCCTCCCCTGAATTTCTGAATCTTCACAACGTCGGAGTAGTCGACCCCTGGAATGTAATCCAACAGGCTGATAAACAGTGCGTAGTACTGGTCGACTGTTTAACTCCCCTGGATTAAGGTCTCAAACTCTTACCTTTTTCTTTGTTTCAAATGCTCAGGGTGGTACTTTGCCTGTAACACTTCTACGAACGCCGTCCACCCGAAGTCCGGTGTAGCTCTATGGTGGCCCTCCACTGACCGCCACCAAGTATCAACTGCATCCTTTAAGTTGTATGCGGCGATGTCGACCTTCTGGTCTTCTGGAACTCGAACGGCCCTGAAAGCTTTCTGGTGTTCTACGATGAACTTCTACAATGCGGCGGGGTCTGATTCCCCTGAGTAAGTCGGTACCCTTGCGGCAGCAACATTCTTTAGCCAATTGGTCTCCCTGGGCTGTGGGGGGGGGGGGGTATAGCTCCAGCTACTTGAGCTCCTAGTTGTGTGGCGAAGGCTGCCATGGCCTCTGCTAGGCCTGGTATATCCGGGACATCAGCTGGTGCAGCTCCACCTCGTCCTCCTCTGCCGCCTCCGCATGGTCTTCCGACTCCAGACATCTATAGTATAGTACACTATTATTACTTCTCGGTGCTACACCGTAGTACACACACAATCATAAACATGTAATAAAGCTAACTGCTAGCAGTAAAATATATCCCTAGGGTTTTTCTTTCTAAGTTACGAATCCTCATAGACGTTTCCCGTTATCCCAATGTTCTCATGCTCATTGTTTTTGACTCAGTATCCTTCATCAGAGAGGTACTCCGCTCTGATACAACTTTTTGTAACACCCCTAATCCTAAACCTGTACTAGCGTCGCAAGTCGTAGCATAAGTAATATAAGTTTGTAGCGGAAATAAAGCTAACTATCCTTGGTGTTACACGCCATTACTCACCCTTGTGAGCAACAAGGCATCCTTACTCTATCCATCCACATCAACTACTTAACGCTGTGATGAACACATACTGAGCACTCTAATTATTACAGACCAAATCCAAACTAGCTGAGCAACTAAATGAAATACAACAATCTCCAAAAATATAGTACATAATAAAACTACAGAGTGTTTATTAAAACACAACAGCTACCCTGTTCCCCGCACTCCGGCTTGTGTCCTCTTCAGTGACCTGAAATGTTTGGCCCATTGAAGGGCTTAGAAATCGAAATGCTGGTATGCTAAATGTAGTCCTAACTCATCTAGATTCCTTAAGTCGTTTTAGCCATCTTGATATTAGATTCATTACAAGATAATCCGGTTTACAAGAACAACAGTAATACTGTAGACATTGAACTATCACATAACAAATCACCTTCAAACATTAGTGCATAATATACACAACAACCAATAATCAACATCAACAATCCACAAATCACCAAACCTGGTAATCATATTTAAAATAACTGTTCTTGTTAGTAGGTCACATGACCCTTATCCTTTTTAAACTAACCACTTAACTTTTCCAATTAATTTCACCTCAGACGTCATGTCAAGACAACCCTTAATAATCTTTGATAATGGACAGTGTGTACCCTGGGTTCCAAAAGAACCGTTACCAGCTGACCTTATGGCCATGGATAATATTTGACCGATCCGGTCGAACCTGTGCACCAACGGCAGTGCCTTCTGCCATCCCCGAATATGGCTGATGGATTTCCTTTGAGTGACTCCCCATTGAAGTCTCTCGTAGTGATCATAATGCGTAACCAGAAAGTCGAAACAATCCAGATTCCTCTCTTTACAAGTTAGCCTGTTTGTCAGTGGTACAATAACCAAATTTTGAATTAAGACCTTAACAGTTGACCTTTGTTAGGTTCCATAATACCTAGAGGTCGGTTAGTCTTTTTCCCAGTTTAGATGTATAAACTTCCAGTCATAAGACGTTCGCTAAAATACGATGCAACAGTTTGAGCAATACAGTACGCAATATCATATACATAAAATCACAGATATCGCTCTTAATACTTAAACATATAATGTCTGGACCTTTGGATAATCCTTAGGACATTCAGACCACACAATTAACATACCGTTCACCGGGGTAACAGCTAGCTGACAATGCATGCTCTAGTAATCCTTTCACGTACGCTGTTATTTATACATACAATAACGTGTATTATTAATATGACCATCCACTAAATATTACAGTACAGTCACTGTAACACCCCAACCCGAAATCCAATAATCTGAATGGCGATCACTCCCAAATAAATTACAACTGCAGCGGAAATAAATACAACAACCGGGCAGTATTACAATGCCGTTGGCCACCCTTGTGACCAACAAGGCTAAGTCCAAATACAATCCTCAAATGTCACGGTCTGGAATACAGATACAACCCGAGATACTAGGAATCAAACTCAAAGTAAAATACTAAGTAAAATAATTCTAAAGTAGACTCCCAAGCTTGGTCTACCCCACCTACACTCAGTGTGGTGATCTTTCAACTTCAGGTACCTGAAAAATGGGGGTGCCCCCAAAGGGGCTCAGCAAACAATGCTGGTATGGAAAACGTGCAGCCCATCGTCTACCGGGCCACACCAACTACTTTGTCGAACACATGCAGTTCATTTTTATAAAGCTGTAAACAAGCATAATCTGATGATAACAAGTATCCAACAAGGACAATAATGTCACATAGAACAAGACACAGAAGGTCAAGTTAGCTGAACTGAAATGTCTGATAGCTGTCGGGTCCACACAGTGGGACTGACGATGTATAAAAGTATATCAAATAGTGGAGGTATAGTGACCTCGTTATAGAGAAAGGTTGGGTATAAAAACCCCAGGAGATAACGTAGTTAAACCCTGAACTGAGAGGCGTGGGAAAATGAATCCCACTAGAGGAAAGAAGTCTTCCTCAAACTGAACTGATGGGCATTTGAATCCCGGAAGGAATAGAGTCTTCCTCCCAACTGAATGTTCCGTCGCGACGTAGTAGGAGACGACCTGAGACAGGTACAACTCCCGTAGCATGCATGGCCAGATCCAACTGGGCTCCTCATTCTCGAAGTATATATTGTTAAGTGTCATATAAAGACGTTAAACAAAACACAATGTGTATTGTCAATTATCACGTTTAGGATAATGACGTTTGTTATAAAGTGAAGTTAGTGAGAGACTTGAGTACAAGTCCTCGGTATACTGAAACGCAGGTATTTAATCCACTGGTATAGTAGTGTTTGTATGCGTGGGACATACACGTTGTAGTCAGCAACATCACGCACATAAATAATACAACAGTGCACAAGAGTAAAACAACATTTACATTAATTATCTTGGTCGTTATTTCAAACAACAGATAGCACACAAGCCGGTGTAATCCGTAGAAAACAGGTTGCAAGAATCCCATACCGTTCACCGTAGACTGTACTTGTTTAATTCCCGGTCAACGTCTGGTCAAACAAGTCCTAGAATAGGATTGACTGAGAGGGTTAATTTATGTTACCCTTATATAATAATTCTATTGGATCATTTAACAAATCTCGTATTTGTTATTTCATGTGAGGTTTATTTCTTTTAATCCTCATGATTTAATGTATAACTTATTTCCTTTTGATTTATTTATTTTTTAATGCACATGTATTGTTCATTGCATTTGTTGTTTATTTTATTTGTCTAGGTGACATAACAACTTATAATTTCTTAACTATATTTATATGTCATACATAGACATAAAATTCTTATAGTTTTATTATTCTCCTTTTAACCATAAATAATATTTATTGTTTATCTTTTAATTCCTTATAACCATGTAAGCCATAGTTTTAATTCCATAATTCCTTTAATCAAAATTCTTTCTTCTAAATCCTCCAAATATCCATATAGGACCTATATTTATTTAAATCTAAATTCTTAAACTTGTATTTCGGTTATTTACAAAACAACCACATTAATTCATAAACTTTACACTTAAATTCTAATCTCTTTATATAACATAGTTTTAATTCCTCATCTAATTAAATTACAAAACTACCACTAATCTTTTGGACATAACTTATAAATATTATAACTTTCAAAATTACATCTTAGCCCCTCAAAATCTCGGCATATATTT
Source organism: Limonium bicolor (assembly GCA_023374045.1). NCBI lineage: Eukaryota > Viridiplantae > Streptophyta > Magnoliopsida > Caryophyllales > Plumbaginaceae > Limonium > Limonium bicolor. The sequence continues at coordinate 51,517,030 of CM041776.1, forward strand.
ATACTTTCTATAATTGCAATTTAGCCACAAAATCTTATAATCTTTACATAATGTCTTATAAACTATAGTTTTAATTTTAATTCTCCATAAATGCCGAATATATATATAAATTCTTAAATTACCAAACTAACCCCAAAGTAATTCGGCTATGTCATTTATTTTCCTTAATTACATTTTCACCCCAAAACTTTATATAGTATTTAATAACTTATAATCTAAAGCTAAATATTTAATCCTTCAAAATTTCGAAAGTGAACTCAATGATTCTCTTAATTATCAATTCGCCCACTAATAATTAAACTTTCATATCAACTTTTATAAATTACATAATAGCCCAAAACTTTATAAAAGTTATTTAACTTGTTTAAATTATCTAAAATTCATAAACTTAATTCCTAACCTTATATTATATTATAATACACAAACCCCTTTAGCTCTCGGCTTTCACAATAAACCACTAAACTTTGTAAAAATTACATTTAAGCCACATAACTTAATTAATTAGCCATTTAAGCACTAATAAATATTTTTAACTCACCAAACTTTGTATATAAGTTTATATACCTAAGTAGGTCATTAATACCATTTAACAATTAGAGCATTCGGCCATATTTATTTGGTGACCATATAGTATATAAAAGTGGATTTATATGTCTAATAATTATACATAAATTCATAGGAGTCATATAACTCATGTAAAATTATTGTAATGTCTTATATATTCTTAGCTCAAAATAAGCATTTTTGCCCTTGATTTCGGCTTAATTATGTAACATAAATAAATTTTGTGACACAAAAATGTGTCTTAAGGTAAATATTTTCTATATAAGTTATAGATTATATTTTTGGCATATAAAACCATATAGTTTCGGTTTATACCTAGGAGATGTACATAATTTTTGTATAATTTTTAGAAGCTTAACAAAGCTTATAACATAAAGATTTACTTAGTAAACTTACTTCTTAACAAAGGTGGTTAAGTGCTTGAACTTCTTCTTGAATCTCCAAGCTTTCTCCTAGGTAAACTTGATGCTCCTCTTCGGTTTTATGCAAGAGGTGAAGGTGTTTAGGAGTTAGATCTTGAATAAAGATCTTAAGTAGATTTGTAAGTAGTTTTACAAGACTTTACCTTAGACTTTTCTCCTTATAATTCGGCTCACCAAGGTAGATGAAGAACAAGTTTTCCTTCATCAAAATGAAGAAGAAAAGACTTAGAAGAAGTAGAACTTGGTTACACATAAAAATGTGCTTTAAGGATTTTCAAGCTTTAAAACCTACTTTAGGATAACCGAGATGCTCCTTGGTTAATGTTGGTTTGGACAATCTCCTTGGAGAACTAAATGAAGCCGTACACACCTTGTTATGCTAGGAAGAGTTTTGCTTCAAGACTTGCCAAGAAATGCTAGGAAATTACCTTAAAGATGAAGATAGAAGTTAAAACTCCATTAATGGACTTAAGAGCTTCAAAGGAAGAAGGTGAAGCTAGAAGAGAGAGGAGGGAGCCTTACCAAACCGTGGAGGAAATGTGCAAGGATGGAAATGAGACCTAGCTCACGTAAATGAAAGAGGGCAATTGGAATTTGATTTTGTTTGTCAATTTTAATGTCAAATGACTTTACTTTTCCTTAGTTTATTCAATGAGTTATTGGCTCAATAAATGCCCTCTTTTCCAGCATTGACATCGGCCATAATGGAGGACAAGGCAAGGTGGAGCAAAATAATGCAAACTAGAAGACAAGGTGAGAAAAGGTAAGGTATCTTCTTTTGATTTTTCAATGCTAATTGGCTTGTCTTCTTCTTCATGTAGAGTCACGAATTGGAGGCCTGAATGGAGCTCAAAAACCGGCCATGAATAGCCAAGGAAGAACATGGAAGATTACTTAGTTTGTAAGAAAGCAAAAGAAAGGAATCTTAGATCTACTTTTTACCTTTTGCATTTGTTTTGTCTAGCCAACTTGGCCATGTTCTCTAGCATAATTTCGACAGCTCTCTGGTCAAATGAGTCACACATTTCTTTGCCATTAAGTATTATAGCACATGGGATGATGAGTCATTATGTTTTAAGCCTTTTATAAACTTTTAAGGCAAATTTTATACTAGTTTTTGCTTAAAATCGGCCCCTATAGAGCACCTTGTTGACTAGTCACACCAACTGATTTAGAAGGTCATTTTAACCCTTTTTAAGATTACCAATTCGTGGCATGTCAAAAACTACAAGGTAATTGCGTAAAACGCATTTTCGTGACACCCGAAGGTGTGTTTTTGTGCTCTAAGGAAATTTTGGGAAACCAATTGTTTTATGAGTTCCAAGTGTTTGTAAACACTTATTATAGTAAATAAACATATACTAAGATGTTACATTGAGTTATATGGGGTTATATCAACCCGTGACATAATTTACGGGCCATCGGGACACTCCCGGGCCAAAAAGGAGCGCTAAGAAATCCTCCTTGGTTTTTGCTGAATTTTGAGAAACCACTTCGTGGGTTCTCTTTATAATGGTTAATAATGATGTTAGGAACTCAAGGAATTAATTTTATAGGAGTTCGTGCCACCTCGGCACTCCTCCGGACTTTTCGTGCTTTAAGGAGCGGGTGTGAGCACTCCCGAGCGTTTTGCGTTTGACTGAATAGCTTAGGGAATATATTTATATATTCATATAATGATGTATGACCATTTGGTTTGAATTTAGAGGGTCATACAAGGTCATGTTTGACCATGCTTCTAAGGCGTTTTAGCGTTTATGGAGAAACGACTATTTTTACGTAACGTTTCATGCATGGGTTTGCATGCGTACGTGAAATGATTCATATTTGTATTATATTCCAATAAATAATGATTTAATAATATTATTTAGATTTGGGGTATTTCAATCTACCCCCCTTAAAAAAGGACTTCGCCCCGAAGTCTCATATCTAAATTATAAGGTTGTGGGGAATCAAGTTCCACTAAGTATCCACAACTCAATCTAGTTTTTAGGGATCAAGTCCCAAGTCTCTATATTCCTAAGTTCATAGTGTACATCAAACACAATGGGAATACTTTGGAACAGTATAGTGTAATGTAATAACACAGTCACTTTTCATGTCAAATAGTGCAGCGTAGTGCACATAAACTTTCCATTGTAGTGTAATAAAGTACACACAATCAAGTAGAAGTACAAAGTACATTCAGATACAGTGTTACACAAGAACACATACAAGACAAAGTGTCACTGAAATATACTGAACAGTGTTACACAAGAACACAGGTAAGACAAAGTGTCACTGAAATGCACAAAAGTGCAACAACTGAAATGCACAAAAGTGCAACAAAATGCATACTAAATTCACAAATGAAAAAGGCTCTACCCCCCAAAAAAAGAGGGGTACGCCCCCGTACCCTAGACTAAAGTGTCTAGTCGGTGAATAATGAGGGAAACTTCGCTCGCATATCAGCTTCTAGTTCCCATGTGGCCTTTTCCACATCGTGGTTTGACCAAAGAACTTTTACGAGACTCACAGATTTGTTTCGAGTATCTCGTGTCTTTCTGTCTAAGATTCGTTGCGGTGTTTCCACATACCGCATTGTTGGTTCTAATGAGAGTGTCTCAGGTTGTAGAACATGAGAAGGATGAGGCATGTATTTCTTAAGCTGAGACACATGAAAAACATTGTGTAATTTGCCCAACTCAGCTGGCAAATCAAGTCGGTATGCCACAAGGCCCACCCGCTCTATGATAGCGTAGGGTCTTACAAATTTCGGGCTTAGCTTGCCCTTTTGCCCAAATCTGAATACACCCTTCATGGGTGATACTCGTAGAAATACCTGGTCGCCAACCGCGAACTCAAGGTCTCGTCGCCTCTCATCAGCATATGATTTCTGTCTGTCTTGTGCTGCTTTCATGTTACTTCTGATCTGTTGTACTTCTGCCTGGAGTTGCTCTAAGTACTCAGGCCCAATGATGACGGTCTCACTAGACTCGTCCCAGCACAATGGTGTGCGACATGGTCTGCCATATAAGGCTTGGAAAGGTGACATCTGTATAGAGGCGTGATAGCTGTTATTGTATGCAAACTCGATGAGATGTAATCTATCTATCCAGCTGCTCTGGAAATCCAAGGCACATGCTCGTAGCATGTCCTCTAAGGTCTGAATAGTCCTCTGACTGACCATCTGTCTGAGGATGAAATGCCGTGCTAAGCTTCAATTCAGTGCCAAGTGCCTCGCGAGTAGTTCGCCAGTATCGTGAGAGAAATCTAGTGTCTCGATCTGAAACAATAGTCTTAGGTACTCCATGATGCCTGATAATCTCCTACTCAAATAATTCTGCTAACTTTGGCACTTTCCAAGTGTCTTTCATCGGAATAAACCTAGCAACCTTAGTCAGTCGATCAACAACAACCCAAATCATATTAAGGCCTCCTCTCGTAGGTGGTAGTCCCACCACGAAGTCCATAGAGATATCATAAAACTTCCACTCTGGAACTGGCATAGACTGTACCATACCTCCTGGTCGTCTATGTTCGAATTTCATTTTCTGACAAGTGAGACATCGAATCACATACTCTGTCACGTCGCCCTTCATACCACTCCACCAGAAATACCTCTTTAGATCTTTGTACATCTTAGAAGCTCCTGGATGGACAGATGTGGAAGAAGTGTGGGACTCTCGAAGAATATGCTCCTTTATATCTGTGCTGTCTCTGGGAATACACAATCTGCCCTTCAATCTGATGAGTCCATCATCATGTAACTGGAACTCATATTTTCCACCCTCAAATGTACCGTCAGACAACTTCTGACTGATCTCCATCATTCGCTGATCACTCTGCTGTGCTCTACGTATGTCGTCCATAAGACTCGAGCTAGCCACAATGGCGTTTAGGGAATGTGCTCGTCGACTCAGTGCGTCTGCTACAACATTAGCTTTCCCTTCTTTGTACTGCAAATCAATGTCATAGTCCTTAAGAAATTCAACCCATCTTCTTTGTCTCATGTTTAACTCCTTCTGGGTGAATACATACTTCAAACTCTTATGATCCGAATAGACAGTCATCTGGACACCATACAGGTAGTGGCGCCAGATCTTCAAGGCAAAAACAATAGCTCCAAGCTCTAAGTCATGTGTGGGATAGTTTTCCTCATGTTTCTTCAACTGTCGGGAAGCGTAGGCGACTACCTTCCCATTCTGCATGAGTACACACCTTAATCCCCTGCCTGATGCATCACAATAGACTTCATAACCCTCTGTGCCTTCAGGTATAGTCAAAACTGGTGCTGATGTCAGAGCATTCTTCAAAAGCTCGAATGAGGTCTCACATTCAGTAGTCCATGTGAAAGGTGCGTCCTTCTTCATTAAGCTGGTCCTAGGTTTGGCTATTTTGGAGAAGTCTCTGACAAACCTTCTGTAGTATCCTGCTAAACCAAGGAAACTCCTGATGTCCGTAACGGTCTTTGGCCTAGGCCAAGTGCGAACTGCTTCTATCTTTGCTGGATCCACAGCGATCCCAGCATCTAAGATGACACGTCCTAGAAAGGAAACTCTGTCTAACCAAAACTCACATTTGGAGAACTTAGCATAAAGCTGGTTCTCCCTTAGGATCTCAAGTACATGTCGAAGGTGGCTCTCGTGCTCTTCCTTAGACTTTGAATAGATGAGGATGTCATCGATGAATACAACTACGGTCTTATCCAACTGCTCTCTGAATAATCTGTTCATCAAATCCATGAAGACTGCAGGTGCATTTGACAAGCCAAAAGGCATAACCGTAAACTCATAGTGGCCATACCGTGTTCTGAATGCTGTCTTTTCTATGTCTTGCTCCCTGATGGGTATCTGATGGTAGCCTGATCTCAAATCGATCTTCGAAAACACTTTTGCTCCTCTCAACTGATCAAACAAATCATCAATCCGTGGTAGTGGATATTTATTCTTCACCGATACTGCATTAAGCTCTCTGTAATCAATACATAAACGAAGGCTTCCATCCTTCTTTTTCACAAAAAGCACTGGTGCTCCCCAAGGAGATACGCTAGGTCGTATGTATCCCTTGTCCAATAAGTCTTTCAGCTGCTCTTTCAGCTCAGCCATCTCTGCTGGTGCCATACGGTACGGTGCCTTAGCTATAGGACCGGTACCTGGTAGTAATTCGATGGAGAACTCTACCTCTCTGGATGGCGGTAAGCCTGGAAGTTTCTTTGGAAAAATATCTGGAAATTCTGACACTACTGGCATATCTGGATCAAAGTCATGGTCGTGCTCTACATCCTGAACATAGCATAAGTATACTTCCTTCTGCTTCCTGACGTGCTTGTACATGGACATAGCAGATATAACTTTTATCGATGGTGCCCTAGGGCTCTGACGGTAAGATACTGTCACTCCTGACGGGCTCTTAAGCAACAGTCTGCGCTCTGCACAAAGAATGCGGCCTCTGTGCCGCCCCAGCCAGTCCATCCCGGCTATAACATCGAATCCTAGACCTCTGAACTCAATAAGGTCAATGGGAAATTTCTCCTCCTTAATACTGATAGTGGCTCCTCTATAAAGACGATTGCAACTGATCTTCTCCTTAGACGGGAGTGCCACCTTAAAATCAGGTAACTCTACAGCGTCTAGCCCCAACTTCCCCGCAAGCAAAGGCGAAACGAAAGTATGTGAGGCTCCGGAGTCGAACAGTACTAGTGCATCCACTCCATTAACCGGAAAGGTACCAGTGAGGATCGCGCCGCCCTTGCTGGCCTCCTCCTCAGTAAGTATACTTAAGGCACCTTCCGTCTCCTTAGCACAACCTAATAACAGAATCTGAGTAAGTACTTTGACATATGATGGGGTCTAAAGACATTCACTTTCATAACAATAATGCTTCACTGATGATGTGATCTCTTTTCGGATGTCCAAAACAAATTACAACACTAATACTTTCTAAAAGTCAAACTTAATCTTCCTGGTCTCATGTGAGTGGTGTTTATCACTGTCGAAGGTGCTGTGTTTAGTTTAATCCTTTTAATTCCATGGTATAGCAACCTTGACTTTCCACCCATTATTAAAACATCTCCTGAACTCAATACGATTTTCTTGGCAAGGTCCACACGCTTCTGCTCGCCATAAAGAAACTCTGCGTCATCTCCAATTGACAAAGATAATACTGGTATTCCCTGTTCAAGGGACCCTTTTGTTTCATCATTGTCCTGGTGTAGTCCTAAACGGCCTCTTTCTTCATAGAAGTTGATGATGCATAGATCAGCCCTTAGATTGGGAACTGGATCTTCTTCTAGCTGTTGAGCTGTATTAACTGCTTGTTCCACGATTGGTAAAAATTCTTCTGGGATTTTTGGTACTTGTGCTCCATCTCCATTTCTTGTATCTTGGTAGGTCTTTGAGTAAGGATTCCAATCCTTTCCTAAGCACATCATTTTCAGCTTCATTTTTGATCCTCCTGGAAATTCTGGAGTGTAGAACCCTCCTGGTCCCGCTCCCAATTCCTGACATTTTCTAATGATTGCAATTTGTGTCTCCGGTGTTAGGTATCCTTTGAGTAATATCAAACCTGGTTGGATAACCTTACATTGTTCGTTCTCTGGTTCTTGTACTTTGATAATGTTTTCTTCCAGGGAGGGTGGTGAGGGGATAGGAAAGCATATCTTATAGCTTCCTACGTGGTTTAAATTTTTCTAGTGAGTTTTACTAATTCTTTCCTACTCAATTTGGCAATCAAGGCATGCAAGCACTCATTCACATCATCCATTGCTCGATAATAGGTTCACACGGTTTAGAAATACCTGGATTAGAGAAGACCAGCCTCATCTGAGCGGTCCTGACATGCAGGGCGGGTCCCGATGCTGGCCTTGCCCTTGTACCCTTGAGCCTGGTTTGTTGGTGGGAGGGCGAGTATCGCTAGCTCCATTCTTAGAGCCGGTGTTTGGCTTTGCTCCCGGGCGGTAGTTCCTGCTCTCCGGGTTTTCGGATCACATCGAAGGCACGATGCCCGAGTATCTGACAGTAGCGGCACATGACTTTCTCCCCTGGCAGTCCACGCCGGGTGATCTTTCCACACTGTTTACAGTTGAAACGGCGGATGTACTTCTGGCCTGTGTTTGAGCCGGATCTAGAACCTAATACAACAAGGTCAATTATACATTCAAAGGTACTGAAGTAATCACAAAAAGTTTCAAATCTAACTGTCTGATTATAGTGCCTACCCTTAGATGGGTAGGTTTTCTGTGAGGTTGCTGCTCCGTAGGTTCCTGACTGGGGGTTCCCAGTAGTTGGTTCCCTTTCCCTGATAGGACCCCTGTCCTTCTGATAGGGTTTTGTTTCTTTTGTTGGAGTTCCCCTGCTAGGCATCTTCGCCACCAGGTCCATCCTTCCTCTTTTGGGAGCTCAAGGCATCCCTTCTCTTACAGGTGATCTCCACAACGGAGGCAGCATGATAGCATTCCTGTAAACTGGTATGGATGATTGGTCCCCATCCCAACTGAAGTCGAGGGCTCAGTCCCCCGTAGCCGGTCGACCAAGACCTGGTCCGAGTATCCTATGCCGGGTAGTAGTCGAAGTAGCGAAGTGAACTTCGTATAGTACTCATCCACTGACATCTTCCCCGTCTACTCCAGGGCATCAAACTCCCTAGTCTTCACCATCCTGGTGTGGGCCGGGTAGTATTTGCCCCTAAGTAGTGCAGTGTAGTGTCCCCAAGTAAAAGCTGGGTCATCCAGGTGGTCGGCTTTCACCATATTCCACCAATCTCTAGCTGCGTCTTTCAGATAAAAGGCAGCAAGTCTTACTTTTTCCCTAGCTGGGACTGCAAGCGTCTCGAACGCTGTCTCCATCTCCATGATGTAGGTCTCCAAGTGAGCAGGGTCAGTCTGCCCCTTGAGTGCAGTTGGCCTCAGATCAGCCAAACTCTTCACCCAATCTCTCTCTCTGGGTGGTGGTGGAGGTAGCTGCTGCTGCTGTCCAACCCCCGCCTGTGCGAATGCCTGAGCGATTAAGGTGGCAATGTCTGCCACCTGACGTTTGGCTCCTCACAGCCTATCCACGTCGTCCTCCTCTTCCCGACATCTGCAGGATGTTTGAGGTTATTAGGCACTGTGGTCAAAATCTTGGTCTTGGATAGTGGTCTAGTAAAACTAACTTAACTCCTTTCAACTACTATCTCTAACCCTTAATCTAAGTCTTAGAAACCTAATCTCGGTGTATCCTTGTATCCAGAGCGTAACTACGCTCTGATACCACTTTTTGTAACACCCCAACCCGAATCCAATAATCTGAACGGCGATCACTCCCAAATAAATTACAACTGCAGCGGAAATAATACAACACCGGGCAGTATCCAATGCCGTTGGCCACCCTTGTGACCAACAAGGCTAACTCCGAATACAAACTCCAAAAGTCCGGTCTGAATACGAATACAATCCGAGATACTAGGAATCAAACTCTAATGTAAAATACTTAAGTAAAATAAATGTCTAGAAGTAGACTCCCATAGCTTGAATCTACCCCACCTACACTCGGTGTGGTAATCTTCTCAACTTCAGGTACCTGAAAAATGGGGGTGCCCCCAAAGGGGCTCAGCAAACAATGCTGGTATGGAAAACGTGCAGCCCATCGTCTACCGGGCCACACCAACTACTTTGTCGAACACATGCAGTTCATTTTTTATAAAGCTGTAAACAAGCATAATCTGATGATACAAGTATCCACACAATGACAATAATGTCACATAGACAAGACAGAAGGTCAAGTAGCTGAACTGAAATGTCTGATAGCTGTCGGGTCCACGCAGTGGGACTGACAGATGTATAAAAGTATATCATATAGTGGAGGTATAGTGACCTCGTTATAGAGAAAGGTTGGGTATAAAAACCCAGAGATACGTAGTTAAACCCTGAACTGAGAGGCGTGGGAAAATGAATCCCACTAGAGGAAAGAAGTCCTTCCTCAAACTGAACTGATGGCATTTGAATCCCGGAAGGAATAGAGTCTTCCTCCCAACTGAATGTTCCGTCGCGACGTAGTAGGAGACGACCTGAGACAGGTACAACCGTAGCATGCATGGCCAGATCCAACTGGGCTCCTCATTCCCGAAGTATATATTGTTAAGTGTCATATAAAGACATTAAACAAAAACACAATGTGTATTGTCAATTATCACGTTTAGGATAATGACGTTTGTTATAAAGTGAAGTTAGTGAGAGACTTGAGTACAAGTCCTCGGTATACTGAAACGCAGGTATTTAATCCACTGGTAATAGTAGTGTTTGTATGCGTGGGACATACACGTTGTAGTCAGCAACAATCACGCACATGAAATAATACCAACATGCACAAGAGTAAAACAACATTTTACATTAATTATCTTGGTCGTTATTTCAAACAACAGATAGCACAAACAAGCCGGTGTAATCCGTTTAGAAACAGGTTGCAAGAATCCCATACCGTTCACCGTAGACTGTACTTGTAAATTCCCGGTCAACGTCTGGTCAAACAAGGTCCTAGAATAGGATTAACTGAGAGGGTTAATTTATGTTACCCCTTAATAATAATTCTATTGATCTTTTAACAAATCTCGTATTTGTTATTTCATGTGAGGTTTATTTCTTTTAATTACCTTATGATTTAATGTATAACTTATTTCTTTTATAACTTATTTCTTTTAATTACATGTATGTTTCATTGCATTTGTTGTTTTATTTATTTGTCTAGTGACATAACAACTTATAATTTTCTTAACTATATTTATATGTCATACATAGACATAAAATCTTATAGTTTTATTATTCTCCTTTTAACCATAAATAATATTTATTGTTTATCTTTAATTCCTTATAACCATGTAAGCCATAGTTTTAATTCATAATTCCTTTAATCAAAATTCTTTCTCTAAATCCTCCAAATATCCATATAGGACCTATATTTATTTAAATCTAAATTCTTAACTTGTATTTCGGTTATTTACAAAAACAACCACATTAATTCATAAACTTTACAACTTAATTCTAATCTCTTTATATAACATAGTTTTAATTCCTCATCTAATTAAATTACAAACTACCACTAATCTTTTGGACATAACTTATAAATATTATAACTATCAAGAATTACATCTTAGCCCCTCAAAATCTCGGCATATATTTATATACTTTCTATAATTGTAATTTAGCCACAAAATCTTATAATCTTTACATAATGTCTTATAACTATAGTTTTAATTTTAATTCTCCTAAATGCCGAATATATATATATAAATTCTTAAATTACCAAACTAACCCCAAAGTAATTCGGCTATGTCATTTATTTTTCCTTAATTACATTTTCATCCCAAAACTTATATTAGTATCTTATATACTTATAATCTAAAGCCTAAATATTTAATCCTTCAAAATTTTCGAAAGTGAACTCAATGATTCTCTTAATTATCAAGCCCACTAATAATTTATAAACTTACATATCAACTTTTTAAATTACATAATAGCCCAAAACTTTATAAATGTTATCTTAACACTTGTTTAATTTATCTAAAATTATAACTTAATTCCTAACCTATATTATATTAATAATAACCAAACCGCCACTTAACTCTCGGTTTTTATAATAAACCCACTAAATTTTGTAAAAGTTACATTTAAGCCACTTAACTTAATTAATTAGCCATTTAAGCACTAATGAAATATTTTTAGCTCACCAAACTTTGTGATATAAGTTTATATACCTAAGTAGGTCATTAATACCTATTTATCAATTAAAGCATTCGGCCATATTTATTTGGTGACCATATAGTATATAAAAGTGGTTTATATGTCATAATAATATACAAAATTCATAGGAGTATAAACTCATGTAAAATTATTGTAATGTCTTATATAAATTCTTAGCTCAAAAATAAGCATTTTTGCCCTTGGTATTTCGGCTTGAATTAATATGTAACATAACTAAATTTTGTGACACAAAATGTGTCTTAAGGTAAATATTTTCTATATAAGTTATAGATTGTATTTTTGGCATATAATACCATATGGTTTCGGTTTTAATAAACCTAGGAGGTGTACATAATTTTTGTATAATTTTTAGGAGCTTAACAAGCTTATATCATAAGATTTACTTAGTAAACTTACTTCTTAACAAAGGTGGTTAAGTGCTTGAACTTCTTCTTGAATCTCCAAGCCTTCTCCTAGGTAAACTTGATGCTCCTCTTCGGTTTTATGCAAGAGGTGAATGTGTTTAGGAGTTAGATCTTCAACAAGATCTTAGTGGATTTGTAAGTAGTTTTACAAGACTTTACCTTAGACTTTTTCTCTTATAATTTCGGCTCACCAAAGGTAGATGAAGAGCAAGTTTTCCTTCATCAAAATGAAGAAGAACAAGAGACTTAGAAGAAGTAGAACTTGGTTACACATAAAAATGTGCTTTAAGGATTTTCAAGCTTTAAAACTACCTTAGGATAACCTTGAGATGCTCCTTGGTCTAATGTTGGTTTGGACAATCTCTTGGAGAACTAAATGAAGCCGTACACACCTTGTTATGCTAGGAAGAGTTTTGCTTCAAGACTTGCCAAGAAATGCTAGGAAATTACCTTAAAGATGAAGATAGAAGTTAAAACTCCATTAATGGACTTAAGAGCTTCAAAGGAAGAAGGTGAAGCTAGAAGAGAGAGGAGGGAGCCTTACCAAACCGTGGAGGAAATGTGCAAGGATGGAAATGAGACCTAGCTCACGTAAATGAAAGAGGGCAATTGGAATTTGATTTTGTTTTGTCAATTTTTAATGTCAAATGACTTTACTTTTCCTTAGTTTATTCAATGAGTTATTGGCTCAATAAATGCCCTCTTTTCCAGCATTGACATCGGCCATAATGGAGGACAAGGCAAGGTGGAGCAAAATAATGCAAACTAGAAGACAAGGTGAGAAAGGTAAGGTATCTTCTTTTGATTTTCAATGCTAATTGGCTTGTCTTCTTCTTTATGTGAGTCACGAATTGGAGGCCTGAATGGAGCTCAAAAACCGGCCATGAATAGCCAAGAAGGAACATGGAAGATTGCTTAGTTTGTAAGAAAGCAAAAGAAAGGAATCTTAGATCTACTTTTTACCTTTTTGCATTTTGTTTTTGTCTAGCCAACTTGGCCATGTTCTCTAGCATAATTTCGACAGCTCTCTGGTCAAATGAGTCACACATTTCTTTGCCATTAAGTATTATAGCACATGGGATGATGAGTCATTATGTTTTAAAGCCTTTTATAAACTTTTAAGGCAAATTTTATACTAGTTTTGCCCTTAAAATCGGCCCCTATAGAGCACCTTGTTGACTAGTCACACCAACTGATTTAGAAGGTCATTTTAACCCTTTTTAAGATTACCAATTCGTGGCATGTCAAAAACTACAAGGTAATTGCGTAAAACGCATTTTCGTGACACCCGAAGGTGTGTTTTTGTGCTCTAAGGAAATTTTGGGAAACCAATTGTTCTTATGAGTTCCAAGTGTTTGTAAACACTTATTATAGTAAATAACATATACTAAGATGTTACATTGAGTTATATGGGGTTATATCAACCCGTGACATAATTTACGGGCCATCGGGACACTCCCGGGCCAAAAAGGAGCGCTAAGAAATCCTCCTTTGGTTTTTGCTGAATTTTGAGAAACCACTTCGTGTGTTCTCTTTATAATGGTTAATAATGATGTTAGGAACTCAAGGAATTAATTTTATAGGAGTTCGTGCCACCTCGGCACTCCTCCGGACTTTTCGTGCTTTAAGGAGCGGGTGTGAGCACTCCCGAGCATTTTGCGTATTTGAGTGAATATAGCTTAGGGAATATATTTATATATTCATATAATGAGTGTATGACCATTTGTTTTGAGTTTTAGAAGGTCATACAAGGTCATGCTTGATCACATGTTTCTAAGGCGTTTTAGCGTTTATGGAGAAACGACTATTTTTACGTAACGTTTTCATGCATGGGTTTGCATGCGTACGTGAAATGATTTATATTTGGATTATATTCCAATAAATAATGATCTACTAATATTATTTAGATTTGGGGTATTTCAGTCACTGTAGAGTTTATTCTCGTTGTATACTAACTCTGTATGTTATTTACTTTCCCTCGTTATTTTAACAGTGGTTCTAGATAACCTAACAGTTCATTTTATGTGAAGTTCACATGTGATAATGAAATTACCATTATACGGTATATCCTTATCTCATTAATTATATACTCGTAATTATTCCCACTTATCATTTATATCATATCATTTAGTTATTTATGTTATACCCCCTTTATTTTATAAACTTTATATTATATTCCTTAATATACCATAATACTTATATTACTTAATCTTAATTCCTTTCTTTATTAAATTACAAAACCACCATAATTTCGTATTTATATTTGTGCCCAACAACTTTTATGAATTATCAATAACCATTTAACTTTTATAATTTTACCAATTAACCATATCAACTTTCGGAAATTACAATTTGTACCCACTAATTTTTGCAAATCATCATATAGTCACCTATAGTTTCGGTTTTAATAATTAGGGTTCCTTAATTTACAATTTAACCTCAAAACTTTTATATAACACATTTAATTCATAAACTATAGTTTTAATATTTAATCCTTCTTAATTACCGAAAAGACACTTATATTTTTACAATTTACATTTCCGCCCCTATTCAATTTCGGTTTCTACATATATATTTTTATAAATTACATTTTCACCCTTAAACTTTTATAAACTTGATATTTTATGTCCTAAATCATTTTAACCCAAAGTTTTTGGTCAACACTTTGACCAAGACCTTATTTCATGATTAATATTTTAATATACCCATAAAATCATATATATTCCCAGTTTTATCCCAAACTTCTCAATAATCACAAAATAGCCCCAAAACTTTATAAAATGTTATTTTAACATTTAAAAACTTATTTAAATTTACCAAAATTCATAATATTAATTCCTACCTTATATTATACAATAAATATACCAAATGACCCCTTTAATTCTCGGCAATTAAATTAAACACCCCAAACTTTTCAAAATTTGTATTTTAGCCACATAATTTATTAAACTAGCCATTTAAATACTTGTAGCTATTTCAATGCTCCCAAAATTTATAATAAGTAATATCTTATAGATATCCAAAATTCACCAAATCTCATATATTGCTCTCGGCCCAAATTTAATTTTATCATATGGTTTTAAAACTTGCTTTAAACTTTATAATATGTATATATAAATGTATATAAGCCATTTAACACTTCTAAAAATTATGCTAATGACTTAGAATGATTATAAGCTCAAAATAGAACATTAAATCCCTAGACCATTCGGTTTTAATATATATGTAACATAATTAATTTTTGTGTCACAATTTTATACCTTAAGGTAATATTCTTACCTTATATGTTATAAATTATTTTTCTTGATACTTTAACTAAATGTTTTCGGCCTTAATATTAACATGGCCTAAACATGATTTTTATACCAAAGTTTGAAGCTTAAATTAAACTTAAACTTAATAAACCTTATTTATATAAACTTACCCTTAAATCAAGACAATTCTTGTACTTGATTTTTCCTTGAATTCCAAGCTCCTCAAATGCTATATTTGTAACACCCCCAAACACTGGCCTAGGAGTTAGGGGTATTACACGCCGCGTATTATTACATAATAACGCAAGGCTCTAATAAACGAACTTAAACAGATAGTCAAACAAGGCCCAAACGGAATACTTAAATAAAGTATAAAACAAGAGATGTTAAAACATCCCCAAAAATCATTACAGAACCCACCAAACTAATATCAGAAGCGGAAACTAACAAAGAGGCCCAAAGGCTCAAATCTAAATACAAAGTCTCAAGAGAAAGCAAAACAAAGCAACAAAACTCCAGAAGCTGAGGGGAGACGATCCTCGCTAATCAATCTGCAAAAGCGTTAGAAGTAGGGGAATGAGCACACAACTATGCCCAGTAGATGACAAACTTCATCAACCAGCATGCTCAAAACATTTACAGAATGTTATCAAATCAGAAGGAGTCAAGAGAATCCAAATATATCAGAAATCAGAAACAGAAGTCCAATCATTAAGGACTAAACAGAGCAGAAGTAGACAGAAGCAGAAAACAGAGTGGGACACTAGTGATCACAGCATACAGACAGAACAAGCAACCAGCTCGTGAACAGAACGAGGAAACCTCACTCGTAAACAGAACAGGTGTAAACACCCGTGAACAGAACGGGGAACATCACCCGTGAACAGAAGGATCCTACATAGCGCGCTACGAGACAGCGAAACCAGCCATCCAAAGGCTCAGACACAGAGATAACTAGGTCCCAAAACAGAAGCTTAAATACAGATAAGCATATGTGCACCAAAGGCACCAGAAAGCTCATAGATAGCTTGGAAATCAGAAGGGGAATCCAACCCCGCAAACAGAAGTCAAAACGGAGCTCAAACGAGCAAGTTATGGCCAAAACAGTAGCCTGTCCGAACTTGTGTCCGGACATCAATGTTCGGACACAAGTCGAGACTCAGAAGGCAAAACCAGACAGATGTCCGAACTTGTGTCCGGACTTCAAAGTTCGGACACAAGTCGAACCTTAAAACAGATGGAGAGTCAGAGGTGTCCGAACATCCAAGTTCGGACGGATGTTCGGACGTTCTTCGGAAAACAGGACGTGGAGAGTCCGAACTTGTGTCCGGACATCCAATGTTCGGACACAAGTCGAAGCCAAAATCAGAGAATGCAGAAGGCTGTGTCCGAACTTCAAAGCTCGGACGGAAGTTCGGACACAGCGAAGATTTTCAAAAGATTAAGCGCAGAAGGGCATGTCCGAACTTCAAAGCTCGGACGGAAGTTCGGACATGCCGAAAACCTCAGAAATCAGAAGCGAATTTAGCACGAACAAAAGCACCAAAACTTACTCAAATCAACACACACATTTACAAAACAACCTTGGGGGTTTAATCCATTGAAATGGCATTAAACAGACATAAATCACACACCAACACAAGATCAAAACATTGAACTAACTGATAGAATCCAAACTCCCCAAGGCTGAACACACGGATCGAATCCGAAAGCCACCTACCTCAATTACAACAGAGGATTCTCTTCGAATCTGATCAACGATCGCTCCAACGCAGACACCGCAGAACGCAGACCCAGAAATGCAATCAGACAGCCTCTGAAACCTCACAACGACGCAGAGAACGAACACCACAATCAGAAACTGTCCACAACCCAAAATCTGAAACGAAAACGGAAACAAAACCCTCACCTGAATCTGTCTACAGATTACAGAGCAGTCCACAGCAGATGAACCCGATGAAGGAGTCGAGAAGAAACGCTGAATCACAATCAGATTGTAGAAAAGGGAATTAGGGATTTGAGGAGTTCTCCAAACTGATTTGCAAACTAATCAACGCAACACAAACCTGAATACGGAGAGAACAGCAAGACGATGAAGAAACCACAGCACTCGAATCTCCAACCAGTAGCACAATGGATCGATCAACAGAGAGGAAGATTGAGAGAGAGAAGAGAAGAGAGAAGAGAGAAGGGTTTCCAATCTGAGCGAGAAGAAGAGCGCAAAGGAGATCGTGAGAACGTGATTAGAATAATGACTAGGGAATTATTAATATAACTCAATTAATAATCTCTTACCAAAAATTCGAAAGAAGAAGACCACCTCGCCCTTGTCTTTAATCTAAAGGACTTCCATGTCCTGAATTAAGATTGAACCGACTTAAAGATGAATTGTGACGAAATAAAATATAACCAAATCTTGGGTTATAACATCACCTCCCCCTTAAAAGAATTTCGTCCTCGAAATTAAAACATACCTACTGCTCGAAAAGGGCGGGAAACTTAGAACGCACATCACTTTCGACCTCCCAGGTCGCCTCTTCCTCGGACTGACCCGACCACTGCACCTTCACCAAGGGCATGGTCTTACTCCTGAGCTTACGAACATCTCGCGCTAAAATCCTCGAAGGAACTGCCTCAAACGTGAAGTCCTCCTCAACTGAAGCGGACTGAAGTCGATCACATGAGATGGGTCCGGAATGTACTTCCTCAGCATCGAAACATGGAAAACACTGTGCACTGCTGCTAAAGACGGAGGCAGAGCCAAACGATAGGCAACCGGTCCGATCCTCTCTAGGATCTCAAAAGGACCCACAAAACGAGGGCTAAGCTTGCCTCTCTTCCCAAAACGAACGACTCCTCGCACTGGAGAAACCTTCAGATACACATGTCGCCCACCTCAAACTCTAGAGGTCGTCTCCTCTGATCGGCGTAACTCTTCTGACGACTCTGAGCCACAAGCAGACGCTCTCTGATAGACTGAATCTTGCCCACAGCATCCTGAACCAAGTCTGGGCCAATCACAGCTCTCTCCTTCAGATCATCCCAACAGATGGGTGATCTGCACCTCCTGCCATACAAGGCCTCAAAGGGAGCCATCCCGATACTGGTCTGAAAGCTGTTATTGTACGCGAACTCTATCAGTGCCACGTGCTGATCCCAGCTGCCCCCAAAGTCGAGCACACATGCCCTGAGCATGTCCTCTAGGACCTGATTCGTCCTCTCTGTCTGCCCGTCTGACTGAGGATGGTAAGCTGAACTGAAAGACAACTTCGTCCCCAAAGCCTGATGCAAACTCTGCCAGAACCTGGACACAAACCTCGGATCTCTGTCAGACACAATCGAAGCCGGAACCCCATGCAGACGTACTATCTCATCAATGTACAACTGGGCTAAACGGTGCAAACTGAAGTCTTCCTGACAGGCAAGAAGTGAGCGCTCTTCGTGAGCCGGTCCACAATGACCCAAACTGCATCGAAACCCCTCGGAGTCTTAGGCAGTCCCATACAAAGTCCATACCGACGCTCTCCCACTTCCACTCCGGAACGGGAAGAGGCTGAAGCAAACCAGCTGGTCTCTGATGCTCGGCCTTGACCTGCTGACAGGTCCTACATCTGGATACAAAGTCGAGATGTCCCTCTTCATATTGCTCCACCAGAAAGTCTCCCGCAGATCCCGGTACATCTTCACCCCTCCTGGGTGTACCGAGTAAGGAGCTCCATGGGCCTCCTGCATGATCTCACGCCTCAACGCATCGTCTGCCGGCACACAAACACGGCCTCTGAACCTCAGGCAGCCATCCTCTGAAACCCGAACTCGGACTCCTGACCAGCAGACAAACTCTCTCTGATCTTACACAGACTGACATCAAGCTCCTGACTGGCCTTGATCCGGTCGATCAAGGTAGGCTGAACCTGCAGTGCTGCTAACATCCCAGACCTCTCTGGACGGACAACCCAGATACCCATGCGCTGCAACTCCTGAGCAGACCTCTCCACACCGGACAAGCACAAACAGTCCCAGACGGACCCCTCCTACTGAGCGCATCAGCAACCACATTCGCCCTACCCGGATGGTAGAGGATCTCTAAATCATAATCGTGCAACAACTCCAGCCATCTCCTCTGCCTCAAGTTCAACTCCTTCTGAGTGAACAGATACTTGAGGCTCTTATGGTCCGTATACACCTTGCACGCTGCCCCATACAAGTAGTGCCTCCAAATCTTCAACGCAAAGACCACCGCAG
Organism: Limonium bicolor; assembly: GCA_023374045.1. Lineage (NCBI taxonomy): Eukaryota > Viridiplantae > Streptophyta > Magnoliopsida > Caryophyllales > Plumbaginaceae > Limonium > Limonium bicolor. Next base: position 51,536,630 of record CM041776.1, read on the forward strand.
CCAGCTCCAGATCGTGGGTCGGATAGTTCTTCTCATATGGCTTAAGCTGACGAGAGCCATATGCAACTACCTTCCCCTGCTGCATCAGAACACATCCAAGTCCCCTATGGGACGCATCACAGAAAACCTCAAGACCCTCGGTCCCCTCCGGAAGAGTCAAGATCGGCGCAGTAGTCAACTCTTCTTCAGCTCCAGAAAACACTGCTCACAGGCATCGCTCCACTCGAACTTCACCTCCTTCTGCAGCAGACGAGTCAACGGAATCACCAACTTGGAGAAGCCCTCCACAAACTTACGATAGTAGCCCGCTAGTCCAAGGAAGCTACGAATATCTCCGACATTAGTAGGCCTGGCCCACTCAGTAATAGCTCGAATCTTCTCCGGGTCCACGGAGATACCATCCTTGGAGACCACATGTCCCAAGAATACCACCTGATCTAGCCAGAACTCGCACTTCTTCAGCTTCGCATACAACTCGTTCTCCCTCAGAGTCTGGAGAACGGTCCTCAAATGCTCCTCGTGCTCCTCAGCACTCTTGGAATACACCAAGATGTCATCGATGAAAACTACAACGAACTGGTCCAAAAACGGCTTGAAGACTCTGTTCATCATATCCATAAATACTGACGGCGCATTCGTCAACCCGAATGGCATCACTAGGAACTCGTAGTGTCCATAACGAGTCCTGAAAGCGGACTTAGGCACGTCGTCTGCCTTAATCCTCAGCTGATGATATCCCGACCTCAGATCGATCTTCGAAAACACCTTAGCTCCTGCTAACTGGTCGAACAAGTCGTCTATGCGCGGGAGAGGATACCTATTCTTAATGGTAACCTTGTTGAGCTCCCTGTAGTCAATGCACAACCGCATACTACCGTCCTTCTTCTTTACAAATAGCACTGGCGCTCCCCAAGGCGACACACTCGGGCGAATGAAGCCCTTATCCAGCAGCTCCTGCAACTGGACCTTCAACTCCTTGAGCTCAGCAGGCGCCATCCGGTATGGGGCCTTCGAAATCGGCTGAGTCTCAGGTGCGAGCTCGATCGAGAACTCCACCTCTCTGACAGGGGGAAGCCCAGGTACATCATCCTGGAACACATCTGGGAAGTCTCTGACCACTGGAATCTCCTCCAACTTCGCATCCTTGCGAACCTCAGGGATGTAGCACAGATATCCCTGGCATCCTTCCTCAGAAAACGGAACGCCTGCATAGCAGATATGACTGGCGGCGAGCACGGGAGTCCATTCCCTGCTACAACTAGACGGGGCTGACCCGGCTCCTCAAAAGTGACTCTCGAAGCAGCACAATCAATATGGGCATGGTGCGCAGCAAGCCAATCCATGCCCAGAATCACATCAAAAGAAGTCATCTCCATCGGGATGAGGTTAGCACACAGAGTCCTATCTCTGACTAACACAGGACTATCTTTGCAAACAGAATTCAACAGCATAGAAGAGTCCCTAACTAATGGACTATGCACACATAACTCAACACCCAGAGGCACAACAGGCAAACCGAGCTCACCCACTAACTCAGCAGAAATAAAAGAGTGGGTGGCTCCAGAGTCAAACAAACAGAAAACAGAACGAGATGACAGCTGGAGAATACCTGTGACAACTCTGTCAGTCGATCGGTCTCTCTCTCCAGCCATCGCGTACACTCTGGCCTGGCCCTGGGGCTTCTTCTGCTCAGCCCGGTCTCGATCCCTAGACCCAGATGTAGATCCTCCAGCTCCACCTCCAGAGCTACCTCTGCTCCTCTCAGCCTGAGGGCAATCAGCAATCCTATGCCCATGGATCCACACTTGAAGCAGGCTCCAGACTTCCTGTAGCAGTCCTGACCTCTGAAACTTGCCACAGACCTGGCACTTCGGAGCGGGAGCTGATGAAGACGAACCACCTCTGTCTCGCGAACGGTCCCCAGAGCGGTCTCCAGTAGACTGCTTCTTCTGAGAAGCAGACTGATCCCTCCTATCACTGTCATCGGACCTCTGCTTCCTCTTCTGGTCCTTCCCTCCAGACTGGCGACCTCTCAAGTCGGCCTCTACCAGCAGGGCGACATCAGCAACGTCCCTGAAGGTCTTGTGACGCAGCGGCGTCACAGCAGATCGGATGTCCGGCCTCAGGCCACTCTCAAACTTCCTGGCCTTCCTATGCTCGTCAGGCTCAGGTGCAAACTTAGACAGGCTGATAAACTTGCGGACGTACTCCTCCACACTCATGTCCCGGCCCTGGCGTAGCCGGTTATACTCCAGGATGCGCTGATCCTTGTAGACGTCGGGGTAGAACTGTTTGTTGAACTCCCCAGTGAACTGCTCCCACGTCCAAGGCTGTGGGAACTTCCCCATCACTGACCTCCACCACTCCTTGGCTTCGGCCTTGAACAGAAAGGTGGCGAAGTCGACCTTCTGCTCCTCCTCAGAGCCCATCACCCGAAGTAAATCCTCCACCTCTGACAACCAGTGGCTGGCCTCCTGGGGATCTCCTGCCCCATCGAACGATGGCGGCTTCAGCTTCATGAACTCCTGAAGCGCCTTCACATTCCTCCCTCCAGCATCTGCCCCAGCCGGGCCTGCTCCGCCAGCTGGTCCTCCTCCAGCTGGACCGCCCCCTGCAGCCATGGTCTGCATGAGCTGCGTCATGAATTGCTGAACAGCATCAGCAACATTCCCTGGAGGGTTATTCGCTCTCCTTGGCGGCATTCTGAAAGTCCAACAGCAAGCAGTTAACTCAGACACTAACACTGACATTTCTGACTGACTGGCTAACTTAAAATCCCAGCAGATTAGAACCCAGAGCTCTGATACCACTAAATGTAACACCCCCAAACACTGGCCTAGGAGTTAGGGGTATTACACGCCGCGTATTATTACATAATAACGCAAGGCTCTAATAAACGAACTTAAACAGATAGTCAAACAAGGCCCAAACGGAATACTTAAATAAAGTATAAAACAAGAGATGTTAAAACATCCCCAAAATCATTACAGAACCCACCAAACTAATATCAGAAGCGGAAACTAACAAAGAGGCCCAAAGGCTCAAATCAAATACAAAGTCTCAAGAGAAACTAAAACAAAGCAACAAACTCCAGAAGCTGAGGGGAGACGATCCTCGCTAATCAATCTGCAAAAGCGTTAGAAGTAGGGGAATGAGCACACAACTATGCCCAGTAGATGACAAACTTCATCAACCAGCATGCTCAAAACATTTAAGAATGTTATCAAACAGAAGGAGTCAAGAGAATCCACAAATATATCAGAAATCAGAAACAGAAGTCCAATCATTAAGGACTAAACAGAGCAGAAGTAGACAGAAGCAGAAAACAGAGTGGGACACTAGCTGATCACAGTATACAGACAGAACAGCAACCAGCTCGTGAACAGAACGAGGAAACCTCACTCGTAAACAGAACAGGTGTAAACACCCGTGAACAGAACGGGGAACATCACCCGTGAACAGAAGGATCCTACATAGCGCGCTACGAGACAGCGAAACCAGCCATCCAAAGGCTCAGACACAGAGATAACTAGGTCCCAAAACAGAAGCTTAAATACAGATAAGCATATGTGCACCAAAGGCACCAGAAAGCTCATAGATAGCTTGGAAATCAGAAGGGGAATCCAACCCCGCAAACAGAAGTCAAAACGGAGCTCAAACGAGCAAGTTATGGCCAAAACAGTAGCCTGTCCGAACTTGTGTCCGGACATCAATGTTCGGACACAAGTCGAGACTCAGAAGGCAAAACCAGACAGATGTCCGAACTTGTGTCCGGACTTCAAAGTTCGGACACAAGTCGAACCTTAAAACAGATGGAGAGTCAGAGGTGTCCGAACATCCAAGTTCGGACGGATGTTCGGACGTTCTTCGGAAAACAGGACGTGGAGAGTCCGAACTTGTGTCCGGACATCCAATGTTCGGACACAAGTCGAAGCCAAAATCAGAGAATGCAGAAGGCTGTGTCCGAACTTCAAAGCTCGGACGGAAGTTCGGACACAGCGAAGATTTTCAAAAGATTAAGCGCAGAAGGGCATGTCCGAACTTCAAAGCTCGGACGGAAGTTCGGACATGCCGAAAACCTCAGAAATCAGAAGCGAATTTAGCACGAACAAAAGCACCAAAACTTACTCAAATCAACACACACATTTACAAAACAACCTTGGGGGTTTAATCCATTGAAATGGCATTAAACAGACATAAATCACACACCAACACAAGATCAAAACATTGAACTAACTGATAGAATCCAAACTCCCCAAGGCTGAACACACGGATCGAATCCGAAAGCCACCTACCTCAATTACAACAGAGGATTCTCTTCGAATCTGATCAACGATCGCTCCAACGCAGACACCGCAGAACGCAGACCCAGAAATGCAATCAGACAGCCTCTGAAACCTCACAACGACGCAGAGAACGAACACCACAATCAGAAACTGTCCACAACCCAAAATCTGAAACGAAAACGGAAACAAAACCCTCACCTGAATCTGTCTACAGATTACAGAGCAGTCCACAGCAGATGAACCCGATGAAGGAGTCGAGAAGAAACGCTGAATCACAATCAGATTGTAGAAAAGGGAATTAGGGATTTGAGGAGTTCTCCAAACTGATTTGCAAACTAATCAACGCAACACAAACCTGAATACGGAGAGAAACAGCAAGACGATGAAGAAACCACAGCACTCGAATCTCCAACCAGTAGCACAATGGATCGATCAACAGAGAGGAAGATTGAGAGAGAGAAGGGAGAAGAGAGAAGAGAGAAGGGTTTCCAATCTGAGCGAGAAGAAGAGCGCAAAGGAGATCGTGAGAACGTGATTAGAATAATGACTAGGGAATTATTAATATAACTCAATTAATAATCTCTTACCAAAAATTCGAAAGAAGAAGACCACCTCGCCCCTGTCTTTAATCTAAAGGACTTCCATGTCCTGAATTAAGATAGAACCGACTTAAAGATGAATTGTGACGAAATAAAATATAACCAAATCTTGGGTTATAACAATATTGATGTAGAGAATTCGGCCATCTTATATATATTTAGGAGATCTATTTGTTAGACTCCTAACAAGGATTTATAAATAATATTTGAAGTAATTTTACAAGAGTTTACCTTAGGAATTTAACAAGGTATTTTTGATACACCTTGGGATGATTGTAGATCCAAGTTTCCTTCATGAAATAATGAAGAGAATATAGGTTTAGAAGGTTTAAATTTTGAAAATTGCTTAAGGAATTTTCTTAATATTTTCAACATGAAAATATACCTTAACTTGATCTTGTTGTTCCTTGTGTTGTTGTCGAATTTAGGAACCTCCTTGGAGCACCTAAGGTTGGCGAAAATTGTATAAGTTGCTAGGATGATTTCTTGCTTCAAGACTTGATAGAACTAACTAGAAAATTACATTAAAATGGTGTTAGGAACTAGTACACCATTAATGGAGTTTATTAGCACTTAGGAATTAACTTAGGAAATGTAGAAAAAAGAGAGCAAGAGGAGAAGCTTACCATACATGAATGATGCAAGCGAAATGAAAACTCACGTATGGCTTTAGTTGAAGGGAATGAAATCAATCATAATTTGATTGGTATTGTTTATTTGTCATCATTTCATGTCTTTGATTTGTTTAATTAGACTTAGAAAATCTGATCATAATTGTCTCCTAAAACCCATTTGTTTACGGTAATGGAGGTAGCATTACATGGATGATTATTAAGCCTAAGACATAGGTAATCAATCAAGACATTTATCTAACATTAAATGAGCTTAATTATTAATTCTTATCTTATCTTCTTCCTTGTAGATATCCAGCCATGGTGGAGATAGCCCGCTCCAATTGTTTGTAGACTTACGGTAATGGAATTGCTAGAAAGTTAGTTTAGGTTTTGTTTATTTGTAACATGACAATTATGGAAGTTAGATACTTGTCTTATGAGGTTAATTAATTGTCAATTAAGCACCCCACTACCAGATTCCAATCGGTAAGCACATGCCCCCTTTGATCAACTTGTTTTACTTGTTTAATTGTCTAGTTGAAGTGTGACTAGATTAGCATATTAATGTCATTATTTTTAGTTAAGCTAATCTTTGTGATTTTCTTGCAGGTCCACCGTGGTTGAGGGCACCAATTTACTGCCATTTTGATACCTTATCAAATAACATAGGTAGGAATGAGTCATCATATCACATGACATATTTTTGAAGCAAAACTAGCCAAAATTGACTATAAATCTCTCCCAAATTGGTGGTTAAATGGGACTTATTTTTCATTTGATTTTTGTTACACTATATTTTACTAAGACCATACTAATATGTGTAATAGGTTCCAGCATTTAATTGGTACATTTTTATTATGGTAAAAGATGAAAGTTTTAAGGTAAAAATGCTGATTTTAGGTACCTTTTTGACCTAAAAATCGCCCCCTCTTGTACTATGAATATAGTACTTCCATTAATTTATTTAGATGGTCATTTTATCCACTTTTAATTTTATCAACTCGTGGCTCCTCAAAAACTTCAAGGCAATTGCGTAAAACACATTTTCGTGACACCCAAAGGTGCGTTTTTGTGCTTTAAGGATTTTCTAGAAAATAAGTAGTCGCTATGTGTTCCAAGTGTTTATTGACATTGTTTATAGTCAATAATAATATGTTAAGGTGTTACATTGAGTTGTATGGGGTTATATCAACTCAAAACACAATTCCCGGACTAACCGGGCAAAAAGGAGTGTTAAGAAATTCTCCCGAGTATTTGGTCTTTAACTGAGAATTTATCTTGAGAACTTTACCTTAAATTTTCATTAAGGTACTATTATGCATTTAGAATGAGGTGTAACGCTTTACTTTATTTAATAAGGTATTTCCGGGACTTTCGGGCCTTAAAGGGCCTTTAAGGGTACTCCCGGGTATTTTGTATTTTTACTCAGCTCTAACTGAGGACTTGTGCTTCAAAGGTCATATAATGATCCTTGGTTAACTTTATATGAGTTCTATAGCTTATATAACTTGGTTAGCTTAAGGTCGGGCTTTAACGCTCGTTTTTGACCTTAAGGAGTTTTTGTGCGTTTTAACGCCCAAGTGTTCATATACTTTTATTAGGGTTTGATAATCCCATAAATAGTACTCATTTATTATTATTTAATTATTTAAAGATTAGGGGTATTTCAATAACGAAACACAATGTAACACCCCAACCGTTAATCCCATGCTTACCGTCTAATCGTCCTGTTAATCCTACGAGTTCGCAGCGGAAATATTACTACTTACTACGGCGGGTGGTACAACGCCGCTAACCGCCCATACGGCTACGGCTACCTTACTTACAGTCACGGTCTGATGCACATAGTGTACCGAGCTACTAAATTACTTACCAAAATACCATATACCAAATACTTACATCAATGGATCACCAAGTATTTAAGTGGATTTGTTTACATCCCAATTCAAACTTCCCAAAAGAATGAGTTCCTACAAGCTACTCATCTATACCCCAATCCAATACCTCCACTATCCAAAAAGGTGTACCCCATGGTACACCGGCTAACAAAAACTTACAGCCGTGTACTACTCAGTACACCAATCATAAATTCATTGTTTACAATCAAAAAAGAAAGACAAGGAAATTAAACTTCAACTCTCCTAGTCTTCATCCTTCACGAGTACCCGCGTGTAGTAAAAATGGTGCCCCAAGGGGCTCAGCAAACACTGCGTATAAACTCCGCATATACCGCGTGCTAGCTAGGGCACGCCGACTATTTGACGTCCACTAAACATGTTGTTCATTAATTACATGCATACATGCTTGCATACAACATACATTCATTCACAATACATTATTCATTCCAAGGCAACAATACAATGATGCTCACAATACTTACCATCACAAGGTTAGCCAAATTATGCATCCGGGTTAATCGGAATGCTTTTACTCTTTTACTCATTACTTACTTTTTCTTACTTACATTTACTTACTTACATTCATTTTACTTACTCATTCTTACTTACTTACTCATACTCAAGTTATGTCGTCGGGACCTTCGGCCCTGGGGACTACGCCGTCCCACCTCCGGGATTTACTTGACTCACCAATCCGGGATGCTACCCACTTAAGGGATTTGGGCCGCGGACCAGTTTAAGAGTCAGGAATTGGAGCCAACCTCTCGTGACTCCGCATCCTCACGCGTGGCCGAAACTATATCGGACTTCTACTCATTCCAATTTAATTACCAATTTAAGTTAGGATGGTTAGCTTGTTAGGAATAAGTTAGAAGTCCAAACACATCACAATCGGTCACAATACAATACATCATACATACACACATTCATATTCATCCAAACATTTCATGAATTATACAAACTAAATTTGAAGACAATATACAACCATATACAACACTACATATTCACAAGTAAACATGATAACTCCGATTCGTGCATTTATCTTATTTGGTGATCAATTAGCACACAACACACAAATCATAGTAACCAAGATAGCATACGGGGCATGAGGAATCCATACCGTTCACCGTCGTACGTGTTTCCAAACGTCTTCCGGTGTCACAAATCAAATCCTATGATATACATACAATTGAATGATTAATCTAACTATCATTAATTTAACTCATACTTACTATGTCCTTGTACTTCTTACACTTACACATTACTTACTTATTTTTCATTACCTTAAGTTTTACTTTCTTACTTAATGTTGGCATACTTACATACATGTACATATATTATATATATATATATATATATGTGGGTATACATACATATATATATATACATATAATTATTATTTAATTTAAATAATTTTTTATTTTTATTTTTTTTGACTGGACTGGACTTGCGACCGACCTTGCAAGTCCGGTCCATTCCAGTAGCTCACATTACCGAATTTTCCTGGCCCGACCGAACTTGCAAGTCCGGTCGCAAGTTCGGTCCATTCCAGTAGCTTGCATTACGAGAATTTTTCTGGCCGACCGAACTTGCATGTCCGGTCGTAAGTTCGGTCCATTCCAGAAGGTTTCATCGGTGAATTTTTTCTGGCTCGACCGAACTTGCAAGTCCGGTCGATTCCAGTAGGTTACAGACGGGAGAATTTTCTAGTCCGACCGAACTTGCAAGTCCGTTCGCAAGTCCGGTCGATTCCAGAAGCTTTCCCGTCTTTGTAAATCTGGGCTCGACCGAACTTGCAAGTCCGGTCGCAAGTTCGGTCCGCCCCAGTATTTGCATTCTAATTTCTGTTTTCAGTCCCTCTTCTTACCCATTACTTCCCCATTGTTCCTACACTTAATCCCACATGTTTTAACACTAATTAAACCTCCTAATACACCTTAATTCATTAATTAACTCTTTACACATTTCTATACTCATTCACTCACATAATTTTCCAAGTTTCATACAACACACACTAGTTTCTTCTCTAGTTGCATTTTGTTACAGATTTTCTTCTAACTCTCCCCAACTATAACTCCCTCTTCTAATGTCATTTCTAACACTCCTAATGCATTACTCTCCTCTCATAACTTACCCACCAAACTAACTCAATTAAAATCTGTTACAACATAAGTTTTTCACCTAGTTTCTAATTCACTAAGTGTTCTATTCCTATGTAAATTTTTCCATAACCTCCCCTATATTTTTACACTCTCACCACATATTCCAGTTCATATCTCAACACTTATTTCACCTGTTTCAATAGACATCAATATACAAGTTCTCATACACAATTTCCAAACACTACACACTACTAAAATTTCCTGCACATAACTTCTCATTCCCAATTTGTTTTAACAAGTTTTAGACTGTCTTATAAAGGTTCAAAACATTTATATCCTCTTACACATCACACTACTAATACACTACCATTTTACAATACCCATTTTCATTTCTAAAAATCTATTACATAGTCATTTACAAAGCTACACAAAAGAGTATAATTTACCTTGTTTCTCTTCTGGACTCCTCTTTCTCTTTCTTGCTACTTCTCTCTTCCTTCCTTCTCTCTCGCTACCAGTTTGCAAACCAAACCTCCAAGGCTACAGCCCATCAACATACATATTTTCAATACTAAACTAACCTTAAACATTATTTGAGTTCTAATGTAAATTTTAGGGTTTAGAATTTATTTTACCTTCCAAGGGTGTAGGAGCTGTTTGGGTTAGCTCAAGAACAATGTTTCCTCTCCTCCAACAAAGCCAAAATCGGCTAGAACACAAGGGACCAAACAAGGGTTTAGTCTAAAATTCGTTTTGACCATTAGGCTAGAAAAAGATGGAGTTCTTATGAATATTTTTACCTTAAAAGAACAAGGAGAAGGAGAGCCTTCTAATGGTGGTCTTGAAGCTCCAAATTGGACATACCCATAAAAACGAAAGTTGTTGTTTTAGAATTTTGGAAAGGTAGAAGTGTAGCTCTTGATGAGAGGATTCTAATGGTGTAGTTTTTACAATTTTTGGAGCAAGTTTGATGGAGTTTCAAGAGGAGAGAAGAGAGGTTTGTGTGGGTGTTGCATAAATCGCCATTGAAGGGCTTCAATGAGGAAGAAAGGAAATAGAGAAAGAGAGGGAGTACGTGGGAATATGAGGGAGTAGGAGAGAGAGGGAATAATTTTGCTTTTTGCTCTCTTTATGGTTTTGTCCTCTAGTGTATTAGACACAACAAACGAAAAGAGAGTGTGAGGGGGAGGGAAATCGGACACACACAGACCCATAAGGGTTTTAAAAATCCTTCTTACAATATTGGACACATAAGTTTGTGTTATTTATACTTCCACCCCACAACTTCCCGTTTTTGACAGTTTTTACTAATTTTTCGTTTTCTTGATTTTTATTGGTTCTAAAGCTTCACTAATATTTATTAATGATTATTTAGTTGGCCAAAATTGTTACGAGTCTATTTGACCCGCTTAAAGCCACGTTTTCCCGGTTACCTCGAAAAACGCGCTTTAAGGTTCGTTAGTGATTTTAATCCGTTTTAAGGATCCGTTTTCTTCGGGATTTGTTCCCTCATCATTATTTATACTTAATTAAGCTTCTAAATTATTCATTAGCCTAATTAATCACTGTTTCTAACTACGGGGTATTTCAATCTACCCCCCTTAAGAAACTTTGCCCTCAAAGTTGCTCAAGGTTAATGGTTTAGGTAATTCTACTCATTAGGCAACCAATTGCACTAATGTGTCTTACTACACCTATGAGGTGTTTACTTCCTTCCACATTGCAAACATACACAATTCAAGCCTCATACACAATGCACATACACAATCCAACATTTCCATACATACCATTCCACAATGCACAATACACCATTATAATTCGCAATACACATTACACAAACATCATCCCTCATACATACACTACACATTACACATACATACATACGCATACCAAGTTCACTTACACTACATGTGCCATACAAAAAACTATTACAATACCTACACACTAAGCAATGCTTACCCCGAAGCAATGCAAAAGCAAAAGGGCTCTACCCCCCTTAAAAGGGGTACGACCCGTACCCGTATTGCTAAATACTAGACTATCTAGTCTATGAATAACTGCGGGTACTTAGCCTTCATGGCATCTTCCAGCTCCCATGTCACTTCTTCGACATCATGGTTTGACCATAGGACCTTCACCATTCGTATAGACTTATGGCGAGTGTCTCTGGTCTTCCTATCCAGGATTCTCACTGGGGTTTCAACATATCGCATAGTCGGCTTGATGGATAGTCTCTCAGGCTCTAAGACGTGAGAAGGATCAGCAATGTACTTCTTGAGCTGTGACACATGAAATACATCATGGACACGCCCCAAGTCCTCAGGTAGTGCTAACCTGTAGGCTACGGATCCAACTCTTTCGGTGATAGTGTACGGCCCTACAAACTTTGGGCTTAGCTTGCCCTTCTGACCAAAACGGAAGACACCCTTCATAGGTGAAACTCGCAAGAACACTTGGTTGCCCACGGCGAACTCAAGGTCGCGTCGTCTCACATCCGCATAGGATTTCTGTCTATCTTGGGCTGCCTTCATGTTAGCTCTAATCTACTGCACTTCAGCTTGCACTTGCTCAAGATACTCCGGTCCTATTATGACCGCTTCACTTGACTCATCCCAACACAAGGGTGTACGACAAGGTCTACCGTATAGAGCTTGGAAAGGAGACATCTTAATCGAGGCGTGATAACTATTATTATATGAGAACTCGATAAGATGAAGCTTATCTAACCAACTCCCCTGAAAGTCCAAGGCACATGCCCGAAGCATGTCCTCCAGTGTCTAGATGGTCCTTTCTGTCTGACCGTCGGTCTGAGGATGGAAGGCGGTACTCAACTTCAATTCTGTACCCAATGCTTCCCGTGTAGCTCTCCAGTATCTCGAAAGAAATCTGGTGTCGCGGTCAGATATTATAGTCTTAGGGACTTCGTGGTGTCTGATAATCTCCTTATCGAAAAGCTCAGCTAGCTTTACTATCTTCCAGGTGTCCTTCATCGGTATGAATCTGGCAACCTTGGTAAGGCGATCGACTACAACCCAGATCATGTTGAGTCCTCCCCTGGCAGGTGGGAGTCCTATAAGAAAATCCATGGAGATATCATGAAATTTCCACTCCGGAACTGGCATAGATTGTACCATTCTGCCCGGTCTACGATGTTTAAATTTCACCTTTTGGCATGTTAAGCACCTCAATACAAATTCCGTCATGTCCGATTTCATTCCAGACCACCAGAAGTACCTCTTCATGTCTTTGTACATCTTGGAGGCTCCCGGATGGACTGACAATGTGGAACAGTGTGACTCTCGCAGGATGCGATCCCTTAGCTCAGCATTGCTTCGGGGGACACATAACCTGCCATTCAACTGAATCAACCCATCTTCATGTAGCTTGAAGTCATACTTCTTCTTCTCAAACGTACCATTCTCAATCTTTTGTCTGATTTCGGTTAGGTAAGGGTCGCTCAACTGAGCGTCTCGCACCTCGTCAACCAAGCTAGAAGAAGCGAGTAGCGAATGGAGCGAGTGTGCTCGACGGCTCAGGGCGTCGGCTACAATGTTTGCCTTCCCTTCCTTGTACAGTAAGTTGATGTCATAATCTGAAAGAAATTCCATCCATCTTCTCTGTCTCAAGTTCAATTCTTTCTGTGTGAATACATACTGTAAGCTCTTGTGGTCGGAGTAGATGATGATTCTTACCCCATAGAGATAGTGTCGCCATATCTTCAAGGCGAAGACAATGGCTCCTAACTCTAAGTCGTGAGTCGGGTAATTCTCCTCATGCTTTTTCAGTTGGCGGGAGGCATAAGCAACAACCTTGCGATGCTGCATGAGTACGCATCCCATTCCTTTGCCTGATGCATCACAGTACACCTCAAATCCCTCTGTGCCCTCTAGAAGAGTAAGGACGGGCGCTGAGGTCAATGAGTCCTTAAGGCTCTGAAATGATAACTCACAGTCGTCTGTCCATTCAAACGATGCATCTTTCTTCATCAGTGTAGTAATGGGCTTAGCGACTTTCGAGAAGTCCTTTACAAATCTCTGGTAGTAATCGGCTAGACCAAGAAAGCTCCTAATGTCGGTAACAGTCTTGGGTCTAGGCCATGATCGTACAGCTTCTATCTTAGAAGGGTCCACTGAGATACCTGCGCTTGAGATGACATGTCCAAGGAATGATACCTGATCAAGCCAAAACTTGCATTTGGAGAACTTCGCATACAGCTGGTTCTCGCGCAGTGTCTCTAGTACTTTCCTCAAGTGAGTTTCATGTTCCTCTGCTGATTTGGAATATACAAGTATGTCGTCGATGAAGACAACAACTGAAGTGTCCAATTGCTCACTGAATAGACGGTTCATGAGGTCCATGAATTTAGCTGGTGCATTTGACAAACCGAATGGCATCACTGTGAATTCGTAGTGGCCATATCTGGTACGGAATGCCGTTTTCTCGATGTCTTGCTCTTTGATAGCGATTTGATGATACCCTGAACGGAGGTCAATCTTGGAGAAGACCGATGCTCCTTTCAGCTGGTCGAATAGGTCGTCGATGCTTGGCAATGGGTATTTATTTTTTACTGTGACCGCATTCAGCTCGCGGTATTCAATACAAAGTCGGAGGCTACCGTCCTTCTTCTTCGCGAAGAGAACCGGTGCTCCCCAGGGTGATACGCTCGGGCGTATAAACCCTTCGTCTAGAAGGTCTCGTAGTTGCTCTTTAAATTCGGCCATTTCAGCAGGTGCCATACGGTACGGTGCCCTAGCAATGGGACCGGTACCTGGCAAAAGATTAATTTCAAATTCCACTGCTCTCGGTGGTGGCATGCCGGGTAGCTCCTTAGGGAATACATCAGGGAATTGAGATACTATCGGTACATTGTCACTGAACTCTAGATCTCTCTCCAGGTCTTGTACATAACACAGGTACACTTCTTGGCCCTTTCTGAGCTCCCGGTACATAGCCATAGCAGATATGAGTGTGGTCGAAGGCTCTCTCGGTCTCTGGCGGTAAGATACAGTAACCCCAGAAGGACTCTTGAGCAGCAAACGATGCTCGGCGCAGAGGATTCTACCCTTGTGCCGCTCCAACCAATTCATTCCGATGATTAAGTCGAATCCCAATCCATTGAATTCAATGAAGGAAATGGGAAACGATTCGCCTTTGATTTGGATTGTGGCTGATTGATAATACTTGGTGCACTTTACTCGCTCCTTCGATGGGAGAGTAACCATGAAGTTCGGTAGCTCATCCGCATCTAGCTTCAACCTCTTCACGAAAGATGGTGATACGAAGGTGTGAGAGGCGCCGGAGTCGAATAACACATTGGCATCAATGCCATTTACTGGGAATGTTCCCGTTAAGATGGTGCCGCTTCTGCCGGCTTGTGCTTCGGTGAGGATGCTTAGGTTACCTTCGGTACCGAGTCCACAACCTATTGGATTCACAATTGGATAAGTATTGATGGTGGACACAAGTGGAATTAAATCAACACTGCTCTTTATTGATAACCAACCATCATACATGCCGTGTCTCTAATACACGTTACTAAAACATTACATGATACTATGAATTTAATACTTTCTAAAGGTAAGGTTCAGGCGTCCTGGTTTCATGTGTGTGGCATTGATTATTACCGGCGGTGCCGTATTCAGCTTGATCTTGTTGATCCCGTGATACAGCATCCTAGAGTTTCCACCCATGATTAGGACATCTCCTTATCTCAATACCAGTTTCTGTGCGAGGTCCACACGCTTCTGCTCGCTATACAGGAATACGGCGTCATCACCAATGGACCAAGACACTACGGGCACTCCTTGTTCAAGAGATTCCGCTGTCTCGTCCTTGTCTTGGTGTAACCTAAGTCGTCCTTCTTTCTCGTCGAAGTAGACGATACAGAGGTCCGCTTCAAGTGCGTGGATCGGTTCATGTTCGCATTGTCATGCAAGTTCTACTGCTTGTGTGACAAGTGTCTCAAACTCTGGAGGGATTATCGGTGGCGTCGCTCCATCTTGTGTTCGTGTCTCCTGGTATGTCTTGGTATAAGGATTTCAGTCCTTTCCCAAGCACATCATCTTCAGCTTCATCTTCGCTCCACCAGGGAATTCGGGTGTGTAAAATCCACCTTGACCCGTTCCTCGCTCGTTGCATCGTCGGATGATTGAGATTTGTGCTTCGGGTGTCAGGTATCCCTTTAATAAGATCATACCTGGTCGGATGACCTGACACTGTTCATTGGTGTAGTCGTGGTTGGTGATGTCGATCTCTTCTTGATTCAAGTTTACCGGTATCGGGTAGCAGATACTAAAGGCTTCCTATGGTTACAAATTTCGTCTACAGTGAGTACTAGTTTCAACTACTTCTTTTCATTCTTAATACACACTTCATTTTATTTACTCATGCATTCACTCATACAGTTACTCTACTACTTAGACATGCTACTTCGAGGATTAAAGGTTTAGATTATTACCTGGGCCGGACTTAGAACCGGACCCATCACGGTCAATCACATGAAGGACAGGCTGCCTCTGAGGTGCACCCCTCGGAGGTCCCCGGGATCCCTGTCCCTGTGGTGCCTGCTGGGTCGGTGCATCGCCAGATGCAGCCTCCTTGCCTTCCCTTTTCCTGTAGCTTTGGTAGTTCCCCTTTGACTTCCCATTCTCTGGGCATTTGTTGGATGTGTGTCCTAGCTTCTGGCAATTGTAGCATTTGATATCTCTCCCATAGCAATCCTTGCCGGGATGGTCCTGATTGCACTTCCTGCACACATAGGCGCGGCCATCGGAGAAGGTTTTGGCGGAACCGGAGCTAGAACCTGAGGTTTAGAGGGTTAGCACATGTGTGCGTGGATATACTAGATACATTACTTGTACGTTTACGATTTAGGGATAGAATGTTACCCTTTGGTGGGTGTGATCTCAGTGGCTTTGCTGCCACCGGTGCAGAATAACCAAGCTGAAGAAGCTCAACTGGTTTGCCCTGCTCAGCATGGGCACTGCTCTCACCTAGGGATTTCTTTTGGGATTGCTGAAAGAAATTCCCCTTCTTCTTTTTCCAGGTCTTCCCTTGGTTCTGCTCCTCAGTACTGGTGTTTTTGTTGTTGCCTTTGCGCTTCAGCGCGGTCTCTTCATCCCTTAATTGGCAAGTGATTTCAACGCGAGAAGCCGCGTGATAACACTCCTGAAATCTCAGGTATTAGCCGGGATTCTCATTTAGGAAAGGATAAGGAAAGATTCAAAGAATTCAAGGAATTTAAGGAATTGAAATGACACTAAGGGTTAACCGATATTTACCTGAAGGGAGGTAAATCGTGTATAGCCCATACCGTACCGAAGGCGATGGCTCAGACCGCCATAGAAGCGATCGACCAACACCTGGCCGGTGTATCCTAGATCAGGGAGGAGACGGAGAATGGAGGTAAAGGTGCGGTAGTACTCGTCCACAGACATCTTGTCTGTCATCTTCAAGGCATCTAGCTCTAGCCTTTTCTTGGTCTTTACGTGCTCTGGATAGTACTTGGATCGGAGGAGAGATGCGAAAGACTCCCAATCGAATGTGGGGTCGCTGACGTGCTCATGCTTGATTAGCTTCCACCAATCCATTGCAGCATCCTTCAGATAATAAGCAGCAACTCTGACTCAAACTCCAGCAGGAGCTTCGAGGGTTTCGAACGCCGTCTCCATCTCGGAGATGTAGGCTTCGAGCTTAGCTGGATCACTCTCGCCCCTAAAGTAGGGAGGGCGGAGTTCCGCTACAGCTTTTACCCAGTTCGCTTCTCTGGGTGGCGGGGGAGGGATTGGCCCCGCTTGAGTTTGTTAGTTCTGTTGGGTTTGTTGCACGGCTTGGATTACTTGTGGTAGCGTCTGTGCTACCGTGGCGGCGACGATCTCAGCTATCGTCTGCGCGCCGGGTCCGTCATTGCCCCCTCCTCTAGGGCGACCTGGACCTCTTCCTGACATCTGAATATTTAACAGTTTCATTAGGCTTTGCAAGATATGACTCAAAGGTCTTGGAATTAAAGCAAGGTATCGTTCCTAGGAATGTCAAGGGTATCCGTTGTTAACAACGGTAGTTCCTAGTTAGGTTTCTAAGTATCCGTCTTAAGACGGTTGAAATCCTAACTCGGTAATCCCCTATGCTCGGTAACTAACGACATCAGAGCGTTACGATGCTCTGATACCACTTTTTGTAACACCCCAACCGTTAATCACATGCTTACCGTCTAATCGTCCTGTTAATCCTACGAGTTCGCAGCGGAAATATTACTACTTACTACGGCGGGTGGTACAACGCCGCTAACCGCCCATACGGCTAGCTAGGCTTACCATACTTACAGTCACGGTCTGATGCACATAGTGTACCGAGCTACTAAATTACTTACCAAAATACCATATACCAAATACTTACATCAATGGATCACCGAGTATTTAAGTGCATTTGTTTACATCCCAATTCAAACTTCCCAAAAGAATGAGTTCCTACAAGCTACTCATCTATACCCCAATCCAATACCTCCACTATCCAAAAAGGTGTACCCCATGGTACACCGGCTAACAAAAACTTACAGCCGTGTACTACTCAGTACACCAATCATAAATTCATTGTTTACAATCCAAAACGAAAGACAAGGAAATTAAACTTCAACTCTCCTAGTCTTCATCCTTCACGAGTACCTGCGTGTAGTAAAAATGGTGCCCCAAGGGGCTCAGCAAACACTACGTATAAACTCCGCATATACCGCGTGCTAGCTAGGGCATGCCGACTATTTGACGTCCACTAAACATGTTGTTCATTAATTACATGCATACATGCTTGCATACAACATACATTCATTCACAATACATTATTCATTCCAAGGCAACAATACAATGATGCTCACAATACTTACCTTCACAAGGTTAGCCAAATTATGCATCCGGGTTAATCGGAATGCTTTTACTCTTTTACTCATTACTTACTTTTTCTTACTTACATTTACTTACTTACATTCATTTTACTTACTCATTCTTACTTACTTACTCATACTCAAGTTAAGTCGTCGGGACCTCCGTTCCTGGGGACTACGCCGTCCCACCTCCGGGATTTACTTGACTCACCAATCCGGGATGCTACCCACTTAAGGGATTTGGGCCGCGGACCAGTTTAAGAGTCAGGAATTGGAGCCAACCTCTCGTGACTCTGCATCCTCACGCGTGGCCGAAACTATATCGGACTTCTACTCATTCCAATTTAATTACCAATTTAAGTTAGGATGGTTAGCTTGTTAGGAATAAGTTAGAAGTCCAAACACATCACAATCGGTCACAATACAATACATCATACATACACACATTCATATTCATCCAAACATTTCATGAATTATACAAACTAAATTTTAAGACAATATACAACACTACATATTCACAAGTAAACATGATAACTCCGATTCGTGCATTTATCTTATTTGGTGATCAATTAGCACACAACACACAAATCAGAGTAACCAAGATAGCATACGGGGCATGAGGAATCCATACCGTTCACCGTCGTACGTGTTTCCAAACGTCTTCCGGTGTCACAAATCAAATCCTATGATATACATACAATTGAATGATTAATCTAACTATCATTAATTTAACTCATACTTACTATGTCCTTATACTTCTTACACTTACACATTACTTACTTATTTTTCATTACCTTAAGTTTTACATTCTTATTTAATGTTGGCATACTTACATACATGTACATATATATATACATATAATTATTATTTAATTTAAATAATTTTTTTTTTTACTGGACCGGACTTGCGACCGACCTTGCAAGTCCGGTCCATTCCAGTAGCTCACATTACCGAATTTTCCTGGCCCGACCAAACTTGCAAGTCCGGTCGCAAGTTCGGTCCATTCCAGTAGCTTGCATTACGGGAATTTTTCTGGCCGACCGAACTTGCATGTCCGGTCGCAAGTTCGGTCCATTCCAGAAGGTTTCATCGGTGAATTTTTTCTGGCTCGACCGAACTTGCAAGTCCGGTCGCAAGTCCGGTCGATTCCAGTAGGTTACAGACGGGAGAATTTTCTGGTCCGACCGAACTTGCAAGTCCGGTCGCAAGTCCGGTCGATTCCAGAAGCTTTCCCGTCTTTGTAAATCTGGGCTCGACCGGACTTGCAAGTCCGGTCGCAACTTCGGTCCGCCCCAATATTTGCATTCTAATTTCTGTTTTCAGTCCCTCTTCTTACCCATTACTTCCCCATTGTTCCAACACTTAATCCCACATGTTTTAACACTAATTAAACCTCCTAATACACCTTAATTCATTCATTAACTCTTTACACATTTCTATACTCATTCACTCACATAATTTTCCAAGTTTCATACAACACTCACACTAGTTTCTTCTCTAGTTGCATTTTGTTACAGATTTTCTTCTAACTCTCCCCAACTATAACTCCCTCTTCTAATGTCATTTCTAACACTCCTAATGCATTACTCACCTCTCATAACTTACCCACCAAACTAACTCAATTAAAATCTGTTACAACATAAGTTTTTCACCTAGTTTCTAATTCACTAAGTGTTCTATTCCTATGTAAATTTTGCCATAACCTCCCCTATATTTTTACACTCTCACCACATATTCCAGTTCACATCTCAACACTTATTTCACTTGTTTCAATAGACATCAATATACAAGTTCTCATACACAATTTCCAAACACTACACACTACTAAAATTTCCTGCACATAACTTCTCATTCCCAATTTGTTTTAACAAGTTTTAGACTGTCTTATAAAGGTTCAAAACATTTATATCCTCTTACACATCACACTACTAATACACTACCATTTTACAATACCCATTTTCATTTCTAAAAATCTGTTACATAGTCATTTACAAAGCTACACAAAAGAGTATAATTTACCTTGTTTCTCTTCTAGACTCCTCTTTCTCTTTCTTGCTTCTTCTCTCTTCCTTCCTTCTCTCTCTCTACCGGTTTGCAAACCAAACCTTCAAGGCTACAGCCCATCAACATACATATTTTCAATACTAAACTAACCTTAAACATTATTTGAGTTCTAATGTAAATTTTAGGGTTTAGAATTTATTTTACCTTCCAAGGGTGTAGGAGCTGTTTGGGTTAGCTCAAGAACAATGTTTCCTCTCCTCCAACAAAGCCAAAATCGGCTAGAACACAAGGAACCAAACAAGGGTTTAGTCTAAAATTCGTTTTGCCCATTAGGCTAGAAAAAGATGGAGTTCTTATGAATATTTTTACCTTAAAAGAACAATGAGAAGGAGAGCCTTCTAATGGTGGTTTTGAAGCTCCAAATGGGACATACCCATAAAAACGAAAGTTGTTATTTTAGAATTTTGGAAAGGTAGAAGTGTAGCTCTTGATGAGAGGATTCCAATGGTGTAGTTTTTACAATTTTTGGAGCAAGTTTGATGGAGTTTCAAGAGGAGAGAAGAGAGGTTTGTGTGGGTGTTGCATAAATCGCCATTGAAGGGCTTCAATGAGGAAGAAAGGAAATAGAGAAAGAGAGGGAGTACGTGGGAATAGGAGGGAGTAGGAGAGATAGGGAATAATTTTGCTTTTTGCTCTCTTTATGGTTTTGTCCTCTAGTGTATTAGACACAACAAAAGAAAAGAGAGTGTGAGGGGGAGGGAAATCGGACACACACAGACCCATAAGGGTTTTAAAAATCCTTCTTACAATATTGGACACATAAGTTTGTGTTATTTATACTTCCACCCCACAACTTCCCGTTTTTGACAGTTTTTACTAATTTCTCGTTTTCTTGATTTTTATTGGTTCTAAAGCTTCACTAATATTTATTAATGATTATTTAGTTGGCCAAAATTGTTACGAGTCTATTTGACCCGCTTAAAGCCACGTTTTCCCGGTTACCTCGAAAAACGCTCTTTAAGGTTCGTTAGTGATTTTAATCCGTTTTAAGGATCCGTTTTTTCGGGATTTGTTCCCTCATGATTATTTATACTTAATTAAGCTTATAAATTATTCATTAGCCTAATTAATCACTGTTTCTAACTACGGGGTATTTCACACAGGGTATAAACTCGTAACTTTCAGCTCCAATTTCTTTCTGTGTAGTGCAAGTTAGGGTGAGTTCTTGCTATCATTGCGTAGAGTTAAGTTTCCTCTTTAGTTTAAGCCCAAGAACAAGTTCTAACTCGTTCTGTACTGAAAATTATAGCGTTGCAAAGTTGGCTACTCAATCGGGTTGTAAAGGGGGAATTTTTCCAGAAAACCGAAATCGAATCCTTTCGATTCGAGCAATTCCGGTAAGTTTTCTTCAAATTCTTTCGACCTTGCTAATCTATATTGCATTACCGGTCAAAACCATGTTCCAATTGCATCAATTAAGCGTTAGATTGAGTGAATATGTGAGATTTGTATTCGGAAACCGATATAAACCTTAACTTCAAACCTAGAATCGTATTTGATGTACACTGCATTATAGCTAGCGAAATTAGTATCAATGGAACCGGAATTAAATTTCGAGTCTAATAGAACAAGAATCAACGAATTTGGTTCTGTGAGTTGAGAGAAATCGAGAAATTAGTACTCGGGTGTCGAATTGTGCCCGTTGATGAACTCGGAGATCTCGGGCGGTCCGATCGTAGTTAAAAGAAATGGACGGCCGAGATTAAAACGTTTCAGATTTAGGTATATTAAGTTTCTTATAAATTCCAGTAATTAACCCTAACTTGTTGAATTAATTTAAACACCTTCCCAAATGTGTTTTGACTTGAAATTTTAACCATAGATTCCTTATAAAATCTAGTTTATTTTGATCTAAATTATTATGGTTTTGGAGTTTTTAAACGTAAGTTATGATTTTTGCAATTTACGGGTTTTCTGGAATTATTTGGTTAATTTAAAAAGATTTTTTTATGAAATAAAAATTTTATAATATGTATAAAATGTTATAGTTACTGTATATTAAATTTGGGAATTTTTGGACAATGGTAAGTGGGTTTAAAAATTGTGTTTATGAGTTTTTCATATGAATAACTCATAATATATGGTTTTTAATGTAACCAAAAATTAAAGTATGGTTTGTTAATAAACTTTTAAGCTGGGTAAGATAAGGAAAACTAAATTAACATTTTTATAACAGTATGTTTATAAATGTTTTGGGTAATAGCTTTTAAGAGGGGTGAAATTATTTACATATATGTATATATACTTATATGGAAGAATTTAAAATAGAAACTTATGTTAAATCAAGGAATTTAATTATTCTACATCTTATTTATTAAATTATAACGGGGTTAGTATTTTAATCAAAACTAAGGGAAGTATATATATTTACCCATATATTAAAGGAAATAAAATAGTAACCTAGGGTAAAACAGGGAGCTAATAAATTAACACTTATATTAGCTAAATATTATAAGAGCTAGTATCCTAAGGTATAGTAAAAGAAATACTTTTTGAAACATACATGGAATGCAGATAAATGTTGAGGTAATAAGATAATTTAAATACAATAAGCTACATAGGGGATGTCTTAATTAAATTCTAATACAGGTATACGTATATATATATATATATTAAATAAATAAAGTGAAACACTTTGTTTTATAAACCGTATATCGGTTGTGGTTATGCCTAAAAGTTATTAAACATAATTAAATACAATAAAATTTCTTAAAAATGTTATGGATAGATCTTAATACATAAAGATGTATATATATATGTAAATAAATACATTAAAATAGGTGAGAGAAATAACATTCCTTGTGATACTTATAATAAGAAGAGTATATATATAAAACCTTAGGTTTTGTAAAGCAATTTAAAACGTATTTAAGGCATAAGTTTATTGAAGTTTAGTACAAAAGGATTATACATAGTCTATAGAGAGAATGTGGGTAAAAATAAAACATTTAAGAGATTAAAGGTAAGTAAGGATACATAGAAGGTTATATTTAAACACCTTATTATATAGGTAATAATTAAGCAAATAATGTACCTTGTGAATACTAAATGTAAGAGTTCAATAAGTCTAAGTTAACTATAATATAGTTGTTTCAAGATGAAAAGTAATTTAACATCTTATGACAAGATTATTAGATGGTTGTAATAAAAAGTCTTTCTGAACTAAAGATAAGATAAATGAGTTAGTAACTCAATTAAGTTATAATAAAATGCGTCTACAACACTATGATTCCAATATACAAGGTGTAGATCTTAATTAGGTTAAGGGGAAGACTTAATCACAATGGATTATCTAGTAGATATTGATAAAATACATAATCATTACATTGTGAAATAATAGTATAGTATTATGGGATGAGTCCATCATAGGTCATAATACAATGTTTATTCTAAATTAAGAATAAAAGTATTGAGCTTAAGTTTATCATTGGAATTCTAAGATTGATTATATAATATAAAACACACTAATGATATAAAGGTCTCAAAAGTCTTGAATGTGAGGATTGTGGTTAAGTATGGATAAAGTGGATAAGGGTGGAAAATTAGCAAATGTTAATAGAATACATTCCTTGATCTTACCACCTTGGGTTATACAACATTCTCAGATAACTCAAAGATTATACATAACATTTAAGTGAGGGCTTACAAGATGATTGGGGTTTGGAAATAAGAGAGAGGAATTTATTTAAGTTTAATCTAGGATATAAGTTTTTGATGATAGAATATCTTTAATGTTCCTCAGAGTGTTGTTGAGTGTTTGCACGAGTTTACTAGAACTGCTACAACATTGACCAGGTACGATTTCTCATACTCAAATACTTTTGCTAATAGGCTTTGTGGAATGCTCTGGAAAACGCCAACTGTTCTTAAATTGATTTCTAAGGAAAACTGTTTGTGTGACTAACTCAGCATGATGTGCCTAACTATGCCTTGAATGTGAAACTTACATGGGTATTGGTTCCTTCTATTTGGTTACTCCGTTAGACATTAATTGCCTAGGGTTCACGCTTCTGCACTCTGTAGGACTGAGTGTTTTGGTATTGCTCTGGGTAGTTAGTGATCTAGTGGGAATTTGGAGAAGGTCAATTTTGGTAAATTCTTCTTTTGACTCTGGATATCGTTTCATCCATGAGCTGGATCTTGTTGTTTCGACGTGCGCACGTCTTCAATGGTAACAGTGAGGCGCTGTATATCCCATGTCCCAAAAGGGACGTAGTAAACAGTGAGGGGCTGTATATCCCTTGTCCTAAAAGGACGTACTTGGCGGTGGGGGCCATCTCTCCCAGTTGAATTCATTCCACTCTTGAGTATATTTTGTCTATGGGAATCAGCTTTCTGAAATGGTGGGGACATAAACTGTCTGCCACGGGTTATGGGTATTCATATCATTCCTAGTCCTTTGTGACTACCTGAGTCTTTCTCTTCTTAACCAAAATTGGTTCTAACATCAATAATAGATGCTTACTAACTATATGGTGTGACTTCTTAAGAGATTGACTTGGTTTTTAAGTTCTTTGTCTCTATCCTTACCCTGTTCTCTTTTCTCTATGATTGATTGTTTTGAAGTGCCTCATTTCCCTGTTTTACTTTCAAGAGTTTGATTTCAAGTTACTGTTTATTTTGAAGAGTTATGTTTTATAAGTTTGTTTTTGGAGAATTGTACCAGTTCCATTCCAGGGAACTGACCCACCCCTCCCGGGGTGGGCTGCATGGTTTTATCTTGTAGGTACGAGTTATTTTACAGGTGGCCACGAAGAGAACGAGTGATTGGGATGGGAATAGGTTTTGTGGAGAGTTTATGTGTTTTATTACTGTTGTATTTTTGTTAAGTTTCTCGAGGTTCAGGCCGTGACAGTTGTAATCTTTAAGTTGTAAATTTGCGAGGTTCGGTGCCGGGTGTTTGGAACCCGATAGTCTGTACGCCTTTAGTATTTTATTTCTGCTATAAATATGTTAAATAGGGGCGTTACACTGGTCTTAAACTGTGTTTTGACCTTTGATAATGTCAGGGTTCCGCATTACTATCGGAACACCCAATTATCCATTCGCTGGGGTATCAATTGAGTTTGAGTTGTTCATTAGTACCTATATCCACGACGCTCATCTAGTGGCTGCACTCGGCTCGCCTCTAGTATGCCTTCTATGTTTGTGCCTACCTCTCGTACTTCCCGTATGAATATAGCCCACTTCTCTCCTTTATGTCACCCTTCTGAAATTTTGGGTGCGAAGCAGGCTTGCCATATTCCTGAGCACTTTGCTTCTCCTCTACTCTCTTACTTGTAACACCCCAACCCTAAACTCCACAACCTGAATGATGATAGCTCCCAAGTTCAACTGGATATGCAGGAGAATAAATACATAAAAACGGGTGGTGCTACAACACCGTTAGTCACCCATGTGACTAACAAGGCTAACTCCAATACAACTTACAAATGATACGGTTTGAGCCCTGAGTACAAGCCGCCTAAAATAACGAAAGCTAAAAGTAAAAGTACAATACTGTACATGATACAAATAGTAATAGTCTGATATCTTAATTATACCCCACCTACACTCGGTCGGGTCATCTATTCTTTCTTCAGGTACCTGAAAGGAAATGGGGGGTGCCCCGAAGGGCTCAGCAAACAACTATGCTAGTATGAAGACCTAGCAGGCTGTAAGCTAGCACGCCACACAAGAAATTTTGTCGAATACATGCAGTTCATTTTTATTGTAAAGTTGTAAACACGCAACATACAATAATCATAACAAGTATCCACACAAGGAAAATAATGTCACACAGAACAAGACTTCAGAAGGTCTAGTTAGATGTTATGAAATTGCTTGATAGTAGTCAAATCCTCACAATGGGACTACATTTGTGTAAGAGTACATTAATACAGAGGAGGTATAGTGACCTCGTTAAGCTCCATCTTCATGGAGTAAATTGGTCGGGTATGATAAACCCTTAGACGAGATGGGACTCTCGTATAAGTAGGTGGGTAATAATTCCCTCAGGAGGTAACGTAGTTAACTCCTGTACTTAAAAGAGGTGGGTATCGTACCCTCGGGAGAAATGTAGCCTTCCTCCCAACTTCAATAATGTTCCGGTACTAACCCGGTGAGGGGACAAAGAGTGCACCCAAAACTTCCATCGCGACGTATATTTGAATAGGAGATGACCTGAGACAGGTACAGCTCCTATAGCATGCATGGGCAGATACATCTAGGCTCCTCGCTTCTCATAGCATAGAATTTGTTAGGTGTCACACAAGGATGTTAGACAAGAACACATTATGTAATGTCAGTTATCACAATTAGGATAACGACGTTTGTTATAAAAGGAAGTTAGTGAGAAACTTGAGTACAAGTTCTCGATATAAAAATGCGCAGGTATTTAATCCACTGATTTAGTGTTGTATGCGTGGAACATACACGTTAGAGTTAGTATCGTTCACACACATAAAGTAACACAACAGTGCACAAGAGTAATACAACATTTTACATACAATTATCTTGGTCGTTAATTCATACAACATGTAGCACACAAGCCGGTGTAATCCGGTAGCAAACAGGCTGCAAAATCTCATACCGTTCACCGTAGATTGTACTTGAAACAATTCCCGATCAACGTCTGGTCAAACAGTGTCCTAGAATAGGATTAACTGAGAGTGTTAATTAATGTTACTCTCGTATAAGATTGTTATCGTAACGTAAAGTGATTATGTAATCCCTCGTCATTTTATGTGAGGTTGATTTACCGTAATTATTATTTCTTTCACTTCTCATCTTTCCTTATAATCAAGGAATTATTATATACCTTAAATCCTGTAGTCTTTATAAGACTCTTATTGCATGGTGGTATACTTTATTTATTCCCATGATTTTATGTATGTCACATTGACCATTCTCCTTAGTTTATTTAATTCCCTTATATATATTTTTATATATAAATATTTATATACGTATGTATACAAGTATTGTTTATATGACATGTTGTATTTGTCCAAATGACATAGCAACTTATAAATTTTCTGATGACATTTATTGGTCACGTTTACTCAATTCTCCTAATAACTTTATATACTATAATTCCAAATATTATTTGACGCATTTTGCAGAGTGGAAAATGACAGAAGTTGGAACTGGTGTATTTTAAACAATTGAGAAAGAAATTAATAACTCAAATATCCTTCGGGCTGCAAACAAAACCCGGTCGCAGTAGTATAGAAAACAGAAGCGGTCGGGGTCAAGCCGTGGGACTTATAGCGAAATAATATAGCACCTAAGCTTGTCACAAAAGGGGGGATAATTGACTTGTTTATGTAAAGTAAAACAACAGATTAAATTAACTGAGTGGAAGAATATATTAAACGGGACTCCGGGTTCAGGTTTATATAATCTGACTAATTATGCTATCTCTACCGGTTAACTATAATAGTTTGGAAATATTCCTGTTATTATCTTAAAGACTAAATCCTAGACTTGAAAGACTCGTTTACTAGAAAATGCTCAATCTAATCTTGATTTGAGCAAAACACATGTAAACAGATTAAGTGTGAGGAATTATATTTTGCATCTGAAATTACTAACTTATTTTATCAAAATAAGTTTTCCACAGATTTATAGATTAATTAACCTGTCTATTTATCACTGCTCTGATCAAAATAGACTTTGTAAAGCATTTTAATAAATTCATGAGATTTATTAAAAAGGCGAGAGATAAGCTTTAATCGTAACAAACTTTATTTAATTAAACCGGTAAAAATATAGATTACATAATTATACAAACTATAATTACACCTTCACCCGGAGTAAATCCTTAGCCCAACATAATAAAAAAGACAGAATAAGAAGTAAAAGAAATCATCTGGGAAAGATAATTAATTCTGCTCCTTTATAACTGCTAATATTTGGACAGAGGTTGGACAGAACAACGGTATGGAAAATGGAATGTTTTTATGGGATGAGATGATGTGAGGATTTATATGGATATTATGTAGATGAGATGTATGATTTTTGGAGAGAAAATGGTGATTATATGGAGGAAAAATGGCGTTAGTTTGGGGGTGGAATGAGATATGGATTAATGGGGGGTTATAGGTTTATTTATAGTGAAAATGGGGAAAAAAGAGAGGGGGTGTCGGTGTGAATTAGTAAATATTATTTTACCAATTCACACCCATCGACATGCCTGTGTACGCTGGCCTGATTGACGCGTCCGGACCACTGTCCGGACGATACTGGTCCAGACATGTCGATCTTCAGTACGGGTGCGCTGGCATGTATTGGTACGGACCAGCTGATCCGGACACTGGTCCGGACCAAAATTCAATTGCCTCTAAAATATTCGTTTTAGCTCCGATTTGATCCCCGTTTGTTGCGTTGGAATCCTCATGAGTAAATCTACTTAATTACATGGATTTTTCTACATTGAACATATAAAATGCATTAGTTCATATCAAAACATAAATCTTAGGAAAAAACGCATAATAAGTGGGAAACATGTGCTTCAGATATTGCAATTCATAAGGTATTTAAACCCTAAAAGTCTATATGTTTTGCACTTATCAAACTTCCTCACACTTAGCTTTTGCTTGTCATCAAGCAAAATACAGAATTAAGCTCCGGAGGAATTCCATAGAATTATATCTTTGGGTAAAAACAAACGTAGAAGGGAATTAAACATAATAACAATCCTAAGATTAACCTTTGCTCATAACTGTATGTTCCTTTCTTTTTAGTAGAAACAAGCTGTTCAAACCAAAAATTTGGAGAAGTTAAATCATCAAGAATGAACACAGATTAACTCGGGATCTTTCCACCATTTCTTTCCTTAAATACCCAGAAATGACAAGGGGTGTGAAGTATTGCCTTATTCCGCAGTACCTTTCAACACCACATACTCATGATCTAAATAACCTTAAGCTCTTTTTTTTCTTAACAAACTTTTAATAGCACTGTTTGCAAATTTATTTTAAACCCTACAGACTTTCCTCTCCATTCTTGTAGCAGTTTTGGGTCTTTTATCCCAGATCAAATGACCTTAGGTAAATGGGTGATGAAGCACCCCTAGGACTTAATAACCGAATGGAAGAGGCCCGTTTCAGTTTAAACAAAAATGTTAGATCAGATGAGTACCTTGCCTTATTCTTCCATTCCAAACTTTCCTTTCATTCCAAAGGTACCGAATTAAACCAGTTCAAACTTAATAATTAGCTTGCACACAAAATAATTTTTATAATGAAACCATGAAAGCTAACAATTATGAGCAAAACTAATCTTAAAGTTTCTTACCATGTTTGATTTTTCTACAAAATATTTTCACCTGTAAATCTAATGTCTATATGTATAGATCAGCAGACACATTTTCAGGGAAAGGTCTCTACTTCCTCACACTTAAGAGGAACTATGTCCTCAATTGTTCAGTTTAAAATTTTCTAAGAAAGAAGACGTTTCAAAATGTGTCATACTCATGGAGGATAGCGGTTATGTATAGCAATAGAGATAAATCAAATAAGAGAAGTAAAACGAACTTTAACATAATTTAAATTTTGCAAAAATTAAAACAAACAACTCCCCTTATATCCTTGGATTTGAGGAAGTAGCCCTTCCTCACACTTAAGCTTTTGTCGGGGGAAACGTTCCTCACACTTGCGTTATGCAAGTGCTCAACTTTGGAGAAGGAAAGTCTTATTGCAACATTTAAAAGGAAAGATGATATTAAATAATAAAGATAGTGCGTACACTGAAACAAACCAAATAAAAAAGAAAACTGTCAAACGTTAGTAATACAGTAAATAAATAACAAAGCAGGAATGGAAAAAACAAAATAGAGAAAATAACTGTCATAGAATCACTCCGGTGGTGGGTAGAAAGCCTGCCACTGCTGGAAGTCGTGGAGCAGAGCCTTGTAATTATCCTGAGATCGTCGTGCCTACTCCTGAAGCTGAGTGATCTCAGCTTGGAATCTCTGCTCCATCTACTGCTGTCTGCGCTCGATCTCAGCCTGGAAGGACTGCTCCATCTACTGTTGTCTCTGCTCGAACTCATCCCAGGTCACATAACCACTCCTGGGAGCTGGGAATGCAGCATACTGCTGCTCCTCTGCTGCAGTGGAAGTAGGGACTGGCTCTGATGGTCCCTCTCCCACATCTCTCTGTCGCTTCTGAGTACGCGGACCCGCCTGCTTAACCCACTCATTTCCATCATATTCAAATCGCATCCTCTTCATGGTGCTCATGTCAATGGGTGTCCTAGAAGTGGAACGACCCTCCTCAGCTAAGTTGACTCCCTGCTGCCTGAGGAAGTGGCAGATCATAATAGGGAATCGCAGCCTATGACGGTCCTTATGCTCGATAATGTAGCCCAGATGCTGATGTAAAATGCTGGGTAGATATGTGAGTGCAGTAGTTCCAACAAAAGAGGGGCTCACGACTGCTTGGAGAAAATAGCAGTCGGACTGGTTGAGGTCAGAAAAGCGTCGGGGCGTGACATTGGCCACCAGAAGCGCGAACTGGACTCTCTTGTGAGGGTCCTGAAGATCAGCTGGGATGACCTGCTTAGTCTGGTCATCTCCTCTTCGTCTGCGCGGTGCCTGACTGTAAAGGTCACTGTAATGATGATCTGCGGCATTCGGAAAATCATTAAATAGCTCCATCTGATCATCATCCTCACTCATAGGAGCAGGGTAAGGAATCCCTAAATATGTAGCGATGTCCTCCACCCGAACAATCATGTCCCTCTCTTGGACCCTGGAGTGGATGTTTCCCTCTTGGATACGGGAATTCGCATAGACAACCCGTACCTCACGTGGGTAGAAGAAACCACCCATGTCTAGTAGTTTTGCCCATCCATGCGCCCCCAGAAGCTGGGGTAACCCAAGCTGGCGCTGCAGGTCCGGTGCCACTGATCGTTCAGGATCAATTTCACACTCCAGGTTGAACCATTCCGCTGCCTGTGTAGATATAAACTCTGGTGGTGGTGCCTGACTGGAACTAGTAGAAGTGGTCTTACTCTTCTTTGAACGTCCAGTTATTTTCTTAAACATCTGCTTAATACATATTAGCAACAAAGAAAGCAAGTAGAAAAAATAATATGAAATTCAAACAAAAGAAAGCAAGTAGAAAAATAAAATGAAATTCAAACAAAAGAAAACAAGTAGAAAAATAATATGAAATTCAAACATAAATAAAACAAGTAGAAAAATAATATGAAATTCAAACATAAATAAAACAAGTAGAAAAATAATATGAAATTCAAACATAAATAAAACAAGTAGAAAAATAATATGAAATTCAAACATAAATAAAACAAGTAGAAAAATAATATGAAATTCAAAATAAATAAAACAAGTAGAAAAATAATATGAAATTCAAACAAAAAAACAATCTCTCAAATTCTACCGAAATTTCGACAGAATCTCCCCTAAAAATCTTCAATTCTCCACAATTTAATTCAATCAATATTCAAGGTAATGCAATACCGTTAGCAAATAAATCCACTCACAACATACAATCATAAAACCAATAACTTATAACCACAAGGCATTATAGAATCCAAAAATCCAAATATAACAATATTATTTTCGTAACTATCACACCTTAATTTGGAATTCAATCAAAACACCAAATTTGAGTATAATAAGTGTAGAATTTACCTTGTGGGAGTGTAGGATGATTGTAGAAGAAGAAATCGATGTCAAAAACGCAAGAACGAGCTCAAAAATTTCGAATTCGTCCTCCTAGGGTTCGAAAATTCAGCCACTGATTTCTCCTTGTGTGGTTGATGGTTTATGGATTTCTTCTATAGAAACGTAGATAATTGAAAAACGAAGATTTCGGAACCAACCTTGCTCAATTTGGTGGAGAAATGAAGATTTTAGAGCCAAAAGAAGAGGGAGGTGATTTTGTGGCCTGTTCGTCGCGTCGATTTGAGAATTGGGGATTATTTGCTCGCAGACTGATTCGGACGCCTTTAAGATCCGGAACGCGTCCTGTCCGGACCAGCTGGTTCAGACAGGACAAATGTATTTTTTTTATATATTTTTTTAATTTAACTAAAGAGAATATGGTAGAATAAATTCATAAAAATTAAAAACACAATAAAATAAAAAAAATACTTATATTAAAATAATATTAAAAATACCTGGTAAATACTGGGTTGTCTCCCAAATAGCTGCTCTTTTTTAACATCCTTAGCTAGACGCCCATAATTTCATTTTGTTTGTGAGGAGTTGTGGGTTGGGGTCCCACAACTTCCTATAGTCAAGCTGCGTAGCTGCTTCAGTTTATGTTGAACTCACCACGGGAGAGATTTCTTCTTAGATATTGCCGGTTTCGAAACAGGAGTAAAAGTGTCATGTTGTTCCTGAACAAGAGAAATTCTAAACAAGTTAGTTGAAATATCAGTAGGACAAGTATACCTCTTTAGACGTGCTCCATTAACTTTGAAAGTTTCTCCCTCTTGTTTTGTAGTTCGAAGGCACCGTATGTGGTCACTTCAACAATACGGAAAGGACCTGCCCAATGAGATTTGAGCTTTCCAGGGAAGAGCTTCAATCTTGAATTATATAGGAGGACCATGTCACCCACTTTGAAGTCTCTCTTGTGGATCAGCTTGTCATGGAACTTCTTGGTTCGTTCCTTATAAATTTTGGCATTGTCGTAAGATTGATCCCTCACTCTTCTAACTCAGAGAGTTGCAACTTTCTTTTCTCACCCGCCGCAGTCATATCAAAATTTAAGGACTTGATGCCCAATAAGCCTTGTGCTCAAGCTCCACAGGAAGATGGCATGCCTTTCCATAAATTAATTTGAAAGGTGACATACCAATGGGGGTTTTATATGTTGTGCGATAGGCCAAAGTGCATCATCTAGTTTTAACGCCCAATCTTTTCTGGAGGAGTGCACTTTTGGAGTATCCACTTTAACTCCCTATTGGACACTTCTGCTTGCCCATTCATCTGGGATGGTAGGCAAGGGCAACTTTGTGGTGTACCCCATACTTGGCCATTAATGCGTCAATGCTTCGATTGCAGAAGTGTGTGCCTCCATCACTTATAATGGCTCTAGGGACTCCAAAGCGGATAAAGTCATGTTTCTTTAAAAAATTTACCGCCGTCTTTGAATCAGCATGTTGGCAAGGAATTGCTTCAACCCACTTGGATACGTAATCCACTGCCACCAATATATTGGAATCCTTGCGAAGAGGGGAATGGTCCCATGAAATCCATTCCCCAGCAGTCAAAAAGTTCGACCTCTAAAATGCCTTGCAGGGGCATCTCATGTCGCCTGGAAGTATTTCCCATGTGTTGACAACTATCGCAACTGGCCACAAAGGCGTGGTAATCTTTATGTAATGTGGGCCAATAAAATCCGGATTCCAAAACTTTGGCTGCCGTCCTATGAGATCCATGATGGCCTCCAGCTTCCCTTGAATGACAAAACTCAAAAGAGAAAAGGGTCTTCCCAGATATAATGCTTAGCGTCGGATAAAAATTTCTTCTTTTGAGCATAGGAAAAGTCACGAGGTATAACTCCAGAAAAAAGATAATTGGCTAGATCAGCAAACCAAGGCTCGTGCACCGTATTCAAAACAAAAACAGTCTCATCCGGAAAAAATTCATGAATAGGTACACCATCATCAGGAACTACCAACCGAGAAAGATGGTCATCCACAACATTTAATTTACCACTTTTATCCCTTACTTCAATGTCAAATTCCTGTAACAAGGGAATCCAACTAAGCAAACGTGGTTTGGCCTCTTTCTTAGTAAACAAATATTTAAGAGTAGAATGGTCAGTGTGAATAATCACTTTACTTCCCCATAAATATGATATGAATTTGTCTATGGAGAATACCACTACTAGGAGCTCTTTCTCGGTGGTTGTGTAATTCCTTTGGGCGTTGTCCAGAGTTTTGCTCGTGTAACACCCCTACCGCTAATACCGTCATTACTGTACCATTACTTACCTTCGCAACGGATAATACATACTCAACGGCGGGTGTACAATGCCGCTAGTCACCCACGTGACTAACAAGGCTAGCTACACTACTACATACTACCGGTCTGATGAAATGAACATACCGAGTACTCTACACAATACAATACTTCCCATTACATACTCAACCATAATACAATTACAACTCCAATACGATACTATACCGAGTATACTACCATCCTTAAATTACCGATACAGTTTAAGCTTCCAAATTCGCATCACAATACAAGTACCAATCCCTACTATACAACTACCCATGCTTACGTAGCAGTCCCCGTCCTACTCTCTCGAACGGTGATCAGCTTCGGGTACCTGCACACTAAAAACGGTCCCCCGAAGGGGTCAGCTTACGCTGCGCATGAAATTCGCATATACCGCGTGCTAACCGCGGTACATCGACTACTTTGGTCGAATATACATGGAGTTCATTTTACATGCATACATACATACAATTATACACTATACATTCAACAATACTTACATACACATACGAGGTTCAAAATCTACTAAGGAATACAATTCGATGGTCAACCATTCGTATTTATTACTTATCCATTACTCTTCGTACTATATTCGATGTTCGCTACTCTACTCACACCTACTCCTTACTCTTACATACTCAACACTCCATGTTCAATACTTTACTCGTACACACTCCTTACTCCATACTCGTTACTATACTTGTACATACTCACTGCTCAATGCTCTGTACTTACTCATACGTACTCATTACTCAATGCTTACTCATACGTACTCTATTCTCAATACTCAGTACTTACTCATACATACTCAATACTCGGTACTCATTACATATTCGTACTTACGCAATACTCAATACTCATTACTTGGTCTCTGGGCGGAGTCATACACCAGACTCGCCACCGGACCTACAATCCGAAGGCTATACACTTAGCTCCTCAAATATACAATTGTCCATTTCTACCGGACTACTCAATTTCCCAACACTCCTCTCATGGAGTATCTTACAATCTCTTGGATTAGCCTAGAAGTATCTCTCTTGATAACCTCCACTAGCTTAGGGAATTACTACCGTCTAGTATTCTCAGGTTTAAGGGTTTCCCCAACATATCGAATACTCTCACGTTCGGGTCATTACTTTCATCAGTCGGGTCCTCTCACAGTGGGTCGACTAATTGCTAAGGGTTTTGGAGGTCCCTCATCATTCTTTACTACTCTCATGGTTCATGTCTTGCACCAGGGTTAATCCCTCTATTAGAGGTTATTTATATACTTCCACTACTTATTATTTGTGGACTATTCATCTCGGTTCTCCTACCGTTATCGGGAGGTTATTACTCCCGTACACTCTCTCACATTCTAGTGAGTTCAATGGGTTGTGTTATCGTTTATTGATTTGATAGTTTAGTGCGTTGCTACGTTTCCATTAGTTCACACCATGACTCTTACTACGAGTCACTACACATCAAGACTCATTAATGAGTCGTGCCACGCACTAAATGAAGCCACACAATCATTCAAGAAGGGTTAGCTCACACAACATGCAGCAAGACATACAATAAAAGGCAATAAACCGTTTTCATGCTTTAGTCTTGATTAGCCGGCATACAGCATACAAATCAACGTAACTCGGTTAGCATACGGGGCATGAGAAAATCATACCTTTCACCGGGGTTAGCTTTACCGTGTGTTCCCTTGTTCCTTGGTTCACATTGTTCCACTGATAATGTTTCAAACATGTCATTAATACTATGCTCATACGGTACATAAAGAATTACTACTCCCGTACTTACCCCATTATCCCGGTATACTTAGTTTACTCATGTCAAACTATGTCCTTACCCCCCATTAATTTCCTACACTTGTTTACTCTTCTTAAGACCTTTAAACATCCTTACTTAAGTACTAATTATCTTATGCTATCATTATCTATCACTTTACATACTTACTAATTCTTACTTATACAATTTCATTCTCATTCTTTACCTACTTCTCACTCTTACTCTAGCTTGTTTTTACTTCTAATGACCCTTAATTATCATTAATTAGGTCTTAGACATCTCATATACTCACTCCCTAACAATTCCTTAACTTTCAGCCCATTTAAAACACTCTCGGGTGAATTTTGGTGTTGGTCCGGGACCTTGTCAAGGTCCTAAGTCCCGGACCATAAGTGGCTGAATCTCGTATTTATTTTTGTCAAGTGGTCCGGGACCTTGTACTAGGGGCAAGTCCCGGACCATAAGTAGATTGTAAACTCTCGGTAAATTTTGAATGGTTGGTCCGGGACTTAATGCAGGACCCAAGTCCCGGACCAATATTGGTCTGTTACGAACGGAAATATTTTCTGTTCTGTTTCTTCTCTTCTTCCTCTAATCACTTCCTAATGGTTTCTAATGTTAACATTACATGTTTAACTACTTATCCAAGCATCTAAACACACCCACATCCATTTCTAACCTCATTACACAATCTTACTGATAAGTTATACTCCTCTGTTAATTCTTCTCCTTCCTCCTGTTGCAGTTCATCGAGCTGCTGCTGCTTCTGTTTCTTTCTTTCACAAATGTTACCAGCTCCTAAGCAAGATAGTTTCCTCTCTAAATTTTGACATGGTGTCCCCTAAAACTTAAGGTTTTCACACATTCATTTGCTCACACATGCAAACTCATTCAACCTGCATCAGTTTATATATGTATATGCGTCCAGATGCAACTCACGTTTACAGCAGCTCATTATTTGTTTCTTTGACAGATTCTTACTTACTAATACCATCAATACCATTTCACTCATCCATTTCCCACTGTCACGTTGGTTTACATTTGTTAAGACAATATGCTTACCCCTTACTTATACGTTAAACAAAAATCTGTACAGAAGCTTACCTCACGTTTTGCTTCCTTTTTCCTTCCTCTTCTTCCTTTTCTTTTCTTTTCTTCTTGTTCTTGCTCTATAAAATCGGTAGTTCTACAGCCCATACATATACAATACTAATTTAGCATTCACCCTTAACTAGCCTAGGGTTTACATACTTGTTTAATGTTTGAAGATGAAACGGTACCTTCCAATGGATAGATGAAGCTCTTGTCTAGCAAGAGAGTAATTTCTCAGCTCCAAGGAGAAGCCACATTCGGCTGGACAAGCAAGAACAAGGAGTTCAAAACTTGCGTTTCATATAATGTAAATGGGAGCTAAAAACGGAAGGTTTTCGGATTTCTTTTTACCTTAAACCAACAAGATGAAAGAGGGGCTTCCATTGGTGGTTTCAAACCTTCAAATGGCTAATACCCATGGAGATGGAATGTGAGGTTTTCGAATTTTGGAAAGTGGAGATTGTTCTCCTTGATGAGAGGATTCCAACGGTACCATTTTTATAATTTTTGGAGCTTGTTTGAGCCTTCAAAAATGGAGGTGAAGAGAGGAGTTATGGGAGCTTGTTCAAATCGCCATTACTGGCTTGGGAGGAAGGGGAAGGTCTGGTGAGAGAGGCAACAACGTGAGAGGAGGCTAGAATGGGAGGAGAGAGAGTCCAAACTCACTTTTGTACTTTGTTACTTTTTGCTTTATTATTTGTCTTCTAGCTAATAAGGAAATTGAGAGAGGCTGGGAGAGAGCTTGAAAACGTGGGTATACACCACATATAAAGATTCCAGCATTTTAATTACAAAGGGGGGAGGAGTATTTTGGTCTATTTACAATTAACACCCCATAAGTCCCCGTTTTTACACTATTCACTCACCGGAGGCCGTTTTCCGGAATTTTCTCGTTTCTTTAATTTTATTGGTTATTAAGCTTCCATTAATGCTTATTTTATTGTTATTTAATGATTTATAATTTTTACGGGTTCGTTTGACCACTTAAAATCACGTTTTCGGGTTTTCTCGAAAAACGTGCGCCAATGCTCTATTAGCGTTTTAATCCATTATTTGGATCCGTTTTCTTCGGGAATCATTCCTGTATACTAATTAGGCATGCTTAAACCTTAGGAATCCTTACGATACTATAACCGAGGTCTCGTACCTCCTATGGTTATTTAACGCTTATTGTAACGTTTTTCGTTTTTAAAGCGTTTACTCATTTCTTTGGATTTATTTCCTTCACCCAAAATTACTTAGGCGCCATTAGGCCCATAAATACTATATTAGAATAATTTAATCACCATATTTAAGTTCGGGGTATTTCAGCTCGCGTAAGCAATAACTCGTAGAATCTTTTCTTTTCTTTGGCATAGAGCCGCCCCTACTGCAAAATCACTGGCATCACTCATAATCTCAAAGGGTAATGACCAGTCAGGTGAAACAACAATGGGAGCAGCTACCAATTTTTGTTTAATTAAATCAAAAGCAGATACATAATCATCAGAAACAATAAATGGGGCTTCTTTCGGAAGCAAATCAATTAATGGTTTTGCAATTTTAGAAAAATCCTGAATAAAACGTCTATAAAATCCTGCATGTCCTAAGAAAGCTCTTACTTCTTTCACACAAGTAGGTTTTGGCAATTTCTCAATTACCTCCACCTTGGCTTGATCTACCTCAATCCCCTTAGCAGATATTATGTGACCGAGCACAATCCCATCCTAGACCATGAAGTGGCACTTATCCCAGTTGAGAACTAGATTTGTCTCCTCACATCGGCCAACAATTTGATCAAGCTGCGCCAAACAAACATCAAAACTCGATCCATAGACAGAAAAATCATCCATGAATACCTCAATGCTTTGCTCGATGAAGTCTACGAAGATTGCTTGCATACAACACTGAAAGGTGGCAGGAGCATTGCACAGTCCAAAGGGCATTCTTCTATGCGTAAAGGTACCATAGGGACAAGTGAAAGTTGTCTTGTCTTGGTCCTCTGGCGCAATAGGAATCTGAAAGTACCCCGAGAAACCATCTAAGAAGCAATAGTACTCCCGTCCTGCCAATCTTTCTAGCATCTGATCGATGAAAGGTAGAGGGAAATGATCCTTCCTGGTTGCAGTGTTCAAGCGCCTATAATCTATGCACATGCGTCAACCCGTAATTTTTTTTGAGGAACCGCCTCTCCTTTGTCATTTACCACCGCTTCGATGCCTCCCTTCTTTGGGACAACCTGTACAGGACTTACCCATGGACTGTCGGAGATAGGATAAATGATGTCTGCGTCCAGGAGTTTCAGAACTTTCTTCTTAACCACCACCTTCAGATTCGGGTTAAGACGACGGGGGCTGCCTGATATACTTGTAGTTGTCCTCCATATAGATGTGGTGTGTGCAGTAGGAGGGGTCGATTCCTTTTATGTCAGCAATAGTCCACCCGATCGCTGTTTTGTGTTGTCTCAGAGCCTTTAGTAGCTTGTCTTCTTGCCCTGTAGTTAAATAAGATGATACAATAACTGGAAAATTTTTATCAGCTGCTAAGAAGGCGTATTTAAGGTTTGGAGGTAACTATTTAAGATCGAGTTCGGGTGGTTGCTTGATGGAAGGGATTGGTTTCTTAATTTTTCTGTCAAGTCACTCCATGGAGGGCGATAGGCTTGATATCCTGCCTTCCCTCTTTCTACTTGGGCTAACGTGGCATTGACCACTGGATCTTTAGTTTCGTTTTCAAGAGAAGCAACGAGAATATGCTCCAATGGTTCAGTTTGAGCCTTCATGCAGAAGGAAAGAGAATATATGTCATCATCAGTGGGACGATCACAATCTTCCTCATCATCATCAGTTAAATTGGCCATCATCAAGGGGTGAGCTTCGTTGGAGGATTTCTTCATCATTTTCCTATGTCAAACTCAATCTTCTCATCCTCATACCGCAAGGTGATTTTACCTTCATGAACATCGATGACTACCTTGACAGTACTCAAGAAGGGTCGACCTAGAATGAGGGGTACGTCAACATCGTTATCCATATCCAGAATGACGAAGTCGGCTAGGAAAATGAAACATTCAATTCTGACAACTAGATCTCTGACCATCCCCATCGGTTTGACTTCCGACCTATCGACCAACTAGAGTTTGAATGGTACAGGTTGCATCTCTCCTTCTTGAACTTTTAAGAAGGTAGCGTACGGCATTATGTTGATGCTGGCCCCTAAATCACACAAACCACTTCCACAATCTATTCCACCGATAAAGCATGGGACTGTGGAGGGTGATTTTTGTATGAGGGGGGTCTATCTAAATATGAACTAGTTGAGAAGCCTAGATCCTAGAAAACGCCATTCTGTGGAGGGTGAAAACCCGTTATTCATGGCATCCCTCAAATACCTACTAAATCGTCCGTCTTTCCCAGAAAGCATAAAGGAGAGTGCAAGTGTGCACTACACCCGCCCTCGATGGGCTCCACGCGGACTTATGCCTCTATAAGGCCGAATTGACTAGAGTCGCCACCTAGTTTGACCTAAGAACTAGGAAAGGAAGAGAAAGGGTAGGTTCTAAGAAACCGTTGGTTGACTCTGAGATTGTTCCCTATGGATAGGACTTATCTAGTCGTGTCAGAGATTCTATTATGGGTTCGTACTGGGTTACACCCCATAGAAGTGGCAACGACCACGACTTCAGATTGGTGCCCGAGGAAACCTCGGTCTCCAATTGTCGGGATTGCCCTCTTTCAAAACCTTTTTAGAGAGATACATTTAAAAGCCAATGGATAGGATTGAGTGTGGATTGAGGGGTAGATGATTTCGAAGAGTTCGGAGAAAAGGCTGGTCTTGAGATGTTGGTCGGTGAAGTTGGTTTGAATGTTGAGAAATTTTGATTGTTTCTGAGAGGCTTGAGGTTGTTTCGACTTTCACAAGTTTAAAAGGGTGCTGGGAGTTTTGAGGAGCAAAAGGACAATTTGGTCATTATATTTTGGAGTCAAGGGGTGTCCAGATCACTTGCTGGAACTATGGAGTTTTTGGTCATCTTGTAGGGCTTAGGGGTATTTCGGTCATTTTGTAGAGCTGAGGGGCCCGGATCCTTTGGTGGAATTTGAGGAGTATTTCATGTTTATAAAGTTTGGATTTTAGCATGGTCAATTTTTTGGGGAGTTTCAGGAAGTCGAAAGTGTTGATGAAGTGTGAAAGAGAATATTTGGTTTACAGATGTTCGGGTTTTGAAGATGTTTCAGGCTTAAGGTGACTAAGGTCATTCGGGAGCATTTAAGAATAAAGGGTCATATGTTAGTGAGACTCGTGACTTCGAGTTTGCTTAGGAAAGGATTGAGGAGTGCTTATGGGTTAAAGCTCTAATGAAAGGATTAGATTGATTTGCTCAAAATTGTCTCTCTTAAAATTTTAAAACCGAAAATCATTTTTAGTTGTAAAAGGGCGGATAATCCCGAGGGATTACCCTATGTACTCCCTCAAACACGACACTTAACTGATAGTAAGTGTCGAGGCTCGAAAGATGGGGCAATGAATTTATGTCGAAAAGTAGGGTTCAGAGAGAAGCACCATGAAGGGGATGTTCTCGGTCAAACCCTAATAACGTCTCTAACTCCCGGGTTTTAAAACGTTAAAAATCAAAACATTGAAATCGAGTGGAAGGGAGTTAGACGATTCTATAATCCTGGCTGCAACTAGGAAGGCCGTTACTTCCCTAGCGCCCCGCCTTGTAGAAGTCTAGGCTGCAATTAGGGGAGGTTTGTCACCCTAATGCCCCGCCTAAAGAGATCCAGACTTCGACAAGGGAGGTCATGACCCCAGTGCCCCGCCTCGGATTTTTATTTTGGGAAGGGAGACAAGTGATGTCTAACTAGGAGGGAAGTGTTTTGAAAGTGTTAGACATTTCATGTTCCCCGAAAACGGCTTATTTTTAGTTTGAAAACTGCGCTAGAAAATGTTTGAAGTTGTTTGGAATTCTCGATGAAGAACACTGATTTTGAGAAATATTTTTAGGAGAAAACTTTCTGTATATGTGAGAAAAACTTTCTACTTTGTTGAGAAGAGTTTTCTGTGATGTGAGAAGAGTTTTTCCTTCTAAATTCCACAAAATGGTTTCCTTTTGAATAAATTGATTGTTTGAAATTCTTTTTTTGGTTTTTGGGTCTTGAGAGGGGTTTACAAATTGAGTTTGAATGGGATGAGTGGAAATTGAGTTCGATGGTTTGCATGAATTGGGTTTGAATTAGGCTTGAAATGAATTTGAATTGCGTTTGGAATTGAATTTGAATTGGGTTTGGAGTTTGGTTTGGATTGAGCTCGAGTTCGGTTTGGATTGAGGTCGAGTTCGGTTTGGATTGAGGTCGAGTTTGAATCGGATTGAGGTCAAGTTTGAATTGGATTGAAGCTTTGTGGTCAAAGTTGGGTCAAGGTCAACGTTTTTGGTCAAGGTCAACATATTTTGGTCAAGGTCAATGTTTGGGTCAAAGTAAACGTTTAGGTCAAAGTCAATGTTTGGTTGGTCAAAGTTTGGGTTGGTCAAAGTTTGGTTGGTCAAAGTTTGGGTCAAGGGTCAAAGTTTAGGTTGGTCAAAGTTTGGATTGGTCAAAGTTTGGTTGGTCAAATTTGGGTTGGGAGTGGGTCAAAAGTTCGGGTCAGGGTCAAACCAATATGACATTTGGTGGGCTTGGGCCGATTGTGGGTTTGTTGGGCCTTATTCAGATTTGGGCCTAAATTGGGCTGAAGATTGTTTTGGGACTGAAATGGGCCTTAAGCCTTTTTATTTGGACTGAAGCTTGTTTTTGGGCTGAAATGGGCCTTAAGCCTTTTTATTTGGGTTATGGTTGTTTTGGGGCTGAAATGGGCCTTGGACCTTTTTATTTGGGCTAAAGAGTGTTTTTGGGTTTATTTTGTTATATGGCTGAAATGGGCCTTGGGCCTTGTTATGTGTTAGGGCCTTGAAGTGGGTTTGGGCCTTGAAATGGGTTTGGGCTGAATTGAATTGGGCTTGGGTCTGGGCCGAGTG
Source organism: Limonium bicolor (assembly GCA_023374045.1). Lineage (NCBI taxonomy): Eukaryota > Viridiplantae > Streptophyta > Magnoliopsida > Caryophyllales > Plumbaginaceae > Limonium > Limonium bicolor. The sequence goes on from CM041776.1 coordinate 51,579,891, forward strand.
GGCTAATGGGCCGAGTGGGCTAATGGGCTGAGTGGGCTTATGGGCCGAGTGGGCTGATGGGCCGAGTGGGCTTATGGGCCGAGTGGGCTTAGTGACTAAATGAGCTTTTGAAAAAGAAAGGCGACAACCCCTCTTATTATTTTGGAATTCGCTTTATGGGGTGAGAATTTTTGGTGTCTACAGGGACAACAGGGTATCCTGGATCTGTCTGTTTAGTAGGTAATGCTCGAAGAAGGGCAGCAGAGCACTCCTCTGTGAGATGGACAGTCTCCTTATCGGTCTTCTTCTTTCTTTTTGTATGGAGAACCTTTAGAAATTTTGCATAGTTGGGCATCTCCTACAGGGCATCAATTAACGGAATGTGTAATGTCAGTTTCTTAAAAATACTAAGAAATTTTGCAAATTGTTCGTCAAGATGCTTTTTTTTCTTCCTGTTAGGAAATGGAAGCTCCGTATTTTTGTGAGAAGAAGAAGGAACATCAATAGTAATTCGAGACGGAGGAGAGGGAGTAGGAAGGATAGGAGCCTGTGTCTCAGACAAAGTTGGTGGTAGAGGAGTTATGTCGTCCTCTACACGATCTTCGTTGCTCTTTTCTGTGTTCAGTTTCCTTCCACTTCGTAAGGTGACCGCATTTACCTCTGGGGTTTCTTGGAATGTGTTGCTGTCATCTCCTTCATCTATGTGAATTGCTTTTGCATGTTCACGTGGATTTGGATTGGTTTGTGAGGGAAGTTGGCCAGATGGCCTTTGTTGGGTTAGGAGTTGTTGAATCTGTGATTGTAACGCCTTCTGATCTTTCCTGAGAGTTGAGACCTCCTCTTGAGTGTCTCGAGATTTGTTCATCATGACTCTAAACATTTCTTGTATCTGACCCATCTCAGACTCTGGATTAGATTGAGGTTGAGGTGGTCGGCTAGAAGATGCAAGGTCACTGTATGGAGGTTGTTGAAATTGCCTCTGGCCTCCTTGGAAGTTCGATTGAGGCCTGTAGTTTTGGGAAGGCTGGAGTGTTCGTGGATTCTCGATGTTGTTGGTATTACCGTATCGGAGGTTAGGATGTACATTCTGCTGCCAAGGTTGTCGGAAACCTTAATTATTACTCACAAAATTTGCTTCCTCGGCTGCCTTCAACTCTTGTAACTCGGGGCATTGCTCGTAGTCGTGTGGCCCACCACATTGCATGCATGAAGCATCAAGAGTTGAAAGGGATAGAGGAGCATAGCCTGGAGGGGTTGTAGATGACCGAGAAATCATCGACTTTGGTTGGTGGGAGTAGGAATTCATTCTCATCTGCTCAACTACTTTCTGCAGGGTGCTTACTTTTGTTGCCTGCTGGGCATTGCTCTCCATGAGTTGCTCATGGCTTTTCATCAGCTGGTCAAATTTGTTGTCACTTTCCCCTACTTGGTATAAACCTGGAGTGCCGCCTCATGATCCGCCCGTGGCCTAGTCTCTGATCTCTTCACAGAGAGACTCTATGCTATTCAGAAACTGTTTTCCTGGCTTTTTCAGAATGTCAGCCCCTAAAGAGGATAGTACCATTGTTCTGCACAGACCGATTAAGCCTTTGTAGAACAATTGTGATACTTGTTCTTTCGTCAGACCATGGTGAGGACAAGTAAGTAGTAGTCCTTTGAAACGGTCCCAAGTTTCACAGATGTTTTCCGACCCTGGCAGTCTGAAATTATAGATTTCAGCATTCATTTCCAACGTTCGGCTCGGGGGCAGGAATTTGTCGTAGAACATGGTGGCCATTTCATCCCAAGTACCAATGGTACTTGGTGTAAGGCTGTGATACCATTTACTTGCATTTCCCGTCAGGCTGTGAGGGAATAATGACAGCCACGCGTACTGGAGTACTGTGTCGGTTGCAGTCAGACTGTTGGCATGCTGCAGAAACTTGATGACATGCAACAATGCTTCGTCAGGACTGGAGCCATCGAACATACCCAACTCCTTTACACATCGGATCTGAGGATATGGCTTAAGCTTTTGCCACTCGTCGTATTCGGATGAGGTAAGGTGGGGAAGGATGATGGCGGGCTGTTGTCCTTGGTTAGACGGCCTGTTGATGTTACAAACTGTAGCTGGAGTTGATGACATATCTGCTTCCTAGTTTGATTCTATCTCTGTGGTGGTTATGTTTTGTTGAGATCGTCTTTGTCTCAAAGTGCGCAGAAAGGTTCTCTCGATCTCAGGGATGTAGCTACCTGAATGATTGTTAAAATCATCCGGAAGGCTTTATGATCGAGTAACAGGCATTCACCACTCAAAACAGAAAAATAAACTGTGATGTGATAAAATAAAAATAGACGGAAATAATGAAGGGGAATTTAAACAATGAAAAGAAACAATTCAATAGAATAAAATAAAGAACTTTTTTTAACAAGAGAAAATAAACCGAAAATAAATAAACATAAAAGAAATAAAAATAAATGAAGTTTAAGTAATAATAAAATTAAAATAAAGAAAAAATGGCAGAATTTAAATTGCTGGAACTTAAATGACAAGGGAATTTAAATGGCAGTAATTTAAATGACAGAAATAAAGAACTGGAATTTAAATGACAAGGGTATTTAAATGGCAGTAAATTTAAATGACAAAAATTTAAATGTTAGAAATTAGATGACAGAAATTAAATGTTAGTAATTAGTTGACAGAAATTTAAATTATTGAATTTAAACGACATAATTTAAATGACAGTATTTAAATTACAGAAATTAAATAACTGAAATTTAAAGACAATGGAATTTAAATAACTGGAAAGTAAATGACAGAAAATTTAAATGACTGGGAAATTAAATAACTGAAAAGTAAATGACTGAAAAATAAGTAACTGTAATTAATACGGTATTTAAATTGCTGGAATATTTAAATGGCAGAATTTAGAAGAAATAAAATAAACAACAAACAAAATATTAACAGAATAAAGAAACATAATATTATAGAAACAAAATATTATAATATATCTGTGAACTATCCGGGGCTTAGGGACTAGAATAAATCAAGTCCCCGGCAACGGCGCCATTTTGTAGAGTGGAAAATGAGAGAAGTTGGAACTGGTGTATTTTAAACAATTGAGAAAGAAATTAATAACTCAAATATCCTTCGGGCTGTAAAAACCCGGTCGCAGTAGTATAGAAAACAGAAGCGGCCGGGGTCAAACCGTGAGACTTATAGCGAAATAATATAGTACCTAAGCTTGTCGCAAAAGGGGGATAATTGACTTGTTTATGTAAAGTAAAACAACAGATTAAATTAACTGAGTGAAAGAATATATTTAACGGGACTCCGGGTTCAGGTTTATATAATCTGACTAATTATGCTATCTCTACCGGTTAATTATAATAGTTTCAAAATTTCTGTTATTATCTTAAAGACTAAATCCTAGACTTGAAAGACTTGTTTACCAGAAAATGCTCAATCTAATCTTGTAACACCCCTATTTAACATATTTATAGCGGAAGTAAAATACTAAAGGCGTACAGACCATCAGTTCCAAACACCCGGTACCAAACCTCACCAAAATACAACTTAATGATTACAGCTGTCACGGCCTGAACCTCGAGAAAACTTAACAGAATTAAAACAGAAATTAACACATAAACTCTCAAAACCTAATCCCATCCCAATCACCCTTTCTCTTCGTGGCCACCTGTAAAATAACTCGTACCTGCAAGATAAAACCAAGCAGCCCACCCCAAGAGGGGTGGGTCAGTTCCCTGGAATGGAACTGGTACGATCCTCCAAAAACAAACTTATAATACAATCTTAGATAATTAATAGCAAGAAAATAAACACTTAAACCACACAGAGGAAAAGGCATCTCACGAAATCACCAAATCAAGATGGCAAGATAAGAATAAAGGTTAATAACAGAAAAGAAAAGTTAGTGAAACAAAACCACGTCATGTGTTAGTGAACATCCATTGCTTTAGTTAAACCCGATACCCGTCAGGAGTAGAAAGACTCAGATAGTCACAAAGGACTAGGAATAATAAGATAGATCCAAGATTCAATAACTCAAGAGTGGAATAATTCAACTGGGAGAGATGGCCCCCACCGCCAAATATAAATGTCCGTATGGACGAGGGATATACAGCCCCCTGCTGTCATATTAAAAATGTCCTGGTGGACGAGGGATATACAGCCCCCTGCTGTCAAATATAAATGCACCTATGGGCGAGGGATATACAACCCCCTGCTGTTACCATTGAAGACACGCGCACGTCGAAACCTCAAGAACTAGCTCATAGATGAAACGATATCCAGAGTCAAAAGAAGAATTACCAGAAATTGACCTCTTTCCAAATTCCCACTAGATCACTAACCACCCAGAGCAATACCAAAACACTCAGTCCTACATAGTGCAGAAGCGTAAACCCTAAGCAGTCAATGTCTAACGGGGTAACCAAGTAGAAGGAACCAATCAGTTAGTCACACAAGCTGAGTTAGTCACACAACCATTTCCTTTTTTTAGAAATTCCTCTTAAAGTCAGTTAACGTTTTTTGAAAACGTCTCATAAGTCAATCAACAAAAGTAATGGAGTATGAGAAATCGTACCTGGTATGTGAAGAACAATAAACAACTCGAATAAGTGATTCCCCAATAGTAACCTATAATTAAGGTGTTCCAAGTGTCGATTAGTTAAGAGACTTATAAACTAAACAGCCTTTTTTTCCCTACTGATTAGTAGTTCAGGTTTACCATTATTCTCTCACAAAGATTGGGCTTGACTTGTTAACTAAATCCTTATTAGGCCCATTTCATTTAGATTAGAACGACTTAGAAATTTATTCCTGAGAGTGGCCCAAACTCTCTATGAATTGTTTAAGTGGGCTTTTGGAGTTCATAGACTTGGGCTTAGTAGGTTAGCCCAAGATCGTGTTAAGTTTATGTTGTAATAAAACCCTTAAGTTAATAGTGACTATTTAATTACACCCCAACTAAAACTTAAGGTTTATCATATATATATTCTACTTATTATAACTATCACAAGGAATATTATTTCCCACATCTATTTTAATGCATTTATATATATATATATATATATATATATTTTTATGTATTAAGATTTATCCATAACAATTTTAGGAAATTTTATTGTATTTATTTATGTTTAATAACTTCTAGGCTTAACACAACTGACATATGGTTTATAAAATAAAGTGTTTCCTTTATTTATTTAATATATATAAGTATACCCGTATTAGAAATTAACTAAGACATTCCCTATGTAACTTATTATATTTAAACTATCTTATTACTACAACCTTAAACTGTATTCCAAGTATATTTCATAAAGTATTTCTTTTACTATATCTTAGGATTCTAGCTCTTATAATATTTAGTTATTATAAGTGTTAATTTAATTAGTTCCTTGTTTTACTCTAAGTTACTACTTTATTCCCTTTTAATAAATGCGTAAATATAAACATATTTATTCCTTAGTTTAATTAAAAGTATTAACTCCCATATAATATAGTAAATAAAATGTAGGATAATTAAATTCCTTAATTTATATAAGTTTCTACATAAGTAAGTATATATACATATATGTAAATAATTTCACTTCTCTTAAAAGCTAATACCAAAATATTTATAAACTTACTGTTATAAAATGTTAATTTAGTTTCCCTTATTTTCCCCAGCTTAATAGTTAATTAACAAACCATACTTTAATTTTTGGTTACATTAAAAACCTTATATTATAGGTTATTCTTATGAAAAACTCATAAACACAATTTTTAAAACCTTTTACCATTGCCCAAAAATTCCCTAATTTAATACACAGTAACTATAACATTTTAGACATATTATAAAATTTTTATTTCATAAAAATATCTTTTAAATTTAGCCAAATAATTCCAGAAAACCCGTAACTTGCAAAAATCATAACTTACGTTTAAAACACAAAACCATATTAATTTACATCAAAATAAACTAGATTAAATAAGGAATCTATGGTTATAATTTCAAGTCAAAATACCTTCGGGAAGGCCATTAACTAAAATCAACAAGTTAGAGCCAAATTCTGAAATTAATAAACTTATAACAATTCTTAATTAACCCGATCTAATCTCGGCCGTCCAATCTTTAAAACGAGATCGGACGGCCCCTAAACTCTCATTTCGTCAGCGAACTCATAAACCTAGTCGAGTACTAAATCTCGATTTTCTCCTAATCCACAGAACGAAATCGAGTGATTCTTGTTTCTATAGTTTCGAAATCAAATTTCGGTTCTAATGATACCGGTTTCCCCAATTATAATGCAGTATTCGATGGAATTCGAATTCAGTTCGAATGTTAGGGTTCTTAATAGTTACAGAATGCAATTCGGACACAAATCTAACAAATTCTCCTAATCTAACACGTAATTGATTAAATTGAGACATGGGTTAGGCCGGTAACAGGATTTGGAATGACAATAATGGAGCAATTGATCAGAAACTTACCGGAGTTGTGCGAATTGAGTGAAATCGAATCTGGAAAAATTCGAACTTTGAGCAGTTCACGAGGCCAACTTTGAGGATCTATAACTAGCAGTACAAATCGAGTTAGGCTATGTGTAAGGGCTCATTGGAAAGAGCAAACTTAGATCTACGTATTGATAGCAAGAACTAATCCTAACTCGCATCACACAGAAAGAAATTGAAGCTAGAAGTTGCGAGTTTACCTTGCGTTTTCTGGGAGAAAACTGTGATTTTATGTGATGGTGATACCGAGACTTTAGACAACTTTTCCTTCCAATCGGTTGAGAACTGGCTTAGTCCATAAACATGAAAGTTTTAGAGGAATTAGAGCTCTTCAAAACGAGCTAAAGAACATGGAATTTGGATGAGAAACAAAGAAGTTATGGCTGATCGAAGTTACCTGATTCGAAGGGAAAACTGGAACTGCAGTTCCGGTTTTTGCAAGGTGGCTACTTTGACTCGATTTTCCGGTTGATTCAGAACGAGTTAGAGTTTGTGCGAGTTATGGTTGTTTAGAGGGAATGTAGGAGAAGACAACAAAGAAGACGACACTCAAAAATTCCTTAAGATGAGAAAGTTATGAAGGTCACAAGATAGGGAAAAACCTGATTTTCGGTTCCGGAAATATAGGAGATAAATCTGTCTAAGTGTTGGGGCGATTACCGAGGCGACGATGAGTCAGCAGTCCATGCCACGTCAGCCTTTATCAAAATTTTGGCTCTAAACTTCATTTGATCATAACTTTGGCTAGGATGATCCGTTTTTGACGTTCTTTTTATCGATCTTCAAGGTTTTCCATAACCTATTTATTGGTATAGGTTTCATGGCCTGGTTTGACCATTCTCAAAAAGTCAACCCTAGCAAGGCTTAATTAGCTTTAAGGTTTATAGAATTTTATATTGACTTTTATGTTTCAAAACAATGTTCCAACAATTCCTAAAATCTTTATAATATAGTAGGAATGTTTAGAAATTTTCCCAAGATTTATTGACATATAAATCTTATTATAAAATTCATAATACTATATAATAATATATAATAATTAGGGTTAAATAGGAGAAAACCCCTAATTAAATTTCACAATTCCATATAATAATTTAATATTTAATAAAAGAAATCCCCTAAATTAATTTAAATTAATTTAGGGGTATTTCAAATCTTGATTTGAACAAAACACATGTAAACAGATTAAGTGCGAGGAATTATATTTTGCATATGAAATTACTAACTTATTTTATCAAAATAAGTTTTCCACAGATTTATCGATTAATTAATCTGTCTATTTATCACTGCTCTGATCAAAATAGACTTTGTAAAGCATTTTAATAAATTCATGAGATTTATTAAAAAGGCGAGAGATAAGCTTTAATCGTAACAAACTTTATTTAATTAAATCGGTAAAAATATAGATTACATAATTATACAAACTATAATTACACCTTCACCCGGAGTAAATCCTCTTAGCCCAACATAATTAAAAAGACAGAATAAGAAGTAAAAGAAATCATCTGGGAAAGATAATTAATTCAGCTCCTTTATAACTGCTAATATTTGGACAGAGGTTGGACAAAACAACGGTATGGAAAATGGAATGTTTTTATGGGATGAGATGATGTGAGGATTTATGTGGATATTATGTAGATGAGATGTATGATTTTTGGAGAGAAAATGGTGATTTTATGGAGGAAAAATGGCATTAGTTTGGGGGTGGAATGAGATATGGATTATTGGGGGGTTATAGGTTATTTATAGTGAAAATGGGGAAAAAAGAGAGGGGGTGTCGGTGTGAATTGGTAAATATTATTTTACCAATTCACACCCATCGACATGCCTCTGTACGCTGGCCAGATTGACGCGTCCGGACCACTGTCCGGACCATACTGGTCCGGACATGTCGATCTTCAGTACGAGTGCGCTGGCATGTATTGGTCCGGACCAAAATTCAATTGCCTCTAAAATATTCGTTTTAGCTCCGATTTGATCCCCGTTTGTTGCGTTGGAATCCTCATGTGTAAATCTACTTAATTACATGGATTTTTCCTACATTGAACATATAAAATGCATTAGTTCATATCAAAACATAAATATTAGGAAAAAACGCATAATAAGTGGGAAACATGTGCTTCAGATATTGCAATTCATAAGGTATTTAAACCCTAAAAGTCTATATGTTTTGCACTTATCAGTTATATACTCTCGTTACTTCATGTGAGGTTTTAACTTAACGTTTAGTTAATTTCCTTAACCTCTTAACCTTATTATAATCAAGGTATTTATTCATACACTTTAGAATATGTAGTCTTAAATTATAAGACTTATATTGAGTGGTATTTCCTTTTAATTACCTTATGATTTTATGTACATCATATTATATTATTTTCTTGATTTATTTCAAAATCCTTTAAGATATTTATCTACACATGTAATATTTATAACACATGTTTATATTAGTCTAAATATTTCAACTTAATAAATTCCTAATATTTTCAAATAGTCACTCAAGGACTTAGGAATTTCCAAAACTTCTGTTAATTACAAACTAACCCCAAATAATATTATTTCTTTACGAATAAATTACTTATGCTTATATAACATATAGTTTTAATTTCATAAATCCTTAAATCATAATTTTCTTTTCATTCTCCACCAAATATGAATATAGGACCTACAACTATTTAAATTCAAATACTTACCTCTAAGTTTTCGGTTATTTACAAATCAACCCAATAATTCATAAACTTCACATTTTAACTCTAATCTCATTATATTATATAGTTTAATTCCTTATTTAATTAATTTACAAAACCACCACTAATACTTCGATATTTACCATTTGAACACTATCCTTTTCAAAAATTACATCTTGGCCCCACAAATTTTCGGCCTTAATAAAATATTTCTGTAACACCCCTACTATTAATTCAACCATTACAGTCCAATCTCCTCGTGCTTCCCGAGTCACGCAACGGATACTTATTTACATACATCGGGTGATACAATGCCGTTAGTCACCCACGTGACTAACAAGGCTACTACTGCTAAGTACAGCATCGGTCTGATGGACCGGAATATCCGAGTGCTACTTAATACAATACATACTATCATTACATATTGAATACTACAATACTCCATTCGATACATTACTCCATTCAATACCATACTTCATTCAATACAATACTCCACAATTCCGTACAAGATAATACACTACGCATACCGAGTTTACTAGGTTCCAAAATCAGTACAGTACTTCTCCCACATTCATATACACTCACTAGGGGTCGATTTGCTGCCCGTTCCTCACAAACTAGATGTTTCTAATTACAAGGCACGCCACCGGTCTTTTACCTTGACCGTATTCGCTCCGGGTACCTGCACACTAAAAATGTTCCCCCGAGGGGGGGTCAGCTTACGCTGAATATGATAACCGCATACCCCGCGTACTAGCGAGGGTACGCCGACCATTTGGTCGAATACATGCAATTCATTTTGCAATACATACATTCATACATACATGCATACACGCTTTCATTCACGATACTACAATACTACCCAAGTATACATACCTACGCACAGTACAATACATGCTCGGAAGACAATACGAGTCAACCAATACTTACTTACCATCTTCCAGAATACACATACACAATACATGCTCGTTACATACTCAATACGCAATACGGAGATACAATTCTCCAATACATACAAAGGTCCAGTTAGCTTCATTACACACCCGGGTTAATCGGGTGTTCGATACTCTTTTACTTCCGGTCAATGACTTACAATAGTCAAGACCATACACATACAATACTTACTTCTTACATACTTTACTTCCAGTTAAGTCGGTATGACCTCCGGGCAGGGATTACTACATCCCACCACCGGGCTTTAGGGTGGCCCACTAATCCAGGATGCTACCCATTCAAGGGAATTGGTCCATGGAAAAGATTACAGCCAGGATTCGGATCCAACCTCTTGTGTTTCCTTATCCTCACGCGTGGCCGAAACTATATCGGACTTCTACTCATTCCATTTACTCAATACTCAAGTTAGGAGTTAGGTAGTTAGGAATTAGCAGAAGTCATTACACCCATACCAAGGGTTAATACATTACACAAGTACACATCCACATACATACACTTCATTCTCATCCATACATTTCATGAATTATACAACTAAGTGTTCGAGTGAATACAGCAAGAACAAAATAGTCCAAACACAATTAAGTGCGATAAAGTCCAATTCGTGCATTTATCTTATTTGAGTGATCACATAAGCACACAAATCGGGGTAACCAGGTTAGGATACAGAGCATGAAGAAATCATACCGTTCACCGTCGTAGGGTACTACCGGTTCCTTTGGAGCTCAACTATGGGATTCCTATACATACATGAAGTAGTGTGATCAATGATCTATTATTGATCTACTTATTCCTTCATTGATACTTTCAATGCATACTTGCTATTCCATTACTTTCTTACTTGGTTATAAAGCCATTCTTTCCTTTACTACTTCGTAAACTTACTTCTTTACACATTTACTTACTCTCTTACCATTATTACTTCATTAATGGTGTATTACTACTTATATATGCATACCGGTGTATAGGCATATACATATGATTACTATGGTTATATTATAAAAACATTTTTTTTTGTAAGTGTTTGGACCGTCCGGCCCACCGTCCGACCCAACCCTGGGTCGGACCATTCCAGTAGGTTTTCGTCCTCTGAAATACTCCCGTCCGACCAGCAATATTGCGTCGACCATACCCTCTGGGTCGGACCATTCCAGAAAGTTTCGATTCTGTGGCTTAGCTCCGTCCGACCCACTATCCGACCCAGGCTCTGGGTCGGACGAAGTCAGAAGCTTCGCCATTAGAAAATTTGCCCGTCCGACCCATGTCCGACTCACGGCCCTGGGTCGGACCATTCCAGAAAGAATTACCGTCGTTTCTGAAGGCCCGTCCGACCCACGTCCGACTCACGGCTCTGGGTCGGACGGTTCCAGAATGTTTATTTTCGTTGTTCAGGCCTTGTCCGACCCAGCGTCCGATCCAGCTGTGGGTCGGACAGTAGCAGAACTTTGCTACAGGCCTTGTTTTCTTTTCCCAATTTCACCCATTGCTTCCCTATTCTTCCTACATGCATCCTAACATGTTTGAGTACTATTTAGACACTCTAAATCATGCTAATTCATTCCTTAATACATCACACAATCCTATGCTTATTTATACACTCAATTTCCCCAAGTTTCAACTCAACACTCCCATTGTTTCTTCCCTTATACCATATGCTACAGATTTTTCCCTCTACTCTTATACTCCAATACCTCCTCATCCAATGCCACTCTTAGCACCTTAAATACATTAGCTCACAACCTAGTTCCATCTCATTTACAAACCCATATTCAAATCTGTTACAAGGTACTAGCATTCCTCCTAAACTCTCCAAATACTTCCTCTTCTTAAACAACTCAAGTCCTCTCCTTTCCACACAAATTTTGACATGGTCTCCCCTATAATTCTTACTTTCTCCACACATTATTTCAGCTCACAAATTCACATTCTCACAACCTGTTTATACAATACACTATACTCACCATTCAACACTACTACACACGTTAAACTTCCTGCACACATACACATACTACCCAAGGTTTTCCCAAGCTTTTAATACCCATTGAAAACTTCAAAAACTGTTACATTCTTTTCTCCAATACACTACTACATTACCACTACTCATTACTCAAATACATTACTTGTTTTTGATACTCAAAACTGTTACAACACAATATACACAACTAACTCAAGGTAAGGGTATTTACCTTGACTTGTTAGTTTCCTTTCTTTCCTTTCCTCTTCTCTTCTTTTCTTCTCTTTGTTCTCGGTCCCAATAGGGTTCCCACACACAAAGTGCTACAGCACATAATACATACACAATACCATTTAGCATTCGTTTTACTCTAACCCTAGAATTTAATGTTTTAGGGTTTAGACAAGGGTATTACCTTTCAGTGGATGAATGGAGTTCTTGACTAGCAAGAGAACAATATTCCTAGCCCACAAGAGAAGCCAAATCGGCTGGAGCAAGAAGAACAAGACATTCAAAACCGAAAAATTCTTAAAATGCCAATGAGGGCTAGAAACGAAGGATTTTTGAAATTCTTTTTACCTCAAGATGATAATGAGGTGAAGGTGCTTCTAATGGTGGCCTCAAATCATCAAATGGTGAATACCCATAAAATCGAAAATGAAGTTTTTGGATTTTTGAAAGGAGGAAAGTGTTCTCCTTTGCAAGGGGACTCTAATGGTGTAATTTTTATTGGATTTGGAGAAGGTTTGAGTGCTCAAAGAGAGGAGAGAAGAAGAGAGTTGAGTGGGTTCTTCATATCCCCATGGCCATCGCAGGAGAAGGAGAAAAATCAGAGAAAGAAGAAGAAGGGGGAAACGTGAGGGATGAGGGGAAAGTGAGGAGAGAGAGTCTCTTTTCTTTCTTTGTTTCCTTTATTTACTTTGTTTGTCTTTTAGCAAATAAGAGGAGAATTAAGAGGGTGTGAGAGAGTGAGCTGGTCGCCCCCCCTACACACACACAATCAAATTTTGCTTTTTATTTGCAAAAGTGGACACATTAATTTTTCTTATTTACATTCTCACCCCACAACTTCCCGGTTGTTACAGTTTATACTAACCGGTACCCATTTTCCGGAATTTTCTCGTTTAATTAATTTTATTGGTTCTAAAGCTTCACCAATATTTATTAGTGACTATTTAGTTGACCAAAATTGTTACGAGTCTGTTTGACTTGCTTAATCGCGTTTTCCCGTTTTTTTCGTTTTTTTTCCCGGTTTCCTCGAAAAAAACGCGCTTTAAAGTTCATTTATGCTTTTAATCCATTTTAAGGATCCGTTTTCTTCGGGAGTTGTTCCCTTATATTATTTAGGCACTATTAAGCCTTAAAAATCCATATAATACTCTAACCGAGGTATCACCCCTCTTATGGTTATTTAACGCTTACTTAGCGTTTTTCGCTTTTTAAGCGTTTCTCCATTTCTTTTGGACTCATCTTTCCTTACCATAATTACATAGGCATTATTAGGCCCTCAAATACATATTAGAATAATCTTATCCCTATATTTAAGTTCAGGGTATTTCAATCTACCCCCCTTAAGAAACTTTGTCCTCAAAGTTATTCAAGGTTATAGGGTTACAATACTTCCTCGGTTATACTTGCCTAATTCCAAAGCCATACATTCCTCCTCCTTACAATTCCCAAATTCGTTACTCAAGGTTTATCCATATCATACCATACCAATATACAATAGTTACTCCAATCCGTACTACTACCAACCATCCGGTTCCTTATTACAAAGTTTATACATACATACAGTGCAAAGCTATCCCCAAGGCAATGCAGTACACAACACAATTCCGCAGGCACTCAGGTCATCTAGACACAGGACTCCTCTATGTCCCGCTGCCCTTGGAATAATACAATACGCTATACTACGATCTTCTCCGGTATAAGCTTTTGACCGGTCCTCATTCTCTAGTCTAAGGAAAATCCTTCCCAATAGCTAATTAGAAATCTTTCTAAAGCATCCAACTCCAAATTCCAATTTATATTCCTTACTTCTATCCTATGTGTGATTCTTGTGACCACTTGAGGGGAGCTTCGAGAATCATTCGACTCTGATGTGATCAGCATCAGTGTTGAACTATCTTTCCACCCCCAATTTGTGTTCGGTTTCCCTCGATCTGATCAGGATCAAGTTCGACTTCCCACATCAGTTTCAAACAATAGATAATGCAATCATTTTCATTTTCTACCTTTTTACTCTTCCTAGTCATAATTACAATTTCATACAACTCCAAAGGATGGAATTCAGTCCATCAGCCATTCTCAATCTACTTCCCAAATACTTTCCTCGGAATTCGATGCCTAAGTGCTCATTTCATCAATCTTCTCTACTTTCATCCATTACTCTCTATTATCTCTAATATTCTAACTAGGGAATACAATACTTATGAAATTCAGATGTCCTCAATTTACTTCCAATAACATACTTACGAATACACCACTCATGGGCTACATTTCTCTACTACTCATAATCAATTCGTACTACCTCTTTAAGGGCTACAATACTTGTGGAAGTCCGTCCACTACTCATCCTCAATTCCTCATTACAATCACCTAGGGAACTCAATTTCCTCCAGGTTCTACATCGGTTTTATACCGACTCATGCATCGTAATGCCAAGTCTAAGTTCAAATAGACATACACAATAGGAATTATCATTTCCCAAAGAGTTCCTCTACTCTTCCTTACAAATACTCTCACATTGGAGTTACAAGATGGTTATATTCATTCAATGGTATTCGCATCTCTTGTGCCTAATTACCACAATTGTAATATGAATGAATACGTATGTTTGTCTTACATGAGTACTAATCGTCAATTCGATCTCATTTGTGCTATGCACATTATAGTTTCTGTGTTTTATTCATGAAACTTACATTAAGCGGTTTTCGCTCTACCCCCCTTAAAAGGGATTACGCCCACGTAATCTACCATATGTTACTATTAAACATTGGTTTACTCGATTTGGGCAATCTGAAGCGTTTAGCTTCATTACGATATACTATACAATATGCTCTGGTCAAAGGGTCTTAACCATACCAATGGTTTAGTCTTTGCACCGAGGATTCGTACATGAGTTTATTTAACTCATAATTAATTCAGTTCTAGCCTATTAGGCTTCAAGGCATTAATAGCCATTCTTTCATACTTACTAGGTATATTAAACCTCTTAGTTAGGGCCCACTAGCTTCTGCCGCGCGGCCCTGATAACCTTAGTGCTTAATTGGCTCTTTGGTTATACTAGATGTGCTACTCATCGCCTTTTTGTCCCTCTATTGTGGAAATAAGGTTTACTAACAGTGTGGTATTCTTTTACCGCTGTTTGAACTCCGTGAGTTTTAGATTGTAACCAGCTCTCTGGTGATCTATTATACATGCTATTCGTACTCCCACGATTATTCACTAAGTTCCTCCACTTGTTGTCGGGCGAGGTTAAGTCACTACCTAGTTGTAGTGCTTCCTCTATTGTCACTAGCTTCTGAATTCTACCAGTTTTTCTGTTCAGTACAAGTGTTCTTTACTTGTATGACCTTGCATTTTCCATGCGTCGGTCCTAGTGACTTTCTTAATTCTTCTTTCACCCTTTTATTCCAATGGGATTCACATCTTGTGATTGTTAGTGTGTTTACACTCTTCGTGCTTCTTTGGCCTTAGGCCGCACGGTTTGTTGCTAAGCCTGCTTGACTGGCTTATGCCATGTTTGTGGTGAAAAGGAAGATTTACTACTGTTTACATTCTCCACATCCGCAGCCATCCCATTAGATCATTAGCTTACCAGTGCAATACCAAAACACTCAGTCATACAGAGTGCAGAGGCGTGAACGCTTGACAGTAAGTCACTTATGTGATAGGAAGGGATATTTCTGACTGTTTTCCATACTTGTTCTTCATGTCATTGTCTACTACTTCCTCATAGCGGTCGCTTGTTGCGCACCGTATTCTTACTCTTGTACCACCATTTCCTTATGGTGTAAATACACTAGGAGATCCTAGTTCATATGTATGACAGTTGCCGTAGCGTACCACAATGTTATTATCTTCCTCATGTTGAGATATTTTATTTCGGTTTAGGTTTCATGTGTAGGTTAGCTTACTTCACATTACTTCCTCATTCATGATATAGTTTTCCAAATAACTTGGTTGGCCAAGGATGAAGTGGTTTATCAGGTTACAAGCTCTCTTGAGCGCCGGTCATTCATGGTGTGCCATGTGCACACTCATTGATTGTTTTTGACAATTACTGTCTCATAGTGCTGAGCATTGATCATAGGCTCTAGCTATGCAGTTTTACTTTTGCATATACATTACCGGGACATCCCAAGAAGCTTCAAGGGTTTTCTGGTCCCGTTCTCTAATTAGAGAGTGTTCTATCACGGATAGGTGAAAGTTCTCGTTGAGGGGTGTGTTTCCACTCATAGGTCTCATGACAAGGTTTACCATGTAAGTATTTATACAATGGTTCACCACATGATTGGGTGCATAAGGAGTATGCTTACTCCTTCGAGCGTCAATGCTCTTAAGCGATGTGCTTCTACAGTCCACAGCCTCTCGTAGGCGTGGTGGGTTGGAAATCTCACTTCCTTATTCGTTGTCTCTTGGCAGTATCTACACGTGCAAGTTTTGTTGTCATAGTAGATGGAAGCCCCTTCTAAGGGTTCACGTCTTCACCACCTTGGTGGTCTTCGATTAACGAAGGGTACTTTTCCTCGAGTTTTCCGTAGTGTCCAGACGTGGACTAGGCCAATGTTGGCATTTATCCCATTTCTATGCCCCTGTGTTATCATTGCTACAGGAGGCATGAAAGTAGTTAAGCTTGTCAACTGCATACTAGACTGATGCTCTAGTGACAGTGACGCTGAGTTGACCATTACTCCAAGCCGCTCAAGAGGTTGGGTTTAAATTGGTGGTCCAGTTGTTGATTTCTTGTCATATGGGATAATATTTCTTGTAAGTCTTATTATCCACTGGTGTGGTTTTGCAACCATTTCAGTTTACACGACGTATTTGGTTTGTGGCCATTAGGCCTTATTGCTGCAAGCTATGCTCTTCGCAAGCTGCTTACACATGTTTCTACTCCATGTATACTCCGTAGGTTGGAGGTATTACTAGGCTCCATGGTAAGTCGTGACATCACGCTTCCGTTCATAGGAGACCCTTTAGGCATTCTGGTGTTAATCAGTGCCTCTTAGTAATTTAGGGCATTTCCTGTTAAGTGAAATCCCTTCGGTGTCTTAACCGAGTGTGCATTCCAGCTCCGTGCTTTTACTATGCTGCTTCATTCAACTGTTGTTAACTCAGACACCCTTCAAGGATTGCTCCGGGGTGTTGTTAGGTTACGCTGTTACGTCCGGCTAATGTTTATGATATATTGTCCACTGTACCGTCTCGTGGTACCGTACTTGAGTTGTCCCTTTTAGGGTTATAATGTCTCCGGCTCTTGGGTAGACTGTCTATACTTGCTCCCAGTGCTTGAGGCTAGGTTTAAATGTCCTCTTTGGTGATGGATCATATTTATGGTAATCTTGTAATTGCTCTTGGGAATTCTGTCCCGTTTGTTGAGCATTGTGGTGTTCACGTTAGGCTTTTGCCTTACCGTGTTCAAGCTGGGTGTGCTTTCCAGCTGTCGTGTATTTACTTAATGTCCTTCAGACATATCCAATGTCTATGCTTACTAGTCGGCGCTCTTTGCGCTTCTTAATCCTCATTCCTTATCTTCAGATGGATTCTCTGAGTTCTTTATACTTGTTACTTAGCGGAGTTCCTTCTCCTTGATCGCCTGAGGTGTCCAGCTACTGTGCTTTGCATTTAATCATGGTCCGTAGAACAGAGTTGACTACCTCCCGTGTTTCGTACACTACATGTATACATACGTGGGGTACCGTGTTGATACGTTGCCACTTACCTAACTATGTGTCAGGCCCGCAAGCTCCTTCGGAGTGCGGTTGTCCCACATCCCGTGATTGGGTACACTCGTAGTGTTCGTCACACGCCTAGGTGAAGTATTCTATTGTTAACTCCTCTTGTATCAATCTGGTTTTGAAAGAAAATCTTGGGTTTTTTTTAAAAAATTATGGTTCGGTGTTAAAAGAAGTTTCTCATGGCATAGCCATGTTTGAGGTCTTGATCAAGTCGAGCTTCTCGCTGACCGGTATGTTCTAAATACAGTGATCCGGCCGTTAGGCCTTTCTAAGGCTCCATACTTCTAGTTGTTAGGATGTGTGATCCTGTAGTTGTTTCATTACGGTCACCGTACATTACTATGTACTTGTGACATGTTAGTGTTCCTTTACATATTCATGTTCTTACTGCACTTGCCGTGGCAAGTGCGTGGTACTGGTGGTTTTTGAGTAACCCCATACCGATCACATTTAAAATGGTTCCCACTCGCATTTGATAGTCTCGTTGACTCTTCCCTTGATCCTATTGATCTACAATTGGTATACTCGATCCTTTAGGTAGCTTCTTGGTCGTCTAGACATGGCTGTCGTTGATCTGGGTATTACTCCAATCCTTGGAGATTCCCTTGACTTGGTTTAGCGTTATTCCTTGTTGCTCGTTCCCACACACTTGTGGTGGTTACTGAGCCTACCTTGTTTAGGGCTTACCCTCGTAGTCCTATCGGATTATACCTTATGGTTGTTCTTTTAGTTATCTGTGCTATATAGGCCAGGTATTGTAACCTTAATGGCGTTGCAGCTTTGGAGTCAACCGCTTCTGACTATGTCCTTAGTCAGTTAGCATACCGTTGGTGGTATTATTGAAGTATTACTATTCCGTAGACTTGTGTCTCGGGTTCAGTTATTGTGCTTTTTCCCCGTTCCTTTGCACGCTTAGTGCTGCTTCTCCTGCTGCTGGTTGACTAGCTAGGTTTCACGACTGCTAAGCACGTCGCCCCATGCTGTTGCAAGTTATAGCCTCCTTGTGGTTGGAGTGCTTATACTACCGCTATTAAGTGCGGCTATTGTTGTTCACCCGGGATCCACTTCCGGGTCTTCCATTTCTCGGAGTCTACCATACGTCGGTTCTTGTTTACTGTGTGATTGCTTCACAACTGCCAGATCGGGTTTTCCCCGAGTATGAGAAGGCTTTTCCTCTCTCTAGCGTCCTTTCACAAGTTATACAATGGGGTTTGCGGTGGGCGGGACTGGTGTTGTAGGTATCCGGTGCTCACCGGGAGTTCCTAACTAGCATCTCTCTAATGCTATCACTCAGCCCATAGCCCTAAGCTTCTACTTCCTAACTCGGTATTTCCTAAACTCGGTATTTCCAGTCATCAGAGCGATACTTCGCTCTGATACCACTTTTTGTAACACCCCTACTATTAATTCAACCATTACAGTCCAATCTCCTCGTGCTTCCCGAGTCACGCAACGGATACTTATTTACATACATCGGGTGATACAATGCCGTTAGTCACCCACGTGACTAACAAGGCTACTACTGCTAAGTACAGCATCGGTCTGATGGACCGGAATATCCGAGTGCTACTTAATACAATACATACTATCATTACATATTGAATACTACAATACTCCATTCGATACATTACTCCATTCAATACCATACTCCATTCAATACAATACTCCACAATTCCGTACAAGATAATACACTACGCATACCGAGTTTACTAGGTTCCAAAATCAGTACAGTACTTCTCCCACATTCATATACACTCACTAGGGGTCGATTTGCTGCCCGTTCCTCACAAACTAGATGTTTCTAATTACAAGGCGCCCACCGGTCTTTTACCTGACCGTATTCGCTCCGGGTACCTGCACACTAAAAATGTTCCCCGGGGGGGGGTCAGCTTACGCTGAATATGATAACAGCATACCCCACGTACTAGCGAGGGTACGCCGACCATTTGGTCGAATACATGCAATTCATTTTGCAATACATACATTCATACATACATGCATACACGCTTTCATTCACGATACTACAATACTACCCAAGTATACATACATACGCACAGTACAATACATGCTCGGAAGACAATACGAGTCAACCAATACTTACTTACCATCTTCAGAATACACATACACAATACATGCTCGTTACATACTCATACGCATACGGAGATACAATTCTCCAATACATACAAAGGTCCAGTTAGCTTCATTACACACCCTGGTTAATCGGGTGTTCGATACTTTTACTTCCGGTCAATGACTTACAATAGTCAAGACCAATACACATACAATACTTACTTCTTACATACTTTACTTCCAGTTAAGTCGGTATGACCTCCGGGCAGGGATTACTAATCCCACCACCGGGCTTTAGGGTGGCCCACTAATCCAGGATGCTACCCATTCAAGGGAATGGTCCATGGAAAAGATTACAGCCAGGATTCGGATCCAACCTCTTGTGTTTCCTTATCCTCACGCGTGGCCGAAACTATATCGGACTTCTACTCATTCCATTTACTCAATACTCAAGTTAGGAGTTAGGTAGTTAGGAATTAGCAGATGTCATTACACCCATACCAAGGGTTAATACATTACACAAGTACACATCCACATACATACACTTCTCATCCATACATTTCATGAATTATACAAACTAAGTGTTCGAGTGAATACAGCAAGAACAAAATAGTCCAAACACAATTAAGTGCGATAAAGTCCAATTCGTGCATTTATCTTATTTGAGTGATCACATAAGCACACAAATCGGGGTAACCAGGTTAGGATACAGAGCATGAAGAAATCATACCGTTCACCGTCGTAGGGTACTACCGGTTCCTTTGGAGCTCAACTATGGGATTCCTATACATACATGAAGTAGTATGATCAATGATCTATTATTGATCTACTTATTCCTTCATT
The DNA here is from genome assembly GCA_023374045.1 of Limonium bicolor. NCBI lineage: Eukaryota > Viridiplantae > Streptophyta > Magnoliopsida > Caryophyllales > Plumbaginaceae > Limonium > Limonium bicolor. Next base: position 51,600,834 of record CM041776.1, read on the forward strand.
GATACTTTCAATGCATACTTGCTATTCCATTACTTTCTTACTTGGTTATAAAGCCATTCTTTCCTTTACTACTTCATAAACTTACTTCTTTACACATTTACTTACTCTCTTACCATTATTACTTCATTAATGGTGTATTACTACTTATATATGCATACCGGTGTATAGGCATATACATATACATACATATGATTACTATGGTCATATTATAAAAACATTTTTTTTGTAAGTGTTTGGGCCGTCCGACCCACCGTCCGACCCAACCCTGGGTCGGACCATTCCAGTAGGTTTTCGTCCTCTGAAATTACTCCCGTCCGACCCAGCACTATTCCGTCGACCCATACCCTCTGGGGTCGGACCATTCCAAAAGTTTCGATTTGTGGCTTAGCTCCGTCCGACCCACTATCCGACCCAGGCTCTGGGTCGGACGAAGTCAGAAGCTTCGCCATTAGAAAATTTGCCCGTCCGACCCATGTCCGACTCACGGCCCTGGGTCGGACCATTCCAGAAAGAATTACCGTCGTTTCTCAAGGCCCGTCCGACCCACGTCCGACTCACGGCTCTGGTCTGGGTGGTTCCAGAAAGTTTATTTTCGTTGTTCAGGCCTTGTCCGACCCAGCGTCCGATCCAGCTGTGGGTCGGACAGTAGCAGAACTTTGCTACAGGCCTTGTTTTCTTTCCCAATTTCACCCATTGCTTCCCTATTCTTCCTACATGCATCCTAACATGTTTGAGTACTATTTAGACACTCTAAATCATGCTAATTCATTCCTTAATACATCACACAATCCTATGCTTATTTATACACTCAATTTCCCCAAGTTTCAACTCAACACTCCCATTGTTTCTTCCCTTATACCTTATGCTACAGATTTTTCCCTCTACTCTTATACTCCAATACCTCCTCATCCAATGCCACTCTTAGCACCTTAATACATTAGCTCACAACCTAGTTCCATCTCATTTACAAACCCATATTCAAATCTGTTACAAGGTACTAGCATTCCTCCTAAACTCTCCAAATACTTCCTCTTCTTAAACAACTCAAGTCCTCTCCTTTCCACACAAATTTTGACATGGTCTCCCCTATAATTCTTACTTTCTCCACACATTATTTCAGCTCACAAATTCACATTCTCACAACCTGTTTATACAATACACTATACTCACCATTCAACACTACTACACACGTTAAACTTCCTGCACACTACACTACTACCCAAGGTTTTCCCAAGCTTTTAATACCCATTTAAAACTTCAAAAACTGTTACATTCTTTTCTCCAATACACTACTACATTACCACTACTCATTACTCAAATACATTACTTGTTTTTGATACTCAAAACTGTTACAACACAATATACACAACTAACTCAAGGTAAGGGTATTTACCTTGTCTTGTTAGTTTCCTTTCTTTCCTTTCCTCTTCTCTTCTTTTCTTCTCTTTGTTCTCGGTCCCAATAGGGTTCCCACACACAAAGTGCTACAGCACATAATACATACACAATACCATTTAACATTCATTTTACTCTAACCCTAGAATTTAATGTTTTAGGGTTTAGACAAGGGTATTACCTTTCAATGGATGAATGGAGTTCTTGACTAGCAAGAGAACAATATTCCTAGCCCACAAGAGAAGCCAAATCGGCTGGAGCAAGAAGAACAAGACATTCAAAACCGAAAAATTCTTAAAATGCCAATGAGGGCTAGAAACGAAGGATTTTTGAAATTCTTTTTACCTCAAGATGATAAGGAGGTGAAGGTGCTTCTAATGGTGGCCTCAAATCTTCAAATGGTGAATACCCATAAAATCGAAAATGAAGTTTTTGGATTTTTGAAAGGAGGAAAGTGTTCTCCTTTGCAAGGGGATTCCAATGGTGTAATTTTTATTGGATTTGGAGAAGGTTTGAGTGCTCAAAGAGAGGAGAGAAGAAGAGAGTTGAGTGGGTTCTTCATATCCCCATGGCCATCGCAGGAGAAGGAGAAAAATCAGAGAAAGAAGAAGGAGGGGGAAACACGAGGGATGAGGGGAAAGTGAGGAGAGAGAGTCTCTTTTCTTTCTTTGTTTCCTTTATTTACTTTGTTTGTCTTTTAGCAAATAAGAGGAGAATTAAGAGGGTGTGAGAGAGTGAGCTGGCCGCCCCCCCTACACACACACAATCAAATTTTTCTTTTTATTTGCAAAAGTGGACACATTATTTTTCTTATTTACATTCTCACCCCACAACTTCCCGGTTGTTACAGTTTATACTAACCGGTACCCGTTTTCCGGAATTTTCTCGTTTAATTAATTTTATTGGTTCTAAAGCTTCACCAATATTTATTAGTGACTATTTAGTTGACCAAAATTGTTACGAGTCTGTTTGACTTGCTTAAAGTCGCGTTTTCCCGGTTTCCTCGAAAAAAACGCGCTTTAAAGTTCGTTTATGCTTTTAATCCATTTTAAGGATCCGTTTTCTTCGGGAGTTGTTCCCTTATATTATTTAGGCACTATTAAGCCTTAAAATCCATATAATACTCTAACCGAGGTATCGCCCCTCTTATGGTTATTTAACGCTTACTTAGCGTTTTTCGCTTTTTAAGCGTTTCTCCATTTCTTTTGGACTCATCTTTCCTTACCATAATTACTTAGGCATTATTAGGCCCTCAAATACGTATTAGAATAATCTTAATCCCTATATTTAAGTTGGGGTATTTCAATTTCTTATAATTAAAATTTAACCCCAAAATTCTTATAACATTTACATAATAACTTATAACCTATAGTCTTAATATTAAATTCCTTTAATTTCCGAAATGTACATATATAGTTTCTTTAATTACTATACAACCCCAATAATTTTGGCTTTCATATAAACTTTTCATAAATTACATTTTCACCCCAAAACTTTTTAATAGTTACTTAATAACTAATAAACTATAATTAATATTTAATTCTTCTAAAATTCTGGAAGAGTACTTATATTTCACCAAATTATGAATTCGTCCGATACTAGATTTCATTTTTGCACTTAAACTTTTATAAAATACAAAATAGCCCCAAACTTTATAAATTGTTAACTTAGCACTTGTTTAATTTAACAAAAATTCATAATCGTAATTCCTACCTTTATCTTATATTATATTTATGCCAAGAACACATATACTCTCGGTTTTCACCATATGTTTCCCAAACTTTTCAAAATTTACAATTTAGCCACATAACTTAATAAACTAGCCAATTAAGCTCTAGTAAATATTTTTAACTCATCAAACTTTATAATATAAGTTTATATACATATGTAGCTCATTAAAACCTATTTTTCACCAAAAAAATTCGGCCATAATTATATGATACCATATAGTTTATAAAAGTTGACTTATAAATCATAATAATTACACATAAATACATATGAGTCATATAACTCATGTAAAAACTATTGTAATGTCTTAGATTGATTTTTAGCTCAAGATGGAGCATATTTGTCCTAGGTAATTCGGCATGAATAATTGTTTATCATAGATAATTTTTGTAATACAAAAGTGTGTCTTAAGGTAATAATCTTACCATATATGTTATAAATTATATTTTTTGGTATGTATTACCATGTAGTTTTGGTTTTAATTACCTAAGAAGGTGTACATAATTTTTGTACAATTTTTAAGAGCTTAACCAAGCTTAAAACAATAAACATTGGCTTAGTAAACTTACTCTTAGTAAAGGATAATTAAGTACTTGAATTCCTCTTGAATTTCCCAAGCTTCTTTCAATTGAAATTGATGTTCCAACTTCGGTTCTTATGCATGAAAAAGGGTTTAGGAGTTAGATCTTAACAAAGATCTTAAGTAGATTTATAAGTAGTTTTCCACGAATTTACCTTAGGCATTTTACCTTATATTTTCGGCACTCTTAGGATGGATGGAGAACCAATTTTCCTTCATGAATTTGATGAAGAAAATAGCTTTATAAGATGTAGAATTTTGGGATACATATATAATATATCTTAAGGATTTTCAAGCATTTAAAATACCTTAAAATGATCTTGGATGCTCCTTGGATTAATGTTGATTTAAGACAACCTCCTTGGAGTATAAGTGGATGCCGAAATCTTGTATTGATGCTAGAAAGATTTTTGCTTCAAGACTTGATGAGAAATGCTAGGAAATTAACATAGAAATGAAGATAGAAGTTAAACCTTCATTAATGGACTTAAGAGCTTCAAAGGAAGATGATGAAAGAAGAAGAGAGAGCTTACCAAAATTGGTTGCAAGGAATTAAGAGAAGAGAATGCAACCGTATAACTTAAGCTAGGAAAGAAAAGAAATGGATTTGTTTAATTTAGACCCATAAAGTCGCATGTTAGGTCAAGACTTGTTTATTGATTTGCTTTTGATTTTCAGGCTCCAAAAGTCCTTCAATCAAGGCTTACTTTCGGCCATGTGAAGAGACAAGGGCATGTGGCTTAAATCATGGAAACTAAAGGACAAGGTAAGTTAGGTATGTTTACTTCTTTTGATTTTTCAATGTTCAAAGTTGTCTCCTTTCTCCCTTGTAGGCTCACGAAATGGAGCTTAATTTGAGCTTCTTTTACTTTCATTTTATTGTGTTAGATTGACATAGGATGGTCTCGTAGACTAACATATTAATTTCCTAGATCTAAATCTAACTTTTTCTTTTATAATTCCTACTTTTACCAAGCTAACATGATCTTGTCTTGTTGCAGGATTTTTAGGCAGAGAGGGAATCAAATTGACTTAATATTCTCTTATCCTAAAGTTATATAGCATGTGGGAAGGTGAGTCATCATATTCTATGACATTTTATAAGCTTAAAATGTTTATTTTATAGTATTTCTTAGGTAGAATTTCGGCCCTATTAGTGCTACTAGTTTGGAACTACCTTTAATTGATTTAGATGGTCAATCCATCCGCATTTAATATTCCCAATTCGTGGCTCCTCAAAAACTTCAAGGTAATTGCTTAAAACGCGTTTTAACGGCACCCAAAAGTGCGTTTTTGTGCTCTAAGGATATTTTGGAAAATAAATTGTTCCAACAAGTTCCAAGTGTTTATAAACATTGTTTATGGTCAATTATGATATATTAAGGTGTTACATTGAGTTATATAGGGTTATATCAACCCATGACATAATTTCGGGACTTCCGGGACTCCCGAGACCAAAACAGGAGCGTTAAGAATTTTCCCCGAGCACTTTGTGTTTAAATGGAAAAGTGACGTGGGGATCCTTTTATAAATATTTATTAATGGTCAACTAAGCATTTGGAGTGAAGAAAACTAAGTTATACCAACTTAGAACGCATTTCCGGGGCTTCTCATGCTTTAAGGGCGTGCGTGAGCACTCCCGAGCACTTTGTGTTTTTAACTAAATATGTCCTAGGGACTATGTTTGTATATTCATATAATGAGGGTATGACCATTTGGTTTGAGTTTTATAAGGTCATACAAGGTCACGCTTGACGCACGTTTTAAAGGCATTTTAAGAACGTATTTGTCGTTAAGATGTTTAGTGCGTATTTTTGACCTCTGATGGGTTCTTTTATGTATAATAGGCGTAACATACGTTGTTACATTTGTTTACATGTGTATATCAATTTATTTTAGCATTTATAAATGCTTCGGCTTTTGTAAAATACTTATGTTGCTCGTTTGTATAAATGTTCGTATTGATCTTTCATTGTTGACGCTCTCTTTATTGATCTTGTTATGTATGGAGTTTAATCCTCTTTAATAAACGTACATGAGTGTTTTGTACGAGTATGTTACGACTTGTAAAATTACGCCTGTTAGCCTTTATAGTGAAACGACTATTTTTACGTAACGTTTGCATGCAAGTATTTGTATGCAAACACATAATATTATTTACGTAAACTTTTGCATGCGGGAATGAGCATGCGTATATGAAATGATTTATCCTTAGATTATTTCTCATTATCTAATGGTTTTAAGGTGTTAATTAGATTTGGGGTATTTCAATCTACCCCCTTAAAAGGACTTCGCCCCGAAGTCTCATTTCTAAAGTCAATAGGTTGTGAGGAATTAAGTTCCACTAATTATTCACAACAAAACTCTATTTTAGGGATCAAGTCCCACGTTCCACTAATTTTTAAGTTCATAGCATATATTCAACATAATAAATAGTGTAATGATCATGAAAGGTCATCCCTAACAAGAACTTCAATGTAGTGCAACGTAGTGCACTTAATTCATTCATAGTAGTGTAGCACAGCACATATGGACAAGTGCATGCATTCACAGAGTAACTTCAATATAGTGTAGCGTAGTACACATAATCCACGTAGTAACTTCAGGGTAGTGTAACGTAGTACACATAACCATTCATATCTGTGTAACATAGTACACATCAACAAGTAAAGTTCATAGAATCACAGAGTAATCACAGAGTCACAAATGTAAACATACCGATCATACTGCAACGAAAGTGTATGTCTATACTAAAACGCAACAGGCTCTCCCCCCCTTAAAAGAGGGGTACACCCACGTACCCTAGACTAGTAGAACTAGTCGGTAAATAGTGAAGAAATCTTCACTCTCATTTCGAACTCATGATTAATTTTAAAGATAGCCCCTCGGCTGTAAGACTTTAGGTGGATAGGGCACATATTTATGGTTAAGATACGTGAAATACGTTGTGCATTCCCCTTGAGCTCAGCAGATAATTCTAGTTGATGGGAGCACAACACTTCTGCTGCACAACTCTGTTCAAGTAATGACCAATCATTCTCGAATAGTCCTAAATGCGCTTCGTAGGTGGTATGTTTAAGTTCATTAATGTACATATGTGGGGTTGATAAGTTGTGTTCATCATTACCTTCGTTTGGTTATCATTGTTGATCTTGTCTACACTTCTGTCCGTTAACGGGGTATGGCCCCCAAGAATCTATGCATTCTCTAACATGTTCTGTAGTGCATTCATACGCTTTTATGCTTGTATCCCGTATGTATGGGTGAAGGTGATCTACCATCTTGTTCGTTGCCGATATTATCTCATGGCTTGTTTAGACTGTCGGGTTGACCATAAGGTCTATAGGTTCTGGTTCATGTACGTGTGTAACACACTTCCAGTTTCTTCCTTGTCTTTTCTGATTGACTTTCTGTCTCTATATTTATCTAATATGCCGCATTATGCCACTGCTCCTGATTATCTTGTTTATAAGTAACTGTTAGTTGCAGCATTGCTCGGTATCCTTCATTGTATATTCCATTACTGTACGTCGGGCTGCCAATACTATTGTAAGGTTTGCCCTGCTTGTGATGCTCATGTGTATGACATGCATCTTCCAGTATCCTCTTTGGGTAAATATACTCTGAGGTTTTTCTCTACGTGGCATTTACTATAATATAGTTCGCCGTTGATTTTGATTCTTCATCATTGAGATCTTTCTCGTCATCATTGCTGAGGTAGACGTATTGCTCTTGACGGAGTTTCCATTACTGTTTTTAGTTACAGTGTTGATTATTTCCTGTGTTCTTCGCACTAGTCGCCTTCGCATGTGGGGCATTTTCATGACATATCACTACTTACCTGTCCATCTTAGGATTATTTCTTGTCAAGTCCACAAGCTTTCGCACGTTTAGTTGAAGCATTCTTCTTTCCATGGGTCGTTCCCCGATAGGTTTACTTATATATATTCTCCTTTGATAGTGGTAGCGTCCTGATAGTGGGGTTCATCATCTTTGTCGGTTTTGCTGGTGTATTCCGCGGTTCAGTTGTTATAGCTGTAAGGTTGCAATATTCTTGCAGGTCTTAGATTCGTCTTCTATTCATCGCCTCCTATTGTTTGCAGTCAACGGTGCTCGGATCATGAGTTAATACTGGGGCATATTTGAAATTCCTCTCTTGATCTGCAAGTCATCATCTTGTGATTTTGGTATTTGAGTTTACTGTCACCATATTCGGTTTTCGTTTTCAATGTAAAGTATGAGCTACGGTCGAGCCGTTCATCTTGTATATAATGTAGAAGGATCCCCTGTTTTTATTGATTCACCAATTATCGGTAGTACATACACGATTACTATCGTCTGTTCATCAGGTACACCACAGTAGGGTTCCCGCTAAGGTGTCTAACAAGGTACAATTTTCTCGCAATTCGATATGTTCTAGCGGTTTATGAATCAACTCATGTGAGTATTAGTATAATGTTGCTACCCATTATATTCTACCATGGTAATAGGTAGGTTCCCGTTTAATATACTGGGTTTGAATTCCAAAAGAAAGACTTGAAGTCGATCTTTCGCTTCAGATGGCAATACGGCCATAACCAAGAAGGTAGTTTGAGAATACTCTCATTAGACGTAAATATCTCTTGATCTCATATTTAACTTATTAGCATGGCTCATGGTATAATAACAATTAGTGTCTCCCTCCCAGTTTGACCATTTTTCCGGCGTACGCGGAGTCGTTTTAACCACTCTAACTTCTTCAGGATAACCTGGACAACTTACCTCTTAATTTACACCTTCCACGTCTCATACACTTTATTAGTCAAATTTTATATTAGGATTAAGAATAAATACTTACTTATCACATAAATATTTGTGACCACTTGTAGGGAGTCTCAGGAATCATCCAACCCTGATGGGGTCAGCGTCAGTGTTGAATTATCCTTCCACACCATTTTGTGTTTGGTTTTCCCTTGATCTGACCAGGATCAAGTTCGACCTCCCACGTCAAATATCAAACAATCACATAATTGACAATTTCCAAATTTTATCTTATCAAGACTTTGTGACGTGGTGAATACTACATTTTCCTTGACTGTTATACAACTAATCCATTATCTGTTATAACCTATACTTGAAATTAGTGCATTCCTTAATCTCCGGAACTAAGTTCCTTTGATCAGCTCATTTAGCGGGGGAGCCAATTTTCCTCTTTGGAAAAAAGATAAATTCTTATTAAAACACCTAGACATATACTGTCTGATAATTATATTCATCAATCATTTTAACTCTTAAATCCATAATACAAGCTATGAATTCAGTTATGGTCTTGGATAACTTAGAACACACTTTTCTTTTCAAGGGGCTATTCTAGCACCTAACTTATCAAGGCTTGGTTATTGCCTACCATTGGGTTATCTTATCTTGGAACAAAGACAATCCTAGTTATTACTAAATTTAAGATAAATCTTCTAGAAAAGATTTTATAACTCAATCTATAATTATGGTTTCATTAAGTATTATTTCCTCCTCCTTAAAGCTTGGCTCGTTCTAACTTCATTTGAACTCCATAAATGAGGTGGAATCATATGTTCGACCTAGGTTAAGTATCTTTTAATATTTGTCCATTTCAAACTAAGGGTTTCCAGTTGAATCCTACGGCTTGGTGACAAGACAATCAAAGCTTATTGTTTGTTTCTACCTCTTAGAAACATGGTTAATCCACAAACTCAATGGCTTCCAAAAATAGGTCGATTAGGTGTATTAAATAGAGGATTTAAAATCATAGAGATTGGTATATAACGTTAAGAAAGTTCACGTGTAACACACTTGTTACGAGCCAAGGGGTATGTCTTCCTACTTTTAAGTTTAACTTCCACTCGTGTAACACCCCAACCCGAAACTCCACAACCTGTACGACGATAGCTCCCAAAGATAACTGGAAATGCAGCGGAAAATATATACATAACAACGGGTGGTGCTATAACGCCGTTAGTCACCCATATGACCAACAAGGCTAACTCCAACAATTTTTATACGATACAGTCTGAGCGCTGAATACAAACCGCTAAAAATAACAAAAGATAATAGAAAAAGTACATTACTGTAAAATGATACAGATAGAAATGATCCCATGTCTTAATTCTACCCCACCTACACTCAGTCGGGTATTCTCTTCTTTCTTCAAGTACCTGTGAATGGTTAACTACAAACGATTTATTTGATATATTAAAAACTAAGAAATAATCCTAGAAGTTAACAATCAACAGACCGTCGGGTTGCAAAAAATCCCGGTCGTAGTAGTATAGTAATTTTGTAACACCCCTTACACACTTAACATTAAATGAAATCTCAGCGGAAAAACAACTAAACAATAACTAAACGATTCGGTGCTACAACGCCGTCAACCACCCACGTGGTTAACAAGGCAGAATAAAAACAAGTGTACCGGTCTGATGATCAGACTCCCGAGCATTAGGTACTAACAACCATATATATACATAACCAACATACCGAGTACTTAATACAAACCGTCACTGTAAATTGTACACACGAACTCTACTGTCCACTGTAAACGACCGTCACTGTAACACGAACAGTACCGAAATATATCGCCACGGGAGCACAGGCGCATCCCGGGCTCAACATCCAAAATAACCAAAAGTAATTCTGCAGCCTAGAACCTATAGCCATTCCGCTTCCTCGATCCTCATCCTGCAGTAAAAATATGGAGCCCCCGAGGGGGTCAGCAACCCTTGGCTGGTATGGTTAACGCGCAGCCCATCGGCTACCGGGATACGCGCAACTAATTGTCATGATGACATGGCATTCCTTTTAACACATAACATATACATATGGCACAACAACAATATTGCATAGCACAACATCACATACATAGTGAATACACTTTCCATAATGACAAACCAGGAAGGTTATTCAACATAAGAAGCCTAGAGAATGGTTCACCCTCATCTTAAGCTTGTTACACACACTCGTTACCATTCTGTTAGTCGAACGAGTAACTTAAGTCACAGATATTTCGGATATTGTGACCCGAACACACCACACAAACACATGTTCCCACTAAACCGATCATAAGTCAGAATAGGTAAGCTTTGGAGGAAGCTAGCGGGAGATCGAACGCCAAATAAAGGAGAACAATCTTAACATCATAAGAGTCGAATCTGATACAGATATCTACTCTTAAACTTACATGCATGACCGGACAACCGGATTCCTCACTCCCTAGTTAGCACTTGTTAGAAGTTCAACAGTGGAACTTAACAAACAATTCACAACAAGTGGTGAGTCATGTTAGACACATACAAGGGAAATGAGTCACGTCATAACATCACAATAATATAAACAACTGTAAACTCGTTACATGATTTAATCTTACAAGGTCATAAACACACAGAAAAACAAACAACACACAAGCCGGTGTAAATCGGTAGGCAACAGACTGCAAGAAAACCATACCTTGGTCCTTGCTTCGATTGATTTTCACCGTAGGCCACTCCTATACATAATTAAGAATGTCGGTTAATTAACTTACTTAACTTCAAATTTACTAAGCGTCTTACATGGTTATATGATATGTTTAAATGCCCAACTTATCCTTGGTTGTCTTCATTATATCCCCTAGGGTTAACAACATAAGTCATATACTTTTATGTTGTTTTTTTTTGTTAAGTTTTGGTCTGTCCGACCCCGTCCGACCCAACCAACTGGGTCGGACCCTTCCAGTAACTTTCAGATTTGAAAAATTCTACTTCGTCCGACCCATGTCCGACCCAAGTCCTCTGGGTCGGACCATCCCAGAAATTTTACCGTCATTTAAACTCACCCGTCCGACCCATGTCCGGCCCAGGTCCTCTGGGTCGGACCGTTCTAGAACCACTTACTAGCGTCTAACAGAGGCCGTCCGACCCAAACTTGGGTCGCCCCCTGGGTCGGACGTCACCAGAACATGCTCACAAATTGTCAAATCTTCTCCAAACTTTTCCCCAAGCCTTCTAATGTTTTCCAACACCACTTGGCACACTCAAACCCTCACATAATATCCTTAAAACCCATTTTCCATCTCCTTAAATACTTACTCATTGCTTACAAAAATTTCTAACACTTACAATGTTCTCTCCTTAGTTTTTCTAAGTGATGTTTCATACCTATGATAATCACTATGCAAAATGTTTCCTCACCACTATTACATCATCTCCCAAGCATCTTTTCTTACAAACCAAACTCCTTGAATATCTCTACAAGTTATAGCCCTCCATGCAACACATCACTTCTTCTATTCACCAACATTGCACAAGTCCTAAACACAATCTTACCATGATCTTGAACTATCCCAAACACTCATTTGCATTCTAAATCCTCTAAAACATTTCCTAAGTCCTTTTTACATCTTAGAATACCTTAATTCATGTTTCTTTCACTAGTAGAACACTTAACCACCCTAAACACTTCCTAACTCTCCAAACTCATTTTAAACACCCAAAACTTCTTATGCATTATCTAAATTTCGACATGGATTCTCCTAGAACATTACCAAGCCAAAACACATTGTTTTCACCATTAAACATCCAAGAGTACTTAAATCCATCAAGAACACTCTCACACACAAAACTTCACTCATTTAACACTACATCACAATATAGTGCATAATTTAAATTGCTTGGCACTTAGGCCCTTAAATTGCACAAACCATAAACACTGAATTTCCACAATATATTTGCCTTTGACCTGCAAATACACTCAACAACACATACGCTCTTTTACTAGTCTCCTTGAGAACATTTTACTAAGTCATTTACCATTGGCTCTTTAAGTAGTTTTAATAAACCATATAAGCTCATTTCTCCTTAGACACTAAACCATATTAGGTTAGCATATTTACCTCTTTTCCTCACAAACTTCTTTCTTGTTTCCTTGACTAAAATCGGTAAGGCCTTAGGATTGCTTGTCACCTTCTAAATAATATACAAGAAATGCAATGAGTAACCAAGCTTCATGCTTAATGTCATTATAAACCCTAGGTTTTACATTGTCTTAAAAGCATTAAGATTGTTGTTTTACCTTAGAACTTGAAGAGAGTTTGGATATGTATCAAGAGAGGACTCCACCTAGTCCATGAAAGGTTGAAATGAAACTAGGACAAAGCAATGCAAGGACTCCATTAAGGGTGATTTTCGGACAACACAAAAACATGAAGGAAACATCATTTTTCTTTGAGTTTCCTTACCTTGAAGCAAAGGAGAACAATAATATGTGAAAAGATGAGCTCAAGCTCCACCCATGGAGATTCCTCTTGGCACCGAAATGGAGCTTTTGGAATTCTAAGAAGATGAAGTTGAAGAGCTGATGAGACTAGAAGATTGGTGGTCTTGGTTTTTGATTTGGCAAAGTGAGCTAGGAGATATTAGAGGTTGAAGATGAAGAATGAGGGTGGTGGTGTTGTTGCTGTAGCAAAACCGTAGAAGAGAGCAAGAAGGAAGGTAGAAGACGTGGGAAATGAAGAGGGAAATGAGAGAATGAAGATGTGTTTGCTTTTAAGAGATATTTATATGTTAAAGCAAATAGTAACTTAAGTAGTCATTCTTTATTTGTTTAACAAGCTAACAAGAGTGGTGACTCACCACTAAGAAAACCGGCCCCTTAATGTTCTTAGGGGTATTTTAGTCCTTGTTGACCAATTAAATTACTTACATTGACATATGTTATAATCTAGCTTATTTTAGTTACTATTCACTAAAACAAGGCACATAGTTGTGAAATTTTTGATTTCCCATTGATTTAGACTTCCTAATGTAATACTAAGTAGTACACATATTAATTAAAGAGTAATGATGGACATTTGGCCATTCAAAACTCATTTACAAGACAATTTTTCAAAAATGTGCTTTAAGACTCCTTAAAGAACATTTTGTGTTTTAACTTGTTTTCAAGCTTGGTTTTCCTTGGTAATTGGTTTAATATGTTCATTAATATATAAATAAGGTCTTGGTAAGCTCATTAGGTCTTAACCAAGCTTATCCCAAGCTTAGAGCACATTTTAGCCCTAATTGACTTTAAGGCATTTATTTGTGTTTTCTATGGTTTAAATTGTTCTCTAATGTTTCTAAGACTGTTTTTAGTCTTAATATACCATATTTAAATGGTTAAACAACATACTAAGTTTTGGGGTATTTCAATCTACCCCCCTTAAAAGAACTTTGTCCCCAAAGTTCATACCTCCCACATATCCTAAATATATTAGAACACGGGAATACATATAAACAATACTTCCATAACAACATTAACAACATACTTACATAACATCGGACACGAGGTCCATACAACAACATCATTCAGACACAACGGTCTGTAACATAACAACATTACATAGACGATATATTTAAATACACGTCGTACACACATAACCGAAACGGCTCTACCCCCCTTAAAGGGGTACGCCCCATACCCTATAGACATGAACAGTAAGAAGTAAACAATGACAGGTACTTCACCTTCATCTTATCTTCCAGCTCCCAAGTGGCCTCCTCAACGTCCTGGTTAGACCAGAGAACCTTCACCAGTCTCACTGACTTATGGCGAGTGTCTCGAGTCTTAGTATCCAGAATCTGTACTGGAGTCTCCACTGATCGCATGGTCGGCTCTAAGGTTAGCCTCTCAGGCTGAAGTAAATGAGACGGATGAGACATATATTACTTCAACGGGGACACATGAAATACATCATATAACTTGCCCAGCTCGGCGGGTAAATCAAGTCTGTAAACTACCGGGCCGATCCGCTCCGTCACAACATATGGCCCCACATACTTCGGGCTCAACTTGCCTTTCTGGCCAAAACGAAACACTCCCTTCATAGGGGATACTCTCAGAAATACCTGATCGCCCACGGTGAACTCCAGGTCACGTCTGCGCACATTGGCGTATGATTTCTGCCTATCCTTAGCTGACTTCATGTTAGCCCGGATTTGGCGTACTTCTGCTTGAACTTGTTCCAGACACTCTGGTCCTATAATGACCGTCTCACTCAACTCATCCCAGCATAATGGCATGTGGCATGGTCTACCGTATAATGCCTGGAATGGAGACATCTTGATCGAAGCATGGTAACTGTTGTTGTAACTAAACTCGATCAGATGTAACTTGTCAATCCAGCTGGTCGGAAAATCAAGTGCACATGCACGTAACATATCCTCAAGTGTCTGGATGGTGCGCTCACTCTGACCATCTGTCTATGGGTGGAACGCTGTACTTAGCTTCAGCTCGGTACCAAGCGCTTCCCGTGTGGATTTCCAGTACCTCGAGAGGAATCTGGTATCCTTATCAGACACGATAGTCTTCGGTACCCCATGGTGCCGAACAATCTCTCTATCAAAGAGCTCTGCAATTCTTGCCACTTTCCAAGTGTCCCTCATTGGAATGAATCGGGCCACCTTGGTCAGTCGGTCAACAACAACCCAAATCATATTCAGACCTCCCCTTGTAGGCGGAAGCCCTACTACGAAGTCCATAGAAATGTCATGGAACTTCCACTCAGGCACTGGCATTGGCTGTACCATACCACCAGGCCGTCGGTGCTCAAACTTGACGCTTCTAGCAAGTGAGACACCTCAATACATATCATTTACATCCTTTTCATTCCAGTCCACCAAAATACGTTTCATACCCTTGTACCATCTTTGAAGCTCCGGTGAATCGCATGGTAGAACATGGGATTCACTCAGTATGCGCTCCTTCAGCTCAGCGCTACTCCCGGAATAACACAGTCGGCCATTGAGCCTAATCAGGTCATCATCGTGGAGTTTGGAAGTCGTACTTCTGACCCTCGAATGTGCCATCAATAAGCTTCTGCCTGATCTCACATATACTGCTCGTCATCGTAGAGCATTCCGCACCTCTTCAACCAAGCTAGAATGAGAGGCTAGCGAATGGAGAGAGGGCTCGGCGACTCAATGTGTCAGCTACCACATTTGCCTTACCCTCTTTGTACTGTAAATTGATGTCGTAGTCGTTTAAGAACTCGACCCACCTTCTTTGTCTCATGTTCAACTCCTTCTGGGTGAACAAGTACTTTAAACTTTTGTGGTCATAATAAATTGTCACACTTACCCCATACAAATAATGTCGCCATATTTTCAATATGAAGACAATGGCACCCAGTTCTAAATCGTGGGTAGGGTAGTTCTCCTCATGCTTCTTCAGTTGTTGGGAGGCGTATGCCACGACCTTCCCGTGTTGCATCAACACACAACCCATACCTCTGCCTGACGCGTCGCAATATACCTCAAAACCATCTGGACCGTCTGGTATAGTCAGGACTGATGCAGATGTCAGAGCATCCTTGAGACTCTAGAAAGAACTCTCACAGTCAACTGTCCACTCGAATGGTGCATCCTTCTTCATCAAGGAAGTCATCGGCTTCGAGACACTGGAGAAGTCCTTCACAAACCTCCTATAATAACCTACCAGACCGAGGAAGCTCCGGATGTCGGTAACTGTCTTCGGCCTAGGCCATGCGCACTGCATCGATCTTTGCCGGATCACAGCGATCCCGGCCTCAGAAATCACATGACCAAGAAAGGATACTTGGTTCAACCAAAACTCACACTTAGAAAATTTCGCATACAACTAATTCTTTCTCAATGTTTGTAACACATTTCTCAGGTGGCTTTCATGCTCACCTCTCGATTTCGAGTACACAAGAATATTGTCGATGAAGACTACCACTAACTTGTCCAACTGATCTTGGAACAAGCGGTTCATTAAGTCCATGAACTTAGCTGGTGCATTGGATAAACCAAACGGCATAACCGTAAACTCATAATGTCCATATCTTGTTCTGAAAGCGGTCTTCTCTATGTCACACTCACGGATGGCAATCTGATGGTATCCGGATCGTAAATCTATCTTGGAGAACATTGATGCTCCTCTCAACTGATCAAATAAGTCGTCAATGCGTGGTAAAGGATAACGGTTCTTCACCGTAACTGCATTCAGCTCTCGATAGTCAATACACAGGCGGAGACTACCGTCCTTCTTCTTCACGAGGAGGACCGGTGCTCCCTATGGTGAAACGCTAGGGCGGATAAATCCCTTGTCGAGTAGGTCTCTCAGCTGCTCCCTGAGCTCTGTCATCTCGGCTGGAGCCATACAATAGGGCGCCTTCACAATTGGTCCGGTGCCCGGAACCAAATCAATCTCAAACTCAACTTCCCGTGCTGGCGGCATGCCTGGCAGTTCCTTAGGAAATACATCAGGAAACTCTGACACTACCGGCACATCTGGGCTAAACTCCGGGTCTCTCTCTATGTCTTGGACATAGCAGAGGTATACATCATTCCCTCGTCGTAATTCACGATACATGGCCATGGCGGTGATGATCTGAGTCGAAGGCTCCCTGGGCCTCTAACGGTAAGATATAGTAACCCCAGACGGGCTCCAAAGAAGCAGATGATGCTCGGCACACAGGATTCTGCCCTTGTACCGCTTCAACCAGTTCATCCCGACAATCACATCAAAACCAAGTCCGTCGAACTCTATCAAGTCGATCGGAAACTTTTCATCACGAATTCGAACAACAACATCTCGGTGGTAGTGGGTACACCTGATCCGCTCTTTCGACGGGAGAGTGACTAGAAAATCTGGCATCTCTTCACCGTCTAACCCCAGCCTCATCGCAAAAGATAGCGAGATAAATGTATGTGAGGCTCCGGAGTCGAACAAGATCGATGCATCCACTCCATTGACTGGAACGGTACCGGTGAGGATTGTGCCGCTCTTGCCGGCTTCAGCCTCTTTACAAACACCCAGTATACCTCCCGTTCCGAGTGCATAGCCTAATTCATTGGTAACTTATAAGTATTTGGTAACAACACGGATGATATACTTCGAACAACTCCATTTTATTGATTAACACTCCCTTCATATCACAAGTCGATTACATTGTAACTTAGCTAAATATAGCATTCTTAATATACAACTGGCTTAACACATTACATAATTATACAACGCTTTAAAACTGTCTGAAGGTCAAATTCAAATGTCCGGGTTTCATGTGTGTGGCATTGATCATTGCCGTTGGTGCGGTACTCAGTTTGATCTTCCTGATGCCATGATATAGCATCCTTGACTGCCCACCCATGATTAACACATCTCCTGATTTCAACACTAACTTCTTTGCGAGATCAGCACGCTTCTGCTCGCCATATATAAACACTGCGGTGTCACCAACGGACCAAGACACCACGGGTACTCCTTTACTTAGAGACTCGGGTGACTCGTCCTTATCTTGGTGTAAACCCAACCGTCCACCTTTCTGGTAGAAGTTCACAATACATAAATCTGCTTTAACACTTGGTATTGAATCTGATTCAACTTCCTGAGCAATTCCCACGGCGTGGTTAACGACCGCTAGGAACTCCTCAGTATCATCGGTACAATTGCTCCATCTTCAGCTCGCACTTCTTGATATGTCTTGGTGTAAGGATTCCAGTACTTACCCATGTACATCATTTTCAATTACATTCTCGATCCACTCGGGTATTCGGGTGTGTAGAATCCTCCGGGTGTTGCTCCCAGTTCATTGCATCGTCTGATGATGTGGATTTGTGCTTCCGGTGTCAGCTATCCATTTAAGAGTATCATACCTGGTTGGATGACCTGACATTGCTCCATAGGAAAGTCATGATGCTGATAGTGGTTTCTTCAAGGTTTGGTGTGGGTGGGATTAGATAACAAATATTGAAGGTTCCTAAATATTCAAATTACCTATTTTAGGTGACTTTCACATTATACTTTAATTCCTTACCCACATGGTAGTACACTTAGACTCACTGACACACATGCATGAAATGCGGTATGCAATCACTTGTTTCACTCAACAGTTTAGGCGGTACCAGGTCTAGTAGAGGGCCCTGGCGCCTCAGACCGGTCCACCACATTCAGGGCGGCCTTGCTAGGTCCTGACCCTTTCCCCTTCTGGGAATCAGTGTGCCTCTGATCAGTGGGTGGCTGATTAGTCGTCTTCAAGCCATCAATGGTCGCTGTGGCCTTACCCTTCCACTGCCACTTGGGCTTGTTGACTCTACTGTTGGGATTCCTGTAACACTCATAGTCACGGTGACCCCACTTTTTGCAGTAGCGACACTGCACGTCATTACCCTTGCAGTCCTTGCCGGGGTGGTCTCCGTTACACCACTTATAGTAGTAGTGGCGCTCCGGTCCAGAACCCGTTTTAGCTGCTATCACAATGCACAATTAATACTCACTTTGTAACTTAACAACATACACTTCAACTTGACACACAAGATTAAATAATTACCCTTAGGCGGGTAAGAGCGTAGGGGTTTCGCCGCATACGCGTACGTGAGCTTCAGTGGCTCCTCAGCTGTGGTGGTCTGGGCTTGGCCCTTGTCACCCTGGTGCTGACTCTTCTGGGGCTGGGGGTAAGGCTTCTTCTTCTTCTTTCCTCCCCCATACCCCTGCGGACTCTGGCCCTCGCTCGTGGCCTTGCGCTTGTGCGCATTCTCCTCGTCCCTCAAACGGACGGTAATCTCAACCTTAGCAGCGGCATGATAGCACTCCTGCAAGGTAGTATATTCAGCTGGCCCCACCCCATAGCGAAGACGGTGGCTGAGACCGTTGTAGAAACGATTTACCAGCACCCGGTTCGAGTATCCCAGGTCCGGTAACAGGTGGATAAGGCCGGTGAAGGCAGTGTAGTAGTCATCGACCGACATCTTATCCCTCTGCCTCAGACTATCCAGCTCTAGGCGCTTATCCTCTTGCACATGCACAGGATAATACTTGGCTCGCAGCAGAGCCGTATACTCTCTCCAACCAAACGGAGGATCCGCCATCCGGTCCTCTCTCACAAGCTTCCACCAACTTTGTGCCGAACCCTTTAGGTAGTAAGCGACAAGACAGACCTTAGCCCCTGCAGGCACATCCAAGGTCTCGTAGGCGGTCTCCAACTCGGAGATATACGCCTCCAGCTTACGAGGGTCGGTCTCCCCATTAAACGACGGGGGTCTCAAATCAGCCAACGCCTTGACCCAGTTGGTCCCTCGTGGCGGTGGTGGTTGAACTTCGGGCTGTTGCCCCTGCTGAATTGCAGCTACTAATTGTGGGACCATCTGGGCTACGGCGGCCGCTACAGCATCGGCCATGACTTGTGCCGTAGGGTTCTCTCCCTGGTTCCCAGTATCACCAATGCCGCGCCCGCGGCCTCGACCTCGTGGTCTACCTGACATCTGAATTCACACGAACACTTATTAGCATTGTGCTTGCACACTTATCGGTTCCAACGGTTGTAACGTTTCCCCGACAACAAGGTATCTCCACACTTAGTTAGTGATTAACCTTTACATAACTGCTCACTTAGGTAACTATGGTTAGGCTTCCTAACTCGGTATATTCCTAAGCTCGGTATTCTAGTCATCAGAGCGATACTTCGCTCTGATACCACTTTTTGTAACACCCCTATTACACACTTAACATTAAATGAAATCGCAGCGGAAAAACAACTAAACGATTCGGTGCTACAACGCCGTCAACCACCCACGTGGTGAACAAGGCAGAATAAATACAAGTGTACCGGTCTGATGATCAGACTCCCGAGCATTGGTACTAACAACCATATAATACATAACCACAAACCGAGTACTTAATACAAACCGTCACTGTAAATTGTACACACGAACTCTATTATCCACTGTAAACGACCGTCACTGTAACACGAACAGTACCGAAATATATCGCCACAGGAGCACAGGCGCATCCCGGGCTCAACATCCAAAATAACCAAAAGTAATTCTGCAGCCTAGAACCTATAGCCATTCCGCTTCCTCAATCCTCATCCTGCAGCAAAATATGGAGCCCCAAGGGGGTCAGCACCCTTGGCTGGTATGGTTAACGCGCAGCCCATCGGCTACTGGACGCGCAACTAATTGTCATGATGACTGACATTCCTTTTAACACATAACATATACATATGGCACAACACAATATTACATAGCACAACATCACATACATAGTGAATACACTTTCCACAAGACAAACCAGGAAGGTTATTCAACATAAGAAGCCTAGAGATGGTTTCACCCTCATGTTAAGCTTGTTACACACACTCGTTACCGTTGAACGAGTAACTTAAGTCACAGATGGTTCGGATATTGTGACCCGAACACACCACACAAACACATTTCCCACTAAACCGATCATAAGTCAGAATAGGTAAGCTTTGGAGGAAGCTAGCGGAGATCGAACGCCAAATAAAGGAGAACAATCTTAACATCATAAGAGTCGAATCTGATACAGATATCTACTCTTAAACTTACATGCATGACCGGTTAACCGGATTCCTCACTCCCCAGTTAGTACTTGTTAGAAGTTCAACAGTGGAACTTAACAAACAATTCACAACAAGTGGTGAGTCATGTTAGACACATACAAGGGAAATGAGTCACATCATAACATCACAATAATATAAACAACTGTAAACTCGTTACATGATTTAATCTTACAAGGTCATAAACACACAGAAAAACAAACAACACACAAGCCTGTGTAAACCGGTAGGCAACAGACTGCAAGAAAACCATACCTTTGTCCTTGCTTCGATTGATTTTCACCGTAGGCCACTCCTATACATAATTAAGAATGTCGGTTAATTAACTTACTTAACTTCAAATTTACTAAGTATCTTACATGTTTATGATATGTTTAAATGCCCAACTTATCCTTGGTTGCCTTCATTATACCCCCTAGGGTTAACTACAAAAGTCATATACTTTTATGCTTTTTTTGTTAAGTTTTGGTCAGTCCGACCCACCGTCCGACCCAACCAACTGGGTCGGACCCTTCCAGCAAACTTTCAGATTTGAAAAATTCTACTTCGTCCGACCCATGTCCGACCCAAGTCCTCGGGTCGGACCATCCCAGAAATTTTACCGTCTTTTAACTCACCATCCGACCCATGTCCGACCCAGGTCCTTTGGGTCGGACCGTTCCAGAACCACTTACTGACGTCTAACAGAGGCCGTCCGACCCAAACTTAGGTCGGCCCTCTGGGTCGGACGTCACCAGAACATGCTCACAAATTGTCAAATCTTCTCCAAAACTTTTCCTCAAGCCTTCTAATGTTTTCCAACACCACTTGGCACACTCAAACCCTCAGATAATATCCTTAAAACCCATTTTCCATCTCCTTAAACACTTACTCATTTCTTTCAAAAATTTCTAACACTTACAATGTTCTCTCCTTAGTTTTTCTAAGTGATGTTTCATACCTATGATAATCACTATGCCAAAATGTTTCCTCACCACTATTACATCATCTCCCAAGCATCTTTTCTTACAAACCAAACTCCTTGAATATCTCTACAAGTTTATAGCTCCTCCATGCAACACATCACTTCTTCTTATTCACCAACATTGCACAAGTCCTAAACACAATCTTACCATGATCTTGAACTATCCCAAAGCACTCATTTGCATTCTAAATCCTCTAAAACATTTCCTAAGTCCTTTTTACATCTTAGAATACCTTAATTCATGTTTCTTTCACTAGTAGAACACTTAACCACCCTAAACACTTCCTAACTCTCCAAACTCATTTTAAACACCCAAAACTTCTTATGCATTATCTAAATTTCGACATGGATTCTCCTAGAACATTACCAAGCCAAAACACATTGTTTTCACCATTAAACATCCAAGAGTACTTAAATCCATCAAGAACACTCTCACACACAAAACTTCACTCATTTAACACTACATCACAATATAGTGCATAATTTAAATTACTTGGCACTTAGGCCCTTAAATTGCACAAACCATAAATACTGAATTTCCACAATATATTTGCCTTTGACCTGCAAATACACTCAACAACACATATGCTCTTTTACTAGTCTCCTTGAGAACATTTTACTAAGTCATTTACCATTGGCTCTTTAAGTAGTTTTAATAAACCATATAAGCTCATTTCTCCTTAGACACTAAACCATATTAGGTTAGCATATTTACCTCTTTTCCTCACAAACTTCTCTTGTTTCCTTGACTAAAATCGGTAAGGCCTTAGGATTGCTTGTCACCTTCTAAATAATATTCAAGCAATGCAATGAGTAACCAAGCTTCATGCTTAATCTCATTATAAACCCTAGGTTTTACATTGTCTTAAAAGCATTAAGATAGTTGTTTTACCTTAGAACTTGAAGAGAGTTTGGATATGTATCAAGAGAGGACTCCACCTAGTCCATGAAAGGTTGAAATGAAGCTAGGACAAAGCAATAAGGACACCATTAAGGGTGATTTTCGGACAACACAAAAACATGAAGGAAACATCATTTTTCTTTGAGTTTCCTTACCTTGAAGCAAAGGAGAACAATAATATGTGAAAAGATGAGCTCAACCTCTCCCATCGAGATTCCTCTTGGCACCGAAATGGAGCTTTTGGAATTCTAAGAAGATGAAGTTGAAGAGCTAGATGAGACTAGAAGATTGGTGGTCTTGGTTTTTGATTTGGCAAAGTGAGCTAGGAGATATAAGAGGTTGAAGATGAAGAATGAGGGTGGTGGTGTTGTTGCTGTAGCAAAACCGTAGAAGAGAGCAAGAAGGAAGGTAGAAGACGTGGGAAATGAAGAGGGAAATGAGAGAATGAAGATGTTTGCTTTTAAGAGATATTTTATGTTAAAGCAAATAGTAACTTAAGTAGTCATTCTTTATTTGTTTAACAAGCTAACAAGAGTGGTGACTCACCACTAAGAAAACCGGCCCCTTAATGTTCTTAGGGGTATTTTAGTCCTTGTTGACCAATTAAATTACTTACATTGACATATGTTATAATCTAGCTTATTTTAGTTACTATTCACTAAAACAAGGCACATAGTTGTGAAATTTTTGATTTCCCATTGATTTAGACTTCCTAATGTGATACTAAGTAGTACACATATTAATTAAGAGTAATGATGGACATTTGCCATTCAAAACTCATTTACAAGACAATTTTTCAAAAATGTGCTTTAAGACTCCTTAAAGCACATTTTGTGTTTTAACTTGATTTCAAGCTCGCTTTTCCTTGGTAATTGGTTTAATATGTTCATTAATATTTAAATAAGGTCTTGGTAAGCTCATTAGGTCTTAACAAAGCTTATCCCAAGCTTAGAGCACATTTTAGCCCTAATTGACTTTAAGGCATTTATTTGTGTTTTCTATGGTTTAAATTGTTCTCTAATGTTTCTAAGACTCTTTTTAGTCTTAATATACCATATTTAAATGGTTAAACTACATACTAAGGTTTGGGGTATTTCAATCTACCCCCCTTAAAAGAACTTTGACCCAAAGTTTATACTTCCCACATATCCTAAATATTAGAACACGGGAATACATACAAACAATACTTCCATAACAACATTAACAACATACTTACATAACATCGGACACAAGGTCCATACAACAACATCATTCAGACACAACGGTCTGTAACTAACACATAACATAGACGATGTATTTAAATACACGTCGTACACACATAACCGAAACGGCTCTACCCCCCTTAAATGGGGTACGCCCCGTACCCTATAGACATGAACACTAAGAAGTAAACAATGACGGGTACTTCGCCTTCATCTTATCTTCCAGCTCCCAAGTGGCCTCCTCAATGTCCTGGTTAGACCAGAGAACCTTCACCACAGTCACTGACTTATGGCGAGTGTCTCGAGTCTTAGTATCCAGAATCTGTACCGGACTCTCCACTGATCGCATGGTCGGCTCTAAGGTTAGCCTTTCAGGCTGAAGTACATGGGACGGATGAGACATATATTTCTTCAATGGGGACACATGAAATACATCATGTAACTTGCCCAGCTCGGCAGGTAAATCATGTCTGTAAGCTACCGGGCCGATCCGCTCCGTCACAACATATGGCCCCACATACTTCGGGCTCAACTTGCCTTTCTGGCCAAAACGAAACACTCCCTTCGTGGGGGTACTCTCAGAAATACCTGATCGCCCACGGGGAACTCTAGGTCACGTCTGCGCACATCGGTGTATGATTTCTGCCTATCCTGAGCTGACTTCATGTTAGCCCGGATTTGGCGTACTTCTGCTTGAACTTGTTCCAGATACTCTGGTCCTATAATGACCTCTCACTCACTCATCCCAGCATAATGGCGTGCGCATGGTCTACCGTATAATGCCTGGAAGGGAGACATCTTGATCGAAGCATGGTAATTGTTGTTGTAGCTAAACTCGATCAGATGTAACTTGTCAATCCAGCTGGTCTGAAAATCAAGTGCACATGCACGTAACATATCCTCAAGTGTCTGGATGGTGCGCTCACTCTGACCATCTGTCTGTGGACTTAGCTTTAATCGTACCAAGCGCTTCCCGTGTGGATTTCCAGTACCTCGAGAGGAATCTGGTATCCCTATCAGACACGATAGTCTTCGGTACCCATGGTGCCGAACAATCTCTCTATCAAAGAGCTCTGCAAGTCTTGCCACTTTCAAGTGTCCCTCATCGGAATAATCCGGCCACCTTGTCAGTCGGTCAACAACAACCCAAATCATATTCAGACCTCCCCTTGTAGGCGGACCCTACTACGAAGTCCATAGAAATGTCATGGAACTTCCACTCAGGCACTGGCATTGGCTGTACCATACCACCAGGCCGTCGGTGCTCAAACTTGACCTTCTGGCAAGTGAGACACCTCAATACATAATCATTTACATCCTTTTTCATTCCAGTCCACCAAAAATAACGTTTCATACCCTTGTACATCTTTGAAGCTCCGGGGTGAATCGAAGTCGTAGAACAATGGGATTCACTCAGTATGCGCTCCTTCAGCTCAACGCTACTCCTCGGCATACACAGTCGGCCATTGAGCCTAATCAGGTCATCATCGTGGAGTCGGAAGTCGTACTTCTGACCCTCGAATGTGCCATCAATAAGCTTCTGCCTGATCTCTAACATATACTGATCCGTCATCTGAGCACTCCGCACCTCTTCAACCAAGCTAGAATGAGAGGCTAGCGAATGGAGAGAGTGTGCTCGGCGACTCAATGCGTCAGCTACCACATTTGCCTTACCCTCTTTGTACTGTAAATTGATGTCGTAGTCGTTTAAGAACTCGACCCACCTTCTTTGTCTCATGTTCAACTCCTTCTGGGTGAACGAGTACTTTAAACTTTTGTGGTCAGAATAAATTGTCACACTTACCCCATACAAATAATGTCGCCATATTTTCAATGCGAAGACAATGGCACCCAGTTCTAAATCGTGGGTAGGGTAGTTCTCCTTATGCTTCTTCAGCTGTCAGGAGGCGTATGCCACGACCTTCCCGTGTTGCATCAACACACAACCCATACCTTTGCCTGACGCGTCGCAATATACCTCAAAACCATCTGGACCGTCTGGTATAGTCAGGACTGGTGCAGATGTCAGAGCATCCTTGAGACTCTGGAAAGAACTCTCACAGTCGACTGTCCACTCGAATGGTGCATCCTTCTTCATCAAGGAAGTCATCGCCTTCTAGACACTGAGAAGTCCTTCACAAACCTCCTATAATAACCTGCCAGACCAGGAAGCTCCGGATGTCGGTAACTGTCTTCGGCCTAGGCCAGGTGCGCACTGCATCGATCTTTGCCGATCAACAGCGATCCCGGCCTCAGAAATCACATGACCAAGAAAGGATACTTGGTTCAACCAAAACTCACACTTAGAAAATTTCGCATACAACTGATTCTTTCTCAATGTTTGTAACACATTTCTCAAGTGGCTTTCATGCTCACCTCTCGATTTTGAGTACACAAGAATATCGTCGATGAAGACTACCACTACTTGTCCAACTGATCTTGGAACAAGCGGTTCATTAAGTCCATGAACTAGCTGGTGCATTGGATAAACCAAACGGCATAACCGTAACTCATAATGTCCATATCTTGTTCTGAAAGCGGTCTTCTCAATGTCACACTCACGGATGGCAATCTGATGGTATCCGGATCGTAAATCTATCTTGGAGAACATTGATGCTCCTCTCAACTGATCAAATAAGTCGTCAATGCGTGGTAAAGGATAACGATTCTTCATCGTAACTGCATTATGCTCTCGATAGTCAATACACAGGCGGAGACTACCGTCCTTCTTCTTCACGAAGAGGACCGGTGCTCCCCATGGTGAAACTACGGGGATAAATCCCTTGTCGAGTAGGTCTCTCAGCTGCTCCCTGAGCTCTGTCATCTAGGCTGGAGCCATAGGGGCCTTCGCAATTGGTCCGGTGCCTGGAACTAAATCAATCTCAAACTCAACTTCCCGTGCCGGCGGCATGCCCGGCAGTTCCTTAGGAAATACATCAGGAAACTCCGACACTACCGACACATCTGGGCTAAACTCCGTGTCTCTCTCTATGTCCTGGACATAGTAGAGGTATACATCATTCCCTCGTCGTAATTCACGATACATGGCCATGGCGGTGATGATCTGAGTCAAAGGCTCCCTAGGCCTCTTACGGTAAGATATAGTAACCCCAGACGGGCTCCGAAGAAGCAGATGATGCTCGGCACACTGGATTCTGCCCTTGTACCGCTCCAACCAGTTCATCCCGACAATCACATCAAAACCAAGTCCGTCGAACTCTATCAAGTCGATCTGAAAATTCTTCATCACGAATTCGAACAACAACATCTCGGTGGTAGCGGGTACACCTGATCCACTCTTTCGACGGGAGAGTGACTAGAAAA
Organism: Limonium bicolor; assembly: GCA_023374045.1. Taxonomy (NCBI): domain Eukaryota; kingdom Viridiplantae; phylum Streptophyta; class Magnoliopsida; order Caryophyllales; family Plumbaginaceae; genus Limonium; species Limonium bicolor. The sequence goes on from CM041776.1 coordinate 51,628,269, forward strand.
TCTTGCATCTCTTCACCGTCTAACCCCAGCCTCTTCGCAAAAGATAGCGAGATAAATGTATGTGAGGATCCGGAGTCGAACAAGATCGATGCATCCACGCCACTTACTGGAACGGTACCGGTGAGGATTGTGCCGCGCTTGCCGGCTTCTGCCTCATTACAAACGCCCAGTATACCTCCCGTTCCGAGTGCACAACCTAATTCATTGGCAACTTATAAGTATTTGGTAACAACACGGATGATATACTTCGAACAACTCCACTTTTTTATTAACACTCCCTTCACATCACAAGTCGATTACATTGTAACTTAGCTAAATATAGCATTCTTAATATACAACTGGCTTAACACATTACATAATTATACAAGGCTTTAAAACTGTCTGAAGTCAAATTCAAATGTCCGGGTTTCATGTGTGTGGAATTGATCACTGTCGTTGGTGCGGTATTCAGTTTGATCTTCCTGATGCCCTGATATAGCATCCTTGACTGCCCACCCATGATTAACAAATCTCCTGATTTCAACACTAACTTCTTTGCGAGATCAGCACGCTTCTGCTCGCCATATATAAACAGTACGGTATCACCAATGGACCAAGACACCACGGGTACTCCCTTACTTAGAGACTCGGGTGACTCGTCCTTGTCTTGGTGTAAACCCAACCGTCCACCTTTCTGGTAGAAGTTCACAATACATAAATCTGCTTTAACACTTGGTATTGAATTTGATTCAACTTGCTGAGCAATTCCCATGGCGTGGTTAACGACCGCTAGGAACTCCTCAGGTATCATCGGTACAGTTGCTCCATCTTCGGCTCGCACTTCTTGATATGTCTTGGTGTAAGGATTCCAGTCCTTACCCATGCACATCATTTTCAATTACATTCTCGATCCACTCGGGTATTCGGGTGTGTAGAATCCTCCGGGTGGTTCTCCCAGTTCATTGCATCGTTTGATGATGTGGATTTGTGCTTCCGGTGTCAGGTATCCATTTAAGAGTATCATACCTGGTTGGATGACCTGACATTGCTCCATAGGAAAGTCGGTGATGCTGATAGTGGTTTCTCAGGGTTTGGTGTGGGTGGGATTAGATTACAAATATTGAAGGTTCCTAAATATCCAAATTACCTATTTTAGGTGACTTTCACATTATACTTTAATTCCTTACCCACATGGTAGTACACTTAGACTCACTAACACACATGCATGAAATGCGGTATGCAATCACTTGTTTCACTCAACAGTTTAGGCGGTACCAGGTCTAGTAGAGGGCCCTGGCGCCTCAGACCGGTCCACCACATTCAGGGCGGCCTTGCTAGGTCCCGACCCTTTCCCCTTCTGGGAATCAGTGTGCCTCTGATCAGTGGGTGGCTGATTAGTCGTCTTCAGGCCATCAGTGGTCGCTGTGGCCTTACCCTTCCACTGCCCCTTGGGCTTATTGACTCTGCTGTTGGGGTTCCAGTAACACTCATAGTCACGGTGACCCCACTTTTCGCAGTAGCGACACTGCACGTCATTACCCTTGTAGTCCTTGCCGGGGTGGTCTCTGTTACACCACTTATAGTAGTAGTGGCGCTCCGGTCCAGAACCCGTGTTAGCTGCTATCACAATACACAATTAATACTCACTTTGCAACTTAACCACATACACTTCAACTTGACACACATGATTAAATAACCCTTAGGCGCGTAAGAGCGTAGTGGTTTCGCCGCATACGCGTACGTGAGCTTCAGTGGCTCCTCAGCTATGGTGGTCTGGGCTTGGCCCTTGTCACCCTGGTGCTGACTATTCTGGGGCTGGGGGTAAGGCTTCTTCTTCTTCTTCTTTCCTCCCCCATACCCCTGCGGACTCTGGCCCTCGCTCGTGGCCTTGCGCTTGTGCGCATTCTCCTCGTCCCTCAGACGGACGGTAATCTCAACCTTAGCAGCGGCATGATAGCACTCCTGCAAGGTAGTATATTCAGCTGGCCCCATCCCATAGCTAAGACGGTGGCTGAGACCGTTGTAGAAACGGTTTACCAGCACCCGGTTCGAGTATCCCAGGTCCGGTAACAGGTGGATAAGGCCGGTGAAGGCAGTGTAGTAGTCATCGACCGACATCTTATCCCCCTGCGTCAGACGATCCAGCCCTAGGCGCTTAGCCTCTTGCACATGCACAGGATAATACTTGGCTCGCAGCAGAGCCGTATACTCTCTCCAACCAAACTGAGGATCCGCCATCCGGTCCTCTCTCACAAGCTTCCACCAACTTTGTGTCGAACCCTTTAGGTAGTAAGCGGCAAGACAGACCTTAGTTCCTGCAGGCACATCCAAGGTCTCGTAGGCGGTCTCCAACTCGGAGATATATGCCTCCACCTTACGAGGGTCGGTCTCCCCATTAAACGACGGGGGTCTCAAATAAGCCAACGCCTTGACCCAGTTGGTCCCTTGTGGCGGTGGCGGTGGTGGTTGAACTTCGGGCTGTTGCCCCTGCTGAATTGCAGCTACTAATTGTGGGACCATCTGGGCTACGGCGGCCGCTACAGCATCGACCATGACTTGTGCCGTAGGGTTCTCTCCCTGGTTCCCAGTATCACCAATGCCGCGCCCGCGGCCTCGACCTCGTGGTCTACCTGACATCTGAATTCACACGAACACTTATTAGCATTGTGCTTGCACACTTATCGGTTCCAACGGTTGTAACGTTTCCCCGACAACAAGGTATCTCCACACTTAGTTAGTGATTAACCTTTACATAACTGCTCACTTAGGTAACTATGGTTAGGCTTCCTAACTCGGTATATTCCTAAGCTCGGTATTCTAGTCATCAGAGCTATACTTCGCTCTGATACCACTGTTTGTAACACCCCTATTACACACTTAACATTAAATGAAATCGCAGCGGAAAAACCACTAAACAATAACTAATCGATTCGGTGCTACAACGCCGTCAACCACCCACGTGGTGAACAAGGCAGAATAAATACAAGTGTACCGGTCTGATGATCAGACTCTCGAGCATTAGGTACTAACAACCATATATATATACATAACCAACAAACCGAGTACTTAATACAAACCGTCATTTTAAATTGTACACACGAACTCTACTGTCCACTGTAAACGACCATCACTGTAACATGAACAGTACCGAAATATATCGCCACGGGAGCATAGGCGCATCCCAGGCTCAACATCAAAAATAACCAAAAGTAATTCTGCAGCCTAGAACCTATAGCCATTCCGCTTCCTCGATCCTCATCCTACAGCAAAAATATGGAGCCCCCAAGGGGGTCAACAACCCTTGGCTGGTATGGTTAACGCGCAGCCCATCGGCTACAGGGATACGAGCAACTAATTGTCCTGATGACATGGCATTCCTTTTTACACATAACATATACATATGGCACAACAACAATATTGCATAGCACAACATCACATACATAGTGAATACACTTTCCACAATGACAAACCACGAAGGTTATTCAACATAAGAAGCCTAGAGAATGGTTCACCCTCATGTTAAGCTTGTTACACACACTCGTTACCATTCTGTTAGTCGAACGAGTAACTTAAGTCACAGATGGTTCGGATATTGTGACACGAACACACCACACAAACACATGTTCCCACTAAACCGATCATAAGTCATAATAGGTAAGCTTTGGAGGAAGCTAGCGCGAGATCGAACGCCAAATAAAGGAGAACATATTAACATCATAAAGTCGAATCTGATACAGATATCTACTCTTAAACTTACATGCATGACCGGACAACCGGATTCCTCACTCCCCAGTTAGCACTTGTTAGAAGTTCAACAGTGGAACTTAATAAACAATTCACAACAAGTGGTGAGTCATGTTAGACACATACAAGGGAAATGAGTCACGTCATAACATCACAATAATATAAAAATTTGTAACTCGTTACATGATTTAATCTTACAAGGTCATAAACACACAGAAAAACAAACAAAACACAAGCCGGTGTAAACCGGTAGGCAACAGACTGCAAGAAAACCATACCTTGGTCCTTGCTTCAATTGATTTTCACCGTAGGCCACTCCTATACATAATTAAGAATGTCGGTTAATTAACTTACTTAACTTCAAATTTACTAAGTATCTTACATGGTTATATGATATGTTTAAATGCCCAACTTATCCTTGGTTGTCTTCATTATACCCCCTAGGGTTAACTACATAAGTCATATACTTTTATGTTTTTTTTGTTAAGTTTTGGTCAGTCCGACCCACCGTCCGACCCAACCAACTGGGTCGGACCCTTCCAGTAACTTTCAGATTTGAAAAATTCTACTTCGTCCGACCCATGTCCAACCCAAGTCCTCTGGGTCGGACTATCCCAAAAATTTTACCGTCTTCTAAACTCACCCGTCTGACCCATGTCCGACCCAGGTCCTCTGGGTCGGACCATTCCAGAACCATTTACTAGCGTCTAACAGAGGCCGTCCGACCCAAACTTGGGTCGGCCCCCTGGGTCGGACGTCACCAGAACATGCTCACAAATTCTCAAATCTTCTCCAAACTTTTCCTCAAGCCTTCTAATGTTTTCCAACACCACTTGGCACACTCAAACCCTAACATAATATCCTTAAAACCCATTTTCCATCTCCTTAAACACTTACTCATTTCTTACAAAAATTTCTAACACTTACAATGTTCTCTCCTTAGTTTTTCTAGTGATGTTTCATACCTATGATAATCACTATGCCAAAATGTTTCCTCACCACTATTACATCATCTCCCAACCATCTTTTCTTACAAACCAAACTCCTTGAATATCTCTACAAGTTTATAGCTCCTCCATGCAACACATCACTTCTTCTTATTCACCAGCATTACACAAGTCCTAAACACAATCTTACCATGATCTTGAACTATCCCAAAGCACTCATTTGCATTCTAAATCCACTAAAACATTTCCTAAGTCCTTCTTACATCTTAGAATACCTTAATTCATGTTTCTTTCACTAGTAGAACACTTAACCACCCTAAACACTTCCTAACTCTCCAAACTCATTTTAAACACCCAAAACTTCTTATGCATTATCTAAATTTTGACATGGGTTCTCCTAGAACATTACGAAGCCAAAGCACATTGTTTTCACCATTAAACATCCAAGAGTACTTAAATCCATCAAGAACACTCTCACACACAAAACTTCACTCATTTAACACTACATCACAATATAGTGCATAATTTAAATTGCTTGGCACTTAGGCCCTTAAATTGCACGAACCATAAACACTGAATTTCCACAATATATTTGCCTTTGATCTGCAAATACACTCAACAACACATATGCTCTTTTACTAGTCTCCTTGAGAACATTTTACTAAGTCATTTACCATTGGCTCTTTAAGTAGTTTTAATAAACCATATAAGCTCATTTCTCCTTAGACACTAAACCATATTAGGTTAGCATATTTACCTCTTTTCCTCACAAACTTCTTTCTTGTTTCCTTGACTAAAATCGGTAAGGCCTTAGGATTGCTTGTCACCTTCTAAATAATATACAAGCAATGCAATGAGTAACCAAGCTTCATGCTTAATCTCATTATAAACCCTAGGTTTTACATTGTCTTAAAAGCATTAAGATAGTTGTTTTACCATAGAACTTAAAGAGAGTTTGGATATGTATCAAGAGAGGACTCCACCTAGTCCATGAAAGGTTGAAATGAAGCTAGGACAAAGCAATATAAGGACACCATTAAGGGTGATTTTCGGACAACACAAAAACATGAAGGAAACATCATTTTTCTTTGAGTTTCCTTACCTTGAAGCAAATGAGAACAATAATATGTGAAAAGATGAGCTCAAGCTCCTCCATGGAGATTTTTCTTGGCACTGAAATTGAGCTTTTGGAATTCTAAGAAGATGAAGTTGAAGAGCTTGATGAGACTAGAAGATTGGTGGTCTTGGTTTTTGATTTGGCAAAGTGAGCTAGGAGATATAAGAGGTTGAAGATGAAGAATGATGGTGGTGGTGTTGTTACTGTAGCAAAACCGTAGAAGAGTGCAAGAAGGAAGGTAGAAGACGTGGGAAATGAAGAGGGAAATGAGAGAATGAAGATAAGTTTGCTTTTTAGAGATATTTATATGTTAAAGCAAATAGTAACTTAACTAGTCATTCTTTATTTGTTTAACAAGCTAACAAGAGTGGTGACTCACCACTAAGAAAACCGGCCCCATTAATGTTCTTAGGGGTATTTTAGTCCTTGTTGACCAATTAAATTACTTACATTGACATATGTTATAATCTAGCTTATTTTAGTTACTATTCTCTAAAACAAGGCACATAGTTGTGAAATTTTTGATGTCCCATTGATTTAAACTTCCTAATGTGATACTAAGTAGTACACATATTAATTAAAGAGTAATGATGGACATTTAGCCATTCAAAACTCATTTACAAGACAATTTTTCAAAAATGTGCTTTAAGACTCCTTAAAGCACATTTTGCCTTTTAACTTGTTTTCAAGCTTGGTTTTCCTTGGTAATTGGTTTAATATGTTCATTAATATATAAATAAGGTCTTGGTAAGCTCATTAGGTCTTAACCAAGTTTATCCCAAGCTTAGAGCACATTTTAGCCCTAATTGACTTTAAGGCATTTATTTGTGTTTTCTATGGTTTAAATTGTTCTCTAATGTTTCTAAGACTCTTTTTAGTCTTAATATACCATATTTAAATGGTTAAACAACATACTAAGGTTTGGGGTATTTCAATCTACCCCCCTTAAAAGAACTTTGTCCCCAAAGTTCATACTTCCCACATATCCTAAATATTAGAACACGGGAATACATATAAACAATACTTCCATAACAACATTAACAACATACTTACATAACATCGGACACAAGGTCCATACAACAACATCATTCAGACACAACGGTCTGTAACATAACAACATAACATAGACGATGTATTTAAATACGTCATACACACATAACCGAAACGGCTCTACCCCCCTTAAAAGGGGTACGCCCCGTACCCTATAGACATGAACACTAAGAAGTAAACATTGAGGGGTACTTCGCCTTCATCTTATCTTCCAGCTCTCAAGTGGCCTCCTCAATGTCCTGGTTAGACCAGAGAACCTTCACCACTCTCACTGACTTATGGCGAGTGTCTCGAGTCTTAGTATCCAGAATCTGTACCGGAGTCTCCACTGATCGCATGGTCGGCTCTAAGGTTAGCCTTTCAGGCTGAAGTACATAAGACGGATGAGACATATATTTCTTCAACGGGGACACATGAAATACATCATGTAACTTGCCCAGCTCGGCAGGTAAATCAAGTCTGTAAGCTACCGGGCCGATCCGCTCCGTCACAACATATGGCCCCACATACTTCGGGCTCAACTTGCCTTTCTGGCCAAAACAAAACACTCCCTTCATGGGGGATACTCTCAGAAATACCTGATCGCCCACGGCGAACTCCAGGTCACGTCTGCGCACATCGGCGTATGATTTCTGCCTATCCTGAGCTGACTTCATGTTAGCCCGGATTTGGCGTACTTCTGCTTGAACTTGTTCCACATACTCTGGTCCTATAATGACCGTCTCACTCAACTCATCCCAGCATAATGGCGTGCGACATGGTCTACCGTATAATGCCTGGAAGGGAGACATCTTGATCGAAGCATGGTAATTGTTGTTGTAGCTAAACTCGATCAGATGCAACTTGTCAATCCAGCTGGTCTGAAAATCAAGTGCACATGCACGTAACATATCCTCAAGTGTCTGGATGGTGCGCTCACTCTGACCATCTGTCTATGGATGGAACGCTGTACTTAGCTGCAACTCGGTACCAAGCGCTTCCCGTGTGGATTTCCAGTACCTCGAGAGGAATCTGGTATCCCTATCAGACACGATAGTCTTCGGTATCCCATGGTGCCGAGCAATCTCTCTATCAAAGAGCTCTACAAGTCTTGCCACTTTCCAAGTGTCCCTCATCGGAATAAATCCGGCCACCTTGGTCAGTCGGTCAACAACAACCCAAATCATATTCAGACCTCCCCTTGCAGGCGGAAGCCCTACTATGAAGTCCATAAAAATGTCATGGAACTTCCACTCAGGCACTGGCATTGGCTGTACCATACCACCAGGCCGTCGGTGCTCAAACTTGACCTTCTGGCAAGTGAGACACCTCAATACATAATCATTTACATCCTTTTTCATTCCAGTCCACCAAAAATAACGTTTCATACCCTTGTACATCTTTGAAGCCCCGGGGTGAATCGAAGTCGTAGAACAATGGGATTCACTCAGTATGTGCTCCTTCAGCTCAGAGCTACTCCTCGGAATACACAGTCGTAGAACAATCAGGTCATCATCGTGGAGTCGGAAGTCGTACTTCTGACCCTCGAATGTGCCATTAATAAGCTTCTGCCTGATCTCTAACATATACAGATCCGTCATCTGAGCACTCCGCACCTCTTCAACCAAGCTAGAATGAGAGGCTCGCGAATGGAGAAAGTGTGCTTGGCGACTCAATGCATCAGCTACCACATTTGCCTTACCCTCTTTGTACTGTAAATTGATGTCGTAGTCGTTTAAGAACTCGACCCACCTTCTTTGTCTCATGTTCAACTCCTTCTGGGTGAACAAGTACTTTAAACTTTTGTGGTCAGAACAAATTGTCACACTTACCCCATACAAATAATGTCGCCATATTTTAATGCGAAGACAATGGCACCCAGTTCTAAATCGTGGGTAGGGTGGTTCTCCTCATGCTTCTTCAGCTGTCGGGAGACGTAGGCCACGACCTTCCCGTGTTGCATCAACACACAACCCATACCTCTGCTTGACGCGTCGCAATATACCTCAAAACCATCTGGACCGTCTGGTATAGTCAGGACTGGTGCAGAGGTCAGAGCATCCTTGAGACTCTAGAAAGAACTCTCACAGTCGACTGTCCACTCGAATGGTGCATCCTTCTTCATCAAGGAAGTCATCGGCTTCGAGACACTAGAGAAGTCCTTCACAAACCTCCAATAATAACCTGCCAGACCGAGAAGCTCTGGATGTCGGTAACTGTCTCCGGCCTAGGCCAGGTGCGCACTACATCGATCTTTGCCAGATCAACAGCGATCCCGACCTCAGAAATCACATGACCAAGAAAGGATAATTGGTTCAACCAAAACTCACACTTAGAAAATTTCGCATACAACTGATTCTTTCTCAATGTTTGTAACACATTTCTCAGGTGGCTTTCATGCTCACCTCTCGATTTCGAGTACACAAGAATATCGTCGATGAAGACTACCACTAACTTGTCCAACTGATCTTGGAACAAGTGGTCATTAAGTCCATGAACATAGCTGGTGCATTAGATAAACCAAACGGCATAACTGTAAACTAATAATGTCCATATCTTGTTCAGAAAGCGGTCTTCTCTAGTCACACTCACAGATGGCAATCTGACGGTATCCAGATCGTAAATCTATCTTGGAGAACATTGATGCTCCTCTCAAATGATCAAATAAGTCGTCAATGCGTGGTAAAGGATAACGGTTCTTCACCGTAACTGCATTCAGCTCTCGATAGTCAATACACAGGCGGAGACTACCGTCCTTCTTCTTCACGAAGAGGACCGGTGCTCCCTATGGTGAAACGCTAGGGCGGATAAATCCCTTGTCGTGTAGGTCTCTCAGCTGCTCCCTGAGCTCTGTCATCTCGGCTGGAGCCATATGATAGGGCGCCTTCGCTATTGGTCCGGAGCCCGGAACCAAATCAATCTCAAACTCAACTTCCCGTGCTGGCGGCATGCCCGGCAGTTACTTAGGAAATACATCAGGAAACTCCGACACTACCGGCACATCTGGGCTAAACTCCGGGTCTCTCTCTATGTCCTGGACATTGTAGAGGTATACATCATTCCCTCGTCGTAATTCACGATACATTGCCACGGTGGTGATGATCTGAGTCGAAGGCTCCCTGGGCCTCTGACGGTAAGATATAGTAACCCCAGACGGGCTCCGAAGAAGCAGATGATGCACGGCACACAGGATTCTGCCCTTGCACCGCTCCAACCAGTTCATCCCACAATCACATCAAAACCAAGTCCGTCGAACTCTATCAAGTCGATCGGAAACTCTTCATCACAAATTCGAAACAACAACATCTCGGTGGTAGCGGGTACACCTCATCCGCTCTTTCGACAGGAGAGTGACTAGAAAATCTGGCATCTCTTCACCATTAAACCCCAGCCTCTTCGCAAAAGATAGCGAGATAAATGTATGTGAGGCTCCGAGTCGAACAAGTCGATGCATCCACGCCATTGACTGGAATGGTACCGGTGAGGATTGTGCCGCTCTTACCGGCTTCTGCCTCATTACAAACGCCCAATATACCTCCCGTTCCGAGTGCACAACCTAATTCATTGGCAACTTATAAGTATTTGGTAACAACACGGATGATATACTTCGAACAACTCCACTTTATTGATTAACACTCCCTTACATCACTTGTCGATTACATTGTAACTTAGATAAATATAGCATTCTTAATATACAACTGGCTTAACACATTACATAATTATACAAGGCTTTAAAACTATCTGAAGGTCAAATTCAAACGTCCGGGTTTCATGTGTGTGGCATTGATCACTACCGTTGGTGCGGTATTCAGTTTGATCTTCCTGATGCCATGATATAGCATCCTTGACTGCCCACCCATGATTAACACATCTCCTAATTTCAACACTAACTTCTTTACGAGATCAGCACGCTTCTGCTCGCCATATATAAACACTGCGGTATCACCAATGGACCAAGACACCACGAGTACTCCCTTACTTAGAGACTCGGGTGACTCGTCCTTATCTTTGTGTAAACCCAACCGTCCACCTTTCTGGTAGAAGTTCACAATACATAAATCTGCTTTAACACTTGGTATTGAATCTGATTCAACTTGCTGAGCAATTCCCACGGCGTGGTTAACGACCGCTAGGAACTCCTCAGGTATCATCGGTATAGTTGCTCCATCTTCAGCTCGCACTTCTTGATATGTCTTGGTGTAAGGATTCCAGTGCTTACCCATGCACATCATTTTCAATTTCATTCTGATCCACTCGGGTATTCGGGTGTGTAGAATCCTCCGGGTGTTGCTCCCAGTTCATTGCATCGTCTGATGATGTGGATTTGTGCTTCCGGTGTCAGGTATCCATTCAAGAGTATCATACCTGGTTGGATGACCTGACATTGCTCCATAGGAAAGTCGGTGATGCTGATAGTGGTTTCTTCAGGGTTTGATGTGGTGGGATTGGATAACAAATATTGAAGGTTCCTAAATTTCCAAATTACCTATTTTAGGTGACTTTCACATTATACTTTAATTCCTTACCCACATGGTAGTACACTTAGACTCACTAACACACATGCATGAAATGCGGTATGCAATCACTTGTTTCACTCAACAGTTTAGGCGGTACCTGGTCTAGTAGAGGGCCCTGGCGCCTCAGACCGGTCGACCACATTCAGGGCGGCCTTGCTAGGTCCCGACCCTTTCCCCTTCTGGGAATCAGTGTGCCTCTGATCAGTGGGTGGCTGATTAGTCGTCTTCGGGCCATCAGTGGTCGCTGTGGCCTTACCCTTCCACTGCCCCTTGGGCTTGTTGACTCTGCTGTTGGGGTTCCGATAACACTCATAGTCATGGTGACCCCACTTTTCGCAGTAGTAGCGACACTGCACGTCATTACCCTTGCAGTCCTTGCCGGGGTGGTCTCCGTTACACCACTTACAGTAGTAGTGGCGCTCCGGTCCAGAACCCGTGTTAGCTGCTATCACAATACACAATTAATACTCATTTTGTAACTTAATAACATACACTTCAACTTGACACACATGATTAAATAATTACCCTTAGGCGGGTAAGAGCGTAGGGTTTCGCCGCATACTCGTACGTGAGCTTCAGTGGCTCCTCAGCTGTGGTGGTCTGGGCTTGGCCCTTGTCACCCTGGTGCTGACTCTTCTGGGGCTGGGGGTAAGGCTTCTTCTTCTTCTTTCCTCCCCCGTACCCCTGCGGACTATGGCCCTCACTCGTGGCCTTGCGCTTGTGTGCATTCTCCTCGTCCCTCAGACGGACGGTAATCTCAACCTTAGCAGCGGCATGATAGAACTCCTGCAAGGTAGTATATTCAGCTGGCCCCATCCCATAGCGAAGACGGTGGCTGAGACCGTTGTAGAAACGGTTTACCAGCACCCGGTTCGAGTATCCCAGGTCTGGTAACAGGTGGATAAGGCCGGTGAAGGCAGTGTAGTAGTCATCGACTGACATCTTATCCCCCGGCCTCAGACTATCCAGCTCTAGGCGCTTAGCCTCTTGCACATGCACAAGATAATACTTGGCTCGCAGCAGAGCCGTATACTGTCTCCACCCAAACTGAGGATCCGCCATCCGGTCCTCTCTCACAAGCTTCCACCAACTTTGTGCCGAACCCTTTAGGTAGTAAACGGCAATACGGACCTTAGCTCCTACAGGCACATCCAAGGTCTCGTAGGCGGTCTCCAACTCAGAGATATACGCCTCCAGCTTACGAGGGTCGGTCTCCCCAAAAACGACGGGGGTCTCAAATCAGCCAACGCCTTGACCCAGTTGCTCGCTCGTGGCGGTGGCGGTGGTGGTTGAACTTCGGGCTGTTGCCCCTGCTGAATTGCAGCTACTAATTGTGGGACCATCTGGGCTCGGCGGCCGCTATAGCGTCGGCCATGACTTGTGCCGTAGGGTTCTCTCCCTAGTTCCCAGTATCACCAATGCCGCGCCCGTGGCCTCGACCTCGTGGTCTACCTGACATCTGAATTCACACGAACTCTTATTAGCATTGTGCTTGCACACTTAGTGGTTAACCTTTACATAACTGCTCACTTAGGTAACTATGGTTAGGCTTCCTAACTCGGTATATTCCTAAGCTCGGTATTCTAGTCATCAGAGCGATACTTCGCTCTGATACCACTTTTTGTAACACCCCTATTACACACTTAACATTAAATGAAATCGCAGCGGAAAAACAACTAAACAATAACTAAACGATTCGGTGCTACAACGCCGTCAACCACCCACGTGGTGAACAAGGCAGAATAAATACAAGTGTACCGGTCTGATGATCAGACTCCCGAGCATTAGGTACTAACAACCATATATATACATAACCAACAGACCAAGTACTTAATACAAACTGTCACTGTAAATTGTAGACACGAACTCTACTGTCCACTGGAACGACCGTCACTGTAACACGAACAGTACCGAAATATATCGCCACGGGAGCACAGGCGCATCCCGGGCTCAACATCCAAAATAACCAAAAGTAATTCTGCAGCCTAGAACCTATAGCCATTCCGCTTCCTCGATCCTCATCCTGCAGCAAAAATATGGAGCCCCCAAGGGGGTCAGCAACCCTTGCCAGGTATGGTTAACGCGCAGCCCATCGGCTACCGGGATACGCGCAACTAATTGTCATGATGACATGGCATTCCTTTTAACACATAACATATACATATGGCGCAGCAACAATATTGCATAGCACAACATCACATACACAGTGAATACACTTTCCACAATGACAAACCAGGAAGGTTATTCAACATAAGAAGCCTAGAGAATGGTTCACCCTCATGTTAAGCTTGTTACACACACTCGTTACCGTTCTATTAGTCGAACGAGTAACTTAAGTCACAGATTGTTCGGATATTGTGATCCGAACACACCCCACAAACACATGTTCCCACTAAACCGATCATAAGTCAGAATAGGTAAGCTTTGGAGGAAGCTAGCGGGAGATCGAACGCCAAATAAAGGAGAACAATCTTAACATCATAAGAGTTGAATCTGATACAGATATCTACTCTTAAACTTACATGCATGACCGGACAACCGGATTCCTCACTCCCCAGTTAACACTTGTTAGAAGTTCAATAGTGGAACTTAACAAACAATTCACAACAAGTGGTGAGTCATGTTAGACACATACAAGGGAAATGAGTCACATCATAACATCACAATAATATAAACAACTGTAAACTCGTTACATGATTTAATCTTACAAGGTCATAAACACATAGAAAAACAAACAACACACAAGCCGGTGTAAACCGGTAGGCAACAGACTGCAAGAAAACCATACCTTGGTCCTTGCTTCGATTGATTTTCACCGTAGGCCACTCCTATACATAATTAAGAATTTCGGTTAATTAACTTACTTAACTTCAAATTTACTAAATATCTTACATGGGTATATGATATGTTTAAATGCCCAACTTATCCTTGGTTGTCTTCATTATACCCCCTAGGGTTAACTACATAAGTCTTATACTTTTATGTTTTTTTTGTTAAGTTTTGGTCAGTCCAACCCACCGTCCGACCCAACCAACTGGGTCGGACCCTTCCAGTAACTTTCAGATTTGAAAAATTCTACTTCGTCCGACCCATGTCCGACCCAAGTCCTCTGTCGGACTATCCCAGAAATTTTACCATCTTTTAAACTCACCCGTCCAACCCATGTCCTCTGGGTCGGACCACTCCAAAACCACTTACTAGCGTCTAACAGAGGCCGTCCGACCGAAACTTGGGTCGGCCCCCTGGGTGGACGTCACCATAATATACTCACAAATTGTCAAATCTTCTCCAAACTTTTCCTCAAGCCTTCTAATGTTTTCCAACACCACTTGGCACACTCAAACCCTCACATAATATCCTTAAAACCCATTTCCATCTCCTTAAACACTTACTCATTTCTTACAAAAATTTCTAACACTTACAATGTTTTCTCCTTACTTTTTCTAAGTGATGTTTCATACCTATTATAATCACTATGCCAAAATGTTTCCTCACCACTATTACATCATCTCCCAAGCATCTTTTCTTACAAACCAAACTCCTTGAATATCTCTACAAGTTTATAGCTCCTCCATGCAACATATCACTTCTTCTTATTCACCAACATTGCACAAGTCCTAAACACAATCTTACTATGATCTTGAACTATCCCAAAGCACTCATTTGCATTCTAAATCCTCTAAAACATTGCCTAAGTCCTTTTTACATCTTAGAATACCTTAATGCATGTTTCTTTCACTAGTAGAACACTTAACCACCCTAAACACTTCTTAACTCTCCAAACTCATTTTAAACACCCAAAACTTCTTATGCATTATCTAAATTTCGACATGGGTTCTCCTAGAACATTACCAACCAAAACACATTGTTTTCACCATTAAACATCCAAGAGTACTTAAATCCATCAAGAACACTCTCACACACAAAAGTTCACTCATTTAACACTACATCACATTATAGTGCATAATTTAAATTTCTTGGCACTTAGGCCCTTAAATTGCACGAACCATAAACACTGAATTTCCACAATATATTTGCCTTTGACCTGCAAGTACACTCAACAACACATATGCTCTTTTACTAGTCTCCTTGAGAACATTTTACTAAGTCATTTACCATTGGCTCTTTAAGTAGTTTTAATAAACCATATAAGCTCATTTCTCCTTAGACACTAAACCATAATAGGTTAGCATATTTACCTCTTTTCCTCACAAACTTCTTTCTTGTTTCCTTGACTAAAATCGGTAAGGCCTTAGTATTGCTTGTCACCTTCTAAATAATATACAAGCAATGCAATGAGTAACCAAGCTTCATGCTTAGGTTTTAAATTGTCTTAAAAGCATTAAGATAGTTGTTTTACCTTAGAACTTGAAGAGAGTTTGGATATGTATCAAGAGAGGACTCCACCTAGTCCATGAAAGGTTGAAATGAAGCTAGGACAAAGCAATATAAGGACACCATTAAGGGTGATTTTCGGACAACACAAAAACATGAAGGAAACATCATTTTTCTTTGAGCTTCCTTACCTTGAAGCAAAGGAGAACAATAATATGTGAAAAGATGAGCTCAAGCTCCTCCCATGGAGATTCCTCTTGGCACCGAAATGGAGCTTTTGGAATTCTAAGAAGATGAAGTTGAAGAGCTTGATGAGACTAGAAGATTGGTGGTCTTGGTTTTTGATTTGGCAAAGTGAGCTAGGAGATATAAGAGGTTGAAGATGAAGAATGATGGGGGTGGTGTTGTTGCTGTAGCAAAACCGTAGAAGAGAGCAAGAAGGAAGGTAGAAGACATGGGAAATGAAGAGGGAAATGAGAGAATGAAGATAAGTTTGCTTTTAAGAGATATTTATATTTTAAAGCAAATAGTAACTTAAGTAGTCATTCTTTATTTTTTTAACAAGCTAACAAGAGTGGTGACTCACCACTAAGAAAACTGGCCCCCTTAATGTTCTTAGGGGTATTTTAGTCCTTGTTGACCAATTAAATTACTTACATTGACATATGTTATAATCTAGCTTATTTTAGTTACTATTCACTAAAACAAGGCACATAGTTGTGAAATTTTTGATTTCCCATTGATTTAGACATCCTAGTGTGATACTAAGTAGTACACATATTAATTAAATAGTAATGATGGACATTTAGCCATTAAAAACTCATTTACAAGACAATTTTTCAAAAATGTGCGTTAAGACTCTTTAAAGCACATTTTGTGTTTTAACTTGTTGTCAAGCTTGCTTTTCCTTGGTAATCTGTTTAATATGTTCATTAATATATAAATAAGGTCTTGGTAAGCTCATTAGGTCATAACCAAGCTTATCCCAAGCTTAGTGCACATTTTAGCCCTAATTGACTTTAAGGCATTTATTTGTGTTTTCTATGGTTTAAATTGTTCTCTAATGTTTCTATGACTCTTTTTAGTCTTAATATACCATATTTAATTTGTTAAACAACATACTAAGGTTTGGGGTATTTCAATCTACCCCCCTTAAAAGAACTTTGTCCCCAAAGTTCATACTTCCCACATATCCTAAATATTAGAACACGGGAATACATATAAACAATACTTCCAAAACAACATTAACGACATACTTACATAACATCGGACACAAGGTCCATACAACAACATCATTCAGACACAACGGTCTGTAACATAACAACATAACATAGATGATGTATTTAAATACACGTCGTACACACATAACCGAAACGGCTCTATCCCCCTTAAAAGGGGTACGCCCCGTACCCTATAGACATGAACACTAAGAAGTATACAATGATGGGTACTTCGCCTTCATCTTATCTTCCAGCTCCCAAGTGGCCTCCTCAATGTCCTGGTTAGACCAGAGAACCTTCACCAGTCTCACTGAAATACATCATGTAACTTGCCCAGCTCGGCGGGTAAATCAAGTCTGTAAGCTACCGGGCCGATCCGCTCCGTCACAACATATGGCCCCACATACTTCGGGCTCAACTTGCCTTTCTGGCCAAAACGAAACACTCCCTTCATGGGGGATACTCTTAGAAATACCTGATCGCCCACGGCGAACTCCAGGTCACGTCTGCGCACATCGGCATATGATTTCTGCCTATCCTGAGCTGACTTCATGTTAGCCCGGATTTGGCGTACTTCTGCTTGAACTTGTTCCAGATACTCTGGTCCTATAATGACCGTCTCACTCGACTCATCCAAGCATAATGGCGTGCGGCATGGTCTATCGTATAATGCCTGGATGGGAGACATCTTGATCGAAGCATGGTAACTGTTGTTGTAGCTAAACTCGATTAGATGTAACTTGTCAATCCAGTTGGTCTGAAAATCAAGTGCACATGCATGTAACATATCCTCAAGTGTCTGGATGGTGCGCTCACTCTAGCCATCTGTCTGTGGGTGGAACGCTGTACTTAGCTTCAGCTCGGTACCAAGCGCTTCCCGTGTGGATTTCTAGTACCTCGAGAGGAATCTGGTATCCCTATCAGACACGATAGTCTTCGGTACCCCATGGTGCCGAACAATCTCTCTATCAAAGAGCTCTGCAAGTCTTGCCACTTTCCAAGTGTCCCTCATCGGAATAAATCGGGCCACCTTGGTCAGTCGGTCAACAACAACCCAAATCATATTCAGACCTCCCCTTGTAGGTGGAAGCCCTACTACGAAGTCCATAGAAATGTCATGGAACTTCCACTCAGGCACTGGCATTGGCTGTACCATACCACCAGGCCGTCGGTGCTCAAACTTGACCTTCTGGCAAGTGAGACACCTCAATACATAATCATTTACATCCTTTTTCATTCCAGTCCACCAAAAATAACGTTTCATACCCTTGTACATCTTTGAAGCTCCGGGGTGAATCGAAGTCGTAGAACAATGGGATTCACTCAGTATGCGCTCCTTCAGCTCAACGCTACTCCTCGGCATACACAGTCGGCCATTGAGCCTAATCAGGTCATCATCGTGGAGTCGGAAGTCGTACTTCTGACCCTCGAATGTGCCATCAATAAGCTTCTACCTGATCACTAACATATACTGATCCGTCATCTGAGCACTCCGCACCTCTTCAACCAAGCTAGAATGAGAGGCTAGCGAATGGAGAGAGTCTGCTCGGTGACTCAATGCGTCAGCTACCACATTTGCCTTACCCTCTTTGTACTGTAAATTGATGTCGTAGTCATTTAAGAACTCGACCCACCTTCTTTGTCTCATGTTCAACTCCTTCTGGGTGAACAAGTACTTTAAACATTTGTGGTCAGAATAAATTGTCACACTTACCCCATACAAATAATGTCGCCATATTTTAAATGCGAAGACAATGGCACCCAGTTCTAAATCGTGGGTAGGGTAGTTCTCCTCATGCTTCTTCAGCTGTCGGGAGGCGTATGCCACGACCTTCCCATGTTGCATCAACACACAACCCATACCTCTGCCTGACGCGTCGCAATATACCTCAAAACCATCTGGACCGTCTGGTATAGTCAGGACTGGTGCAGATGTTAGAGCATCCTTGAGACTCTGGAAAGAACTCTCACAGTCGACTGTCCACTCGAATGGTGCATCCTTCTTCATCAAGGAAGTCATCGGCTTCGAGACACTGGAGAAGTCCTTCACAAGCCTCCTATAATTACCTGCCAGACCAAGGAAGCTCTGGATGTCGGTAACTGTCTTCGGCCTAGGCCAGGTGCGCACTGCATCGATCTTTGCCGGATCAACAGCGATCCCGGCCTCAGAAATCACATGACCAAGAATGGATACTTGGAACAAGCGGTTCATTAAGTCCATGAACTTAGCTGGTGCATTGGATAAACCAAACGGCATAACCGTAAACTCATAATGTCCATATCTTGTTCAGAAAGCGGTCTTCTCTATGTCACACTCACGGATGGCAATCTGATGGTATCCAGATCGTAAATCTATCTTGGAGAACATTGATGCTCCTCTCAACTGATCAAATAAGTCATCAATGCGTGGTAAAGGATAACGGTTCTTCACCGTAACTGCATTCAGCTCTCGATAGTCAATACACAGGCGGAGACTACCGTCCTTCTTCTTCACGAAGAGGACCAGTGCTCCCCATGGTGAAACGCTAGGGCGTATAAATCCCTTGTCAAGTAGGTCTCTCAGCTGCTCCCTGAGCTCTGTCATCTCAGCTGGAGCCATACGATAGGGCGCCTTCGCAATTGGTCTGGTGCCCGGAACCAAATCAATCTAAAACTCAACTTCCTGTGCTGGCGGCATGCCCGGTAGTTCCTTAGGAAATACATCAGGAAACTCTGACACTACCGGCACATCTGGGCTAAACTCCGGGTCTCTCTCTATGTCCTGGACATAGCAGAGGTATACATCATTCCCTCGTCGTAATTCACGATACATGGCCATGGCGGTGATGATCTGAGTCGAAGGCTCCTTGGGCCTCTGACGGTAAGATATAGTAACCCCAGACGGGCTCTGAAGAAGCAGATGATGCTCGGCACACAAGATTTTGCCCTTGTACCGCTCCAACCAGTTCATCCCGATAATCACATCAAAACCAAGTCCGTCGAACTCTATCAAGTCAATCGGAAACTCTTCATCACGAATTCGAACAACAACATCTCGGTGGTAGCGGGTACACCTGATCCGCTCTTTCGACGGGAGAGTGACTAGAAAATCTGGCATCTCTTCACCGTCTAACCCCAGCCTCTTCGTAAAAGATAGCGAGATAAATGTATGTGAGGCTCCGGAGTCGAACAAGATCGATGCATCCACGCCATTGACTGGAAAGGTACCGGTGAGGATTGTGCCGCTCTTGCCGGCTTCTGCCTCATTACAAACGCCCAGTATACCTCCCGTTCCGAGTGCACAGCCTAATTCATTGGAAACTTATAAGTATTTGGTAACAACATGGATGATATACTTCGAACAACTCCACTTTATTGATTAACACTCCCTTCACATCACAAGTCGATTACATTGTAACTTAGATAAATATAGCATTCTTAATATACAACTGGCTTAACACATTACATAATTATACAAGGCTTTAAAACTGTCTGAAGGTCAAATTCAAACGTCCGGGTTTCATGTGTGTGGCAATGATCACTGCCGTTGGTGCGGTATTCAGTTTGATCTTCCTGATGCCATGATATAGCATCCTTGACTGTCCACCCATGATTAACACATCTCCTGATTTCAACACTAACTTCTTTGCGAGATCAGCACGCTTCTGCTCGCCATATATAAACACTGCGGTATCACCAATGGACCAAGACACCACGGGTACTCCCTTACGTAGAGACTCGGGTGACTCGTCCTTATCTTGGTGTAAACCTATCCGTCCACCTTTCTGGTAGAAGTTCACAATACATAAATCTGCTTTAACACTTGGTATTGAATCTGATTCAACTTGTTGAGCAATTCCCACGGCGTGGTTAACGACCGCTAGGAATTCCTCAGGTATCATCGGTACAGTTGCTCCATCTTCAGCTCGCACTTCTTGATATGTCTTGGTGTAAGGATTCCAGTCCTTACCCATGCATCATTTTCAATTTCATTCTCGATCCACTCAGGTATTCAGGTGTTTAGAATCCTCCGGGTGTTGCTCCCAGTTCATTGCATCGTCTGATGATGTGGATTTGTGCTTCCGGTGTTAGGTATCCATTTAAGAGTATCATACCTGGTTGGATGACCGGACATTGCTCCATAGGAAAGTCGGTGATGCTGATAGTGGTTTCTTCAGGGTTTGGTGTGGGTGGGATTGGATAACAATATTGAAGGTTCCTAAATTTCCAAATTACCTATTTTAGGTGACTTTCACATTATACTTTAATTCCTTACCCACATGGTAGTACACTTAGACTCACTAACACACATGCATGAAATGCGGTATGCAATCACTTGTTTCACTCAACAGTTTAGGCGGTACCTGGTCTAGTAGAGGGCCCTGGCGCCTCAGACCGGTCCCCACATTGAGGGCGGCCTTGCTAGGTCCCGGCCCTTTCCCCTTCTGGGAATCAGTGTGCCTCTGATCAGTGGGTGGCTGATTAGTCGTCTTCGGGCCATCAGTGGTCGCTGTGGCCTTACCCTTCCACTGCCCCTTGGGCTTGTTGACTCTGCTGTTGGGGTTCCGGTAACACTCATAGTCACGGTGACCCCACTTTTCGCAGTAGCGACACTGCACGTCATTACCCTTCCAGTCCTTGCCGGGGTGGTCTCCGTTACACCACTTACAGTAGTAGTGGCGCTCCGGTCCAGAACCCGTGTTAGCTGCTATCACAATACACAATTAATACTCACTTTGTAACTTAACAACATACACTTCAACTTGAGACACATGATTAAATAATTACCCTTAGGCGGGTAAGAGCGTAGGGGTTTCGCCGCATACGCGTACGTGAGCTTCAGTGGCTCCTCAGCTGTGGTGGTCTGGGCTTGGCCCTTGTCACCCTGGTGCTGACTCTTCAGGGGCTGGGGGTAAGGCTTCTTCTTCTTCTTTCCTCCCCCGTACCCCTGCGGACTCTGGCCCTCGCTCGTGGCCTTGCGCTTGTGCGCATTCTCCTCGTCCCTTAGACGGACGGTAATCTCAACCTTAGCAGCGGCATGATAGCACTCTTGCAAGGTAGTATATTTAGCTGGCCCCATCCCATAGCGAAGACGGTGGCTGAGACCGTTGTAGAAACGGTTTACCAGCACCCGGTTCGAGTATCCCAGGTCCGGTAACAGGTGGATAAGGCCGGTGAAGGCAGTGTAGTAGTCATCGACCGACATCTTATCCTCCTGCCTTAGACTATCCAGCTCTAGGCGCTTAGCCTATTGCACACGCACAGGATAATACTTGGCTCACAGCAGAGCCGTATACTCTCTCCAACCAAACTGAGGATCCGCCATCCGGTCCTCTCTCACAAGCTTCCACCAACTTTGTGCCGAACCCTTTAGGTAGTAAGCGGCAAGACTGACCTTAGCTCCTGCAGGCACATCCAAGGTGTCGTAGGCGGTCTCCAACTCGGAGATATACGCCTCCAGCTTACGAGGGTCGGTTTCCCATTAAACGACGGGGGTCTCAAATCAGCCAACGCCTTGACCCAGTTGGTCCCTCGTGGCGGTGGCGGTGGTGGTTGAACTTCGGGCTGTTGCCCCTACTGAATTGCAGCTACTAATTGTGGGACCATCTGGGCTACGACGGCCGCTACAGCATCGGCCATGACTTGTGCCGTAGGGTTCTCTCCCTGGTTCCCAGTATCACCAATGCCGCGCCCGCGGCCTCGACCTCGTGGTCTACCTGACATCTGAATTCACACGAACACTTATTAGCATTGTGCTTGCACACTTATCGGTTCCAACGGTTGTAACGTTTCCCCGACAACAAGGTATCTCCACACTTAGTTAGTGGTGAACCTTTACATAACTGCTCACTTAGGTAACTATGGTTAGGCTTCCTAACTTGGTATATTCCTAAGCTCGGTATTCTAGTCATCGCTCTGATACCACTTTTTGTAACACCCCTATTACACACTTAACATTAGGTACTAATAACAAGTGTACCGGTCTGATGATCAGACTCCCGAGCATTAGGTACTAATAACCATATATATACATAACCGACAGACCGAGTACTTAATACAAACCGTCACTGTAAATTGTACACACGAACTCTACTGTCCACTGTAAACGACCGTCACTGTAACACGAACAGTACCGAAATATCACCACGGGAGCACTGGCGCATCCCGGGCTCAACATCCAAAATAACCAAAAGTAATTCTGCAGCCTAGAACCTATAGCCATTCAGCTTCCTCGATCCTCATCCTGCAGCAAAAATATGGAGCCCCCAAGGGGGTCAGCAACCCTTGGCTGGTATGGTTAACGCGCAGCCCATCGGCTATCGGGATATGCGCAACTAATTGTCATGATGACATGGCATTCCTTTTAACATATAACATATACATATGGCACAACAACAATATTGCATAGCACAACATCACATACATAGTGAATACACTTTCCACAATGACAAACCAAGAAGGTTATTCAACATAAGAAGCCTAGAGAATGGTTCACCCTCATGTTAAGCTTGTTACACACTCGTTACCGTTCTGTTTGTCGAACGAGTAACTTAAGTCACAGATGGTTCGGATATTGTGACCCGAACACACCACACAAACACATGTTCCCACTAAACCGATCATAAGTCAGAATAGGTAAGCTTTGGAGGAAGCTAGCGGGAGATTGAACGCCAAATAAAGGAGAACTATCTTAACATCATAAGAGTTAAATCTGATACAGATATCTACTCTTAAACTTACATGCATGACCGGACAACCGGATTCCTCACTCCCTAGTTAGCACTTGTTAGAAGTTCAACAGTGGAACTTAACAAACAATTCACAACAAGTGGTGAGTCATGTTAGACACATACAAGGGAATGAGTCACGTCATAACATCACAATAATATAAACAACTATAAACTCGTTACATGATTTAATCTTACAAGGTCATAAACACACAAAAAAACAAACAACACACAAGCCGGTGTAAACCGGTAGGCAACAGACTGCAAGAAAACCATACCTTGGTCCTTGCTTCGATTGATTTTCACCGTAGGCCACTCCTATACATAATTAAGAATGTCGGTTAATTAACTTACTTAACTTCAAATTTACTAAGTATCTTACATGGTTATATGATATGTTTAAATGCCCAACTTATCCTTGGTTGTCTTCATTATACCCCCTAGGGTTAACTACATAAGTCATATAGTTTTATGTTTTTTTTTGTTAAGTTTTGGTCAGTCCGACCCACCGTCCGACTTAACCAACTGGGTCGGACACTTCCAGTAACTTTCAGATTTGAAAAATTCTACTTCGTCCGACCCATGTCTGACCTAAGTCCTCTGGGTCGGACCATCTCAGAAATTTTACCGTCTTTTAAACTCACCCGTCCGACCCATGTCCGACCCAGGTCCTCTGGGTCGGACCGTTCCAGAATCACTTACTGCGTCTAACAGAGGCCGTCCGACCCAAACTTGGGTCGGCCCCCTGGGTCGGACGTCACCAGAACATGCTCACAAATTGTCAAATCTTCTCCAAACTTTTCCTCAAGCCTTCTAATGTTTTCCAACACCACTTGGCACACTCAAACCCTATATAATATCCTTAAAACCCATTTTCCATCTCCTTAAACACTTACTCATTTCTTACAAAGATTTCTAACACTTACAATGTTCTCTCCTTAGTTTTTCTAAGTGATGTTTCATACCTATGATAATCACTATGCCAAAATGTTTCCTCACCACTATTACATCATCTCCCAAGCATCTTTTCTTACAAACCAAACTCCTTGAATATCTCTACAAGTTTACAGTTCCTCCATGCAACACATCACTTCTTCTTATTCACCAACATTGCAATTCCTAAACACAATCTTACCATTATCTTGAACTATCCCAAAGCACTCATTTGCATTCTAAATCATCTAAAACATGCCTAATTCCTTTTTAGATATTAGAATACCTTAATGCATGTTTCTTTCACTAGTAGAACACTTAACCACCCTAAACACTTCCTAACTCTCCAAACTCATTTAAACACCTAAAACTTCTTATGCATTATCTAAATTTCGACATGGGTTCTCCTAGAACACTACGAAGCCAAAACACATTGTTTTCACCATTAAACATCCAAGAGTACTTAAATCCATCAAGAACACTCTCACGCACAAAACTTCACTCATTTAACACTACATCACAATATAGTGCATAATTTAAATTGCTTGGCACTTAGGCCCTTAAATTGAACAAACCATAAACACTGAATTTCCACAATATATTTGCCTTTGACCTGCAAATACACTCAACAACACATATGCTCTTTTACTAGTCTCCTTGAGAACATTTTACTAAGTCATTTACCATTGGCTCTTTAAGTAGTTTTAATAAACCATATAAGCTCATTTCTCCTTAGACACTAAACCATATTAGGTTAGCATATTTACCTCTTTTCCTCACAAACTTCTTTCTTGTTTCCTTGACTAAAATCGGTAAGGCCTTAGGATTGCTTGTCACCTTCTAAATAATATACAAGCAATGCAATGAGTAACCAAGCTTCATGCTTAATCTAATTATAAACCCCAGGTTTTACATTGTCTTAAAAGCATTAAGATAGTTGTTTTACCTTAGAACTTGAAGAGAGTTTGGATATGTATCAAGAGAGGACTCCACCTAGTCCATGAAAGGTTGAAATGAAGCTAGGACAAAGCAATATAAGGACACCATTAAGGGTGATTTCGGACAACACAAAAACATGAAGGAAACATCATTTTCATTGAGTTTCCTTACCTTGAAGCAAAGGAGAACAATAATATGTGAAAAGATGAGCTCAAGCTCCTCCCATGGAGATTCTCTTGGCACCGAAATGGAGCTTTTGGAATTCTAAGAAGATGAAGTTGAAGAGCTTGATGAGACTAGAAGATGGTGGTCTTGGTTTTTGATTTGGCAAAGTGAGCTAGGAGATATAAGAGGTTGAAGATGAAGAATGATGGTGGTGGTGTTGTTGGTGTAGCAAAACCGTAGAAGAGAGCAAGAAGGAAGGTAGAAGACGTGGGAAATGAAGAGGGAAATGAGAGAATGAAGATAAGTTTGCTTTTAAGGATATTTATATGTTAAAGCAAATAGTAACTTAAGTAGTCATTCTTTATTTGTTTAACAAGCTAACAAGAGTGGTGACTCACCACTAAGAAAACCGGCCCCTTAATGTTCTTAGGGGTATTTTAGTCCTTGTTGACCAATTAAATTACTTACATTGACATATTTATAATCTAGCTTATTTTAGTTACTATTCACTAAAACAAGGCACATAGTTGTGAAATTTTTGATTTCCCATTGATTTAGACTTCCTAATGTGATACTAAGTAGTACACATATTAATTAAAGAGTAATGATGGACATTTAGCCATTCAAAACTCATTTACAAGACAATTTTTCAAAAATGTGCTTTAAGACTCCTTAAAGCACATTTTATGTTTTAACTTGTTTTCAAGCTTGGTTTTCCTTGTAATTGGTTTAATATGTTCATTAATTATAAATAAGGTCTTGGTAAGCTCATTAGGTCTTAACCAAGCTTATCCCAAGCTTAGAGCACATTTTAGCCCTAATTGACTTTAAGACATTTATTTGTGTTTTCTATGGTTTAAATTGTTCTCTAATGTTTCTAAGACTCTTTTTAGTCTAATATACCATATTTAAATGGTTAAACAACATACTAAGGTTTGGGGTATTTCAAATTTAGAAGCAACCAGGTGTCAATCCACGGGACTTGAGGTAAATAAGTCTAGCCTTAGGCAATGGGTAACTAAAGAGGGGTTTGTTGGTTTTAGGAATAATAGACATGAAAAAAAATAGCATATAAATTAAAGTGATAAATTGGGAGTGGAACGGTACTCTAGGTTCAGGGAGTTGTTTCACTAGCTAGGTTCTGCATATTCTACTACTTAAACGGAGACTTGGATCGGCTTGTAATTCTCAATTATCTATTCTGTATTAAGTCCTAATTCCAGATAGCTCATCTAGACATGACACGTAGTTCTAGTCAAGACTTAACAAGTATATCTAGATGGTTTATTCGCACAGAATTACTAGTCTGGTTTGGTCCGGACTAAAGCTCCTAATTGCTAATGTAATCTATCCGATTGCAATTATCACAGGTAACAGGTTAATAGGACCGTCAGTGCTAATCGCCTTTATCTGATCATAACACGATTCGAGGGCTTATAATAAATTCATGACGTTTATTAAAAGAACTTAAAAGCATTAACCTGAACAATCCAAATAGTCTCAATAAAGCAAAAAATAATGCAGAGTTTAACTAATTACAACATCCTTTCCCCCAGAGTATATCCTCTTAGCTAGACATAGCAATTGAAAAAATAAATAGAGAGTTAGGAGAAATCATATGTTACGAAGATCCTCTTGCTTGCTCCGCCCTTCGTCCTTGCGCTATGCTGGTTTGGAGGTTGGATTCGGCGACAATGAAGTGGTCTGGATGAAATGGAGTGAAAATGGAAAATTTGGAAATGTTTGTGAGACGTCCGGCTAAACTGGGTCGGACGCAGATCTGGACGTCTCTAAATGATGTGTGTGGATGTGGGGTGTGTTGTGAGTGAGCGATGAAGGTTTTGGAGGAATTTTAATGAACGGAGATGGAATGAGTCGTGAGCGAGAGGGATTAGTTGAGAGGGAGAGGATGAGAGTTGACTGCAAGTCTGGTACGAATTGAAATGGAAGGAGAATGAGTTTAAATAGGCTTAGAAATAAACATAGGTTAGTGGTGAGTTTGGTGAGTGGGTGATTAATTGAGCATGGGTGTGTATTAATAAATGTTGCAGTATGGGTTAAACCGCCGCTCGACTGATAATTGCGCCGAAAGCCTGATTATCAACGTGATGCATTTTTATTTTGTTTTTTGTGTGACGTCCAGATCTGTGTCCGGATCCGGATGTGACACCGAACTTTTAGATCTGAAACTCAGGTTATATCTGGATCTGTGTCCGGATCCGGACAAGACACGAACTTTTGGAGCTGGATCTCTGGTCACGTCCGGCTTGAGTCCGGATTCAGACATGAGACATCCGGATTTGTGTCCGGATTTGCGTCCGGCTGGGTTTGGCCGGATGTGACCAATTTTGTCTTTTTTTCCGGATTTGTTCCCCGTTTGTTGTGTTGAAATCCTTATGATGTAAAATCTTCATTTCCCTGGGTTTTTCATATATTTAACATATAAAGTGCATCAGTTTATATCATAACAATCTTAGGAAAACACATAATAAGTGGAAAACATTGCCTAAATTTTTACAGATTATAGGGTAATTAGACCCTAAAAAGCCTATATGTTTCACACTTATCAACTTCCTCACACTTCAGCTTTTGCTTGTCCTCTAGCAAATAAGGAATAAAAATATCTCTAAAACCATCACATAATCTCAAGATTAAACAGGTGCAGAGGGAAATCAAGCAAAGTGACGAATGAAAGAATAATCTTGCTCTTTAGAGGTAGGTTTTCACAAACAGTGAAGGAAGAACAATTTTGTAAAAGCATAGAGAAACTAGATTGTAGAAAACAAGTTAGCTTAGTTTAGGACTTTCCACCAATTTTCATTCCTCTAACCTTTGGATGACAAGGGGTGTGAAGTAATGCCTTATTCCGTAATACCTTTCAACACCACGTACTCATGATCAAAAGCATAAATTTAACTACAATTATCTTTTCTGTAAGCGAAAGCATTCTCCTTCAAGAATTATGTATAAAGCAAGCTAATATTGAAAATTTTTGCAGAGTTATTCCGTAACCTAGACTTTTCTCTCTATCCTTGAGATGGTGTTGGGCCAACTATCCCAGATCTCGAGACCTTAGGTAGATAGGTGTTAAGGCATCTTAAGACTTAATAACCGGATAGACGAGGCCTGCTATTGTTAGGAAAAAAAAATTGATCAGCGGAGTACCTTGCCTTATCCTTTTCATTCCAAACATTCTCTTCATTTCCAAAGTCCCAAGCTAAAATAATCTGGTTTCCATAACTAGCGAATCCACCTGGTTTCAATGAAAATAGAGTATTTTTGAAATAAAATTATTATCAAGCCTCATCAAGCAAAATGATTCTTACAGTTGTCACTTGGTTTAATTTCAAATGCTCCTGTAGTTATTTCATCGTATTTATTGGTGTGCACAGACATTAGAGCAGCAAAAAAGCAAGTGTGGCATTAAAGAACAACTAACATGTTTTCAGGGAAAGGTCTCTCCTTCCCCACACTTAAGAGGAGCAATGCCCTCATTGGTCAGAAAATAAATGCAGGTAAATGAGCTTTCAAAACATGTTATACTCATAATAGATGCATGTGCAATAATGAAGCCGCAACGCAAGAAAGGTGGAACATTAAAAGTTAAAGTAGGAACTGAGACTCCCCTGGTGTCATAGATTGAGGAAGGTGGCCTTCCTCACACTTGAAGTTTTGCAGGGGTTGAGATATTCCTCGCAGAGTGACAGACAATATGCGTTTTATGCATAGTAAAAGTTACTAGATTTCCACTGGGAAGTATGACCACAGAATAAAGTGCATTAACTCGAACGACAGGGAATATTTGAATCGTTATGAGGAATATTAGAGAAAGAATACTCCCTAGAATTCAAGCTTAGCAGACGTTCGAAAGTAGTGTGGTTCCAATTCCCGTACTTATAGCCGTTTGTTTCGCAGTAGAGATGTCGTGTAAATTAATCATGTATGAACGCTGCACTGCTCAGGGAAACGGGAAATTTAGCAATTCAGAATTTAAGCACTACTAAATAGAAACACCATCACTTCACCTGTCAGTCTCGTGTTTTACCGTTAGTGTTAACAAAAAAATAAAAAAAATAAACTAATTCAGAAAAATAGAAAAGTACATAAAAACAAATAAGATAAAAGAAAGCAGTAAAGATAGGATGGCTGCCACTGAGGCGGTGGTGGTGGCGGAGGTCTCGCGCCCAACTAGGCAATGAGCATCTGCATGAGCTGGTTGTTCTGGGCCTGCTGAGCGGCTGCCTCTCTCTGGTGAGCAGATGCCTCTGCCATGAACCGAGCAATCTCTCGCTGAAAAGCATCACTGCGCTCCAAGCGCTCTGTGAGCATAGTCTGGGTGTCGCGGATAGAAGTCTGCTCTGCCTGGAGGTGCTCCTGTGTCTGGCGGATGTCATCTATGTGTCCCTCCATGCACACCTGGCGCTGCTGGACATCCCCGAACTGCTGCTGCACATCCCCGACCTGCTGTTGTACAGCTCCAAACTGCTGCTCCATACCCCAAACCGCTGCTCCATCCGCTGCTGCTGCTGGAGAATGGAGTCCATCAGAGTCTGCATCTCTGGTGGGATGCTCATCACTGGGGGCGTAGGGGGCGCCATGGTAGCAGTAGGCGCTGAAGTAGAGCTAGAGCTCGTAGAGGTGCCGGTCGATCCTAGACCCGAGCTGCCCCTCACCCAGCTACCGTCATCCAGACAAATGAAGCCCCATCTCCTGAAGGTCCCAAGGGGGATGGGTGTCTCTCCCTCCCTCACCTCGAGACCGGTGAAGATCTCCTCGGGGAGTGTGGAGACAAGAAGATGCTGGATAAAAATGGGGAAGATGGGGGTGATCTTCTTCTTCGTCCTCAGATAAGTCACCACCTTATGCAGCTGCCTAAACATCACGAAAGGGAGCGAGAGCTGCTGAGATGGTGGATGTGGTACGGCCAGGAGGTAGTCGAGGAGAGCACAATCCTCGTCAGAAGCATCATTTCCAACATGAGGCCGGATCTGATGACTGAGGATCTGTGCAAGGGTCCTCTGGGGGAGGGAGGGGAAGAGAGCATATGGGAGTACGGTCTTAATTTCCTCACCTCGTCGGCGAGTAGTACTCCCGACCTCTTGTAACCACCTAGACTTACTCTGCCTAAGCGTATCCCCTGAAAAATCCAAATGGGTAGCATCATTGTCCGGGAGGAATAAAAAAACACTGAAAGTCTCAGGGGTTACCTCAACCGGAAGCTGGCGCACATAGGATGTGATCATGTTCGTCGTATCTGATGCCACAGCATTGGCATAGAACTCCCGTACCAAGTCCGGAGAGAAGACACCCACGCCCATGCGCAAGATGCTGCTGGTGCCAATACCCTCAAATATGTCTGTAAGCCCGGCGGCAGCTGATGCCTCTGCGCTGATGCGCCTCTCAATGACGAAGGACCCGCCCTGCTCATACCAAGTCTGGGCGGCAACAGATCGGAAGCCATCAGGGCGTAATGGGGTGGCGGCTGGCATTGACTGGTCGTCGGCGCGTGGGTTCCTCGAAGAAGACCCCGTGCGCGTAGCACCTCGTCCTCTAGTGCGTGCCATCTACACGATAAACAAATGAAGTAAGAAACCTAAATAGCAAGAAAAGAGAAGCAAAAGATACACCAATACCCGAAACTGATCGAGCAGCATGTTCTATTTGAACATATTCTTGCACATAGTTAGCCTAAGATTACCAAGGAATTAAAACATCTAAACATAGCAAACAATAGCATTAAAAAGTACAACATAAACCTAGAAAAAAATTGCAGAAAAATTGGAAAATTTTAACATGTCAGGATCCACGTCCGGGTCAACTTAGCCGGACGCAGATCCGGACGCAACGAAGAACCCTAAAAAAAAATTCGCTGCAAATAGAGCAGCGGTGACAGCACGAAAATCAAATCACAAGCTCCTAAATCTCACAGAAGGTCTCATATGTTCGCATCACAACATCAAATTACCATCATAAACTACCAGGCACTATCTAATCTACTGCAAATCTAGACAAAATCGAATTAAAAACGCAAGTAGTGAAAACCTGTTGCGATTGTTGGTTTGCGGTTTGAAATTAGGGAAAACGTGGGTGACGGTGGTGGTGCAGTGGCTTCGGGGCGGCGCGACGGCGAAGGGGAAGGACGGTGGTGGTTGTGGTTGTGGTTGTGGTGGTGGCGTTAATGGAGGAAGGAGAAATATTTTTTTAGTGCGAGTTCGTGTTCGACGGGGGAAGAAGGAAGAAGAAAGAAAGAAAGAAGAAGGAAGAAAGAAAGAAAATCGCGCGCGCGATATTAGTGACGTCCAGTTGTTCCGTCCGGATCCGGACAGGTTAGGGTTTGTGTGACCGGAATTGTGTCTGGCTACGTTTAGCCGGACACGTTAAAATGCCTTTTATATATATATTAAATTAAATTAAATTTAAAACCATTAATCTAAAACACCTCATTTATTTAAAAATGAAAACATTTCCAAAAATAATTAAACAAAAATAAAACAAATACAAGAAATGTAGAAATGAAATAGCAAGAGTGTTAAAGGACTCCCTGATCCGTGGTAAACAATGCCGTGATATTTCCCAACACTTGAGTTCAGTTTAGCATTAGAGTGAAGTACCTAAAGGATGAAATCTGCAAAACCAGAAGAACTCAAGTGGAGCCTGGCAGAGTTATTTATTGAAATAGGGGAGTCGGGGTTCTTGCAGTAAAAATAGTAAAAATTTTCAAGAGATTCAAACCAGTGGGTTGCCTCCCACCAAGCTGCCCGGAGTTATAGTCTGTAGCTAGACTTTTGCAGATACCATCAAGGAGGGCCGCCACAGCAGCTAGCAATAGCTTTCTTCAGTCTGAAATACCATTGCGAGTGCGGCTTCTTTGATTATTTTGGAGGGGGTGCTACAGTATAGATAGAAGAAACAGAAGAAATGGAATAAGAGCTTTCAATCAAGGATACACCTGGTGCAGGAGGCTGAGAAAAGGTATCGCCTAGGTATTTCTTCAGTCGAGCACCATTCACTTTGAATACCTCTCCTGACTTGTTTTCTAGCTCGTAGGCACCATAAGTAGTGAGTCCCACAACTTTAAATGGACCTGCCCAGTGGGATTTCAACTTGCCAGGAAAAAGGCGTAACCTGGAATTGTAGAGCAACACCAGATCCTCTACTTTAAATTCTCGCTTTTGTATCATTTGATCATGGATTCTCTTTGTGCGCTCCTTGTAAATTCTGGAGCTGTCATAGGCTTGTTCCCTTATTTCTTCGAGTTCAGACAGCTGAAATTTTCATTTCTCTCCTGCAGCATGTAAGTCAAAATTTAGGGCCTTCAATGCCCAATAAGCTTTATGTTCGACCTCTACTGGGAGATGACAGGCTTTCTCATATACAAGTTTGAATGGAGACGCCCCTATAGGGGTCTTAAATGCAGTACGGTAGGCCTAGAGGGCGTTGTCCAGCTTGACTGACCAATCCTTTCTTGAAGCAGTAACAGTTTTCTACAGAATCCATTTAAGCTAATGGATATTCACCTCTGCTTGACCATTGGTTTGTGGATGATAAGGTAATGCTACCTTATGGGTCACTCCACTTAAGATTCAAATGCCTTGTTGCAGAAATGTGAACCTCCATCGCTGATGATCGCTCGAGGTACACCAAACCTGGTGAAGATATGCCTTTTCAGGAACTTGACTACTGTTTTAGCATCAACAACAAGACTAGAAATTGCTTCAACCCATTTAGATACATAATCTACTGTAACAAGGATGTACTGATTTCCATGGGACGAAGGGAAAGAGCCCATGAAATCTATCCCCCATACATCAAACAACTCTACCTCCAGAATTCGTTTTTGAGGCATCTCATGCCTTCTTGATATATTACCCATTCTTTGACATTTATCACATTGAGAGTAGAAGTGATGAACATCCTTGTGAAGAGTGGGCCAATAAAAACCACACTCTAATATTTTGGCAGCTGTCCTTGTAGGACCGTGATGTCCACCTACCTTCTTTGAATGACAAAATTCTAGCACACTTGAAATCTCATCATCCGGGAGACAATGCCTCATCAGACCATCAGCACAGACCTAAAACAGATAAGGATCCTCCCATATGTAATGGCGTGTCTCTAAAAGGAACTTCTTCCTCTGGTTATAGCTGTAGTCATGTGAAATTAAACCAGAAACCAGATAATTTGCTAAGTCTGCGTACCATGGTTCATTTACCTTTCCAATCTTGAATGCTGTCTCACCAGGGAAGAACTCATTGATTGGGACTCCATCACCAGGAAGGTCGAGTCTTGATAGGTGATCAGCAACTCCGTTTTGCTTTCCCTTTTTATCCACCACCTCCAAATTAAATTCTTGAAGAAGCAGAATCCACCTCAGAAGTCTAGGCTTCGATTCATTTTTCTTTAAAAGATACTTGAGGGCCGAATGATCAGTGTGGACAATCACCTTGCTTCCTAGCAGATATGGTCGGAACTTATCCAGAGCAAACACCACAACTAGCAACTCCTTCTCAGTAGTAGTATAATTTTTCTGCGTGTGTATCAAGGTCTTGCTAGCATAGGTGATTACTCTCAGCATCTTATCCTTTTTCTTACATAATGTAGCGCCAACAGCATAGTCGCTCGCATCTGTCATGATCTCGGACGGTTCTGACCACTCTGGTGGGACCACAATTGGGGCTGAGCAGAGCTTATCTTTGATGGTCTGAAAGGTTGTCAAACACTCCTCAGTGAACTGGAACATGACATCTTTCTATAGCAGGTCTGACAAGGGCTTAGCAATCTTGGAGAAGTCTTGAATGAATCTCCTATAGAATCCTGCATGACCAAGGAACGACCGGACATCCTTCACTCTAGTCGGTGGGGGAAGCTTCTCTATCACCTCCACCCTGGCTTTGTCTACCTGGATGCCCTCTTTAGAAACCTTGTGACCCAGTACAATACCTTCTCGTACCATAAAATGGCACTTCTCCCAGTTCAGCATGAGGTTTGTCTCCTCACATCTCCTCAATATCTTATCCAACTGCTCCAAGCACACCTCGAAACTCTGCCCATAAACTGAAAAATCTTGCATAAAAACTTCAATGCTCTTCTCAATGAAGTCATTGAAGATGGCCATCATACATCGCTGGAATATTGCTGGGGCATTACAGAGCCCGAATGGCATCCTCCGGTATGCGAATGTCCCATATGGACAGGTGAATGTTGTTTTCTCTTGATCTTTTGGGGCAATGGGGATCTGGGAGTATCCACTGTAGCCGTCGAGGAAGCAGTAGAACTCTTGGCTGGCTAACCGCTCAAGCATCTGGTCGATGAATGGGAATGGGAAATAGTCCTTCCTTGTGGCGTTGTTGAGGCGACGATAGTCAATACACATTCTCCACCCTGTCGTCTGCCTCTAGGGAACCATCTCCCCCTTCTCATTGGGAACTGCCACGATCCCTCCTTTCTTTGGGACAACCTGGACTGGAGACACCCAATGGCTGTCAGATATTGGGAGATAGTACCTGCATCAAGAAGCTTCAACACTTCAGCTTTGACCACCTCCTTCAGATTGGGAATTAATCTTCTCTAGGGCTGCCTCACAGCCTTATAATTATCCTCCATATAGATCCGGTGAGTGCAGAAACCAGGATTGATTCCTTTGATATCAGCAACTGACCATCCCATGGCACCTTTATGCCTTTTGAGCACCTCCAGAAGTCTAGTTTTCTACAAAATAGACAAAGATGCAGAAATAATAACAGACAAGGTGCTACCCTCTGCCAAAAAAATATATTTAAGATGGGAAGGAAGAGATTTGAGTTCAAGAGTAGGAGGCTTCTCTACTGAAGGGATAGGCCTTTGAATGGGTCGATCCAGCTTTTCGACTAGAGGAGCGGAGGAGCAAAAATATGACCTTCCTTGATTAAGCTGCTTGACGACTGAGGCCATCTCTAAGCTTTCCTTGTCATCCTCAATGGATAGGCTCAATACCTGCTCTAAAATGTCATAACACTTATACAAAGAATTAGAAGTATCAGTACTCCTATGGGTGTAGTCATCTTCAAAATCATAAAAATTCTCAATTAAATCAGCAGAGAAAACAGCATGAGAAGAAGTATTTTTCTGCATCATTTTATTAATATCAAAACTTAACTCTTCGTCATGAAATTTCAAAGTAATTTTTCCTTTATTAACATTGATAACAGTCTTTGCAGTTCTAAGGAAAGGTCTACCAAGAATTAGAGGTACCTCAACATCATCATCCATGTCGAGGATCACAAAATCAGCTGGGAAGAAAAATTTACCCACACTAACAACCACATTTTCTATCATACCTCCGGGTGTAATTGATGATCTATCAGCTAATTGGAGTTTGAAATGAATTGGAACAAGCTCACCCGCATGGAGCTTTTTGAATATAGTGTATGGCATCAGGTTAATGCTCGTTCCTAGATCGCAGAGACCGTATCCACAATCCATATCTCCAATTGAGCAAGGGATAATGGGCTGACCAGGATCACCACGCTTTGGGGGTAGCTTCTGTCGAATCGCTGCTGAACAAGTCTCAATCAGCTGAATGGTGTCCTTCTCCTTATACTTTCGCTTTTTCAAAATCAAATCCTTCACAAATTTAGCATAATTTGGCATCTGTTTGATCGCATCGATAAGAGGAATATTGATAGTCAGCTTTCGAAAGACATCTAAAAATTTTCCAAATTGCTCATCAAGCTCTCGCTCTTTGAGACGGTTTGGAAAATGAAGTTCTTTTGTAGATGTTTTTCTTTTCGTATTTTTAATAGTAGTTGAATGAGAGGAAGAAGGAATAGAAGCCTGGGTCTCCACACAAACTACCTCAGGAGGGGCAGGTTGCCCTGATGGTGCACTGGCGGTACTATAAGAGGGCTCGGTCTCTTCATCAGTATGGTTCCCTGCCACTTTGTCATTGATTAAATTCCTTCCACTTCTTACGGTAACTGCTACTACCTCTCCAAAATCTTCTTAGTCCTCAATTACCACTGCTTCTGAGACCGACACTTCCTTCAACTGCTCCTTGGGATTGGTTTCTGGTTGGTAAGGCAGTGATCCAGACGGTCTCTGCTGTAAGAGGAACTGAGTTAATTGGCTCACCGTTCCCTGCATCTCTACCATGGCATTCTCTAATTTTTGCTGACCAGCTGCCAGACTCTAATTGATTATAGTTTGCTGCTCCTGAGAAGCCATCAACTTATCCACCATCTCCTTCAGGCTGGCATTGTTTGAGATTAATGATGGTTGCTGAGCTTGAGACTATTGTGACCTAAATTGATTATACTGATGCCTAGCAAAGCCAGGTGGTCCTCCCTGGTTCGTCCTCTGAGGCTGCATCTGATGTGAGTTCAGTGCGTTGTTCGGATTTCCGTACCTGAGGTTTTGGTGTTGATTCTGCACCCAGGGTTGCCTGTTGTTGAATTTTCCTATGAAATTGGCCTCCTCAGTTTGATTCATTTTGGCTACCAATGGGAAGTCCTCATAATCATGTGCATCCCCACACTGAGAGCAGCAGGCTTCGTCGGCACTTGTAGAGACTTTCTTAGCGGATTGCGTGGAGGTTGGCCAAATGGTGAGCTGTTCGAGCATTTTTGCCATGCTTCCCATCGTGGTTTTCAGCTGTGCTTGCTCGGCGACTATTTGTTCTATCATCGGGTCCGGAGCTCAGCTGGAACTATGAGCTATTGGGAATACTCTCCCTCAAGTGTTGCTCTATGGCTGCCATGAAATCTTCCCCGCTTTTTGCTAGTAGGTTCCCTCCTATGGCAGCTCTCACCTCGCATCTGATTTCATCTTTTAACCCATGGAAGAATCCCTGAGCCAATGAGGTGATATCTTGACCATGGTGAGGGCACTGGCGGAGTAGTTCTTTGAATCGGTCCCACGCCTCGCATATTGTCTCGCTACCCAGCTGTCTGAATGCCATCAGATCGGCAATCATCTGTCGTGTCCTGGAGATGGGGATGTATTTCTCGTAGAATTTATCTATCATCTGCTCCCAGGTGGTAATGATGTCTGGCGGTAGTCGAAGGAACCATTTCGAAGCTTCTCCAGATAGGCTGTGCTGGAACAGGCTCTGTCTGGCATACTCCTCCAATCCTTGTGATAGACCAAGTGAGTCTAAGTCCACTAGGAATCGATGTACGGGGTCTAGTGCATCCGCTGGGTCGGCACCTGAAAAGGTTCCTGCAGGGTGATTTCGAACAGCATTGGATTGATGGGGGGGTTTATCTTTTGCCAATCGGCCACAAGTTCTGCAGTTAGATCTGGTAGAACCACTGGGCCTCTTCTTGGTGTGGCTGGTGGTCTGTTTATTCGCCCCATCGTGTATTGGGCGATTGGTCCTCCTCCAAGCTGGTCATGGTTTGCTGCCATGTTGAATTAAAGCTGCCTTCTTGGTCTCAGAGCTTGGAAGTAAACTCTCTCGATTTCGGGATCAAAATCTGTATCCGGTGGACCAGATGAGCACGTTCTTCGCATCCACTAGGTACTTATAACAGCCAGAGGGAAAGGAACAAAATGTCTTGAATTTAGTACTAAAATAAACAAGGGAAATAAAAGTGACGAAATAACTAGGACAACTGAACTTATAATACTTTTAAAAATTTAAATGACAGAATTATAAACTGAAATTAAATGACAGTAATGAAATACAATTGTATAAAATGGCACAAAAATAAATTAAACCTTACACACAAATAATAGACAAAATAAATTACGATTCAAATAATAATAAACAGAGTATTGTATTAAAGTAATGAATTAACCAAGGCTAGGGACTAGACAAAAGTGAAGTCCCCGGCAACGGCGCCATTTTGCAAACGATTTATTTGATATATTAAAAACTAAGAAATAATCCTAGAAGATAACAATCGACAGACCGTCAGGCTGCAAAAAATCCCGGTCGCAGTAGTATAGTAATTTAGAAGCGACCAGGTGTCAATCCATGGGACTTGAGGTAAATAAGTGTAGCCTTAGGCAATGTGTAACTAAAGAGGGGTTTGCTGGTTTTAGGAATAATAGACAAGAAAATAAATAGCAGAAAATTAAAGTGATAAATAGGGAGTGTGAACGGTACTCTAGGTTCACGGAGTTGTTTCACTAGCTAGGTTCTGCATATTCTACTACTTAAACGGAGACTTGGATCGACTTGTAATTCTCAATTATCTATTCTGTATTAAGTCTTAATTCCAGATAGCTCATCTAGACAGGACACGTAGTTCTAGTCAAGACTTAACAAGTATATCTAGACGGTTTATTCGCACAGAATTACTAGTCTGGTTTGGTCCGGACTAAAGCTCCTAATTGCTAATGTAATCTATCCGATTGCAATTATCACAGGTAACAGGTTAATAGGACCGTCAGTGCTAATCACCTTATCTGATCATAACACGATTCGAGGGCTTATAATAAATTCATGACGTTTACTAAAAGAACTTAAAAGCATTAACCTGAACAATCCAAATAGTCTCAATAAAGCAGTAAAATAATGCAGAGTTTAACTAATTACAACATCCATTCCCCCAGAGTATCCTCTTAGCTAGACATAGCAATTGAAAGCATAAATAAGAGAGAGTTAGGAGAAATCATCTGTTACGAAGATCCTCTTGCTTGCTCCGGCCTTCGTCCTTGCGCTATGCTCGTTTGGAGGTTGGATTCGGCGACAGTGAAGTGGTCTTGATGAAATGGAGCAAAAATGGAAAATTTGGAAATGTTTGTGAGACGTCCGGCTAAACTGGGTCAGACGCAGATCCGGACGTGATCCGGACGTCTCTAAATGATGTGTGTGGATGCGGGGTGTGTGTGTGAGTGAGCGATGAACGTTTTGGAGGAATTTTAATGAACGGAGATGGAATGAGTCGTGAGCGAGAGGGATTAGTAGAGAGGGAGAGGATGAGAGTTAGACTGCAAGTCTGGTACGAATTGAAATGGAAGGAGAATGAGAGTTTAAATAGGCTTAGAAATAAACATAGGTTAGTGGTGAGTTTGGTGAGTGGGTGATTAATTGAGCATGGGCGTGTATTAATAAATGTTGTAGTATGGGTTAAACCGCCGCTCGACTGATAATTGCGCCGAAAGCCTGATTATCAGCGCGATGCATTTTTATTTTTCTTTTCTGTGTGACGTCCGGATCTGTGTCCGGATCCGGACGTGAAACAGAACTTTTAGATCTGAAACTCGGGTTATGTCCGGATCTATGTCCGGATCCGGACAAGACACAGAACTTTTGGAGCTGGATCTCGGGTCACATCCCGCTTGAGTCCGGATCCGGACATGAGACGTCCGGATTTGCATCCGGCTGGGTTTGGCCGGACGTGACCAATTTTCGTCTCTTTTTCAGGATTTGTTCCCCGTTTGTTGCGTTGAAATCCTTATGATGTAAAATCTTCATTTCCCTGGGTTTTTCCGATATTTAACATATAAAGTGCATCAGTTCATATTAAAACATCAATCTTAGGAAAAACACATAATAAGTGGGAAACATTGCCTGAATTGTTATAGATTATAGGGTAATTAGACCCTAAAAAGCCTATATGTTTCACCCTTATAATTAGCCATGAAACGGCTCAGCAAAATAAATTGCTGGTATGAACCCGTGCAGCCCATAAGCTAGCGGGCTACGCACGACTACTTTGTCATAAGCATGGAGTTCATTTTTATCAAACATTGAAAACATGCATCATATATAAATCATACAAGTTACTATACAAGGTCAACTGCATCACAAAGAGAAACCTGACCGCAGAGGTCAAGTTAGTAATTTAATTTTGGATCGGGTATGATAAACCCTTCAGACGAGATAAGACTCTCGCGTAAATGGTCGGGTAATAAATCCCGTAGGAGAGAACGTAGTCAACTCCTGTAGTTAAATATAGGTGTGGGTATCGTACCCTCGAGAGAATGCAGTCTTTCTCCCAGCTTCAAATGTTCCGGTACTAACCCGGTGAGTGGACAAAGTCTACACCCAAAACCACCGTCATGACGTATACTGTATTTGAGGACGACCTACGACAGGTACAGCCTCCATATTTGCATGCATGGCTAGAAACATCTGGGCTCCTCGCTACTTGTAGCGTTGAATATGTTAGACGTCACACAAGGACGTTAAACAAGCATACTGTATGTATTGTCAGTTATCGCGCTAGGGATAACGACGTTTATTATTTATAAGGAAAGTTAGTGAGAAACTTGAGTACAAGTTCTCTGTATAACAACACGTAGGTATTTAATCCACTGGTAATGTAGTGTTGTGTGCGTGGCACATACACGTTATAGTCAGAAACGTTCACGCACATAAAATAACACAACAGCGTATATCGTTCGCGCACATTAAGTAACACAACAGTGCATATCATTCACGCACATAAAATAACACAGCAGTGCATAGAATAATCACAACGATATACAAGCGCAAGTGCAACATATTACATGCAATTATCTTGGTCGTTATTTCACACAACAGATAGCACACAAGCCGTTGTAATCCGTTAGCAAACAGGTTGCAAGAATCCATACCGTTCACCGAAGATTGTACTTTAATTCCCGGTCAACGTCTGGTCAAACAAGGTCCTAGAATAGGATTAACTGAGAGTGTTAATTTATGTTACTCTCGTAATAATTTTATCGTATCATGAAATGTCCTCATATTCGTTATTTCATGTGAGGTTTATTTTCAACGCTTAGATAATTTCTTTTAACCTCCTAACCTTATTTATGTTTATGGTTTACCTATATAATTTAAACCTTCGTAGTCTTTACTTATAAGACTTATATTGTATGATAATTCCCTTTTAATTACCTCCATGATTTAATGTATAACTTCTTTATTCATTATTTTTTAATTTATTTGAAAATCTTAATTGTATATACTTTATACACGTGTATTATTATGATACATGATTATAATTATCTAAATGACATAATCACTTTATAAATTCTCAAATTGTATTTACATTACAAGCATGGGCTCATTATTCCCCATATCTTTTATTAATTATAAACTAACTTCCAAATTGTATTATTTCTTTTACAAGTAAATTACTTGTACTTGTATAACATATAGTCTTAATTTCATAAATCCTTAAATCATAATTTCCTTTTCTAAATGTAACACCACTCTCCATAATCACGTAATAATCTCTCACGTAGCAATAAATAAAACGTCTTACAGCGGAAGAATAAATGATAACAACAATACTCACTCGGGTGTCACCGGCCATTACTCGCCCATGCGAGCAACGAAGCCAAACTACATCCAACTTCCAACATAAACAAACTGCTAACCACCATGATAACGAGAAAACTCCTATACATCATACTAAGTCCATAATCATAAACATCGACAAGTGAGCGTCTACCCAATCCCAAATATACATAACCTTGCCATAATACAATTCACCATCTTCATTGCTATACAACATCTCCATGTGCGGTAACAAAAGTAAACCCTAGTTACCCTGATCTTGCACTTTGGCTTCGACAATAATCAACAACCTGCATATGGTGTAGTATCAGCGATAGACGCTGAGTATGCCGGGCCTGGACCCTAATGGTCACTTAGTCATTTTAACCATCTTATTATTAGATTGGTTTTATGCTTTTCCATTTTACAGTTTATAAACAATACTGTAATATACATGTATGATATACATAATCCTCCATTCAAACAATCATAAATATTCAACCATCCATCCAATCCAAACATTCATTAAATATCTCAACCAACAGTTGTATATCGAACGTATCGAAGAATCACAATATAATGTACAATGTACAATCGCCGTAGCATTCAGTTTATAATTGTAGGATCGGGTGGCTAACTCAAACCAATCAAAGGTGTGAATCTAAGGATTGGTTTGACTCAATCAGCCTTCGTAAATGAGAAACACTCTGTGATGTAGAGGCACTCTATCGAATTAACTAAACTAAGGGTGCGGAAGACTTTTGCGGTAATTATAGCGAAACGATGAAAAGAGAGAAGGACTCTATGGAACTCAGCAAGATACACAAATAAGCTATTTCATTTCCTGGTCAAACAAAATAACTTACAAATGCCCACTAAGTAGAAAAGATCTACTTAGCGGTTTTCACTCACTTACCCAACACACTCTCTAATCAGAACAATGGTAAGCGTAATGAACTAGGAACTTCCTAGGTAGAGTCTTTCTTAAGGTGCTAACTAACTAGGTACGTATTCTCTCTCCTCTTTGACTTACAATGCGATTCTCTTTCTCTCTCTAAGCTCTGAAATAATACTCGATGAAATGCACACATGAAACTGTCTATTACATGTCTTATTTATACTCTAAGTTCAGCAACGGGTCGAAGGAGTTAGTTCCGAAAATACCGGAACTAACTTAGTGGGCAACTCCCAACGGCTCTGAAGTGGTCTTCTTGCTTGGGTCGCGATCTTCGGATGTTGAGGAAGACCTTCATGACCGTTGTGGCACTTAAGGTGTTCCGAGTTGACTCCTGTTTTTCTGCAACAGCATGGGAGAGTCTATGGAGTCTTCTTTGTTGCGCGGACTCTATCGCAGAGGCTTCACTCTTTGTGTCTGTCAAGTGATGATTGACTCTGTCGCGGTGAAAAGCTATCTCTGCAACACTCCAATGTCCCAACAATTTCCCCCTTGTTGCTGATGATAGCAAACCTTCATGAATCCCGATGGAGTCAATCCTGAAAAAAAACACAAGGACTAGGGGAACCGACCCTGTCAAAGTTCCCCCTTAATAGTAGCAGTAGCAATTAAGTTCAAGGACTCTATTTAGGTTCCCCCTTGATCGGAGAGGCACTCTAGGCAAGCAAACGATAAATAGGCAGTGTAATAGGTAGGATAGTATATAAGGCAGTCAAAAATACTAGACCACATGGTCTAGCAGCGCAATCCAAAAAGCAATTTTAAACAAGCAACAAAATAACCCGTACACCAGACGGGATTCACCGCTTCCCCCTTTTGCTTTCATCAGAGGGGAAGCCCATAGTATCACGGAGTCAGTCAAGTATTCACACAAACAATCATTAAAAAGTGTTTAGAACTTAAAAACAGCCTAAGATCTAACACTACACAACCACGTCATTTTAAGGGTTTGGGGTTAGGGTGGATTGAATGTCAAGGAGTTGGTCCTGCAAGGCCGTCACTGTCGTCTCTATCCCGGCGAGTCGGTCCATCATCCGCTTCTGACCCTGAATCAGCTCGGCTGCATGCGCAAAGAGGCGCTCCACTTTCTCCAGGAGAGGCTGGAGTGAAGCTTGAGGGACTGCCTCTTGAGAAGTGGATGTCCCCGCCGTTGTTGGAGTAGATGGTGGGGGGCAGCAGCTTTGATTTGTCGATTGAAGTCAGCCGAT
The DNA here is from genome assembly GCA_023374045.1 of Limonium bicolor. Lineage (NCBI taxonomy): Eukaryota > Viridiplantae > Streptophyta > Magnoliopsida > Caryophyllales > Plumbaginaceae > Limonium > Limonium bicolor. The sequence continues at coordinate 51,672,256 of CM041776.1, forward strand.
TCAAGTACCGCAGGTTGATGGTGTCTGCCTCCTCGATGGACTCTAGCGTCGAAGTCGCCAGGGGTACCTGAAAGAATTGGAATATACGAGGCAACCAGAACACGTACCCCAAGGAGTGTTTCGGGGTGTCGACCGACTGGGCTAAGTGATGGAGAATTATGTGTGCCAGGTTGATAGAGTGACGATTAATGATGCAGTACATAATGGTTAAGTCCAAGCAGTTGACCATAAGGTTTCCTTCCTTTCGTGGGACAATATTTTTGATGACCAAAATGTGGAGGAGTTGATGTAGGATGGAGAGATCGCCACGGGGTATGGGGGAGCCAATCTTTTTCTTGGAGGTGAAAAAGCGATAAATTTTATTATGTGGTACCCCGGGGATCTCAGGAAGGATTCCTTTTTCATAAAATGACAGGCCAGTGGCAGGAACGAACACCAAGAATTTCAGACAGCTTTGCAAGATCAAAAAATATTGGGGTGGAATTGACAACAGACTGAGCAGCACCGTTACGGATGACAAGGTTTTGGAAGAAGTCAACAGACTCTGTGGGATACCACTCAGTTATCTCACAGAAGAGGTGTTGCCACCCCTGAATTTCGAGCATAGTGACTAACTCCCCTAAGTTGGAAGACAGAGCCCGAGAAAAGTCGAGGAACTTACCCCTAACTATATTACGGTCAGAGGCAGGGTCCCCGAGCATGTACCTTTGAGTGAAGGGGTCGACCTTCACACTCGTCGGTGGGGTTTTGGAGGTTTTTGATCTCTGGCGGAGGTTGCACCCGTAGAGGCATCATGACTGGTGGTGGGCAGTTCTTGGACGGGAGACGATTCACCGGAACCGGAGGAGACATGTTGGGCCTTGACGGAGGAACGGAGGATTCTTTTGGCAGTGGGACGGGTTGAGGTTTGGCCTTTTCGCTTGCGGGTTTTGGGTGGAGGTTGTTGGGGTGGAATTGCGGATTTAGCGGGTGATGCTGGTGCGGTTGGTGTGGGAGATTTGGTGGGTGATTTGCTGGCCGGGGCTTGTGGCTGATTAGTTGGATGATTTTCGGCGGGAGGTTTTTCAGCTTTTGGGGTTGGGGATGGTGGCAGGGTCTGGATTGGGGTGACATCCTCAATGTCGGTTTCAAGAATCTCTGTTCTTGCAGTAGATGACGGTGTTTGATGGGTGGATGGGTCGCGGGTTTCAGGTGGTGGTGTGGAGGAGTGTGTCGGAGATGAAGTTGCGGTGGTTTTAGTAGGGGATGTGGTGGTGGTGGTGGTGAGTGTAGGTGGATTAGGGTTAGCCATCGCTTGTAGATATGCCTGAAGGTGAATGGGGTCGGCAAAAATTTCGGCCGGGATATTGATTCCAGAGAAGTTGATGCCGGCCATTTGGAAGGTGAAGGATGCGGGGTGTAAAGGGAGTGTGAAGTGAGAGAGATGGAGTGGACGGGTGATAGATATAAAGGCAGGAATTTGCAGAGATGGCGTGTGTCAGGTGCTATTAATGTGGCGACGTCAGGATAAGGCGAGATAAAGGGCGATGATTTAGGCGAGTTCTGGTGCGGATAGATGACGTGGATAGTAGCGCTAGAGTACTAGGTGTGCTAAGTAATAAAACAAATTTCACTGATGCAAGTGCAAACAAAGACAGACTCTATGAGACATAAGGGCGTACCTGCTGAAGATTGCGGTAGGGGCAAGGAGATGCGACCGTCTAGGTAGACGGAGTCAATCCGATTGCCGATCGCAGTGCTTCGAATCTTGCTGTAGACAAGGGTTTAGTAAAAATATCTGCAAGTTGATCTTCTGTGGGCACAAAGTTAAGTTGGATAAGCTTTTTCTCGACACAGTCTTTCAAGAAGTGACATGATAGTCTTGAAGTTGTTGTTTCATCCAAAGGAGTTGGGAGCAACAGGCTGCAGCAGAAACATACTCTGCCTCTGCTGTAGAGAGTGCTACAGAGTTCTTTTTTTGGAGGACCATGAAACAAGGCAAAGACCCAAGAACTGTGCATTACCTGAAGTACTCTTTCGATCTTGGAGAGAACCAGCCCAATCAGAGTCACTATATCCAGATAAAGTAAAAGTAGGAGATGTGGATACCATAGATAGAGTGTACTTGTTCCTTTGAGATAGCGGAAGATACGCTTGACTTTGAGGTGAGACTGTTTTGGTGCTGCTTGAAAGCGAGCACAAAGACAGACTGCGTGAAGAATGTCTGGGCGACTGGCAGTCAGGTACAAGAGGGACCCTATCATGCCTCTATATTCTGTGGCATTGACGCCGACTCCGTCATCATCAGGATGCAGTTTGGCAGATGTACAGCTTGGTGTGGACATACTCTTTGCATTTTTTAGGTTGTACTTATCAAGGAGTTCCTTGATGTACTTTTGTTGATGGATCTTGATCCCATCCTTTTCCTGTTGAATTTGTAATCCTAAGAAGAACTTGAGCTCACCTAACTCATTCATGGAAAACTCTTGCTTCATAAGGTTAGCAAAATGGTCACAGAGGGTGTTACTTGTAGAACCATAAATGATATCATCAACATAGATCTGTACAAGAAGTAAGTCATGTGATGAATGTAAAATGAAGAGAGTTTTATCTACGTTACCTCGAGAGAAACCATTTTGCAATAGATATGTAGACAGTCTTTCATACCAGGCACGTGGAGCCTGTTTCAGTCCGTAAAGGGCCTTACACAATTTGTAGACGTAGTTGGGATGGACGGAGTCTGTGAACCCTGGTGGTTGCTCGACGTAGACTTCTCTATCAATGTAGCCGTGGAGAAAGGCAGTCTTAACGTCCATTTGATATAGTTGGAAACCTTTGAAAGCAGCAAACGCAATTAGCATGCGAATTGCTTCAAGACGAGCTACGGGAGCAAGGTTTCATCATAATCGATCCCTTCTTCTTGATTGTAGCCCTGGACGACTAATCAAGCTTTATTCCTGAAAACTTGTCCTGCATCATCAAGTTTATTACGAAAGACCCAACGTGTACCAATTGTTTGTTGATGCGTGGGGCGAGGAACTAACTCCCAGACAGCATGTCGCTGGAGAGAATTGAGTTCCTCCTGCATAGCAACTACCCAATCACTATCAAGGAGTGCTTCTTTGACATTTCTTGGTTCAGTGCTAGACAGAAAAGCACCAAAGGCACAGAGGTTTTGCATAGCCTGTAGGCGTGTTTGGACACCGGTGTTTGGGTCTGTAATGATGTTTTCAGGAGGGTGAGCAGATCTTTGTTGGAACTGTCGACGTGAGGCAGGGGGGGTGTGTCCTTGTCAGAGGAGTCAAAATTCAAGTTTTGTGGTAAGGGTGTCTCTGGGTTATTGTCTAAGTCAGTGGGGTCAGATGAATTGTTTTTGTTTGCTGGGGTATCATGAGGAGTGATGGAGTGGGACTCAGGGAGTCTTCCTATTGGTACAGTGATGAAGTGTGGATCGGTGAGAAAATCATCTGGGGCAAAATCAAGTTGATCAGAAGATGAACCAACGTTGTGGGACTCATCGAACTTGACATGTGGGCTTTCTTCTAAGCAATGAGTTCTCAGATTGATAACACGATAAGCTTTGGTTTTAGAAGAATAGCCAAGAAATATACCTTCATCACTTTTGGGAGAGAACTTACCTAGGTTGTCCTTACCATTATTGTGGATGAAGCACTTACATCCGAAACGCCTGAGATGTATGAGACTTGGTTTTCGTTGACGAAGTAATTCATAGGGTGTCTTGTGAAGAAATGGATGAATCAACGCACAGTTTAACACATAGCATGCTATGTTAACGGCATCTGCCCAGTAAGATGGAGCGAGTTGACTGTCGATGAGCATGGTGCGAGTCATTTCTACCAAGGTCCTATTTTTGCGTTCAACTACTCCATTTTGTTTCGGGAGTTCGTGATGATGATATTTGGTGATCCACTCCGTTGTCCCTGCAAAACTCATCAAACGACTTGTTGCAAAATTCAGTACCCTGGTCCGTTCTCAGGGTTTTTAGAGTAAAGGAAAATTTGTTGACAAGCATTTTGTGGAGTTTGACGAACTCCGTAAAGGTTTCATCCTTAGTAGATAAAAAATAACCCAGGTCCACCTGGAATAGTCATCGACTATGACCAGGATGTACCTCTTACCACTTCTACTTTGAGTGCGCATGGGGCCAACAAGATCCATGTGTACCAGTTCTAGCGGAGAGCTAGTAGAGAGAGTATGCTTACTTTTGAAGGAGGACCGGGTGTGTTTACCTTTTACACATGCTTCACACGGAGTCTGTGTCAAAGGTTGTGTCGGGTAAACCAATCACCAAGTCCTTGCTTTTGAGTTTGTTCAACAGCCTATGATTAGTGTGGCCAAGTCTGGAGTGCCACAGTAGTGAGTTTTTGGAATGCACATTGAGACAGACTTGGTCGTTTGGGTTAATGGAGTTTAAGCACATTTTGTAGAGGTTGCCTTCTCTACATCCCACAGCTTTTAGTGAACCTGTACGCTCATCATAAACTTTACAATCCGAAGAGGAGAAAAGTACCAAATTGAATCTATCACAAATTTGAGAAAACTTAGTAAACTGTGTTGGAGTCCAGTGACCAGATGGACTCCATCAATTTTAAATTTTGAGGGGTTACCTACGGATCCAACTCCCACGATTTCACCCTGGTTGTTGTTTCCAAAAGTAACCTTACCTCCTTGTAGGATGAAAGCGAATTGAATTGATTTGGATCTCCAGTCATATGACGAGAGCATCCACTATCCAAGTACCAGCTGTCTCCATTCGCCTTCACCTACAAGAGAGCAGATCATTTGTTAGATTTGGGAACCCAGATATACTTGGGTTCCCTTTTCGAGCCAGACTCTTTCAATTTTTCTCGTGCTTCGAGTATCAATTTAACACGTTTAACATTAAATGAGAGATCTCTATTCAATTTATCACAAGCACTGTCGATGTCCAAGACTCCCGCAATAGCCACAAATTTTGGTTGGTGGAAGATTGACGTATTTCTGTTGTCCTTTCCACCAGGAGTCGAATTTTTCTTTTTCTTGATATCGTTTGGCTCTGTTGTCGGATTTGGACATATTCTTTGGAATGTCGAACTTACCTTTGTGCCACTTGGGTGTGGATTGAGTGGATCGAACTCCGGATTGGAGATTCACAATCTGTTGAGAGAGTTGTTCTACCTTAATGCGAAGAGCATCTCGATCTTGACTAATTTCTTTGATTTTGGAGTTGGCCCACTCAGGTAATTCGGAGGAGGTGACTTGTTTGATAAATTTGACTGGCTTAAGAGAAAGAGCGTGTTCCTTTTCTTTCAGTTTTTGAGTGAGGTTTTTGATAGTGGTGTTCAGGGATATGTTTTTGGATTCAGAAGCATTAAGATCATTTTGAAGAGAACAACACTTATCGGTAAAAATGGTAAGGTCTTGTTTGAGAGAGTCGATCAGGGTGAGAGACTCTTTCTGGTCACCCTGTCTAAATTGAGTTTGTTCTAAGGTATCATGAAGTTCCTTTTGAAGGGAATCAACATGACGCCTTGAATCTTGCAGATCTAACCTGAGAGAACAAGAGATGGTTTTGTGTTCCTCAGCTTCATCCCTTAGGGCATACATAAGACCTTTTGAGATTTCGAGTTCCTCAGATAGCTCGGTTATCTTGCTGGTAAGACTTGCTTTGAGAGAGTTGTTCTCGGAGACAATTTTAGCAATTAAAGTCATAAATCCCATAGGAGAAATACGGTAAAGGTCTGTTTCCAGGTGAGAACAAGTTACCTCATTATCAGGGATCATGGACTCCGTCGTGTCATGTGCCATTAGACATACCAACCCGCTGGACTCTGTGTCTGGATCGTCGGAGTCTGAATCGCCCCATCCAACAGCTGCCATCAGCGATCTCCCCTGAGATTTTCCATACTGCTCTTGAGTAAAGGACAGTCCTTCTTAAAGTGACCAGGTTTATTGCAGTTGAAACAAGTGATAGAATTGAAGACTTGTTTAGGGTGTTTGAGAACGATCGACTCTGTCGATTAGGTTGATTACGCATGAATTTTCGGAAGTTCTTGACTATGAAGACGAAGTCCTCCATAGTCTCAGCCTCACTTTCCTCAACGATAATGTCCACTAGCTCAGCCTTGGCCTGTCTGATTTGAGTATCAGCGACATAGGCTCCTTCTTGCGTTAGCTGAGTCGAATTAACCTGCAAGGCTTGGTCATTCAAAGTAGTAGTCTTACTAGAAGAAGGAGAAGAAATATTACCACATTTTTTGCGAACATTCTTCTTATATTTATCTACGGATTGTAGATAGGAACCTAGGTCTTGACAGCTCCATTTGGATAAGTCCTTGCAAGCTTTGGTAGAGATTACTGTTTCCGCCCATTCTTCTCTCAGACTGTCCAGCAACTTGTGCAAGACACTCTCTCTATCTGGTAGGATGCTAACTTCCTGCATAGTAGTGGTTAGTAAATAGAAATGATCGAGCACTTCTTCCAGTGACTCACCGGGTTTCTGCAGAAAGTTTTCATAGTCCATTCGACGTTCTTGAGCTTTGCATTTCTTGAGTTCAGTTACTCCTTCGTGAGTTGCTTGAAGGAGTGTCCAGATCTCATTAGCAGACTTACAATGATTTACTCTCCTTTGTTCTAGGATGGACAAGCAGGTGTATATTGCACGTGATGCTTGACGATTCAGTTCGTACCTCTTGCGATCTGCAGCAGTCCATGTGGATCGGTCTGGATTGACTTCAAGGTCTCCTCCAGTCACTATTTCCCAAAGCTCGGAGTTGACAGACTCAATGTGTTGCTCGATCTCGTTTTTCCAGTGGTCGTAGTTGGTGGAGCTGAGTCTGGGATGCTCGAAGTGCATTTTGTTGTTTTGATTGGCGAAGAGGTCTGCCATTGCTTCGATGATTGACTGTTAGCCTAAGCAAGGCTCTGATACCACGTGTAGGATCGGGTGGCTAACTCAAACCAATCAAAGGTGTGAGTCTAAGGATTGGTTTGACTCAATCAGCCTTCGTAAATGAGAAACACTCTGTGATGTAGAGGCACTCTATCGAATTAACTAAACTAAGGGTGCGGAAGACTTTTGCGGTAATTATAGCGAAACGATGAAAAGAGAGAAGGACTCTATGGAACTCAGCAAGATACACAAATAAGCTATTTCATTTCCTGGTCAAACAAAATAACTTACAAATGCCCACTAAGTAGAAAAGATCTACTTAGCGGTTTTCACTCACTTACCCAACACACTCTCTAATCAGAACAATGGTAAGCGTAATGAAACTAGGAACTTCCTAGGTAGAGTCTTTCTTAAGGTGCTAACTAACTAGGTACGTATTCTCTCTCCTCTTTGACTTACAATGCGATTCTCTTTCTCTCTCTAAGCTTTGAAATAATACTCGATGAAAAGCACACATGAAACTGTCTATTACATGTCTTATTTATACTCTAAGTTCAGCAATGGGTCGAAGGAGTTAGTTCCGAAAATACCGGAACTAACTTAGTGGGCAACTCCCAACGGCTCTGAAGTGGTCTTCTTGCTTGGGCCGCGATCTTCGGATGTTGAGGAAGACCTTCATGACCGTTGTGGAACTTAAGGTGTTCCGAGTTGACTCCTGTTTTTCCGCAACAGCATGGGAGAGTCTATGGAGTCTTCTTTGTTGCGCGGACTCTATCGCAGAGGCTTCACTCTTTGTGTCTGTCAAGTGATGATTGACTCTGTCGCGGTGAAAGGCTATCTCTGCAACACTTTAATGTCCCAACAATAATGTACAATGTACAATCGCCGTAGCGTACAGTTTCCATAGTTAATTTAATTTGGCCTTTAAGGCCCCATCCAAACCATGTTTAATTAATACCAGTTGGGTGTCATGTTAAGACAACCCGATAACCTCACCATGGACAGTAGTCCTCCCGTACACACAAAGGTGCTCATTTCGCCAGAGGTCCGGAGGACCCTGACTATTCTCTTTTGTCTCGTAAGACGTCCATATAAAGGCCGTAGCCACCTGACCCATGATCCAGTTTGGGCTCGTTGGGTATAAACCTGGAGCGGAACCCACAAATGCGCAACCAGATAGTTCGTAAACTACACTGGATTCCTCACCTCAATCTCACACCATCTCTCTCTCTCATAATGTTTAAGATCTGCTCTTAGTCTTATGGAGAGTATAATTTATTAACCAGCGGCCCAATGGGTCACGCATACCTAGAAGTAATCTAGGTTATATTCATGTTCGAGATCCATGCTCTAGAGACCGACAATGTCGTGACTCATACCTAAGTGTTTTACTTAGGTTGTCATATACTTAATATTAATACTATGGTATTATATCAAGTAACCGTCATGTCATCACATAAACGTATATGTATGTTTATATAAGTCGATCTATAGTCGACGTAGTGTTAGTCCCGTGGGACGCTCGTGCATAAATAATTAATGCAGTAGCACACAATCACATACATGTGTCCAAAGCACTTCACACACAAGTGATATCAACCAAATCCGAGCCCAAGGAGTTTCCTTAGGACAACTCGGATCAAACCCCTTTACATACCGTTCACCAAGACCTAGGACGCGCTGTGTAGACCACTAGCTCGTCAAGCATCCTCGTTTGAAGTATGATCTAAACGGTAATAAACTATAAGTCAGTCTCCATGACTAACCACATCCGGTATTTCCGAATAACAAGTAACCCCGACAGTTCATCCCCGGATTTCTACAGTTATTTGTTACGGGTTTCTCTAAACCAGTCGGCTTTGTTACTAAAACTCGTATGTCAAAATATTTCGATTGTTAAGCTTAATTCGTTATTTTTTTTAATCTTATCCACCATTAATATCGGTACATAACCTATAGTTGCATGTATGCATGCATTATTATATTATATTGTATTATTTTCCACCATCCATTATAATTACATTGTATTATATACTCCATTATATTTAGCAAATAATATTTCCGTCCAAAAACTCATAACTTATAGTTCGTAACTATTTTTCATGTAATAACCACCACCATTATATCATATGGTTTCCAACCATAATATATACTCATCCTTATATACATTATTCTTGTGTATGTATATTTTTACCACGTAGGTAAATTTCGTGAGTTTAATAAACTCTTATATTATATGTTACATTTTATCATCTTTTATTGGATGATTATTCCCATTAGTTGTATTATGTTATACAACTTATATTAAGATTATTATCCTAATATTACGTAACATTTTATGTTGTAGTAATTACAACTCCTAAGGTTTATTCCATAAATACCTTAGTTTATAAATCCTATTTATTTATAGTTTGTCACATTATTTAATGTGAATATCCTTACTTATTTCAATCCCATCTAAACCATATAATTGTTATAACATTTATAACATTATAGACCTTAGTCTAAAATTCATTTTCCAACCTTAATAATTCGGTACAGTCCTTGAATTTATTTAAATTCCATTTTGACCACATAACATTATGTAATGTTATACCATATACTAATATCATATAATATGATATTTTTATTCCCTTTAATTTATAACCTATAGTCTTTATACAAAACTATTATATATTGCCGCATAGGCACATATATTAAACCTTATTCTTTTCCATAAACCATAGTTTCCTTTACTTACAAAATCACCCCATTATTTATACCATGTTATATATACCATTTAATATAACTTTTCTAACTTATAAAAAGGGTATAACCTATGGTTATTTTTTTTGTAAATTCTGAACATACCTTGTTCTGTTTTATAATTGTCATTTGGCCCTATTTATAACATATAGTTTTATTATATCATTAAAACTATATATTATACACATATCTAAATTAATATTCTTATAATATTCTAAAAATCACCAAATTTCACCAAAGGGTTATAATTACCCTTACTAACCCATATACTTTCTGTATTTATAATTCCACCACACATATTTCTCCAAAGTGTCACAATGACATAATAACTATATATTATACATATATAGTTTATTTTAATTCCAAAATCAACCCAATAAATTTGTAAAAATTCCTAATAGCCCATGGGTGTTTATAATACCATTTTACTCCCTTAACTTTCGGAAATAACATATATACCACATATGTTATAAAATTGTTACAATAAAATACTTATCTTATTATAAAACCTTAAATAAGTTATCTAACTTATTTAATTAGGTCAAAACCTTCCATATGGTCAAGGTTGACCACCTTAATATTTCCTTGACCATTAATCTCCACAAATTACGGTTTATACCCATATCTTTTCAGAAATTACCATTTAACCCCAAAACTTTATATAATCTTATAATTTTTATTTAAACTCCTTTGAACCTCTAAATTTCGGCAATATCCTTTTATAGCCCCCAAATTTAATTTAATTTCACCTAAGACCCCAATTCCTTGCGGTAATAATTATATATCACCTAAACTTAAATAAAAGCTTATAAATGCATAATTAAAATGGCCTAAAATACATGGCCTTATTACAAACATTAGCTTATAAAATGAATTACATATAAATGCCCATAAAAGCCTTAAACGCTCGGCCTTACACCAATATTTTCCATATTTACCAATTTTCCACATAATGTCTTAAATTTGACAATTATGTTAATTAATTAGTTATAAAATTTACTAAACCATTCCTTAATCACCTAAGGTCAAATAAGACTTTAATAATACCATTCACTCACGGCACATTTATACAAATATGTATAAACAAATATTAATATACCAAGTGTAGGTTTAAGTGATTTATACCTTGTTTTTGCCAAGTATAAGCCTTGTTTGGCCACGGCTGATTGGAGATAATATTTCCACAGCTTAGTTTACATGTTTTCAAACAGCAATTAAGGCATGATTAGGCTCCAAGCAAGATCTAACCATAAGAAGTGTTTAATGTCAATTTTCAAGGTAAAATTTACCTTAAAATACCAAGGTTCCCAAGGCTGACTTTGGCATAAATTCACACAAGTTAAAGAGCATCAAAAGAGCTACTAAAAGCATGCTTTAAACTGGTATAACTCAGATTAGAAGATGGCTAATTTTTACCTTGTTTAAAGTTCCTAAAATGGTGTTTTTGGCTTGGATCTGGCTATACCTTGAAGCTCTTGATATACCAACTGAATAAGTATGTAAAGATGAATATTATAAGCTTAGAAACAAAGTTTCATAGCCGAATTTGAAAGGAATCAAAAGATATGTGCTTAAAGCACATTTTTATACCTTAAGAACAAGATTAGCTTTCTCCACCTTCTTCCCTTGTTAAGGCAGAGATACACCCTCCATTTAACCTCCAAATCAACCTAAGAACATTGATGGAAGTGGTTGATGCTTAGCTCCATGGAAAGATGAAGGAATTGTGAAGAGAATGAACATTTAAAGGCTTAATTAGCTTACCAAGATCAATTGTTGTTCTCCATTGTATTTAGTGTGTTAGCCACGGTTTGGAGAAGCCAAAGAGAGGCTGGAATGAGCTGCTGTCGGCAGGGGTGAAGGAAAATGAAGAAAGTAAGCATAAATTTGCTTTTAAGTTAAGTTAATGTTTTTTTAATGTAATAGTAATGATGACTCACTTAATTGGCAGGATATTTTGTGTCAAGTTGAATGTGCTGTCTTCCATACTCCCATGCTGCCGACTTGCAAGGGCTAAGATGGTCAACTAATTGACCATTGACCATACTTAGTCAATATTGCTTAAAAATGCACTATTTGGGTTACTATTCATACTAAATTGCCCATTTTGATTTTTAATTTTCAAACTTTGATTTAGACTTTAAAATATAATCTATCATGTCACATTAATATTATAAATGATATACTCCAGTCTTTAAAATGACAAAAAGTCATTATCTTAGAGCTCATACACAAAAAACGTGCTTTAAGGAATTTTAGTGCACATTTTGAGTCGCAGGGTGTTTCTGAGCTCTGTTTTCGTTGAGAACAGTTTTTTTGTGTTCCTTACATGATATTTGATCATGGTATCCAATTTTATATCATTTAGAGGTCATTAGACCTTTAAGGTTTCCTTAGAGCATATTTTTGCCCTACTTGACCTTGAAGCATGTAAATGCTTGTTCTTTGTGTTGGAGTGTTGTCCAACAATTGTAACATGTTTAGTAATGTGTTAATATGCTTAGGACAAATTTTTAGGTCCTACATAGTTCATTTGGGTATTTATTTACCCTAAACAGTCAAAGGGTGCAATATCTTGCTTTGCGTTGACCACTGTTGTTCTCAGTTGACTTTTAAGGTTTGCTTACGCCTTAATCATTGTGATTAGATGTTTAATCCATGTTTTATTAGTTTGGGGTATTTCAATATACCCCCCTTAAAAAGACTTTGTCCCGAAGTCTCTTAATCAAATAGGTAAGTATATTTATGTATAACTACCCATTATTCTCATAATGTATATCTATGTGATATATCATTTACATACATCGTATTGCGCTTATACAGCACATGGCCATCACTTTGTGGTGTTAGTTCAATCATATATGGATATAGGTAATCCATCAGCACCATTATTTCCTATCAATTCTACAAACCCTGACAACCTCCCCGAGGTGTCCATAACATGCCATCGTTCCACATTTCATATCTAATGATTCATTTTGTATCTAGGCGATACCATATGTAATCATTATACTAAGTAATACAAATTTATATATATATCACAAGTAGCATAAGAAAAGTATTACACACATGGGTGTAAATACAACATTCAAACAGGTATCTCGTAAGATACATACATACCAGTGCACATCACACACAAACAAACCAACAACGTACGCCCCGCGTACCAAACATAACCAACAAAACCTCGTGTGCCCCGCACACCACCAATTCACTGTATGCAATGCATACAAAACAAACAATAACAAACCTCGTATGCCCCGCATACCACAACAAAACTTAGTGCACACATGTGCACAGCCAAGAGGCTCTACCCCCCTTAAAAAGGGTTACGCCCCTGTACCCCACAAGTATACAACAGCCGCTCAACAAGGAGCGCTGGATACTTGGCTCTCAAAGAGTTCACCAACTCGTGGATTATCCTCATATCAGAGAGACGAGTATGACTCTAGCTCTTCAGGGCTCCACAAAACATAAAAGGTGAGGCACCTAACTATTGTGCTCTCTCCCAAGTTTGTTCTAATGGGCCCACTCGCTCCGTATGAGGTGCGGACCCATGAACATAGGCTCAATTTGCCTTTTTTCATTGTTGTGTATCCTCTTATTAGGATCACTAGCATACATGCGTGTGTCTTCTCTCACTGATATTTAGCTTGAGTTGTAATATGACATTGGCTACTGTTAGTACTTAGTGCTCTTTGCACTTGTCTTTGTAATACCAAGACGTACCAGCCTACATGTCCACGGAGATAAAGCTTGTCATCCGTGTCTCCAAGTGGTTTTGTTCCGGAGTAACACACTGTTGTACTTCTTTGATACACACTCTTGTTGATATCCATTACATCTTCCTGTATTCCCACTAGATTAATAACTGCACAAGAGCAATACCAAAACACTCAGTCCTACAGAGTGCAGAGGCGTAAACGCTCAGCAGCTAATATCTAATGAGTCAAACAGATAAGATGAGCGAATTATCATGTGAGTGGTACATTCCATAGTCCATTGTTCTTTGCTTAAGGTATCTGCTAGTATACTGGCTTTGTCTCTCATCATTGCGTAGTCACGCGTTTCTATCCACATCATCTAGTAGATTTCCTCTGGATTGCAAGATTTTGCTCGATCCTTATGAGGATTCTACATATTATTCATCCATATGGGTTCTCATGTTTCTTTTCTTTGGGTTCCTATCCTTGAACGGTTCCCTTGTCTTCACTGTATACTGTCTACTGTTCTCTGTTGAAGGTTCTTGATTTCTCTAGCCCGTTGGTTTAACTGTGGCTCTTCTCGTCCATCTTCGAGGTAATCTGCATCACTGTCCTTAGTACGGAGTTGACTACTTCTCGTGTTCCTAACACTACTTGTCTACTTGCATGGGGTACCGTACTGATACATTACTACTTACCCAACTAACTCATAAATAAGTCTGTCAGGCCCACATGCTCCTATCGGAGTGCGGTCGTCCTATGTCTCATTTAGTAAACTGGTAATGTCTGTCACACGGTTATTGTGAAGTATTTTGTTGTCAATCTCCCATTTTGATGGATATCCTTCTTTTTTTTCTCTTCTTTTTTCCTTTCCTTCTTTTTATAGTTCATGTTATCAGTTCTCTTGTTGTAAGTGTTATTGCCCTGGTGGCATCAGTGGTAATTTGTGCCATAAACCGGCGTAAGTAAAATCTGTGCTATATTTAGCAAACTTGGTTCTTCTATTCGATCTCTTTGAGTGCACACATATTCTTTTTTTCCTGTTTATCATGATCATATCTCATCCATAGTTCACATTCGTTCCCTCATCCGTTTAATTGGATGCTTGCAGATTGCATAATAGTTTGAGCGACTTGGCTCTTCACTTCCCAACCATCCTCACTGACGGTGGTGCATCTACAAAGGGTATGCTTGCCCATAAGGACTAAACATTTATCACTAGTAGTGATTAGCATTAAATGCGGGTATACTCTAATGGTATTTGGCTAATAAGCCATGTCTGAAAATTCTTGAACAATTAAACTGGTGTGGTTTACAATCACAGTGGCTGTATAATTTCTCCAGTTGTAGTGGTTGGACTAACAGTCTTCCCACAGTTGCATAGGTTTCTAATCTTAATGTTGTATGAAAAAGTTTGGAAAACATTTTTTTTGGTATATTTATAATAAAAGACTAAAAAGTTGTAGTTGCAGTAGCAATAGCAGTAGCAGCACTTGCTCTGTCAAGTGCGCAAGGCAGATGGAAATTTCAGTGGTTTACTTGTCATAGCGCTTGCAATAGCAAGTGCACCATGCAGGTGGAAATTCTGGTTCAGTTATTACCAGTCTCATTGACTCTACATCGTCGAGTATGGCTACATGATAGTGTAAGCATTAACATCCTGTTCATATATATAATCCGTCAAGGTTTCCAAGGTTACTCGCATCGAGTCCACAAACTAGTCTCACAAGTCATACATAAAAAGGCGAGTGGTCCCCGACACACTCCCACATAATAACATAAGTCTGTTTAGCATCCAAGGTAAGTACATAACATAGTAAGCAAAAGTCTTCCACCAGCGGTCTCATGGAGTCAGGGTACTCATGCCCTATCTACTCCCTTGCCCTTCTGGGCTCCAGCATTAGTAGATGTCTGGCCACCCTGACCACCTCGTGGTACTCCAGATCCTCCAACTGAGGTCTTCTGAGTATTCCTTGGTGGCCTGTAATTACGGCTCTCTGGGTTCAACCAGCACTAGAACTCCCGGTGGCCCTCTTTCTTGCAACACCGACACTCAACTTTGCGGCCATCGCAATCGACCCCAGGATGGTTCTTCCCACAACGCTTACAATAGTAATGGCGCTGGGGCTGTCCGGTGCCTGATGATAGCATTTAGCTTAAGTTACAATCTGATGATATAATGGTTAAGGTTCCAATTGAATTTAAGAGGTAGGTGTTCTCACCCTTAGGAGGTGCAGATCTCAGAGGCTGAGCATCTATAACTGGGCCGGTCAACCGAAGGATGGCCTCTTTCCCCTTCGCTCCCTGGTGACCCTGTTGCCCTCTCTTTTGGAAAAACTTCATGTTCAAGGTTTCGGGTCATCATTCATAAGGTATTTAATATGGTGAACAATTTAGAATGGGATAATTCCTTACTTTCCCTTCTTCTGGCTATCGCCTGGAGATGCTCCTCCACCCTCAGACTCTCCTTTAGGGTTCTTTTTCTTCTTTGCCCCTAGAGTCTCTTCCCAAGTCTGGAGCATTAGCTCCGTCCTCGAGGCAGCGTCGTAACACTCCTGGAATCTCATTGGTAAGTTCTCACAAGGTTAAACGGTACTGTAGTAAGTAAAGAATTTATGGCTTCCATGTTAATACCTGGATGGTAGTGTAGAGGGTAGCACCCATCGCCATTTGGATGCGAAATAATAGTCCTCCCCGGAACTTCTCGACCTTAACGGTCTCTGAGTAATCCACACCGGGGATGAAGTCCAGTAGACCAATGAATCGAGCGTAGTACTCATCCACGGTCAGACCTCCTTGAGACAATGTCTCAAACTCATGGCGCTTCTTCTGCTTGAGGTGCGCCGGGTAGTACTTCCCTCTCAGCAACTTGACAAAGGCAGCGCACGAAAAGTCAGGCGTATCCAGGTGATGGTCCTTGACCAACCTCCACCAAGTGTTGGCTGCATCCTTCAGATGGAAAACAACAATGACAACCTTCTGGTTGGCAGGTACTTGTAAAGCTTCGTAAGCCTTCTCATGTTCAACAATGTAACGCTCTAAGGCTACGGGGTCTGGCTCTCCTGAATATGTAGGTGGTCGGGTCTCGGTAACTGACTTCAGGCAGTTCGCTTCCTTGGGCTGTGGCGGGTGGGCTGGTGCTCCTCCTATTTGAGTACCAAACTGTGCGAGTACGGCAGCAACCGTCTCTACAACTCCTGGAATGACGGGGTCACCGCCTCCACCTCTTCCAGTACCAGGCCCTCTTGTTCCCCCAGACATCTGTAGTACAGTATGTTACAAAAATACTCGGTAAATTACCATACACAACCAGTAGATATTGAATTGCCTTAAAGGCTAATATATCACGCAATTTGTGTTACTAGACACAATATCTTTTAAGACGAGTCGTCTCCTACCTCACATACGTTTCCCGTAATTTCCCAAGTCTTAAGCTCACTGTCTTAACTTATTTTCTTGTCATCAGAGCGGTACTAAGCTCTGATACCACTTTTGTAACATCCCTCTCCATAATCTCGTAATAATCTCTCACGTAGCAATAAATAAAATGTCTTACAGCGGAAGAAGAAATGATAACAGCAATACTCACTCGGGTGGCACCGGCCATTACTCACCCA
This sequence comes from Limonium bicolor, assembly GCA_023374045.1. NCBI lineage: Eukaryota > Viridiplantae > Streptophyta > Magnoliopsida > Caryophyllales > Plumbaginaceae > Limonium > Limonium bicolor. The sequence continues at coordinate 51,689,193 of CM041776.1, forward strand.
TGCGAGCAACGAAGCCAAACTACATCCAACTTCCAACATAAACAAACTGCTAACCACCGTGATAACGAGAAAACTCCTATACATCATACTAAGTCCATAATCATAAACATTGACAAGTGAGCGTCTACCTAATCCCAAATATACATAACCTTACCATAATACAATTCACCATCTTCATTGCTATACAACATCTCCATGTGCGGTAACAAAAGTAAACCCTAGTTACTCTGATCCTGCACTTCGGCTTCGACAATAATCAACTATCTGCATATGGTGTAGTATCAGCCATAGACGCTGAGTATGCCGGGCCTGGACTCTAATGGTCACTTAGTCATTTTAACCATCTTATTATTAGATTGGTTTTATGCTTTTCCATTTTACAGTTTATAAACAATACTGTAATATACATGTATAATATACATAATCTTCCATTCAAACAATCATAAATATTCAACCATCCATCTAAGCCAAACATTCATTAAATATCTCAACCAACAGTTGTATATCTGAAATACCCTAAACCTAAGTATGCTAAGTAAACATCAAATCATGATGTATTAAGGCTAAAATATGCCTTAGAAAGATTGGTAGATAATTTAAACCAAGGAAAACACAAGGAAATGCCTTAAGGGCAATTAGGGCAAAAATGTGATCTAAGCTTGGAGAGACTTGGGTGAGTACCCAAATATCATGATAAGACCTTGGTAATAATCTAATGGTCATTTTAAATCAATTAGCAAAGAAAACCAAACTTGAAAACAAGTTAAAACACAAAATGTGCTTTAAGAAGTCTTAAAGCACATTTTTGAGAAATTGTCTTAGAATTGAGTTTTGAGTGGCTAAATCCATCATTACTCTTTAATCAACATGTGTACTAATTAGTATCACATTAGGAGGTCTAAATCAATGGGAAATCAAAAAATTTCAGAAATATGTGCACTGATTAGTGAATAGTGCCAAATAGTGACTAGTTTAAGTTTTAATCAACTTAAGCTAATTAGTTGGCCAACAAAGACCATGACTAGCCTCATTTAAGGTAGGGGGCCGGTTTTCTAAGGAGGGTGAGTCACCATAAGTAGTCAAATAAGGAAGAAAAGAAGAGATAAGTAAAGAAGTTACTATTTGCTTTATTAAAGCAAAATATCCTTATAAGCTACCTTCTCTCCTCTATCCTCCATTTCTCTCTTTCACCCACGGTTTCTTCTTCTTCTCTCTGTTCCAAAACCGAGAGTGCTGCCCTCCACGGTTCTCCATCTTCAATCACTTGCCAAATACAACTCCAAGCTCCAAATCCAAAACAAATTGCATATTTGTCTTAGTTAGGTCAAGACCTATCTTTCTATCTTTTCAAATCTTTCAAAGCTCCATTTTGGTGCCATGAGAAAACTCCATTGATGGGGGAAAATCAAGTTTGAAGAGCTCATTAGCTTCTCCATTCTTTAAGGTAAAGAAAATGTAAGAAAAACCATGTTTCCATCATTCTTGTACATGGCCGAAAATTCCTTCTCATGGGGCTATGTTTTTATGCCTTGTTCTAGCTTGATTTATTCACCAAGGACTAGTGGAGGTCCTATTTCATTCAATGCCAAAGTCTACCTTGAGACTTCAAAGGTAATCATCCACTGTTATGCCTTAGAACACATTTCTAACCTAGGTTTTCATTCCTTGAGGTTAGTGCATTGTTTAGTACTCATATGGGTCCTTAAATATTGATTAGAACATTGGCAAAAGGAATTTAAGTGGTGGCCGAGATCTATGCAGAAGAAGGCCTAAGGAGGAGATTAAGATAAGCTTGAGAAAACAAGGTAAAATGCTTACCTAATGGTGGTTTAAGATTAAGGAATGAGTTTTAGATAAATACCAATGTGGCTTAAAGCTTACATTGTGTATTGGGTTATATAACCTAAGAAAAAGAACTTAAACAAGCTTATGAACTTGTGATTAAGGAGCTAATGAGAATGAGTTAGTAATATAAGTTTAAGGTGGATTTTAAGAGCATTATAACTACTATGAGATTGATGAGTGTATTTGCAGGTTGAAAGCTTATATATGTGGGAAATTCAGTGTTTAAGTTTAAGTCATTTAAGGGCCTAAGAGCCATGTCATTTAAGAGCCTTAGTGCTATGCAATTTAAGATTATTGCAATATATTGAGTTTGTTATGAATGAGTTGGTTTAGGTGATGAGATATGATGAGAAAGAACTTGAGGTGTGTGAGATGGTTAAATGACGAAAATATTGTGTTTGGGCATGCTATGATGCTAGAGGTGCTATGGCAAAATTTGAATAGAAAATAAGTGTTTAGGCGATGGTGGTGAACTAATATGACCTAGGATTTACTAGGAATCATTATAAGGAATTTGAGTGGAGATTAGTTAATTAAGGAGTCCTTGAGGTTTAGGATGACCTGCTGATGAGTAAGAGTACAAATAATGAACTGAGACATTAAGCATTAAGAGCCTACGAGCCAAGGATGTTAACCACATCAGAGCCCGAGGCGTAGTAAGTTATAAGAGAGCTTGTATAAGCCACGAAGGGACTACAATGTGTAGATATGAACGGTTATCAAACCTATAACTTAGATTGGGAAGAACATTACCAAGAAAGGGTAGCAATGAGAATACTGAGATAATGCTAAGGACAGGAGCGGAGAACAAACCATGCCTTTTAGGGTGGGGATAGCTCTCCTTGTTGTGAGGCCATGAGTGGGAATGAACCCCTCAAAAGGGCTTTCACATATTAGAGAAAATACACTTTATTTAGAAATGGAAACTATGAACCTTGAGATTACCTTAGAACATACCAGATACACTTGAGTAATAAGGAAGGTTGCACAGATAGACCCCATATCCAACACCCAGGATGTAAGAATTAGTATGGGCAGAGATAAACATTGTGACTGCACATTATGGCACGTCAATTAATCAAGCTCAGAAGAGCTTGTGATTCAGTGGATGACTTCTTCAGTAACCAGTTAAACTACATGGTAGATAACATCACTAAGGATGAAAAAGAGCGAAAGAAATTAGCCTACTTACGAATCTGAGATTGGAGCATAACACCTTCATATCAAGAGTCAACTATTTTACAACACGGTACGACAACCGCCAATCGGAATGAGAGAACTCCCAGTGTTTACACCAAGAAGGGATTGAGTATAAGGTAAGACATTAGAATAAGTGATAAGAGGTTGCACCATTAATGGGCAACATGGTAAAGGCCAACTACCACGGTAGTAGTGGTCGTGAGTATAGTTAGATAAGTGGATTAAGTCATGGTGCGCGGTAAGGCGACCATTGTATGAGCCGTCAAATATTGACACTGAGGCAATTAGATTTATGAGTTAAGACCAGCATAAGTAAGAAAATAAGATGGTAGACGAACTGAGCATTGATGCCAGTAGCCTGGACCTGGTTAGGTAAGATTTCACAGGAAGCACACCATCCATTCCTTAAGGAACTGGAAGTGCATTCCTAGTAGCATAAATATGAGAAACAAGATAAGAGGCTCTACGGAAAGAGACCTCAGATATTAAGTGACCGAATCAATACGGGATACAGAAAGGAGCTAGAGCATACAATACCAAGAACACAGTAAATGGACTTCCCTTGATTGACTTCAAGAAGAACAATAAATGTTATTTTGGAACGATGAAAGAGGAGATCGACAACAGAATACTTCATAATTAGCGATAGCTAAACGTGTGACGGACACTATGAGTTTACTAAAACGAGACGTGGGACGACTGCACCCCACAGGGGCTTGCAGGCCTGACACGCTCATTTATGAGTTAGTTGGGTAAGTAGTAATGTACCAGTAAGGTACCCCATGCATGTGAACGAGTGGTGTAAGGAACACGGGAAGTAGTCGACTCCGTACCACCGACAACGACGCAAGACCAGACAAGAGCAGCTACTACCACAAACAGTCGAAGAGAAGAGCTCAGTTGAACCAGCAACACAGAGGAACCAGAGAACAATAATTAAGGACTATGAAGTGCGAAGAGCACGGATTGTTAAGTACAGACATTGAACATGCCTTAAGATGTAAGGGATTAAGACTGTAAAGCGCATTATGCACTAAACAGTAGTTTCAGACTAAGAATCATCCTCAGACCAAAGGTCAGTTGGGGAGAACAATTAGACATTCGAGAAAATACTAAGAGTATGAGCGTAAGATCTTCAAGAAGAATGGATAGACGAGTTACAACTCATTAAGGCCGTGTATATATAAAGATAACACGTGCCCATTGAGACAATTAGGCCTAAGATTATCAGAGGTGCAGCGGAAGCTAGCAGATCACTACCTTTGAGATTAGACCAAACTAGTTAAGGAAACGGTATAAGTACCGTTAAGAATCCTCGATACAGAGACTAAGTCATTTCTGATCGAATTATAAGTAAGATAGATGACGTGGAAGCTAGAATGCTTGGTGAGAATTAGACATCTTGAACTTATGTTCAAAGATGATGTAACGCTGATTACGTGGGCGTAATCCATTTTAAGGGGGGTAGAGCAAAAACCGCTTAGCGTATGTTTGTGTACTGAGTACATAAACTACGGTGTGCATAGCACAAAATAATTTGAGAATATGTTTTACATAAACATTTGGAGGTAAATCATGGTTATTGCACACAGAAGATGTGAATACCATACATATTAAGTACCTATCTTGTTAACTCCGGTGTGAGTACAAGTTAAGAGAATTAAGGAAGAGGATTAAGGAGACTTAAGAAATAAGAATATATGAGGTATGAGTCGATATGAGACTATGTGTGAGATAAGAATAAGATAACACTATGAGATATTATTTGATATGAGCATGAGTTAGGATATAGTAATGCTATGTGGTATGAGACAGTGGAAGTTGGTATGAGACTGATATAGAATTTAGTAGGAATTTAAGTCTTGAGGTAATTACTAAGAGATGAATTGGGAATGCTTGATGGAATGAGTTCACACTTTGGAGATGTATTGATTATGATTAGAAGAACTAAAAAGATAGAAAATTGGACATGAGTGAATTATTTGGATGTTTGAAAATGACGTGGGAGGTGGAACTTGATTTTCTAGGGATCAAGGGAAACCGAACACAATTGGGGTGGAAGGATAGTTCTACACTGATGCTGATCACATCAGGGTTGGATGATTCCTGAAACTCCCTACCAGTGGTCACAATTAAATCACACTAAGGATAGAGACCTTGGGATAAAAATGAAATTGGAGTTGCTTGTATTTTTAATTAGAGGAATTATTCCTCACATGACCTCGTAAAAAGGATTACCTTTTTACTGAGTCTCGCCCATGAAGTCGAGGACGCACGAGCCTTTGTCTTTGGACCGGTGACATGGGGAGCAGCGTGTTTTGTATTCTGGCCCATGGTGACGAGGACGAATGAGCCATTGTCTACGGACCGTGACATGGGAGAATACGTTGGAAGTTATGTGAATGTTTTAATCATCAAAAGGAACAAAAGGAATTTTGAGTGCTGCACATGCTTAAGCATGTTGTGTGATATTTAAGTATGAGAATATGGTGGATCCAATGATCCAATGAGATTAAGTATACATAAGTATGATCTATATGATCTAAGGAATGAGGTAAGACATGCATTCTAATAAGAAAAGATGCATGGGAACTTTGGGGACAAAGTTCTTTTAAGGGGGGTAGATTGAAATACCCCAAACCTAAGTATGCTAAGTAAACATCAAATCATGATGTATTAAGGCTAAAATATGCCTTATAAAGATTGGTAGATAATTTAAACCAAGGAAAACACAAGGAAATGCCTTAAGGGCAATTAGGGCAAAAATGTGCTCTAAGCTTGGAGAGACTTGGGTGAGTACCCAAATATCATGATAAGACCTTGGTAATATTCTAATGGTCATTTTAAATCAATTAGCAAAGAAAACCAAACTTGAAAACAAGTTAAAACACAAAATGTGCTTTAAGAAGTCTTAAAGCACATTTTTGAGAAATTGTCTTAGAATTGAGTTTTGAGTGGCTAAATGTCCATCATTACTCTTTAATCAACATGTGTACTAATTAGTATCACATTAGGAGGTCTAAATCAATGGGAAATCAAAAATTTCAGAAATATGTGCACTGATTAGTGAATAGTGCCAAATAGTGACTAGTTTAAGTTTTAATCAACTTAAGCTAATTAGTTGGTCAACAAAGACCATGACTAGCCTCATTTAAGGTAGGGGGCCGGTTTTTCTAAGGAGGTGAGTCACCATAAGTAGTCAAATAAGGAAGAAAAGAAGAGATAAGTAAAGAAGTTACTATTTGCTTTATTAAAGCAAATATCCTTATAAGCTACCTTCTCTCCTCTATCCTCCATTTCTCTCTTTCACCCATGGTTTCTTCTTCTCTCTCTGTTCCAAAACCGAGAGTGCTGCCCTCCATGGTTCTCCATCTTCAATCACTTGCCAAATACAACTCCAAGCTCCAAATCCAAAACAAATTGCATATTTGTCTTAGTTAGGTCAAGACCTATCTTTCTATCTTTTCAAATCGTTCAAAGCTCCATTTTGGTGCCATGAGAAAACTCCATTGATGGGGGAAAATCAAGTTTGAAGAGCTCATTAGCTTCTCCATTCTCTTAAGGTAAAGAAAATGTAAGAAAAACCATGTTTCCATCATTTCTTGTACATGGCCGAAAATTCCTTCTCATGGGGCTATGTTTTTATGCCTTGTTCTAGCTTGATTTATTCACCAAGGACTAGTGGAGGTCCTATTTCATTCAATGCCAAATCTACCTTGAGACTTCAAAGGTAATCATCCACTTTTATGCCTTAGAACACATTTCTAACCTAGGTTTTCATTCCTTGAGGTTAGTGCATTGTTTAGTACTCATATGGGTCCTTAAATATTGATTAGAACATTGGCAAAAGGAATTTAAGTGGTGGCCGAGATCTATGCAAGAAGAAGGCCTAAGGAGGAGATTAAGATAAGCTTGAGAAAACAAGGTAAAACTTACCTAATGGTGGTTTAAGATTAAGGAATGAGTTTTAGATAAATACCAATGTGGCTTAAAGCATACATTGTGTATTGGGTTATATAACCTAAGAAAAAGAACTTAAACAAGCTTATGAACTTGTGATTAAGGAGCTAATGAGAATGAGTTAGTAATATAAGTTTAAGGTGGATTTTAAGAGCATTATAACTACTATGAGATTGATGATGTATTTGCAGGTTGAAAGCTTATATATGTGGGAAATTCAGTGTTTAAGTTTAAGTCATTTAAGGGCCTAAGAGCCATGTCATTTAAGAGCCTTAGTGCTATGCAATTTAAGATTATTGCAATATATGAGTTTGTTATGATGAGTTGGTTTGGGTGTTGAGATAGATGAGAAAGAACTTGAGGTGTGTGAGATGGTTAAATGAGGAAAATATTGTGTTTGGGCATGCTATGATGCTAGAGGTGCTATGGCAAAATTTGAGTAGAAAATAAGTGTTTAGGCGATGGTGGTGACTAATATACCTAGGATTTACTAGGAATCATTATAAGGAATTTGAGTGGAGATTAGTTAATTAAGGAGTCCTTGAGGTTTAGGATGACCTAGAGATGTCTAGGAGGAGTTAGAGGAAGTGAGTGTTTTGAGCACACCAAAATCATGAGATGAGGAATATAAGAAGTGTGCATAAGATTAAGGAGAAGGTGTAATGATTAAGGTGATTTGAATATGTTCTAAGGGGAATTAATGACTAAGGACTAGAAGTTTTAGAGGTGGTCTTGATGAAAAAGGGTGAGATAAAGTGTGGTAACGAGTTATAATGACTTAGGCATTACCTTGGAGGATTTAAGAATCAAGAGAATGTAATTGAGCATGTAGGACTTAGGCAAATGTTGGTAACCAACTAGGAAGGAAATAAGGTGTTGGAGGATGGAAGCTTAAGCTTAGGAAGGAACTTTAAGTAAAGGCATAAAAAGAGTTTTAGATAGTGAGAGATGCTTGGGAGATGATGTTATAGTGGTGAAGAGAACATTTGGCATAGTGGTTACACTAGGTATGAACCACCACCTAGAAACCTAGAGGAAGCATTACAAGTGTTAGCATTATTACAAGGAAAATGCATAATGACTAAGGTGGATCTTGGTGGATGATTTAAGGTATTTAAAGGAGGACTTAAGGTGTATTTGAGGTGCCCAAATGAGGTTATAACATATTAGAATATATGAGGAGAAGTTTGGAGTTGAAAGAGAATTTAGAAACAAGTTTCTAGAGCCGACCGACCTTAGGACCGGACTTGCAAGGTCGGTCGGGCTCTGTTACAATACCGGAAAATGTTTCTGGAATCAACCGGACATAGGACCGGACTTGTAAGTCCGGTCGGGCTTGAATTTTGTACGGTAATAAGTCTCTGGAATCGACCGGACATAGGACCGGACTTGTAAGTCCGGTCGGGGTAGAATTTTCAAACGGTAAAGGGTACTGGAACGGACCGGACTTGGCAAGTCCGGTCGGTAAGTCCGGTCGAGCCTAAAAACAAAAAAAAAGAGAAATTTTGAATTCTAAGAATGGCAATGGGTAATAAAGTATGACTTTGGTAGGGTAGTAATGATTGAGACCCTAAGAACTTAAGAGATTAAGTTAAGTTAAGTATAAACTTGAAAGTTTAAGATTAAGTTTGTAAGATTAAGTGTAAGACCTAAGAGGTGTTAGGTGGGGATCATTAAGGAATTAAGTAAGTTAAACAAGTTAAGTAAGTCATGTTAAGTTAAGTGATTAACAACCTAAAACTGAATGAATGTTTTAGGACTTGGGAGTTTGGACTCCGGAAGAGAAGGCCGAACGACCAACGGTGAACGGTACAGTTCTCTTGTGACCTGCTTGCTAACGAGGTGTCCCTCGGCTTGTGTGCTATTTGTTTTGTGTGCTCACTAAACAAGATAAAGCATGCAACCGGAACATATTATATATATTGTATTGTTGTGTGATGTTTGAAAACTAACACAACATACCGTGAGAACTTACTAACCAATGTTTAGTAAGGAATTGAGTGAGACTAAGGAACACCCCTAATAAGGGACGATATGAACCGAAAGAGGTTAACCGACAAACAGGGTTTGAGATTACTACTAACTGGAACTTGAGTGAGGAAACCCGGGACCGATCTCCGGTCATGCATGCTAAGGAAAAAGGGGGACGGTATCTGAATCAGATCCGCCCTCCGCTTAAGGACTTGTCTTCGGACTTGTAGCCTAGGGCCGGTTGCCGGCTCAGCTACGCTGGATTCCCGTCCAGGGTAGGTGGCATTAAGATGGTGCGGTGGGATCACCTAAATCCCAGGTTTGGACTTAGGCTACAACCATTCCCCTCCAGGAACGGTTCGTATTCTGAGAATAAGTTAAGGTTAAGATGAGTTACAATCATTCCTTTCTAAAGGATGATTTGTATTATTAAGATTAAGATTAAGATAAGTTAAGATTAAGATAAGTTACAATCATTCCTTTTTAAAGGATGATTTGTATCGTTAAGACTAAGATTGGGTTAAGTTACAATCATTCCTTTTAAAGGATGATTTGTATCGTTAAGATTAAGATTAAGTTAAGATTAAGATTAAGGTGAGGTTAAGATAAGTTGCAACCATTCCTTTTTAAAGGATGGTTTGTATTATTCAGATTAAGGTAAGTTACATCCACTCCTTATTAAAGGATGGTTGTTTCTAAGATTAAGATAAGACTAAGAGTGAGGTGAGATAAGGATGGACTAAGATTAGGAGGGAACATTACTTAAGGAGTTAAATAGTTAACTCTCTAATTAAGGGAACGCGTTTAAGTCGTTCATTGTGTGTGAACTTTGATTGTTCATAAATGGATTGTGTTTACAGCATTTACTATTATGTTGTGCATCCAATCAACCTCCATGCTATCGACAATTAGTCGTCGTAGCCACGTTAGCTTGGGGGCCATGAGGGATCGTACCAGCATTCGTGCTGACCCCCTTTGGGGGCTGTTTTTACTACACAGGTACAACAGGAAGCGGCCGTCGCGAGGGAAGAAGAGGATACAAGTGTTAAGGGTTAAGAGTGGCCTACGAGTTGTGCATGTACACTCGTATGGCAATATGAGTTAGTAAGATGTATAGGATGTGAGGGGGTTGTAAGAAGGATATGTAAATGTTTAAGGTTGTTGCACTAATGTTCGGTATATTCTGTAGTCAGACCGTGGCAAGGTCCTGGATTTGTAAAGAATTCCGCTGCGATATGTTTATATATATACTGTTAAGTTGCGAGACCACATTTGGATTGAGTTGGGGTGTTACAATATCGAACGTATCGAATAATCACAATATAATGTACAATGTACAATCGTCGTAGCGTACAGTTTATAATGTACAATGTACAATCGCCATAGCGTACAGTTTCCATAGTTAATTTAATTTGGCCTTGAAGGCCCCATCCAAACCATGTTTGATTAATACCAGTTGGGCGTCATGTTAAGACAACCCGATAACCTCACCATGGACAGTAGTCCTCCCGTACACATAAAGGTGCTCATTTCGCCAGAGGTCCGGAGGCCCCTGACTATTCTCTTTTGTCTCGTAAGATGTTCATATAATGGCCGTAGCCACCTGACCCACGATCCAGTTTGGGCTCGTTGGGTATAAACCTGGAGCGGAACGTAATCGGGTACCCCTCAGTGATCACAAATGCGCAACCAGATAGTTTGTAAACTACACTGGATTCCTCACCTCAATGTCACACCATCTCTCTCTCATAATGTTTAAGATCTGCTCTTAGTCTTATGGAGAGTATAATTTATTAACCAGCGGCCCAATGGGTCACGCATACCTAGAAGTAATCTAGGTTATATTCATGTTCGAGATCCATGCTCTAGAGACCGACAATGTCGTGACTCATACCTAAGTGTTTTACTTAGGTTGCCATATACTTAATATTAATACTATGGTATTATATCAAGTAACCGTCATGTCATCACATAAACGTATATGTATGTTTTTATAAGTCGATCTATAGTCGACGTAGTGTTAGTCCCGTGGGACGCTCGTGCATAAATAATTAATGCAGTAGCACATAATCACATACATGTATCCAAAACACTTAACACACAAGTGATATCAACCAAATCCGAGCCCAAGGAGTTTCCTTAGGACAACTCGGATCAAACCCCTTTACATACCGTTCACCAAGACCTAGGATGCGTAGTGTAGACCACTAGCTCGTCAAGCGTCCTCGTCTGAAGTATGATCTAAACGGTAATAAACTATAAGTCAGTCTATGACTAACCACATCCGGTATTTCCGAATAACAAGTAACCCCGACAGTTCATCCCCGAATTTCTACAGTTATTTGTTACGGGTTTCTCTAAACCAGTCGGCTTTGTTACTAAAACTCGTATGTCAAAATATTTCGACTGTTAAGTTTAATTCGTTATTTTTCTTTAATCTTATCCACCATTAATATAGGTACATAACCTATAGTTGCATGTATTCATGCATTATTATATTATATTGTATTATTTTCCACCATCCATTATAATACATTGTATTATATACTCCATTATATTTAGCAAATAATATTTGCATCCAAAAACTCATAACTTATAGTTCGTAACGATTTTCATGTAATAACCACCACCATTATATCATATGGTTTCCAACCATAATATATACTCATCCTTATATACACTATTCTTGTGTATGTATATATTTACCACGTAGGTAATTTTCATGAGTTATAAACTCTTATATTATATGTTACATTTTATCATCTTATTTTAGATGATTATTCCCATTAGTTGTATTATATTATACAACTTATATTAAGATTATTATCGTAATATTATGTAACATTTTATGTTGTATATTTACAACTCCTAAGGTTTAATCAACAAATACCTTAGTTTATAAATCCTATTTTTTATAGTTTGTCACGTTATTTAATGTGAATATCCTTACTTATTTTAATCCCATCTAAACCATATAATTGTTATAACATTTATAACATTATAGACCTTATTCTAAAATTCATATTTCTAACCTTAATAATTCGGTACAGCCCTTGAATTTATTTAAATTCTATTTTGACCACATAACATTATGTAACGTTATACCATATACCAATATCATTTGATATGATATTTTTATTTCCTTTAACTTATAACCTATAGTCTTTATACAAAACTATTATATATTGCCGCATAGGCACATATATTAAACCTTATTATTTTCCATAAACCATAGTTTCCTTTATTTACAAAATCACCCCATTATTTATACCTTGTTGTATATACCATTTAATATAACATTTCTAACTTATAAAAAAGGTATAACCTATGGTTATTTTTTGTAAATTCCGAACAGACCTTGTTCTATTTTATAATTGCCATTTGGCCCTATTTATAACATATAGTTTTATTATATCATTAAAATTATATATTATGCACATATCTTAATAAATACTCTTATATAATTCTTAAAATCACCAAAGGGTTATAATTACCCTTACTAACCCATATACTTTCGGTATTTATAATTCCACCACACATATTTCTCCAAAGTGTCACAATGACATAATAACTATATATTCTACATATATAGTTTATTTTAATTCCAAAATCAACCCAATAATTTCCTAAAAATTCCTAATAGCCCATGGGTGTTTATAATACCATTATACACCCTTTATTTTCGGAAATAACATATATACCACATATGTTATAAAATTGTTACAATAAAATACTTATCTTATTATAAAACCTTAAATAAGTTATCTAACTTATTTAATTTGGTCAAAACCTACCATATGGTCAAGGTTGATCACCTTAATATTTCCTTGGCCATTAATAACCATATATTACGGTTTATACCTATATCTTTTCAGAAATTACCATTTAACCCCAAAACTTTATATAATCTTATAATTTTTCTATATACTCCTTTAAACCTCCAATTTTTGACTATATTCTTTTATAGCCCCCAAATTTAATTTAATTACACCTAAGACCCCAATTCCTTGGGGTAATAATTATATATCACCTAAACTTAAATAAAACCTTATAAATGCATAAATAAATGGCCTAAAGTACATGGCCTTATTACAAACATTAGCTTATAAAATGAATTACACATAAATGCCCATAAAAGCCTTAAACTCTCGGCCTTACACCAATGTTTTCCATATTTACCAATTTTCCACATAATGTCTTAAATTTGACAATTATGTTAATTAATTAGTTATAAAATTTACTAAACCATTCCTTAATCACCTAAGGTCAAAATAAGACCTTAATAATACCATTCACTCACGGCACATTTATATAAATATGTATAACACTACTAGGAAAAAGCAAATTACCTACGGACAATTCCGTAGGTAATCCGTAGGTAATCAGAATTACCGACGGATTACCGACAAAATTTCACTCAAAACATCCGTCGGTATTTAATTGGTCGGTAATAAGATTACCGACGGAAAAATGAGTCCGTCGGTAAATTACCTACGGATTACCTACGGAAATGTCAGCCGTAATTACCGACGGATTACCTACGGAACGGTCTGTAGGTAAATTACCTACGGAAAATCCGTCGGTATTCCGATGCCACGTCATCGTTTTCCCATATCTTAATATCCGTCGGTAATCCATAGGTAAAATATTACCTACGACTATAGTCCGTAGGTAATATTTTACCTACGGATTACCGACAGAATCTTATACTAACCATTTTTATTAGGCATTCCGTAGGTAATCCGTAGGTAACACTTTACCTACAGAAAAATTCCATAGGTAAAGTGTTACCTACGGATTACCTACGGACCTTTATATCAATTATTTTCATATTTTTTTGTATTTTGCATTTATTTGAACATTATTTAGTTTATATTGTGATTTATTCTTCATTTTTTAATATTTGAATTATAAAAGCTATTTCAGAATTAAAAATATTAAACAATGTAATGTTAAAATATACAATAGGCACGAATTATATATATATTATAAAGCATAGTACTTAGACTATTTAATTTTATAACATAATTATAGTTAACTTGTTTTATAAATCTGAAAACTAATATTCAACATCGTAAATAGAACAACCATAAAACCATACTAATAAAACCTAAAAGTTTACAATAATCATACATACACCATATCAGTCACTCTCTGAACTATCAGACGTATCAGTATCTTCATCCCTAGCTTGCTCAGGTTCCACCGGTATAGATGGTGAGGCATGAGGTACAGTCTGTGGTGGACCCCACCATCCCTGAGCCGGACCCGACTACCATCCCTGTGCCGGTATCCCACTCTGAGACCCAAATGCTGAGGGTAGACCCCATGATGAACTCGTCTGATGAGAACCAGGTGCAGTTGAGGGTGAACACTCCTTTAGTACGGGGTTAGAATTAAAGATTGAAGTAGCACAAGAATACCTCTGTAAAGTGGCACAAAAACAACTATAAATTGACCATTTAAATAGTAACATGCTAAGCTCAATGACAATAAAGCTGTTAAAATAGATTGCAAAATAATAACCCAAAGCCGGCATTAATAGCTGTTAATCCAACCTGTAAAGCAGTGAGAAATTACGAATTCCAGCACTGAGCTCCTTTGAAAGGAACTACAAAAACAGATGCTAAATCACTCCTAGAACAGTTCATAAGATGCACCCTTACTAACTAATTTAACAGCACAAAACAATGCAAATTATCAGTCCAAAACTACTGCCGTTTCAAGTTATATATAATATCATGTCATAAACTCTCTCAGATTATGCTCTCTTAACTACTAACGACAGTGGAAAGATGAAGCTCTAAGTGGGTGGTGTAACAGTTCAAAAATGCAGAAAGGTAATGCCCATAATGAAGTACATAAACAGCAGCAAAAACATGTTGAGTATGAGCTCAAGTCTCGAACTTCAAACTGCTGTAACAAGGCATACTTGAGCAGTAAAAACAGAAGGAATAAAGACTTGTATATTCCACACATTATTCTCGGCTCAGAAACAGAATTAAACCAAGCTAAATGAACCAAGAAAATTCAGATTCGAGCATGCTCTTATTAACACGTAAACAGAAGAAAACTGAAGCATACAAAGCATTAACCATGGCAAGAAAAACTGCCGAAACAAGCCTTTATAGCAGCAGCATGAACCACAGAAATTTAGACAATCTTCAAATACCTCTTTAGGGACCCATTTCCTATCCCACCCACTCATTCACCTCCAACCCCAGAAAAAACACACTAGGAGAGGAAGTAGAATTATGTGAAAACACAGAGAGGACAAAACAAACAAAAATGAAGAAAAATAGAAACATATATAAGAGAGGAATGTGTGAATCGTCATTGTTGATCTTTTGCAGTCTTCTGCATTCGGCTTTGCTTTTGGTAAGTTATTGAAGGGTTTGGTGGGGGACAGGATTTGTAGAGAATTTCAACACTTGAAAAAAAAACAGCACCAGACTGTATAAATTCCCTTGCTGCTTTTTTTTCATTGATTTTCTAAAAAGATGAATGCATAGAGTAATACATCTTTTACTGTGTACAATTTGACATATAACATTGATGCAAAAGAAATTAACCACAATATTGTTTTTGACACACTTTCAACAAATCTCCTTATACTTTGATTGCTTACTTCACCTCCTTTATTTTAGTCTTTCTTTAATATATTTGACAGTACTATTACATTTTTTGGTGGACATTCTCTTCTAATAACACAGTGACATATATAATATAGTTAAACAAAACAATCACAAAAAAGATAGAGCAAACAGCTGAAACGTTTTAAAAAGTACTACCACTATAGTTGTTGCATTGTACTTCTTACTGAGTTATATAATTTTAGGAATTGTTCTCTTTAAACCCATTATATCGTTTTGTAAAATACTGAATATTAATTTTGTTCCATTCAATAGGGTGTTTAAACTAGCAAAACAGAGTTATATAATTGGACATTAGCCAATTCTATGGACAGGTTATGGACCATAGGCTGATTGTGCCCTATCGAAACCCAGTCACCTGGTAGCTGAGCAGCTGTCTGTTCTCCTCCCAATGGAGCAAACTGGCCGAGATGCTTATACCTAAAATATAGTAAAAGTTTCATTTTATCACCTAAATCTTTACATCCTCCAAGTTTATACCAACACATGTCTTCTTGCCTAGCTTAGCATGTACTAAAACATGCAGATATAGTATAGTGCACCGACAAGAGTACCTTAACAAAAGACAATTGGAGTTGAAAGAATTTTACCTAAAAGGATGGAACCGATGACGACCTTCAGCTCTGAACCTGATAGGTCCCTTTAGGTTCTTCTCGGTCTCTTCCATCCGATTAAAACAATCAGCAAGATAAGAACCTTGTTGAGCAGCAACCTATAAACCATATTATGAACCTTGATCAGAGAACCACTATGTTTAGTACTTTTGAAAACCTAATTACCCTTCTCCTACCACTTTCCCAAATGTAATGACCAAGAAATGCGTACCTGAGCTGTAGCTGGAAGATTCTTCATCTGAGTATCCACCTCAGAGAGAGAAGCCTTGAATTGCTCTATATTTAGTTCAATTGATTCCTTTGATACGTCCTCTTAGGCACTTGCCAACAGATCAGCCATATTCTTCATTCGCTTGTTCTTCAGATATATGTCCAATTGAGGATACCGTTCCACCGCATCTTTCAGAACTTCTTGCATTTCCTTAACTGTAAGTGTCCGCGACTTGTCCTTGTCTTCCTTCTCAAATATAGCGCCAACATCTTCCTGTAAACATATTGAACAAACAACCAAAGAGAAGTAGCTATATCACAACCAGAGGAGGAGGAAACACTTTAAGCAGTTAGGAGTAATTAAAGGGAAAATTGTAGGTTGTTTGATCAACAGCTCACTGAAAAGGGCAAACAGTGAATTAAAAATTCCTGGAGCTCATTTCTGCTAAAAGGTAGTGATATTCTGCTTGATTGCTTTCTGCAACCAGCGATTCATTTGCCAATCAGAGCTACATGGAGGATTCTAGTGCACAAGATTGTTTTATGATACATATTCTATTCTGGTCGTCGGAATAACAACATTTGAGAACACATGGAATCCCACATGGTCAAATCTAGATATAAAATTCTCTTTCCATATCATTTAACGAAGGAATGGCTGTTTAAATTGCTGATGCAATGCAAATGCAATTATAGAGACACAATATTTTGAAAAAGACCATCTTTAATTAATAGCAGACATGTTCGGTTAGAATTGAGAGTTTTTGAAAGAAGTTTACACAAGGTTTGGAGCTGAAGTGGACTTACGATCACCTTCCTTTGATTTATAGTTGAACAAACACAGGTTTTTTTACTGTAAATTTCTACACCCAGAACATATTAAGGTCATTACCCTAAAATTGACAGAGTGATTCTCCCACAAGATCGGCTATGCTTGGATTCTAAACAGAAGTAGCTACAAGAACCCTAATTCTGAATTACAAAAGTCTTTATTGTCTAATTAAACCATCTACTGCACAATACAACCCTAATTCACCCAACTACTGACAAAAAAACCTAACTATCATTTGCCTCACACGATGCGACAGAAGAAACAAATTAACTTGACTTTTTAGTCGCCAATTTGCAAAGAATAAGTTATGAGTATATTACCGGTTTCAGCTTCAGAGACGAAGATGCAGAACACCGACTCCAACTGCTTCAACGACGAAGATGCAGCAAACCAACTCCAACGAACAGCTTCAGCTTCAGCGACGAAAACGCAGCGACGAAGATGGAGTTCTTCAGTTGTGGGCGTTGTTCGAGAAGAGAAGAAGAATCAAATCGACGGAGAGTAGATAGACTGGACAGAAGAGAACGACAGAGTAGATAGAGTTCAAAATACGATGTGTTTTAAGTTAACAATCACCGACCGAATATATCCGTCGGTAAACAAGTTTACAAAATGAGAGTAAAAACGCCCGCTGAGTTGTAGTACATAGAAGTACTTACCGACGGAATTTTCTGTAGGGAATTACCGACGCAAGCAGTCCGTCGGTAAATATAACACAAAAACGACGGCGTTTCCTGCAGTAAGAGTTCTCCCTCGGCGTATATATAGAGAAGTAATTACCGACGGAATAAGTCCGTAGGTAATTTTCTAGCAGAATTTACCGACGGAATTTTCCGTCGGTAATCTTTTTTCCAAATCCCGCCCATTTACCTACGGAAAATATCCGTAGGTAATTTGTTGGCATTATACGCGCCAATACCAGCCAATCCTCCCGCACTTTTCCTTATAAATTTACCTACGGAATATTCCGTCGGTAAAATTTTCGTTGGAATTCCGTCGGTATTCCGTAGGTAATAACTTAACCAAGGGCTGCTATTGTAAACCGTAGGTATTCCGTCGGTAATTACCTACGGAATATATTCCGTAGGTAATTTCCGTAGGTAAACTGTTGTTTTCTAGTAGTGTAAACACATATTAATATACCAAGTGTAGGTTTAAGTGATTTATACCTTGTTTTTGCCAAGTATAAGCCTTGTTTGGCCACGGCTGATTGGAGATAATATTTCCACAGCTTAGTTTACATGTTTTCAAACAACAATTAAGGCATGATTAGTCTCCAAGCAAGATCTAACCATACGAAGTGTTTAATCTCAATTTTCAAGGTAAAATTTACCTTAGAATACCAAGGTAAACACAAGTGTCTTCGGCCTGTTTTTACAGTAGGCAAAAAGTGTCAAAAGACATACTAAAACCAAGCTTTAAACTGGTATATCTCAGATTAGAAGATGGCTAATTTTTACCTTGTTTAAACTGCCTAAAATGTGGTTTTTTGGCTTGGATCTGGCTATACCTTAAAGCTCTTGATGTACCAACTGAATAATTATGTTAAGAAGAAGATAAGAAGGCTAGGAACAAAGTTTCACAGCCAAATTTGAAGGGAATCAAAAGATATGTGCTTAAAGCACATTTTTATACCTTAAGAACAAGATTAGCTTTCTCCACCTTCTTCCCTTGTTAATGCCGAGATACACCCTCCATTTAACCTCCAAAACAACCTAAGAACATTGATGGAAGTGATTGATGCTTTTCTCCATTGAAAGAGGGAAGAATTGTGAAGAAAATGATCATAAAATGGCTTGATGAGCTTACCTATGTATCAAAGTGTTCTTCTTTGTTCTTGGTGTGTTAGCCATGGTTTGGAGAAGCCAAAGAGAGGTTGAAGGGAGCTGCTGTCGGCAGGGGTGAAGGCAAATGAGAAAGGTAAGTCATTTTTCCCTTATAACTTAAGTTTATGTTTAATAATGTAATAGTAATGATGAATCATCAATTTAGGTAGATATTTAGTGTTAATGATGAGTGAGCTGTCTTCCATGCTCCTTAGGCTGCCGACTTCCAAGGGTTAATATGTGAAATACCCCAAACCTTAGTATGTTGTTTAGACATTAAAATATGGTATATTAAGACTAAAAAGAGTCTTAGAACCATTAGAGAACAATTTAAACCATAGAATGTAACACCCCTACTTATCATAAATGCAGCGGAAATAAAATACTAAGGCGATTACAGATCATCGGGTTCCAAACACCCAGCACCAAACCTCACCAATTACAACTTATGATATCACAAATGCTACGGTCTGAACTCGAGAAAACATAACATAAAAGAATAATAACAAAATACAATAGCTCTCCAAAGTTCCTAATTCCCATCCCATACACTCATACTCTTCGTGGCTACCTGTATAGCAATTCGTACCTGCAAGATGAAACCAAGCAGCCCACCCCAGGAGGGGTGAGTCAGTTCCCTGGAATGAAACTGGTACAACTCTCCAAAACAACAGTTTAAAAGCATAACTCTTAAAAATAAACAATAAGGTGAAGCCAAACACTTAGAACAAAAGCAGAAGAACAAGGCACACCAAAACACCAAGTCAAAGATAGCAAGTCAAGGATAGAGATAAATAACAAGAAGTAAAGTGAGTCAACTTAAAAGAACCACGCCAGAAGTTAGTGAACATCCATTGCTTAAGTTAGATTCAGTTCCAATTAGGATTAGAAGGACCCAAGTAGTCACAAGGACTAGGAATGAAAGAAGATATCCAAGAACCCATAATTCAAGAGTGGAATATACCCAGTTGGGAGAGATGGCCCCCATCGCCAGTCAGTTGTCACAAGGACGAGGTAAACAGACCTCCGCTGTCAGTTGTCCATATGGACGAGGTATAGCAGACCTCCGCTGCCACCGACCCGTTCTCAGTCATCGGTGAAAAGTGAGTGCACCACTTATTAGAAATAATCCATACCCAATACCAAGTTTGACATTTCCCATATTCCCACTAGACTATTAACTGTACAAGTACAATACCAAAACACTCAGTCCTATAGAGTGCAGAGGCATAAACCCTCAACAGTCAATATCTAATGAGATAACCAGATAAAAAGGAACCAATGATCATGTGAGTTGTACATCCAAGGCTCAGTTAGTCACAACAAGCTGAGTTAGTCACACAGACAATTTCCTTTCAAGATACATTCATACTCATTTAGCGTTTCCCAAAACGTTCCATAAAATTCGTCACCAAAAGCATCTGAGTACGAGAAATCATACCTGGTGTATGTAGTAGCAGTAACCAAACTCGAAAATGCGAACTACTTCCACTAATTACCTAAAATTAAAGTATTCCAAGCATTGATTAGTTAAGGCACTATAATGCTACACATCCTCCATCCTTATTAGTCTATAGTTTTGCTTTACAGTTACTCCCTCCTAGGGATATGGCTAGATCTCGTAATTAAATCTTTAATGCATACTTAACTTATTCCATTTACCCACTCCTGACTACAGGTTTAGTTTAATTAGACCCTTTGGTTACGCTTGGCTAACTTACTTTATTACCTATTTAAGGTTTAAGATATGTACTTCCCCCTAATAGTCCACCTAGATGTCACATTAACATTTGATATTTTTAAGCGCCACGTATGAATAAGGTTTATCCCAATCTTTCCCTCTTATTACGCTTCCCATAAGGTATGTTACTACTTTTATTTACTTCTATTGTATTTACATATACACTTATATTTTCCTTAGAATTTATCCAAAACATACTTTAAGAAATTCTTATTGTATTTAATTATTTTTAATACCTTTTAGACATATCCACAACTAATATATGGTTTATAAAACAAAGTGTTTGCCCTAGTTTAATTAAGCATATTAACCTCCATAATAATAATATGTAGTTTAGTTTAATACCTCGATTTAATATAAGTTCCTATTTTATTCTTCTCATATAAATATATTTATGTGTAAACAACTTTTACTTCACCGAAAAGATAACACCCAAAATATTTATAAACATACTGATGTAAAATGTTAATTTAGGTTTAATTATTTTCCCCAACCTAAAAAGCTTATTGACAAACCATACTTTAATTTTTGTTACATTAAAAACCATATATTATAAGTTATTCTTATGAAAATTCCATAAACATAATTTTTAAACCCATTTAACTTTGTCCAAAAATTCCCAAATTTAATATATAATAACTATAACATTTTAGACATATTATAAAATTTTTATTTCATAAAAATATCTTTTTAAATTACCCAAATAATTCCATAATACTCGTAACTTGCAAAAATCATAACTTATGTTTAAAAACTCAAAACCCATATTAATTTACATCAAAATAAACTAGATTTTATAAGGAATCTATGGTTAAAATTTCAAGTCAAAATACATTCGGGAAGGCCATTAAATAGATCTAGCAAGTTAGGACTTTATTCTGGAAAATATATTAACTTATTACAACTTAAATCCCCACAATCTAATCTCGGCCGTCCATGTTTACTAACTGAGATCGGACGGCCCCGAACGCGCTAGTTCATCAGAAACCCCCAATTCGCACCCGAGTACTAATCCGATGTTTTCTCACAATCCACAGAACGAAATTCGATGATTCTTGTTCCTATCGACTCGAAATTAAATTCCGGTTCTAATGGTACCAATTTCCCCAATTATCATGCAGAATTGAATAAATTTGAATCTGGGTTCGAAGTTAGGGTTCTTATTTGGTTTTCGATTTGAATTCAGCAAATTCTCCTATTGTAATGCATAATAGACTAAATTGGTATGTGGGTTTGATCGATGATGAAATTTCGAATGGAAACCATGGAGAAATTTGATCGGAAACTCACCAGAATTACATTAACGGGGTGAATCCAAATCGGGAATTCTGGAAAACGTTATTCTATGTGCGGTTCAGGTATGCCACTTCTCGAATCAACTCGCACCAACTGAGAGAGATTTGATTCACGTAACCTATCACAATCCAAACTAGACATGTAACTCTAGATTGTAGTGGAAGAATCATTGATTTTGATGAACTAGGGAGAAAGTTACAGAACTCACAAGATCCGTGTTTACCTAGTTGGTTTCGGGATGAACTGGGCAAAATTACCGCCGTGATCGAGTAGGCATCTTTAGACAGATTTATCTCCCAAACTAGTGCGAATAAGCCTTGGCCATCAACATGAAAGTTATAGAGGGATTAGAGATCTTCAAAACAAGCTAAAGAACAAGAAATTTGGACGAGAAATGAAGAAGTTATGGCGTGACGAAGTTTACCCGATTTCAGGAAAAACTGCAGTTCTAGGTTACGCAATCGCGAGGAGCCAACTTTGGATCAATTTTCCGGTCATTGTAGAAGGAGTTAGATGATGTGTGAGTAATGGTTGGAAAGATGAGATTAAGGAGAAGAGAATGAAACAGACGGCATACCAAATGGTGGAGTAGAGTAGGAGATATAGGCGTCTCAAATTCGACCCTCGACATGCCAAAACTGTCGAAAACTGGGACTGTTCAGTGGTAATGCTTGGCTGACTGACACGTCAGCATTTCTCAAAGTTTTGGCTCTAAACTTCAATCTATCATAACTTTGGCTAGGATGATCCGTTTTTAACGTTCTTTTTATCGATCTTCATGGTTTTTCATAACCTATTTATTGGTATAGGTTTCATGGCCTGGTTTGACCATTCTTAAAAAGTCAACCCTAGCAAGGCTTAATAAGCTTTAAGGTTTCTTGAATTTTATATTGACTTTTATGTTTCAAAACAATGTTCCAACACTTCCTAAAATCTTTATAATATATTTGGAGTTTTTAGAAATTTTCCCAAGATTTATTGACTTATAAATCTTATTATTAAATTCATAATACTATATAATAATGTATAATAATTAGGGTTAAATAGGAGAAAACCCCTAAATAAATTTCACAATTCCATATAATAATTTAATATTCATAATTCCATATAATAATTTAATTTTAATAAAAAAAATCCCCTAATTAATTTAAATTAATTTAGGGGTATTTCAGTATATCCCCCTTAAAAGAAACTTCGTCCCGAAGTTTAACACCAACTAATAGCTACTCACACCACATCAGGTGTTGAAATATCCCGAACAATTACTACTTTAAATTAATGAAGAATGAATTAAATTATGAGCAACAATTACCATAAACAATATGGTATTTAAAATATAGTTCCAACCCCGAATAATTACTACTTTAAGTTAGTCAAGATTAAATTGAATTATGAGTAACAATTACCATAAACATTATGATATTTAAAATATAGTTCCAAACGGATATTAGATTAAACTCCAGAAAGTAATATCACATGTACATATCGGTACATATAATAAATACCACTAGTATACCCAAATAAATTATATGAAAGTTATATATACCCCAAATAAATCATAGACACAAAGATATACTCGTGTATATACATGTAAATTAAAAAAAAATGTAACAAGTTACTAAGTGACACATTAATATAGTAACCTATATAAACATATAACAAATGTTACAATATTAGAAGAGGGAAAGGAATTCAAATTCACTCCAAGAAGTACCGGCTGCTCACCAAAAAAAAAAAGTACAATGTAGTACAAGACTTCCTACTTCCCATGCGTGATGAAGACACAGCAGCCCATCTATCTTGTCATCCTTTTTCCAGCCAGACCCCTACTCTACCCTCTCCTTATTCTTCCACGCCAAGAAGTCTCCTTCCTTCTTTTCTCTGCTTCACTTTCGGATAGCAGAAACAAGACAGCAAGGGACGGTAATCTCCCAGCCTAATCTTTCCCATTTCTTCTGCGCAGCTTCCCTTCTTGTTCACGACTCCATCTTCCTCTTTTCTCATCATATTTTCCCTCTTCCATTGCCACCAATGTTGAGCAGTTTCTCAGCTACAGGCAGTAGTAGCTAGGAACAACAATCTAACTCCACTCCCTTGCACATTCACGGTACAACAACAGAAGTTAAGAAACTGAAAAAAATGGTAACTTCATTTTCTTATGCCCGTTCTTTTTCTTCTTCTGAGCATTGAACCAACCACTGTCTCTTTCCATGTCTCATGTTGGAACGACAATAGAATAACAAGAAAGTTTCTCATCCATTCTCGGTCCCAAACGGCAACAGCAACAACAGTGAGCTCTCTGTTTTTTTATTTTATTTTCCTTCTTTCCTATTCCATGTCTGCGGTTTCTGAAAGTCAAGAAACACTTGCAATTACATCCCACTCTCTCTGCTCTTCACTGTTGCATTAACAACAACAAGGAAAACCATCTAGCTGAGCTTCGTTTTTTTTCCTGGCTCGCAAGTAGCAAAGCAGGAGCAGCAGAATCAAGATCTCTCATCGCTATAGTAATGTCCAGAAGTAACACCTGTTTGACACTTCTTCTCCAGCTTCTGATGCACACATGTGAAGTCCATGCCCCAGCTTCTCTTTGAGCTAAAACCAGCACTAAACTGCACCATGGAAGGCGCAAAAAACCAGGTAAGAAACTCAGCCAAAACATGGATGTGTAGCCTTTCTTTTCCTCAGTTTTGATGCCTGCCCAAGAATGCGCTCCCTTTAACACCTCCTTCTGCTCTATAATACCCATGTGTGAAGCTCCACCCCAGTCCCCTTGTGGAGCCAAAGCTACAGTCAAAACACACAGAAAAAAGGGGTACAAATCAGGTAGGCAACCGGCATTGTTATGGCTGCTAAGCCTTTCTTTCCCCCTTCAGTTTCTCACAGAAACTGAACTTAGTTTCTTTTTTTAGCTACCGAGTTGCCTCAAAACTCCATGCAAATACCAAGGCTTCTCCCCTTTGTTTTAGTGCATCGAAGGCTCACCAGTGCCCCTGCAGAAAAGCTTCAAAACAAGGAAAATGTAAGCAATTTTCCTTCTGCCTGTATTAGACAGAGACACATGGTATTACGATTTCCTTTTCCTGCTACTAGTTTGTATTAGGATCTGGTTTGTAATCTGTAATAAGTCTTCTATTCCCTGCTCATAGTTTGTACTTTAGGCTGTTGTATAACCGGGTAATAGAAATGTGTAATAGGTCTTCTGTAAACCCGGTTCACTTTCTTTTATTCGTTCTCTGCATTGGCTATAACAAAAGAGCCTAGGGTTTATTTTCTCAGTCAATCAACTTTCGTTCTTTCTTGTACAGAGAGCTCATCAGCTCTCCAAATACTCCCGAAATCTTCTTCTTCAGTATAATGTCAATGGAAATCGTTTTTCTTTCTCTCACTTTCAAGAAACATTGATATGGTATCAGAGCTTTCGCCGCAATCACCGCCGAGATGAATCCAGATGAAAACGCAAAGGTTGGGGATGACGAGTCGGAAAACAAAAACAAGAAAAGCACAAATGGTGCAACTTCGATTGATCAAAACGACCCTCTGTTCGTCCATGTCACTGAACAACCTGGACAACTTTTGACAACAAAATTTACTGGGGAAGGATTCTTGTCGTGGAAATGGGGAATGCGACGAGCCCTAAGAGCCAAAAATAAAATAGGTTTCATAGACGGCACCGTCAAAGCTCGTAGCAAAGACGATCCAGTACGATTTGTAGCGTGGGAGCGAGTAAATTCTTTGATAAGTTCCTGGCTGATTACCGCTTTGGCACCAAACATCGCCCGAAGCGTCAACTACTGCGACGACCCACGAGAGATCTGGGAATGGCTGACGTGACGGTACGAATCGAAGAACCTTACTACTCTTCACGGTGCAAAAATGCAGATAGCTGCTTTAAGGCAAGGGGACGAGAATGTCACGGACTACTTCATGAGATTGAAGGAGGTTTGGGCAGAATATGAGTCCGCAATTCCCACAGAGGTCTGTGCATGCTGCTCTTCTTGCAAATTAAGACAAATTCAGACGAAACAGAGGGAAGGGGAAGAAGTAATACACTTCCTCATGGGGTTAAACAAATCTTTCACGCAACTACGGGGGCAGATTCTTGCCATGAAAGAAACTCCCTCATTAGAAGATGTTTTCTCCCTCGTCCTTCAAGAAGAGCAACAGAGAATAGCTACCGATGGAAAGGAACAAGAAGGACAATCCGTAGCCCTAGCCGTGAAAGGAGCAAGCAGTCATTTTGGTGGCCAAAAACAGAAACCGAATTTTCTTCCCAACAACCCTAAAAACAAAAACAGAAAGGATACAACCAAGTTCAATGATTCGAATAAAAAGGAGCTGCCGAAATGTTCAAATTGCGGTAAAGTCGGACATGTTCGAACTGACTGTTGGTGGCTTATTGGGTTCCCGAACAATGATAACAAGAAGTCAAAGGATGTTCGGGCTAGTTCGGTCGTGGAGGAAGAAAGAAGAGGAACTTGTTCAAAGGAGGAGGAGCAGATTGATTCTCCTGTCCAAGGTCTTACTGCTCAACAACTGAACCAGCTGGTCAACTATTTGCAACAGCAGAATAACTCCAACAGGATCGGAAGTCAAACTTCATTTGGTGAATTTTCAGGTGAATTCGAAACCAGGATTAACTTTTTACCTTGCTTGAGTTTTAATGTTGATTCTGTTCTGAAATTGCTTGAGAAATCATGGATTTTAGACTCCGGAGCTACTGAACATATATGTGGAAATAAATTTTTACTGTCTGATTGCAAATCACTGACTGATAACAGAGAAGTGACACTTCCAGATGGTCATAAGAGGGCTGTCCTTGGAATTGGAAATCTGACTATTAAAAATGTAAATTGCCTGAAAAACATCATGTTTGTGCCCTCTTTCCAGTTTAACTTAGTTTCTTTGAGCAAATTGATGGAGTATTTAAAGGTTTCTGTTGTTTTCTCTGCAAACTATTGTGAACTGCAGGATTCTGAAAAAGATATAACTGTGAGAATAGGCAGACAGACAGCAGGATTGTACTTCTTAGACATAAATGCTTTAAGTGATTTCATTTTCAGAAGGGACAATTCCCCTCTTGTCTGTACAAACACTTGCAGTAGAAAAATTGATACAAATGAATCTAAAAATCTAGTCTTATGGCATCATAGACTAGGGCACATGCCTTTCCAAAAGTTGTGCAAAATACCCGACTTAGGAATCAACAAAAATCCATATTCCAAGTCTGATATTATACCATGCATTATTTGTTTTAAGGCTAAAAGCAAGAGACTCAAATTCCCAACCTCTAGTATCAAAACTGTTCAACCATTTGACATGATACATCTTGACATCTGCGGTCCAATGAGAACTCAAACATTAGAGGGATATAAATACTTCCTTACCATAGTGGATGATTACACTAGGGGGACTTGGATTAGACTCCTTTGGCAGAAATCTGAAGCTATGCAAGAAATCAAAACCTTCTTAACTCTTGTTGAAACCTAAACAAACAGAAAAATAAAAGTTATCAGAAGTGACAATGCAAAAGAATTGGGAAAATCAACAGAAGGAACTGAATTTTTTAAGAAAAAGGGCATTATACATGAGACTAGTTGCCCTCACACACCTCAACAAAATGGGGTTGTTGAGAGGAAGCAAGGTCATGTCATGGAAGTTGCTAGAGCCTTCCTGTTTCAATCTGGCCTAGATGATCATTATTGGGGACATTGTGTCGATCATGCCAGTTATATTATCAATAGAACTCCTAGTAAGGCTATAAACAACCAAACTCCTTTTGAGCTCCTTTATGGCACCAAACCTGACTATGAAAACATAAGAAGCTTTGGTTGCCTCTGTTATATTACAAATGTTAATCCAAACAGAGGCAAGCTCGATTCAAGAGCTTTTCCTTGTATTTACCTTGGAGTTTGTAAAAACACAAAAGGTGCTAAAGTCTTATCTTTGGAAGAAAACAAAATCAAGGTCAGTCGGGATATAACTTATTTTGAGCACATCTTTCCTTTAAAAGAAAAAGAATGGAAAGACACCTTCAGAAACAATCAATTAGAAAAGGACCAAAATTTTCCTTTACCCATTCCTTACATTGAAGATGATTTACCCTCTGGTCAAGATTCTGAAATACAAAACAGTAACATCCATACTAGTGAAACTATCCCAGAACAAGAAATACCAACCACACCTCTTGAAGAAGAAAACCAACCAAATGAAACAAACAATCTTAGGAGATCTACTAGAATTCGCCATTTCCCTTCAAAATACAATGACTACATTTGTTCAACAGTTCAAGACAAGAGTGACTTGTTCTCTATTATCCTAGCTGCAAGACTTGACCAAGGAAATTCAAACAATTTTTCTCAATCTACCATCAATAGCCTCACAAATCATATACCCAAACAAACCATTCTTTCCTCTTCTCTTCATCAAAATGCCAGCACTTTCCTTGATCAATTGCATAACCTAGATGAGCCCTCAAACTACAAAATGGCCAGCAAAGATCCCAGATGGGTCAAAGCCATGACAGAAGAGTTTGAGGCCTTAAATTTGAACAATACTTGGTCCATAGTAGATCTCCCAAAGGGAAAACGGCCCATCAGCTGTAAATGGATATACAAGACAAAACTTAAAGCTGATGGGAGCCTTGAAAGATTCAAGGCTAGACTAGTTGTTCGAGGCTTCACCCAAAAACATGGCCTAGATTATGACGAGACCTTCTCACCAGTTGTCAAACACACAACTATAAGAGCTCTCATCATAATAGCCATTAAAAAGGGTTGGATTCTGGATCAACTAGATGTAAACACATCTCAGGTAAGAACTATCATAAACTGTTCTCTTCTCTGGGCTTGCAGGAACACACTGACAAGGGATAAACACATCACAGCAGCAAAAACTACAATCCATACAGAGTACATATTGTACTTTTTGAGGGGGGGTATTAGACAGAGACACATGGTATTACGATTTCCTTTTCCTGCTACTAGTTTGTATTAGGATCTGGTTTGTAATCTGTAATAAGTCTTCTATTCCCTGCTCATAGTTTGTACTTTAGGCTGTTGTAAAACCGGGTAATAGAAATGTGTAATAGGTCTTCTGTAAACCCGGTTCACTTTCTTTTATTCGTTCTCTGCATTAGCTATAACAAAAGAGCCTAGGGTTTATTTTCTCAGTCAATCAACTTTCGTTCTTTCTTGTACAGAGAGCTCATCAGCTCTCCAAATACTCCCGAAATCTTCTTCTTCAGTATAATGTCAATGGAAATCGTTTTTCTTTCTCTCACTTTCAAGAAACATTGATAGCCTGTTCCATGCGACTAAAATGCATATACTAAAGCATTTTCCCTGCTTGTTTTAGTGTACCGAAACTTACCAAAATCCCTGCAGAGCAACCAGGTAATTGCCTCCCTTCTCTACGTTAGAATCATGCTAAAACTTTCCTTGAAGTCCCTAACAAGTGCACCAAATAACTCCTGTCTGCTGCTGTTTTAACCACAGAAAAAAAACAGAGAAGTGAGTACCTGCACATTCCGAGAGAGGAGAACTATGCAGGGAGGAAGTTCAAGTGGTAGAAGGTGAATAAAACATAACTACATTCCTGAAGCTTGTAGATGTGACTAGTTTGAGCTTTGCACAAATTTTCTCTAACGATAGCCTCTGTATACACATTTAGGCGGAAAGAAGGCAAGCTTATAACTGGTAAGGAAAAGTGGTGATTGCTGGGAAAATCTTCTTGATGATTTGAATTAAGGTAAACGCCCCTTACTGCCTGGAAGAGTTATTAGTAGAATGTAGTATGGGAAAAGCCGACAAGGTTGGATGTTATAGGAGTATTATTGAGTTTCCATGCATTAGGATTAAAGAGTATATAAATGTGAGTTATTGTGTTTATAATAACCAATATATATATATATATGTCGTTTTGAATTGACAATACGTAACCAATGATGGTTATAAGTTGGGATGGGAAAATTAAGTGTATATAATTATTAAGGCTAAAAATGTGTGAGAAAAATGGTTTAAAAGACCAACGAGAATTCTGTACAAACCGTGACCTGGGGGGATTTTAGAGACATTTAAATACTATCTTAAAATAATTATTATGCTATTTTAAGGCCACATATTTAGGTCATGTCATTATAATTACTTTGAGCTTTAAATGGTCAATTATAAAATTTATAGGTTGATTTATAAGGCTAGATGAATTCTGGTACGAAACCACCATCCTAACAATTTTAACTACTTGAGAACATCGTAGAAAAATATAGACATATTTATAAGCTTATATTATGGTTTAAATGAATTTTTAAAACCTTGTAAAAATACTTTATATAAATAAATAAATCAAAAATGGAGTCAAAATGTAATAAAAAGAAATATAGGGTATAAATGGTAATTGAAACCAAAAGGGATAATTTTAGGGATTTTTATAAGTATAAAATATAAATTTTATGAATTAGGGGTAAATTGTAAAACTAGGAAACTATAGGGGTAGTTTTGTAAGTACTATCAAAACTGGTCAAAGAATAATTTAAGTGGTCAACCTTGACCACATATGAAGGTTAACCAAGTTATATTGATAAGGATAACTATTTCATGTATTTGAAGAAATATCAAGTCAAAAACAATAATTATAAAAATATTAGGGGAGTATATGTGATTACCGAAGTTATAAGGGCCAAGATGTAAACATGAGAACCTTTGAGGTTTGTTGGGAATTTTAGAAACTTTTGGGGTAATCTTAATGATTTAATTAAGAGTCATATTATATAGTTAAATATGAAATTGTGACAATTATAGAGTTTAGGGGTAAGTAATGTAATTACCGAAAACTTTAGGGCATAAACATGAATTTTAGTATTTAAGGGGATTAGTATATAATTCTGGGAAGGTTTGGAATTTAATTGATGACATAAATTAATTAAAGATTATAATATATGGTTACGTATTGAGGGTAATAATTATAAAATCTATGAGTATAAAACTTAATTACCAAAGTGTTCGGGTATAGGAACAAAATTTAAAGACCTTAGTGGTCAGCTTGTAACTTCGGTAAAGTTTTGGGTTTAAAATGAGGTTTAAATAATTAAGGTGTATAATATAAGGTTTTAAGTAATTAAAATGGAAGTTTATAAAACAAAAGGGGGTTATAATGTAATTATGAGGAGGATGTGGGTGAACAATTAAATTTGAATAAGCTGAGGGGTTATTCGTAAATATATATATACATATGTATGTATATTATAATGTTAGGATACCTTATGTTATAAATTAATGAAGTAAATAATATAACAAGTATGGAATATGGGGTGGTTTGTAAATAGATGAACATGTGAGATGACATAGGAATTTCCAGAAGAATATTGGGCTATTCGGAAATTATATACACATTATACGTATATAATAATGTTTGAAAACCTTAATTTATAATTTAATAAGACTAGAAATGTAATGCTTATAATATATGAGTTAATCTCATAATTAATCAAACTATGAGGGGAAGAGATTGTCGTTACCGGCAATATATATAGGCTGTTTGGAAAAATTTTAAAGTTTGAACATACTATATATTATAAAGTCTTGGGTGACGTAATGAGACATTATATTAAGTATGAAAGAATATATTATAAAAGGGGGCTCTATAATAATTTTATCATGTGAACTCGTAACATAGCACGAGGATATAACATGCATACCAAGCCACATACGAGATTGTGCTACTACGAGTGGGAACGTAAATGTAACGACAACCGTATTGTAAATGTTTATAGTGGGGTAATATTTTACATGCACGCGAACAGTACGTAAACAATGACGTATAGTTACAACTATAATATATATGTAATTGTTTGTATATATATATATATATATATATATATATATATATATATATATGTACGTATAGATAAGCCGTACACCTACATAAAAATAACTACACAGACCAGTATGTATAGCGGAATGTTTAAACGTCATGCATACAACGTAACGTTATTTCCGTACGCCTGTAAACCGACAATTACGCAAACAAAACGTGAACGAAACTTCCATGTGGTGAATAGTACTACCGTAGCAACAATTACGCACTCGTAAACTATAACGGGTAGCTGAAATATAAATCCTTAAGGCTAACGACGATCGAGATAAACAAGAGGTCAATTAAGACTTAGACATGGGTTGGAAGTACGGGTTGGTCTAGGTTAGTTAAGCAAATACGGAATACGTATATACGTACTGATATTAGAACAATGTGTATACCAGAGATACGAGTGGGTAGACACGAGCACTGTGAGCGTTAGAGCCTACGCAGGGGTTATCACGCGGGCGACAACGGTGTAAGGTATGTTGGATTCTATGGTCTGAACCCTGACGGATTCTTTGAGTTCAAACATCTGTGTGCTAGTTGCTTAAGATGATATGGATAATATGCATGTGTTTATGATATGTTACCTGCTCGACTATCTAGCGTCTTATTATTTGTGCGCGAACGCCTTTGGCTATATTGATAATCATTTAACGACGATACGAGCGAGGTTGGTAACGCGATGAGTACGACATTGTTAAAAATACTCAAATTATCTAAGACCTAAAACTTAGGAAGAAAGGTTCGGTATTACCAACCTTAGAGCATTGGCACAAAACATGAATATAACCTAGACCTCTCCTAGGTATGTGTAAGACCCAATGGGGCATCGAATAAATAAAAAGTATTCTCCAATAAACTCACAACTAATGATGATGGGTCGGTTAAAACACTTAACTATGGAGAAATGGTGGATGGTGAGGTGGTGTGATATATGTACGGAGAAATCCTGGTCTGCATTCGTTCCAGCAGGTTGCGCAGTGTGATCACCAGAGGGGAGTCCAGGCAAGGAGCCCCTCGTTGAGGAATCCAAGGATCGCTTAGATCGTTGGCGTTGGGTTACTAACGTAGGTACACGGCTTCGGCCACACGACGTTTCTCAAGAGATGTCGGGAAAGCCAAATGATCTTGAATCATTGCACTGGGATACTGTACAATAATAACTAAAACTTGGTGAGGTTTTAATGGGAATTGTCCATCTAACGTGACACCCAAAGGATGATGAGAGATTGGTGGGAGCGGGGCTCCAGACGATTGAATAACAACTTGCGATTATGATTTCGATCTAGCGACTATTGTGCATGGTTATTAGTATGTTGTTTGTGGTGATTACTTGGTGAACTGTTGCGGTTTACATTCCGCTTTTACAGTCTTTTATATACTTGTAAACTGGAACAGCATGAAAATTGAATAGCATGCTAATCAACGACGGCTAATTAACTCATGTGGCCTAAAGGCAATTAGGATCATATAGTTCAACATACTCAGCCTCGTGCTGCCTTTTGGCAACCACATTTTTGCAGGTATACTATGATTGATGCGGAGTGCGGGATTGGGTATGACTTTAAATTTGACTAGTCGATATGTGTAGGGAATCATGGATTATGTCATTGTAATAGATACGTCAAGTGATGATCGATGTAATTGAATCTTGATAGCTGCTCACTAGTTCTTAGAGTTATATGGATTTATCATGAGTTGTGTTAACCTCGTCATCACTTGCGGATGGATGGTCAAGCAGATGGATGGATGGTTTGGACACCCGCCTAGTTAGTGAGAGTGTTCCGCAACGAATGTTGCGATTAATGTATTTTTAATTACTGTTACGAAGCGATTACGGTAAGAGTTATGATTAATAGATGGGGGTGTTACAAAAAGTGGTATCAGAGCGGAGTACTGCTCTGATGACGAGAAATTAGGGTAAGAACTGTGAGCATAGGATTTGGGAAACATGGGAAACGTGGTGAGGATCCGTACTAGAAAATTCTAGAAAATGCGAAATATACTTGAGTTTTGGCCTGTAAAGGCACTGTGAATGTAGAAAGGTTGTGAATACGTAAATCACAAACCCCTTATTGAAATACCCCAAACCTTGGTATGTTGTGTAAATGTTAAACTATGGTATTTAAAGGCTAAAAAGTGCCTTAGAAACATCAAAGAACCATTTAAACCAAGGTAAAACACAATAAAACACTAAGACACGGTTTGAGCAAAAACGTGCTTAAGCTTGGAGTGAACTTGGTTAGGACCCAAAGAGCCTACCAAGACTTAATAATATTCAATTATGATTTTATAAGGTTAATTAAGTCCTTAGGAAACCTTGGTAGACATTGGAACCAAACAAAACATAAATAAATACCTTAAGGTCAATATGGGCTAAAAAGTGCTCTAAGCTTGGGATAAATTTGTATAAGACCTAATGGTCATACCTATATCTTATAAATATGTTAATGAACATATTAAATCAATTACCAAAGAAAACCAAGCTTGAAAACAAGTTAAGACACAAAAGTGCTTTAAGGAGTCTTAAAGCACATTTTTGAAAAATTGTCTTGTAAATGAGTTTTGAGTGGCTAAGTGTCCATCATTACTCTTAAATTAACATGTACTACTTAGTATCACATTAGGAAGTCTAAATCAATGGGAAATCAAAAATTTCACAAATATGTGCCTTAATTTGTGAATAGTGCTCAAATAGTGCTAGTTTAAGTTATAAGTCAACATAAGTTGTTTAATTGGTCAACAAAGGCCATATATATGTTATATGTAAGGGGCCACGGTTTTAGGGGTGTGAGTCATCACACTTGGCTTGCCAATTAAAAGAAAGAAAGAAAAGTAAGTAAAGGTTACCTTTTTGCTTTATAACTTAAATATCTCCAAAACTTACCTCTCTCCTCACTTTCTCTTCTTTTCTTTTTGGTTCCCACCGTCTCCAACCTCATCCTCCCTTCTCCATTCTCGTTTTGCTACAGCAAGTAGCCATTCTCCATCTTTGAATGCTTGTAACTCATGGCTCCAAGCTCCGAATTCAATTCCGAGACTACCGTTGTCTTAGTTAGAGTAAGCTCTACATTCCTATCTTTTCAAATCTTCAAAAGCTCCATTTCGGTGCCATGGAGATTCACCATTGAAGGAGCTTGAGCTCATATGTCCATGCCTTGTCATTCTCCTTTGTTTCAAGGTAAGGAAAATCAAAGAAAATCCAAGTTCCCATCATTTTCTTGTATAACCGAAAATTCACCTTACAATGGTGCCTTGTCTTGCTATTTTCTTAGCTTAATTCAATCTTCAAGGGACTAGGAGGAGTCCTATCTTGCCACTTAACCAAGCTCTCTTTCAAATTCCAAAGGTAATCATCAAATTTAGTGTTTTAAGACACTTATGTAAACCTAGGGTTTAATTATGAGTTTGAGTATTAAATTAATACTCATTACCCTTATATGTGTATTGGTTAGAAGGTTGACAAGTGATAAAAGCTCCTTGCCGATTTCCAATCAAGAAAAACAAGTGAGAAAGCTTGGAAAACAAAGAGGTAAATGACCTCTCTTAATGTGGTTTTATGTACTAGGGAATTGAGCTATATTTGCTTAATAAATAACCTAAAGAGCCAATGGGAAATGAGCTAGAAAACTATCCACAAGGTGGACTAAAAGACATGGGAGCATTGTTGTGTGTATTCGCAGGTTGAAGGCATTTAAATGTGGAAATTCAGTGTTTATGGTTTATGTTATTTAAGGGCCTAAGTGCCAAGCAATTTAAGTTTATGCACTATATTGTGATGTAGTGTAGTTTAAAGGTTTAGTTATGTGTAAAGAACATCTCTTGTGAAGGTGAATGTGTTTGATGGTTAAAGGATGAAAAACCATATGTTTGTGTATAAGAGTGTGTATTAAGAGATTGAATGTTCTTGATTGTCTAAAGGTGAAAAACAATGTGTTTTGGTGTAAGGTGATACAAGAGAAGCTATGGCGAAATTTAGTTGATAAACAAAAGAGTTTATGTGTTGTAATGAGATTTTATGACCTAGAAGGTACTAGGAATTTTTAAGTGTTAAGATGGTGAAAGAAAGTGAATTAAGGTGTTCTTAGGTGTTAAGATGCCTTAGGCATAGTCTTGGAGATTTAGGGAACTAATGGATGATTTCTTGATACACCAAGGTGATGGTGGAGGTGTCGTAAAGTCTTGTGCAAAGTTTGGCGAACAATGGAAGTGTAACGCCTTCGTTGTGAGGTTTAATTATGAACTTGGGAAAGACTTGAGGAGTGTGTGAAAGGGGATGAGTGTAGTGCAAATGATGTTTAAAAGGGTGGTTATAAGGTAGTGAGGGAGTACTTTGGTTAGGTGAAGTTTTAGGCAAGAATACAAGTTACAAGTGTAAGGAAAAAATGTTCTAAGTGTTAAGGACTTAGTAAAAGTTGAGTAAAAGTTTAAGGAATTTTTGGGATGTTTCGAGAGGGTTTAAGTGTGCCCAAAAGATGTTAAAACATGTGGGAGAACATGTGTAAGCATAGGAAAAAATTGGGATGATTTGGAGTTCAGAAAGGGGAGAAAAGCACATTAGAAAATTGGTTCTGCAGTGGACCGCCCCTACGGACCGCCCCTGTGGGGAGGTCCAGTGCAGAGAAGTGAAAAAAAAAACGTGTAGCATCTGTTGTGGACCGCCCCTGGGACCGCCCCAGAGGGGCGGTCCAGACCAGAGATGAAGAAAAAAATTTGTTTAAGGCTCCTAATGATGGGGGATTGAATGGTAATGGTTTTAGATGATGTTTAGGCCTTGTTGGTGACATGTAAAGGTCTTAAAGTGTGTAAACAAATGTTAGGTTTGATGTGAGAGTTGTGAACTTTAGATCACAAGTGTAAAATTAAATATAACGGGATGACGGGTAACTATGGGCGCATTAGACTTAAACAAGCATGGTACTCCAATGTTATGAAAGTAATTGTATGTTATCAGTTGTTCGGAATTGCTCGAGAACATAAGTGGACATATAAGTGGACTCCGGTGACAGGTAGGGTTTTCTTGCAACCTGTGTCCTACCGGATTACCGGCTTGTATGCCAATGTGTTTTTCTGAGTGTTTGCCACCTTGAAGATAAAAACATGTAATGAGTTTATAGTAATTCATTTGTGCGCTTTTAATCTCCGATACCGTTTAACCTCAAATAAGTGTTAAACCTTAGCTAACCAGCCCAAGAACACATGAAGATCGGTATCGAGTTAACGACCCAAACCTTGGGAACGTTCTAACCACGGCTATGTGTGAGTTAGTTGGATATTGTTGTTGTATGCAAGTGTGTGAACCTCCCTTGTGTGCTTAACTCGGTTATGATACCGTATGGTGTGTGT
The DNA here is from genome assembly GCA_023374045.1 of Limonium bicolor. Classification (NCBI taxonomy): domain Eukaryota; kingdom Viridiplantae; phylum Streptophyta; class Magnoliopsida; order Caryophyllales; family Plumbaginaceae; genus Limonium; species Limonium bicolor. The sequence goes on from CM041776.1 coordinate 51,726,545, forward strand.
GGTAGGCTCCATAATGGATCTCTAACTACTTATTTATAAGTATATATGTACTAATGGGGGGGTGAGGAGTCCGGTTGTTCCGGCCACGCGTGTGAGGACGGGAGTCGATGTCATATCCGGTTCGACTCTCTTGGTGTATGTATAGGTTGTATTCCAATTTGGTTTCGACCTTCCCTTAGCTTATCCAAAGCTAGTTTGACTCACGTCGGGCCACAGGGGCATACAAATGTTATTTCGGTGTGCTTGGGATTACTATATCCGACACACCTTGGGTTTAAGTTAACCGTTCGATATAACTGGACGGTAACGAGGTTGGTAACGAGCTTAGCATGAGATTGGCAATAATCTCTAGGCTCACTATGTATACTAACTATGGTGGAAGGTTCCTGTGTGAACCGATCTTATGGTCTTTTGTGTTGTATTGTGCTAGGCAATTTCCCTTGCTATGCTATGATATGTTATGTTAGATGTTTAAAATGAATTCGATGTTATCATGTGTACGTCGAAACGAGAAAAGTGTTGTTGTTTTTGCTATGTGAGGAATGTGATATGTTGTAAGATATGGAGTGTGTGGATCATGGAAATGAATCCCAGTTTGTGACAAGAGGCGTTTAAGGATAACCCGATCTAAGGGTAAGTGTCGTCTATTAAGGAAGTAGCTCCGTTAGAGGAGGAACACTTAGGGATAATGAACACCATGAGTGACTCATCAAGTAAGGATGTATTATCCGTTTGATGAGCCCATTGAGGCTAAATGTTTTGTGTTGTGTGATTACAGTTGCATGCATGATTTAAATATAATCAATCGCATGCTAAGACGACAATTAGTTGTGCGTGGCCCGGTAGCATGTGGGCTGCGGGATTACCATACCAGCAAAGGTGCTGAGCCCCTTGGGGGCCACCCTTTCTCTCCTTTTCTATTTCAGGTACAAGGAGCTGGAAGCCGTTCGAGAGTAGGACGGGGTAGATTTTATACATGGGTAGCCTTTAAATGGCGTAAGCATTGTAGGCGTAGTAAGACCGAAATTGTTATCGGCATTAGTTGTAAATACTCGGTACAGTGGAGTGTTTTGTTAATAAATGTTGGAATGGAATAAGGATTGTAGTGTAGCTCGAATCTAGTCCATCAGACCGATACAATGTACAAGTATTAGCCTTGTTAGCCACGTGGGTGGTTAACGGCGTGTAACACCATTGAGTTATGTAATGTGATGAGTTGAGTTTCCGCTGCAATGTGTTGTTAAGTGTATGGTTGTAGTTGGGGTGTTACAAAAAGTGGTATCAGAGCGAAGTATCGCTCTGATGACTGAATTACCGAGCTTAGGAAGTACCGAGTTAGGATTTTCGTATTTTGGGTTAAGGGTTGAGTGATAGCGTGAGAGATACGCTAGTTAGGAATTACCAGTGGGTACTGGAAACCTACAATATCCATCCCGCCCTCCACAACCCCAGTTTTAAAACTTGGGAAAGAACGCCAGAGAGATGAAAGTCCTCTCATACTCGGGAAACCCGATCTGGCTGTTATTAAGTACCTCTACGAGGACGGAGAACCTGTCATACGGTAGATCCCGAGAAGTGGGAATTCCGGAGACGGTTTCTGCCTAAACAATGTTAACCGCATTTAACATCGAAGAATGAAGAATTTTGTGTATAAGAGAAGAGAATTTCCGGCAACCTGGGTCGACATGCCGAGCAGTCGAGAATAACCATCTTGCAACGCACTAACCGTGCAACAGGCAAGAATTGGATTACTGAAAACCGAGACAAGTGTCTACGGAACCACAGATGTTAAGTGATACACCAACGGTACACCAACCTACAAAGGAATTACAACGTAGTGCCCAAACAAGAGACAAGTCTCAGCAACCACGACAAGTACGTGGAACGGGCTACAAGAGGATACAATATTAAGTAAAAGGGGTCTCCCAGAATGGGAAACACCCTAGTTGATAATTATCATGTGAAGACCGTGAGAAGTCACCTAGAGGAGTTATTATCAAGACAGTAAGATCAGTGAGGGCCAACAAGGCCACTGATGATAGTGCGGGTAAAAACAATACCGTAACCACTATGTGTGCTTAACCGATAGCCAGTTAGCATGGCGCACTTGCTATAGCAAGTGCTGCTATAACAGGGCTGTTCGGAAATTTATAACCACTACAAAGTACTTGGTAAAGTACCATAAAGTTAAATGTGATCGTCAAACAGTGGAAGGGCCTGTTAGCCTAACCCCTGTAATTATGAGTACACCAGTCACAAGAAGCTAGACTTGGTTAAGGTAAGAAGATGTCGTGAAACCATGGAAATTTTCTTTCAAACTCGGATTTATTTCAAACTTTTTTCTTTCAAAACCAGATTTTCTTTCAAACCAACACCTTCTTTCTAACCTTCTTTTAAACCAAACCAGTAAAACCAAGGGCAGTTTAAAGATACAACAGTGGATAAACCTTCCCTTGATTAAGTTCGGGAAGCAGGGAATGCATATTGTCACGAGACAATATAAGGGAGTTGACAACAGAATACTTCACCTAGGCGTGTGACGGACACTACGAGTGTACCAACTGTAATGTGGGACGACCGCACTCCGATAGGAGCTTGTGGGCCTGACAGACCTACTTATGGGTTAGTTGGGTAAGTAGTAATGTATCAGTAGGGTACCCCACATATGTATACGAGTAGAGTCTGGAACACGGGAAGTAGTCGACTCCGTTCTACGGTCAGCAGTATAAGTCAAACAACAGCTAAGGATTACCATGAATGGTTGAAGTAAAGGAACCCAGCTAAATTAAAGAGACTGAAGGAATCAGTGAATGTGTCCAAGGAAATATTTAAGATTCAGGAGGTGCGAAGTGCACCGACTGTTATATAAAGACATTGGAGAAGGCGTGTTTACTGAAAGTACCCATAAGTGCAAGCCAAATGTAATGGCATATTTTAATAACACTCAGGAGCAATCCTTGAGGGGTATTTGGATTAAACATTGTTGGATGAAGCAATATAATTGAAACGCAAGAGTTGAAACAAATACTCGGATTAAACGCTGAAGATAACCTACTCAACAGTAAGACCCTAAGTTGCCAAAGAGACAACTTGGAAGGAATCGTGACGGTAAGGCTTATAAGCCACAACAACTTGTGTTATGTAATGTGATCGGTTGCAGAAGTATATGTTACACAAGGAAATAGAGCGGAGAACGAACCACTGCTTTAAGAGTGGGGATACCTCTCGATATTGTGAAACCGCGAGAGCGGTAGTTGTGTGGACCAAGTTCAAGAAATATGTGGAGGATGGACCACGTTGTTATTACCCCAGGATGATTTGAATAAAATAATACGAAAAGAAGTGTTTGTACCAGTTGTGTACACAGGAAGAGTAATAAGTCTGATAGCAATCACCATAGGTGTGTGAAGCTAAATGTGTAGCGAACAACGCTCAAGGAACATAAAGGCTCAAGAAAAATAGTAGTATATTCAAAAATCAGCCAAATAAGTGGCCAGATAAACCCAGCGTAATAGCGGAAGCTAATATAATAGCGGATGCAGTATAAGTTGATGTTGTATAATGAGTAAGGATACGGTGCGCAATAAGCGACCGTTGTGTGAGTATTGTTAGATGATAAAATGGTGAGTGAGCAGAGTTATGAGTTAAACCCAGTGGAGGCACAACAGTAAGTGATAGCAAAGGAACCGAGCAGTAAGCCGGAAGCAAGTGTTATGTGATAAGAATTTTAGTGAAACACAGTGAAAATTCCTATGGCAATCGCATAAGAGATTTACTGTCAAGAGTTTACGCCTCTGCACTCTGTATGACTGAGTGTTTTGGTATTGCACTGGCGCAGTAATGATCAAGTGGGATAGCTAGGATTTGGGGAAATGTTAATTGTGGTGGAGGTAGGAAGAAACCTATAATACTATAATGATTAATGCATAAGAAATGCAAGGTCATACCAATGGAAGAGTACTTGTACGAAACCAAATGTGGAGGTATGGTTAAGAATAAGTGATAACAGTGGCACTAAATACCAAATGTCGGTATGAAATATACCTCAGATGTGGGAAATAACCGAGAGTGCACTACACATTAGGTAGTAGCTCAATCTCAACCGACAGTAAGTCGGTAGAAGCAAGTCAATCATTGTGAAATACATAGCAGTTTACGCAGTAAGTTTTTGGAGAAGTGGATGGGAAGTGTCGAAACTCACCGAATTCGCTCAGGGTAAGAGATACCATGCGTCGGTTGAGAAACCATTATGACCAAGATAAGGGTAATACATTGGAGATGTACAATACGTAACATTAACGAATGGGGCAAACTAGCCCTATAATTATCAGAGTTGCGCAACAGAGGCCAGTGAGCCCATGCATCAGATACCGAATATACATTGTGAATATGAATTAATGGTTAGTCATCAATGCCTAGAAGCCTCACAGGCCAGGACCGAAACCGGTTATGAGTTAGAACTCCAATGCGAATTCTTGGCTTAGGGACTAAACCGCCGATATGGTTAAGATCCTCTAACCAGAACGCATTGTATAGCAGACCGCGTGGAAGTTAAAACACTTCATTACGGCAGAACATTTAAAGCCAATGTTCAGTGACTGATTACGTGGCGTAATCCCTCTTAAGGGGGGTAGAGCGCAAAGCCGCTTAGTGTGTTTTACCGTACAAGTGTACGTGAACTATGTTGTGCATAGCACAAAATGATTTGTTATGATGGTTGGCGCGTGTGTTATACAAACATACGCATTCATTCGTGGTTAAATTGTGGTAATTGCGCACAGAAGATGCGAATACCATTGTGGGAAGTGTGTTTATTTTGTAACAGTGGTGTGTGAGAGTACAAGTGGAAGGGAGCAAAGAAACTCCCGGGGAACTAAAACCCCGACGGTGCATAAATGTAAACCATGTATTGTATTTTGATAAAAAAATATGTATATATATACAGTGTTGTGATTTATGAAGGGGTATGAGACCGACATAGAACCTAGTGAGAATTAAATTCCCTAGGTAACTTGAGTTAAGTTGGATTTGGGTGATGATTGGTAGACGGAGTTCTATCCCTTGGAGATGTAATGATTATGACTAGAAGGATTTAAAGATAGAAAATGGGATATGCTTGAATTAGTTGTTGGTTGAAAATGAAGTGGGAGGTGAAACTTGATTATCATGAGATCAAGGGAAGCCGAACACAAATTGGGGTGGAAAGATAGTTCAACACTGATGCTGATCACATCAGGGTTGGATGACTCTTGAAGCTCCCTGTAAGTGGTCACAAATAACCATGTTAAGAAAGATACAAAGAGCATAAATTGGACTTGGAGTTGTGTTACGTTTTCAAAAAGGATTTTCAAATGGTATTTCCAAAACAGCCGATTCATATTTTGAATAAAGGATTCTCTTATATACTTGACCTAGTAAAGAATATTTGTAATGCTTGCTCACGAGCTGAGGACGTATGAGCCTTTGTCTTCGGACCGGTGACATGAGAAGTATATTTTAAAAATGTATGTGATTGTTTTGACCTCCCAAAGAAACGGGGACCAGAAGGTGTCCATCGCGACCGGGATCTGCGGGATCACAGTGTATATGTACTCGACATGGGACTTGAGCCCATGAAGAGATGGAAAATGTATTTCTGTTTGTTATACATGCTAAGACATGTTGTGTGGTATGAGTAAGAGATATTATTTTAGACCTTGAGTCCTAATGTGGTAGTTTCGGAAGTGTTATGTTATTCAGACCTATGAGTCTAACTGTTGTATTGTTACCCAGACCTGAAAGTCTGAGGGTTGTTATGTAAGTGTAATGTTATTAAGGTACCCGGACCGTGAGTCCGAGGTTATCATGTAAGTATGTTACGATATGGTTATGTATAATGTGGATATGTTGCCCGGACCGTTAAGTCCGAGGTTGGATGTAAAGGGTGGTTGGTAATGGAAGTTAATTTCGAAAGTAATTCCCGTATCTAATCCAATGATGCGAGGAAATGTGAACTTCGAGGACGAAGTTCTTTTAAGGGGGGTAGATTGAAATACCCCAAACCTTGGTATGTTGTGTAAATGTTAAACTATGGTATTTAAAGGCTAAAAAGTGCCTTAGAAACATCAAAGAACCATTTAAACCATGGTAAAACACAATAAAACACTAAGACACGGTTTGAGCAAAAACGTGCTTTAAGCTTGGAGTGAACTTGGTTAGGACCCAAAGAGCCTACCAAGACTTAATAATATTCAATTATGATTTTATAAGGCTAATTAAGTCCTTAGGAAACCTTGGTAGACATTGGAACCAAACAAAACATAAATAAATACCTTAAGGTCAATATGGGCTAAAAAGTGCTCTAAGCTTGGGATAAATTTGTATAAGACCTAATGGTCATACCTATATCTTATAAATATGTTAATGAACATATTAAATCAATTACCAAAGAAAACTAAGCTTGAAAACAAGTTAAGACACAAAAGTGCTTTAAGGAGTCTTAAAGCACATTTTTGAAAAATTGTCTTGTAAATGAGTTTTGAGTGGCTAAGTGTCCATCATTACTCTTAAATATACATTTGTACTACTTAGTATCACCTTAGGAAGTCTAAATCAATGGGAAATCAAAAATTTCACAAATATGTGCCTTAATTTGTGAATAGTGCTCAAATAGTGCTAGTTTAAGTTATAAGTCAACATAAGTTGTTTAATTGGTCAACAAAGGCCATATATGTTATATATGTAAGGGGCCACGGTTTTAGGGGTGTGAGTCATCACACTTGGCTTGCCAATTAAAAGAAAGAAAGAAAAGTAAGTAAAGGTTACCTTTTTGCTTTATAACTTAAATATCTCCAAAACTTACCTCTCTCCTCACTTTCTCTTCTTTTCTTTTTGGTTCCCACCGTCTCCAACCTCATCCTCCCTTCTCCATTCTCGTTTTGCTACAGCAAGTAGCCATTCTCCATCTTTGAATGCTTGTAACTCATGGCTCCAAGCTCCGAATTCAATTCCGAGACTACCGTTGTCTTAGTTAGAGTAAGCTCTACATTCCTATCTTTTCAAATCTTCAAAAGCTCCATTTCAGTGCCATGGAGATTCACCATTGAAGGAGCTTGAGCTCATATGTCCATGCCTTGTCATTCTCCTTTGTTTCAAGGTAAGGAAAATCAAAGAAAATCCAAGTTCCCATCATTTTCTTGTATAACCGAAAATTCACCTTACAATGGTGCCTTGTCTTGCTATTTTCTTAGCTTAATTCAATCTTCAAGGGACTAGGAGGAGTCCTATCTTGCCACTTAACCAAGCTCTCTTTCAAATTCCAAAGGTAATCATCAAATTTAGAGTTTTAAGACACTTATGTAAGCCTAGGGTTTAATTATGAGTTTGAGTATTAAAATTAATACTCATTACCCTTATATGTGTATTGGTTAGAAGGTTGACAAGTGATAAAAGCTCCTTGCCGATTTCCAATCAAGAAAAACAAGTGAAAACAAGTGAGAAAGCTTGGAAAACAAAGAGGTAAATGACCTCTCTTAATGTGGTTTTATGTACTAGGGAATTGAGCTATATTTGCTTAATAAATAACCTAAAGAGCCAATGGGAAATGAGCTAGAAAACTATCCACAAGGTGGACTAAGAAGACATGGGAGCATTGTTGTGTGTATTCGCAGGTTGAAGGCATTTAAATGTGGAAATTCAGTGTTTATGGTTTATGTTATTTAAGGGCCTAAGTGCCAAGCAGTTTAAGTTTATGCACTATATTGTGATGTAGTGTAGTTTAAAGGTTTAGTTATGTGTAAAGAACATCTCTTGTGAAGGTGAATGTGTTTGGTGGTTAAAGGATGAAAAACCATATGTTTGTGTATAAGAGTGTGTATTAAGAGATTGAATGTTCTTGATTGTCTAAAGGTGAAAAACAATGTGTTTTGGTGTAAGGTGATACAAGAGAAGCTATGGCGAAATTTAGTTGATAAACAAAAGAGTTTATGTGTTGTAATGAGATTTTATGACCTAGAAGGTACTAGGAATTTTTAAGTGTTAAGATGGTGAAAGAAAGTGAATTAAGGTGTTCTTAGGTGTTAAGATGCCTTAGGCATAGTCTTGGAGATTTAGGGAACTAATGGATGATTTCTTGATACACCAAGGTGATGGTGGAGGTGTCGTAAAGTCTTGTGCAAAGTTTGGCGAACAATGGAAGTGTAACGCCTTGCGAAGGTTTAATTATGAACTTGTGGGAAAGAATTGAGGAGTGTGTGTAAAGGGGATGAGTGTAGTGCAAATGATGTTTAAAAGGGTGGTTATAAGGTAGTGAGGGAGTACTTTGGTTAGGTGAAGTTTTAGGCAAGAATACAAGTTACAAGTGTAAGGAAAAAATGTTCTAAGTGTTAAGGACTTAGTAAAAGTTGAGTAAAAGTTTAAGGAATTTTTGGGATGTTTCGAGAGGGTTTAAGTGTGCCCAAAAGATGTTAAAACATGTGGGAGAACATGTGTAAAGCATAGGAAAAAATTGGGATGAATTTGGAGTTCAGAAAGGGGGAAAAGCACATTAGAAAATTGGTTCTGCAGTGGACCGCCCCTACGGACCGCCCCTGTGGGGAGGTCTAGTGCAGAGAAGTGAAAAAAAAAACGTGTAGCATCTGTTGTGGACCGCCCCTGGGACCGCCCCAGAGGGGCGGTCCAGACCAGATGAAGAAAAAAATTTGTTTAAGGCTCCTAATGATGGGGGATTGAATGGTAATGGTTTTAGATGATGTTTAGGCCTTGTTTGGTGACATGTAAAGGTCTTAAAGTGTGTAAACAAATGTTAGGTTTGATGTGAGAGTTGTGAACTTTAGATCACAAGTGTAAAATTAAATATAACGGGATGACGGGGTAACTATGGGCGCATTAGACGTTAAACAAGCATGTTACTCCAATGTTAATGAAAGTAATTGTAATGTTATCAGTTGTTCGAGAATTGCTCGAGGAACATAAGTGGACATGATAAAGTGGACTCCGGTGACAGGTATGGTTTTCTTGCAACCTGTGTCCTACCGGATTACACCGGCTTGTATGCCAATGTGTTTTTCTGAGTGTTTGCCACCTTGAAGATAAAACATGTAATAGTTTATAGTAATTCATTTATGTGGCGCTTTAATCTCCGATACCGTTTAACCTCAAATAAGTGTTAAACCTTAGCTAACCAGAACCAGGAAACACTGAGAGATCGGTATTCGGAGTTAACGACCCAAACCTTGGGAACGTTCTAACCACGGCTATGTGTGAGTTAGTTGGATATTGTTGTTGTATGCAAGTGTGTGAACCTCCCTTGTGTGCTTAACTCGGTTATGATACCGTATGGTGTGTGGATGTGGTAGGCTCCATAATGGATCTCTAACTACTTATTTATAAGTATATATGTACTAATGGGGGGTGAGGAGTCCGGTTGTTCCGGCCACGCGTGTGAGGACGGGAGTCGGTCAGATCCGGTTCGGCTCTCTTGGTGTATGTATAGGTGTATTCCAACTTGGTTTCGAACCTTCCCTTAGCTTATCCAAAAGCTAGTTACTGACTCACGTCGGGCCACAGGGGCATACAAATGTTATTTCGGTGTGCTGGGATTACTATATCCGACACACCTTGGGTTTAAGTTAACCGTTCGATATAACTGGACGGTAACGAGGTTGGTAACGAGCTTAGCATGAGATTGGCAGTAATCTCTAGGCTCACTATGTATACTAACTATGGTGGAAGGTTCCCTGTGTGAACCGATCTTATGCCTTTTGTGTTGTTATTGTGCTAGGCAATTTCCTTGCTATGCTATGATATGTTTATGTTAGATGTTTAAAATGAATTCGAGGTTATCATGTACGTCGAAACGAGAAAAGTGTTGTTGTGTTTGCTATGTGAGTAATGTGATATGTTGTAAGATATGGAGTGTGTGGATCATGGAAATGAATCCCAGTTTGTGACAAGAGGCGTTTAAGGATAACCCGCTAAGGGTAAGTGTCGCTAATTAAGGAAGTAGCTCCGTTAGAGGAGGAACACTTAGGGATAATGAACACCAGAGTGACTCATCAAGTAAGGATGTATTATCCGTTTGATGAGCCCATTGAGGCTAAATGTTTTGGTTGTGTGATTACAGTTGCATGCATGATTTAAATATAATCAATCGCATGCTAAGACGACAATTAGTTGTGCGTGGCCCGGTAGCATGTGGGCTGCGGGATTACCATACCCAAAAGGTGCTGAGCCCCTTGGGGCCACCCTTTCTCTCCTTTTCTATTTCAGGTACAAGGAGATGGAAGCCGTTCGAGAGTAGGACGGGGTAGATGTTTATACATGGGTAGCCATTTAAATGGCGTAAGCATTGTAGGCGAGTAAGACCGAAATTGTTATCGGCATAGTTTGTAAATACTCGGTACAGTGGAGTGTTTGTGGTATAAAATGTTGGAAATGGAATAAGGATTGTATTGTGTAGTTGCTCGGAAATCTAGTCCATCAGACCGATACAATGTACAAGTATTAGCCTTGTTAGCCACGTGGGTGGTTAACGGCGTGTAACACCATTGAGTTATGTAATGTGATGAGTTGAGTTTCCGCTGCAATGTGTTGTTAAGTGTATGGTTGTAGTTGGGGTGTTACACTTATATATACATATCGATTACCCTAGAGGTACTATCTGAAAGACGAAAGATATACTTATAATTACACGGTTAAGCAAACCACCGTCGCTATGAGGACGAGCAAAAGTAGAGATGAGGGAAACGAAGTCACGAGAGGACTGTCATTCCCACTATACCAATCTTCTATGGTCATAACCACGACCAGTAAACCATTTGCAACAGGCATTCTTGAATGCCTAACCCCACCCTCCTCATCCCAGGGAACTAATGGCAAATGAAGACCACATAGAGATGAAAAGTTTCTCCAAGTTGGGAAGACCCAACCTGGCCGCTATGATATACTACACCAACAACGCGGAACCATAACTTAAATGCAAAGAATACTAAGGACTAGATAGACCTGACAGCTGTATCTTATCTAAAGGGGACTACCTGAACTCAGTAGCAATTTAATGGAGCCCTACTAAGCGAGGGAACACCATACCAATGACAATAAGAAGAACCAACAGAATTAGTGAATATGTGAAGATGGAAGCGTATGCATACCACATCAGACAAGCACTGTATAATAATTCAACCAGCTTAGCGCACTTGCTACAACAAGTGCTACCATAATAAACTGATTCGGAAAGATAACAATGACCTACAACGGTAGACGACTACAAAGGCATATGGACCATACCCTCCGGAACTACAATAAGTGAATACCTAGAGAGGAAAAGGGTCACATAACCCCTGACAATGCGAGAAGGATGAATCCATGAGCGAAGGTGAAGGAAAGATTAACGAGAACCCTCTCGTAAGGAACAAAAACCTGAATTTTTGGGATACCCGGGCACTGAGCCTAACGCTCAGTGCGGGACAAGTAATCCTATAACTTTATATTGAGTTCATAAGAAGAATAAACAAACGTATTACACTCACCTAAACCGTAATACACACGATGCATAAAGCCTAACCAATGATGAGTAAACTGCCATGATGAAAGAAATTGAAATACAAAATAAAGACAAAAGAGGATCGACTACCAAACGTAAGGGGGGATCTAAAACTGGGTTACGCATAGTGTACTTAGGCGAGTAATGGAAGCATAAATTAGAAAACCCCAAGATGCGAAAAAAGAGATGAGACGGGCACCTGGAGTACGAACACGACCCCAATCCATAGAGATACTGACAACCAGTATAACTCAATAGTTTGAGCCGAATACGAAGTCAAGCAACACCAACTATTACATATTATAGATGACACATCCATCGATGATAAACACGGGACAAACACCCAAATCAATCCCAAAGATCTTAGATAACCTCACAACATGGAACCTCTGGATTCCTAAATTATGATGGGGAGAGAACGAATACAACTAACAAGATGTTCTGAACTCGGAAAAGGCCGAAATGTGAAAACAGCTAAAGCAAGCATACTACATGATAGGCGGATTCAACTAAATACCACACTATAGGTGTTACTAAAAGCTACCTATATACATTTTGGAGATCGAAAACCTAGAAATTTAAGTGCACGAAAGCAATTCAGTAAGGCTACATGTTGGGAAGATATATCCATATACTCTTATGCAAATAACAAACTGATACTCGGCATATTATGAGGCACGTGTCCTACTCTATTCACATGAACATGTACAAGCATATGTCTACTTCGACGGCTCCATTGCGTAAGTATGAGAAAAGGGATGTATAAATTTGAATAGAATTTAACTTCCAATATAATGTAAACTATAATACGAGCAACATAAGAAATGACTCGATGTGAAATAGACGTAGGATCAAGTAAGAGAATTAGTTTCCTGCTAAAACAATTGGTTATAACCAATGGGACTTAGTTCCATGAATAGTGAGATGGGTTGTTTGTGAGTGTATGACATGAGCGTGAGTGGTTTGGTAGTAAAGAGATTAGTTTTAGATTGAGTATTTAAAGTCTTGATAAGATAAAATTTGGAAATGGAAAATTTTGAGGTTGTTTGATATTTGACGTGGGAGGTCGAACTTGACCCTGGTCAGGTCAAGGGAAAACCGAGCACAAATTGGAGTGAATGGATAATTCAACACCGACGCTGACCATGTCGGGGTTGGAAAATTCCTGAAACTCCCTACAAGTGGTCACGAATAATTCTAAATTGAATAGATGTCTATTTTTAGTCCCAACATAGAGATAAACTATAAAGGTATAAATAGGTGTATGGTGTGTATTGTGTAAATGGATAGAAGGATTACCTACGGTATCCTATAGAGGATAAATGGTTAGAACGACTCCACAAATATTGGAATATAGCCGATTATAAGAAATACTCGGGATAACTATAACATGGTGCATGTTAAGCAATTGATTACAAATTGAGTAATACACACCTATAAATACAATTGAAGGTATCCTCAATCAATTTTCTAAACTATAACTAGACCGCTATCTGTATGGAAAGAGTAGTGCCCAAATCTTTACAATAAACCCCTGATGAGTGTGTGAAATGAGAACCTACCTATATACTTGGTAGAGTTAAAGAATAGGAATTTTATATGAACACTAAGGCAAGTTGTCTCCAAGTCCACATGAGCAAATTCCATTGTTAGGAATACATACTTCCAACTAGGAACCTCAGCGGAAATATTATTGCTTAGCACATAAGGAACAGGTGATTAAAATCGTACCTGTATGATCAGTTACTAATGAAAACGAAGGCAGGAAACCTTTTTACGTTATGTACAAGGATACACGATAAGATCATAATCCAGATCCTACACTAAATACATGAACCGACTATAGTGATAATTAAACAAATACCGATACCACGGATCGGCGACCCGTTGATCAATCAAAAAGAAAGTTTTGGTAACCTCTAGTACTAACTTAAAATCCGAACACCTTTAACTGCAGATTATAGAAAGTGATGTATAGAAGACTGAAGATACCATACTTTAACACGAGTTTTACCTAAACCGATTGCAGCCGTAAACGCGAATCGTTATAGAATGTGTAACCAATTAACACCCAAAGTACAACCTTCAGGAAGGAGTATCACAACCAACACGCCACTAGAATCACACAAGTCCAGGAGAGCGAAGTATCACCTCTAACCACCTTTCCAAGCTATACCACTAGGGCGACAATATAACTAATAACACGAATTAATCAATATCAGACGACACCAAGGATATCCATTAAAAAGGGAGATTGACAATAGAATACTTCACTAACCGTGTGACGGACACTACGAGTATACAAAAATGAGACGTGGGACGACCGCACTCCGATAGGAGAATGTGGGCCTGACAGACTCACTTATGAGTTAGTCAGGTAAGTAGTAATGTATCAGTAGGGTACCCCATGCATGTACACAAGTAGTGTAAAGAACACCAGAAGTAGTCAACTCCGTGTCAAGGTCAGTATGCAAACCCAGACCAGTGCAGCCAATTACCTCAAATATGGACGAGAGGAACCTCAGTTAAACCAACGAGGCTAGAGGAGCCAAGAACCTTCAATACAATACGACCATTGTCGTAACTCTACAATGAAGTGATTAATGCACAGTGAAGACAAAGGAAACTTTTCGAAGTCGTGAACGCTAATGACATAGACATGCAAACCCATAAAAAGGACGACTAATATGAAAAAAAAAATCATAAAGATCAAGCAAATTCTTGATGTCTAGAGAAACCTACCAAATGATGTGAACCTAAACACACGATTACACAATAAAGGAAGGCAGAGCTAGTATACTAGCGGACGCCTCGAGCGAGAAATAAATGTTATTATAACTAACAACCGTCAAACCGACTAGGATATGGTACGCATAGAAGCGGCCATCATGAACAACCATTAGTAAGAAATACGTGGGTGAAAAATAGTCAAGTGAACCTCGCATAGAAGGAAGAGAAACGAAGGCGGAGAAGATAGAACATACATCAACATGAAGAAGTAGCAAAGAAATACAACAAATACATTACCCCGGAACAAAACCACCTGGAGACACAGATGACAAGCATTATCTCCGTAAACATAAAGGCTAGTACGTCTCATTATTACTGAGACGAGTGCAAAGAGCACTAAGTACTAACGATAGTCAATGTCATATTGCACCACAAACTGAAGATCAGTGAGAGAAGATACGCGCATGTACGTTAGTAATCCAACAATAGAATATACGACTAAGATCTAATCGTGCACGCCTACAATCGATGTTACCACACTGATTATAATACCTCCGTCCCAAATTAAGAAAAGAATGTGGATGACACTGTCATATTGGAACGAGGTCAGCAATAACTTGCTGCTAATAAACAGTCTACAATATGCCGACAACAATGAAGAAAGGGCAAACTGAGCCCTATGTACATGGGTCTGCACCTCATTACGGAGCGAGTGGGCCTATTAGAACGAATTCGGGAGAGAGCACAAAGAAGTGCGTGCCTCACCCTTCACGCGTTTTAGAGCCCGGGAAACTAGAACCATACCTGTCTCTCGAATATGAGGATAATCCACTCCAAAGGCGGAAGACGCCACATGAGAGTTGGAGAACTCTACAAGAGCCAAGTATCCAACGCTCCTTGTTGAGCGGCTGTTGTATACTTGTGGGGTACGGGGGCGTAACCCTTTTTAAGGGGGGTAGAGCCTCTTGACATGCACTTGTGTGCACTAGGTTTGATTGTTTTGTTGTAAGTATGCAAGACATACTTGGTATTTCTGTATGTACAGTGATGTTTTGTATATGTTATACATTGGATGATACGTCCTTAGTGGCGTTTGTGATTTATATAGTATTATGTTCGGTAAAGGAAGGAATGGAATTAATAGACACTTCGGGGAAGTGGTCTAGATGGTAGAATTGATAAAGCCCTTGGCATATTAGCCATTTTGTTTATGGTGTGGATGTTGGTTGTTATGTACAGATGCCTTAAGCATTCGTGATCTATGTTGATTTTGTTTATGTGCTTTGGTGATATGTATGTGCCTAGAGCACTTGAGCTATTGTGTATGGATGTCCTTCGGGACTTGTGACATATATATATGTGTGTGTGGTTGGTTTGGATTGGAAACTAGTGGTAGAATTGAATGTTAAGAAAATGTTGGAACTTTGGAATTGATAGAACTGGATGGACTTGAACCTTGAGATTCGTTGGGTAGTTAGATACATATTCAATTTAGACAACTTCGGGACGAAGTTCTTTTAAGGGGGGGGGGAGACTGAAATATCCCGAACAATTACTACTTTAAATTAATGAAGAATGAATTAAATTTTGAGCAACAATTACCATAAACAATATGGTATTTAAAATATAGTTCCAACCCCGAATAATTACTACTTTAAGTTAGTCAAGATTAAATTGAATTATGAGTAACAATTACCATAAACATTATGATATTTAAAATATAGTTCCAAACGGATATTAGATTAAACTCCAGAAAGTAATATCACATGTACATATCGGTACATATAATAAATACCACTAGTATACCCAAATAAATTATATGAAAGTTATATATACCCCAAATAAATCATAGACACAAAGATATACTCGTGTATATACATGTAAATTAAAAAAAATGTAACAAGTAACTAAGTGACACATTAATATAGTAACCTATATAAACATATAACAAATGTTACAATATTAGAAGAGGGAAAGGAATTCAAATTCACTCCAAGAAGTACCGGCTGCTCACAAAAAAAAAACAAGTACAATGTAGTACAAGACTTCCTACTTCCCATGCGTGATGAAGACACAGCAGCCAATCTATCTTGTCATCCTTTTTCCAGCCAGACCCCTACTCTACCCTCTCCTTATTCTTCCACGCCAAGAAGTCTCCTTCCTTCTTTTCTCTGCTTCACTTTCGGATAGCAGAAACAAGACAGCAAGGGACGGTAATCTCCCAGCCTAATCTTTCCCATTTCTTCTGCGTAGCTTCCCTTCTTGTTCACGACTCCATCTTCCTCTTTTCTCATCATATTTTCCCTCTTCCATTGCCACCAATGTTGAGCAGTTTCTCAGCTACAAGCAGTAGCAGCTAGGAACAACAATCTAACTCCACTCCCTTGCACATTCACGGTACAACAACAGAAGTTAAGAAACTGAAAAAAATGGTAACTTCATTTTCTTATGCCCGTTCTTTTTCTTCTTCTGAGCATTGAACCAACCACTGTCTCTTTCCATGTCTCATGTTGGAACGACAATAGAAGAACAAGAAAGTTTCTCATCCATTCTCAGTCCCAAACGGCAACAGCAACAACAGTGAGCTCTCTGTTTTTTTATTTTATTTTCCTTCTTTCCTATTCCATGTCTGCGGTTTCTGAAAGTCAAGAAACACTTGCAATTACATCCCACTCTCTCTGCTCTTCACTGTTGCATTAACAACAACAAGGAAAACCATCTAGCTGAGCTTCGTTTTTTTTCCTAGCTCGCAAGTAGCAAAGCAGGAGCAGCAGAATTAAGATCTCTCATCGCTATAGTAATGTCCAGAAGTAACACCTGCTTGACACTTCTTCTCCAGCTTCTGATGCACACATGTGAAGTCCATGCCCTAGCTTCTCTTTGAGCTAAAACCAGCACTGAACTGCACCATGGAAGGCGCAAAAAACCAGGTAAGAAACTCAGCCAAAACATGGATGTGTAGCCTTTCTTTTCCTCAGTTTTGATGCCTGCCCGAGAATGCACTCCCTTTAACACCTCCTTCTGCTCTGTAATACCCATGTGTGAAGCTCCACCCCAGTCCCCTTGTGGAGCCAAAGCTACAGTCAAAACACAGAAAAAAGGGGTACAAATCAGGTAGGCAATCGGCATTGTTATGGCTGCTAAGCCTTTCTTTCCCCCTTCAGTTTCTCACAGAAACTGAACTTAGTTTCTTTTTTTAGCTACCGAGTTGCCTCAAAACTCCATGCAAATACCAAGGCTTCTCTCCTTGGTTTTAGTGCATTGAAGGCTCACCAGTGCCCCTGCAGAAAAGCTTCAAAACAAGGAAAATGTAAGCAATTTTCCTTCTGCCTGTTCCATGCGACTAAAATGCATATACCAAAGCATTTTCCCTGCTTGTTTTAGTGTACCGAAACTTACCAAAATCCCTGCAGAGCAACCAGGTAATTGCCTCCCTTCTCTACGTTAGAATCATGCCAAAACTTTCCTTGAAGTCCCTAACAAGTGCACCAAATAACTCCTGTCTGCTGCTGTTATAACCACAGAAAAAAAAACAGAGAAGTGAGTACCTGCACATGCCGAGAGAGGAGAACTATGCAGGGAGGAAGTTCAAGTGGTAGAAGGTGAATAAAACATAACTACATTCCTGAAGCTTGTAGGTGTGACTAGTTTGAGCTTTGCACAAATTTTCTCTAACGATAGCCTCTGTATACACATTTAGGCGGAAAGAAGGCAAGCTTATAACTGGTGAGGAAAAGTGGTGATTGCTGGGAAAATCTTCTTGATGATTTGAATTAAGGTAAACACCCCTTACTGCCGGAAGAGTTATTAGTAGAATTAGTATGGAAAAGCCGACAAGGTTGGATGTTATAGGAGTATTATTGAGTTTCCATGCGTTAGGATTAAAGAGTATATAATGTGAGTTATTGTGTTTAATAACCAATAATATATATATATATGTCGTTTTGAATTGACAATACGTAACCAATGATGGTTATAAGTTGGGATGGGAAATTAAGTGTATATAATTATTAAGGCTAAAAATGTGTGAGAAAAATGGTTTAAAAGACCAAAGAGAATTCTGTACAAACCGTGACCTGGGGGATTTTAGAGACATTTAAATACTATCTTAAAATAATTATTATGCTATTTTTAGGGCCACATATTTAGGTCATGTCATTATAATTACTTTGAGCTTTAAATGGTCAATTATAAAATTTATAGGTTGATTTATAAGGCTAGATGAATTCTGGTACGAAACCACCATCCTAACAATTTTAACTACTTGGGAACATCGTAGAAAAATATAGACATATTTATAAGCTTATATTATGGTTTAAATGAATTTTTAAAACCTTGTAAAAATACTTTATATAAATAAATAAATCAAAAATGGAGTCAAAATGTAATAAAAAGAAATATAGGGTATAAATGGTAATTGAAACCAAAATAGATAATTTTAGGGATTTTTATAAGTATAAAATATAAATTTTATGAATTAGGGGTAAATTGTAAAACTAGGAAACTATAGGGGTAGTTTTGTAAGTACTATCAAAACTGGTCAAAGAATAATTTAAGTGGTCAACCTTGACCACATATGAAGGTAAACCAAGTTATAATGATAAGGATAACTATTTCATGTATTTGAAGAAATATCAAGTCAAAAACAATAATTATAAAAATATTAGGGGAGTATATGTGATTACCGAGTTATAAGGGCCAAGATGTAAACATGAGAACCTTTGAGGTTTGTTGGGAATTTTAGAAACTTTTGGGGTAATCTTAATGATTTAATTAAGAGTCATTATATAGTTAAATATGAAATTGTGACAATTATAGAGTTTAGGGGTAAGTAATGTAATTACCGAAAACTTTAGGGCATAAACATGAATTTTAGTATTTAAGGGGATTAGTATATAATTCTGGGAAGGTTTGGAATTTAATTGATGACATAAATTAATTAAGATTATAATATATGGTTACGTATTGAGGGTAATAATTATAAAATCTATGAGTATAAAACTTAATTACCAAAGTGTTCGGGTAAGGAACAAAATTTAAAGACCTTAGTGGTCAGCTTGTAACTTCGGTAAAGTTTTGGGTTTAAAATGAGGTTTAAATAATTAAGGTGTATAATATAAGGTTTTAAGTAATTAAAATGGAAGTTTATAAAACAAAAGGGGGTTATAATGTAATTATGAGGAGGATGTGGGTGAACAATTAAATTTGAATAAGCTGAGGGGTTATTCGTAAATATATATATACATATGTATGTATATTATAATGTTAGGATACCTTATGTTATAAATTAATGAAGTAAATAATATAACAAGTATGGAATATGGGGTGGTTTGTAAATAGACGAACATGTGAGATGACATAGGAATTTCCAGAAGAATATTGGGCTATTCGGAAATTATATACACATTATACGTATATAATAATGTTTGAAAACCTTAATTTATAATTTAATAAGACTAGAAATGTAATGCTTATAATATATGAGTTAATCTCATAAATAATCAAACTATGAGGGGAAGAGATTGTCATTACCGCCAATATATATAGGCTGTTTGGAAAATTTAAAAGTTTGAACATACTATATATTATAAAGTCTTGGGTGACGTAATGAGACATTATATTAAGTATGAAAGAATATATTATAAAAGGGGGCTCTATAATAATTTTATCATGTGAACTCGTAACATAGCACGAGGATATAACATGCATACCAAGCCACATACGAGATTGTGCTACTACGAGTGGGAACGTAAATGTAACGACAACCGTATTGTAAATGTTTATAGTGGGGTAATATTTTACATGCACGCGAACAGTACGTAAACAATGACGTATAGTTACAACTATAATATATATGTAATTGTTTGTATATATATATATATATATGTACGTATAGATAAACCGTACACCTACATAAAAATAACTACACAGACCAGTATGTATAGCGGAATGTTTAAACGTCATGCATACAACGTAACGTTATTTCCGTACGCCTGTAAACCGACAATTACGCAAACAAAACGTGAACGAAACTTCCATGTGGTAAATAGTACTACCGTAGCAACAATTACGCACTCGTAAACTATAACGGGTAGCTGAAATATAAATCCTTAAGGCTAACGACGATCAAGATAAACAAGAGGTCAATTAAGACTTAGACATGGGTTGGAAGTACGGGTTGGTCTAGGTTAGTTAAGCAAATACGGAATACGTACATACGTACTGATATTAGAACAATGTGTATACCAGAGATACGAGTGGGTAGACACGAGCACTGTGAGCGTTAGAGCCTACGCAGGGGTTATCACGAGGGCGACAACGGTGTAAGGTATGTTGGATTCTATGGTCTGAACCCTGACGGATTCTTTGAGTTCAAACATCTATGTGCTAGTTGCTTAAGATGATATGGATGAATATGCATGTGTTTATGATATGTTACCTGCTCAACTATCTAGCATCTTATTATTTGTGCGCGAACGCCTTTGGCTATATTGATAATCATTTAACGACGATACGAGCGAGGTTGGTAACGCGATGAGTACGACATTGTTAAAAATACTCAAATTATCTAAGACCTAAAACTTAGGAAGAAAGGTTCGGTATTACCAACCTTAGAGCATTGGCACAAAACATGAATATAACCTAAACCTCTCCTAGGTATGTGTAAGACCCAATGGGGCATCGAATAAATAAAAAGTATTCTCCAATAAACTCACAACTAATGATGATGGGTCGGTTAAAACACTTAACTATGGAGAAATGGTGGATGGTGAGGTGGTGTGATATATGTACGGAGAAATCCAGGTCTACATTCGTTCCAGCAGGTTGCGCAGTGTGATCACCATAGGGGAGTCCAGGCATGGAGCCCCTCGTTGAGGAATCCAAGGATCGTCTTAGATCGTTGGCGTTGGGTACTAACGTAGGTACACGGCTTCGGGCCACACGGACGTTTCTCACGAGATGTCGGGAAAGCCAAATGATCTTGAATCATTGGCAATGGGACTACTGTACAATAATAACTAAAACTTGGTGAGGTTTTAATGGGGAATTGTCCATCTAACGTGACACCCAAAGGATGATGAGAGAGTTGGTGGGAGCGGGGCTCCAGACGATTGAATAACAAACTTGCGATTATGATTTCGATCTAGCGACTATTGTGCATGGTTATTAATATGTTGTTTGTGGTGATTACTTGGTGAACTGTTGCGTGTTTACATTCCGCTTTTACAGTCTTTTATATACTTGTAAACTGGAATAGCATGAAAATTGAATAGCATGCTAATCAAGACGGCTAATTAACTCATGTGGCCTAAAGGCAATTAGGATCATATAGTTCAACATACTCAGCCTCGTGCTGAGCCTTTTGGCAACCACATTTTTGCAGGTATACTATGATTGATGCTGGAGTGCGGGATTGGGTATGACTTTTAAATTTGACTAGTCGATATGTGTAGGAGGAATCATGGATTATGTCATTGTAATAGATACGTCAAGTGATGATCGATGTATAATTGAATCTTGATAGCTGCTCACTAGTTCTTAGAGTTATATGGATTTATCATGAGTTGTGTTAACCTCATCATCACTGCGGATGGATGGTCAAGCAGATGGATGGATGGTTGTGACACCCGCCTAGTTAGTGAGAGTGTTCCGCTGCGAATGTTGCGATTAATGTATTTTTAATTACTATTACGAAGCGATTACGGTGAGAGTTAGGATTAATAGATGGGGGTGTTATAGGTGTGCTGTCAAGAATTACCAGAATGTTCATCCAATAACAATCCCAACCAAAATTCCATACCAATCCATACCAATTGTAACTTCTCCCACGATCATTTCCACTCATTTCCATTTCCAAATTCCACGCAAGATTATTCATCGTCAGACCAAAACCAAGATTTCATAAACAGAAATCAAGAATCACACAATGTATAAATCAAGTACATGCATACACCTCTCCATCATTCTACTAACAAAACAAACAGGGCATAATCTGGATGAGGTGACGAAGGAAGAGTATGCACTACCCCCCCCCCCCGAAAAGAGCCAAGGTACGCCCTCGTACCGCTATGAACAAGAACCAGTAAAGGCAAGAATACAAGGAAATATCATGGAAATAGGTGTGGGTACTTCACTCTCATAGAGTCCTCAGTCTCCCAAGTAGCTTCTTCAACCCCATGATGCTCCCAAAGAACCTTCACAGCTTGACTGATCTGCCTCTCGTTTCCCGGACCTTCGTGTCCAGGATCTGAATGGGAGTCTCCTCATATCTCAGTGTAGGTTCAATCTCAATCTCTCTGGCTGTAGCACGTGAGAAGGGTCAGGTACATACTTCTTCAGCTGCGATACATGAAACACGTCATGTACCTTCCCCAACTCCGCTGGTAGGTCTAGTCGATACGCTGCTGGGCCCACGCGCTCCGTAATCCTGTACGGACCAACATACTTAGGGCTTAGCTTTCCTCTCATCCCAAATCTGAAGATACCTCTCATCGGAGACACTCGTAGGAAAACCATATCACTGATCTGAAATTCAAGCTCTCTGGTACGCTGATCCCCGTAAGATTTCTGCCTAGACTGCGCTGCCCTCATGTGCTGCTGAATAACTCTGATGTCATCCTGTAGTCTCTGAATATACTCCGGACCAATCAAAACTGTCTCAGCAGGGTCACTCCATGATAAAGGTGTCCGGCACGGTCTGCCATACAGAGCCTGAAATGGGGCCATGCCGATAGACGAGTGGTAGGAGTTGTTGTAGGAGAACTCTACCAAGTGTAGACGCTCTACCAACTCCCCTGATAGTCTAAGGCGACCGCTCTCAACATATCTTCCAGTGTCTGAATCGTCCTCTCGGTCTGCCCATCTGTTTGAGGGTGGAAGGCTGTGCTAAGTCGCAACTGAGTACCAAATGCCTCCTGCACCTGACGCCAAAATCTACTAAGGAAACGTGCATCACGATCGGAGACGATCGTCTTCGGTACCCCATGGTACCGGATGTGCTCTGTGGTGAACACCTCAGCTAGTTTGGGCACCTTCCATGTGTCCTTGATAGGTATGAACTTAGCTGTAGTTAACCTATCCACTATCACCCAAATTGTGTTCAATCCACCTCTAGCTGGAGGGAGACCGACCACAAAATCCATACTAATATCGTCAAACTTCCAGCACGGTACCGGTAATGACTGAATCTGGCCTCCTGGTCGCCGATGCTCGAACTTCACCTTCTGACAGGTGAGACATCGCGAGACGAAGTCTGCTACATCCCTCTTCATCCCGCTCCACCAGAATAGCTTCTTTAAATCCTTGTACATCTTGGTGGCTCCAGGATGTACTGACAATGTAGAGGAATGAGCTTCAGAGAGAATCCTGGTCTGAAGTTCTGTCGCATCCTGAGGAACGCAGAGTCTGCCTCTGACTCGAAGGTGTCCCTCGCTGTCTAGCTCGTAGTCATACTTCAGACCATCAGTCAACCCATCTGCTAATTTCTGCCTGATACCCTGTAGATACACATCACTGTCCTGAGCTGCATATACCTCCTCAGCTATCGTGGTCGTCTCTATGAGAGCAAGAAGTGAATGTGCTCTTCTGCTCAGAGCGTCTGCCACGACATTACCTTTACCCTCAGTGTACTGGAGGTCGATATCATAATCAGCTAGTAGCTCGATCCACCGTCGCTGTCTCAAGTTCAGCTCCTTCTGGGTCCAGATGTATTTCAAACTCTTATGATCTGTCATAATTCGGACCGTGGCTCCATACAGGTAGTGTCGCCAGATCTTCAAGGCAAAGACTATGGCGAGGAGCTCAAGGTCATGTGTGGGATAATTTTCTTCGTGCTTTTTCAGCTGTCGAGAAGCGTAAGCCACGACTCTGCCATTTTGCATCAATAATCCACCGATCCCCTTGCCTGAAGCATCACAGTAAACCTCGAATCCCTCATTTCCCTCGGGGATCACCAATACAGGAGCTGTGGTCAGAGCATCCTTCAGTGCCTGAAGGAGACCTCACATGCCTCTGTCCATACAAACGGGCTATCCTTCTTCATCAGGGAGGTTAAGGGCTTGGCTAGCCTGGAGAAATCCTTCACAAAGCGTCTATAATAGCCAGCCAACCCAAGGAAGCTCCGAATCTCAGTCACTGAGCGAGGTCTGTGCTAGCTCTTTATCGCCTCAATTTTAGCTGGGTCCACTGAAACTCCCTCAGCTGAGATCACATGACCAAGAAATGATACCTTGTCCAGCCAGAATTCACACTTGCTGAACTTGGCATAGAGTTGCCTCTCTCTCAGAGTCTCCAAGACTGTCCTCAAATGCTGCTCATGTTCCTCTTTGCTCTTGGAGAAGATCAGAATGTCGTCTATGAATACGACCACTGACTTATCTAGCTGGGCTTGGAAGACTCTGCATCAAATCCATAAATCTCGCCGGTGCATTGGTCAGTCCAAACGGCATCACTGTGAACTCATAGTGGCCGTATCTGGTCCGGAAGGCTGTCTTCTCTATATCTGCTCAGCTACAGCTATCTGATGATACCCGGAACGCAGATCAATTTTAGAGAACACCTTAGCTCCCCTCAGCTGGTCGAACAAGTCATCGATCCTGGGCAGTGGGTACTTGTTCTTGATCGTGACATTATTCAACTCCCTGTAGTCAATACATAATCTCATGCTTCCGTCCTTCTTCTTGACGAACAGCACAGGAGCACCCCAAGGTGAGACACTGGGTCGGATGAAACCCTTATCTAGTAACTCCTGCAGTTGTTTCTTCAATTCCACCATCTCCGCAGGGCCCATCCGGTATGGTGCTTTGGCAATCGGGCCTGTACCAGGTATGAGGTCGATGTTGAACTCAACCTCCCTCAATGGTGGTAGTCCAGGTAACTCCTCCGGAAAAACGTCGGGGTACTCCGACACAACAGGTACGTCACTCTTGAACTTTGGATCTGTCCTCAGTCCTGGGCATAACAGTAGTAGGCGGTCGCTCCCTTGGACACCTCCTTCATCAGGGATAATGCCGATACAACCTTCACAGTCGGCTGTTTGGGCTGCATTCGGTATGATACTGTGATCCCTGTAGCTGACTTCAAGAGGAGGCGATGCTCTGCACAGTGTAGCCTACCTCTGTATCGCTGTAGTGTGTCCATGCCTACAATTATATCAAACCCCATGCCAGGGAAGACAATGGCATCAAAGAGGAAATCTGCTCCCTTGATGTGTATGTTCAAGTTCCTACATTGCTTACTGCACTTGATTAACTCTCTGGATGGCAATAAGACTGAGCAGTCATGGATATCTTCTGTAGGGGCATCTATCTTAGCATGGAATGCCTGGGATATGAATGAATGGGAGGCTCCAGAATCAAACAGAACAGTGGCTTCCACCTCATTAATTAAGAACGTGCCTGAAACCACAGAGTAAATTCTAAGATTCTCAGGCATCTCTTCCAAGGTAATAAGTCAGGCTAGTAGTTATACCTGTGATGACCATCCCATTGCTCTTCGCTTGAGCCTGGTTCAACACAGTCAATCTGATCTCTGAGTTCCCGACCCCTACAACGACGCAACAAACTCATAAGATTTCCATTCTTATTAAGGTCTTCATGAGCATTTTAATGATTACAATGCTGAAATTGCATAAATTACAAGGCTAGATCTGTCTAAAGGTCAGGTTTAAACGCCAGGTTTCATGTGGGTCTGGTTGATGATGGATGTGGGGGCTGTGTGGGGCTTAATTCTCTTCACCCCATGGTAGATAAGTCTGGCTGCTCCCCCGAATATCAGCACATCACCTGACTTCAGGAGGATCTTTGTAGCAAGATCCATTCTCTTCTGATCTCCAAATAGGAATTCCGCGTCGTCTCCAAGTGATATGGACACCACTGGAACTCCTCTGGTGATGGACTCTAGAGACTCGTCCCTATCCTGATGCATTCCTAGCTTACCTTCTTTCCCATAGAAGTTGATGATGCACACGTCTGAGGTTAGGTCTGGGACGGGCTCATCCTCCAATTCCTGGGCTTTAACTGCAGCTCCAATGATGGTCTGCAACTCTCCTGGAATTGGTGGCACCTCCACCTCTTCATAGCTTCTAGTGGTGTGGTCCCACTTCTTACCTAGGCACATGATCTTCACCTTCATGGTTGCACCGTTCTTGAAGGTAGGGGTGTAAAAGTTTCCTCCTTTCACACCTAATTCTCTGATCTTGAGGATCAATGCATATTGGTCAGCTGGGGTCAAAAATTCTCGTAATAAGACCATCCCAGGTCTCAGTATCTCACACTTCTCTGGTGGGTGTGGTTTGGCTTCAAAGGGAATGGTGGGTGTGGAAATAGGCAATACAGGAAAGCAAATATCGAAAGCTGAACGAAAACAACAGTTGCCATTAAGTAAACAAGTCAAGGTTCAAACTGGTCTTAGCACAAAGATGTAAAAGAAAGAGGGATTTATAGTTCATCCCTTTACAATGCAGAGGAAAAATTATTTGAAGAAATGAAGCAAAACGAAGGTCTAAGCTTCTTCAGTAGGAAAGTAGTCCTCACCAGGTGAACTCGGGTCATCACTCGCTGATTCGACACGGTCCACCAGGTTGAGAACTGGTGCTTTGCCTGGCCTCTGAGGGTAGTTCTGGGCAGGGCGATGGGTAGATGGTCCAGCACCTCCGGTGCCACCTCTACCTCCTCCTCCATTTGTATTAGTAGCTGGGGCTTTAGTCGCTGACCCGGTGCGTGGCTTGTAGTTCCTGGAATCCGGGTTCGAGAAGCACTCAAAGGATCTATGCCCCTTCCTGCCACAGTGGTGACACGTCACCAGAGTTCCGTCACACTCCTTTCCTGGATGGTCCCTCTCACACTTCCTGCAGAAGTATCTTCTTACGGGTTGGTTTCCTGTTCCAATTCAAGGTCAGTAGCGTGATAGCAATATGTAACCACATTGTAGATTCTGTATTATCTTACCACTAGGTGGCTGGGAGCGGATTGGCTCAGCATCAATATGTGAAGGGACTATGGCCTTTTCATTCTTCCCCTTGTAGAACTTGCCCTTCCTTTCATAGTTCTGGGAAGAGTTTCCTCCACTACCTCCTCCAGCATCTCCCTTCCTCTTGCCTAGCACAGAATCCTGATAGGCAATGGTGGTTTCGCAGTCGTTTGCATCATCAGCTAGTTCCTGTCGTTACAATATGTGTTAGTGGGAAAATCTTATCGAACCAGAAATTCCAAAGTCATATTCCATACCTGTAAAGTCTTTCCCCTGGTGGAACCGATCATGTTCATGATCCTGAAGTTCAAGCCAGTATGAAATTTATCCACCAGGTACCTCGGAGCGTAAGCTCCCTCTCCAATGACAGCAAGCAACTCCACAAACTTGTCATAGTACTCAGCAACAGAAGAAGTCCCTTGCTTCAGCTGCTCAAATTCACTTCTCATCCTCTTCTGTAGGTAGGATGGGTAGAACTTAGCTCTCAGGGCCACCAGAAAAGCTTGGAAATCAAAGTTCGCTTGGGCGGTCAGCTCGGCTCTGGCTGTCTGCCACCATCGATGAGCTGGCCCTTGGAGGAAGTAGGCCGCTATGTCCACTTGGCGATCTGCTGGGACATGTAGAGAGGTAAAAGCCTTTTGAATCTCAGCGATGTATTTCTCCAGAGCTTTCGGTACTGGCTGGCCTTCATAGCTGGGGGACGAAGATCGTTGACCGCTTTCAACCAGTTAAACTCCGTGGACCGTGGGGTGGTGGTGGCGGTGGTTGAGGATCTGAGCCTGCTGCTGAGCTAATGCAGCGGTCACAATCTGAGCTATGACCTCAGGGGTAACAGCGTCGGGTCTGTAACCACCTGGGGGTCCCGCTCCTCGTCCTCCTCTTCCTCCGCGTCCTCCTCCTCGAGACATTTAGCTGCTAAGGATGGTATTTGTTGTTCAGAAGTTGTATGTTAAATCTAGATATCTATGTAGTAACGTGCGAAGTGTTTCATAACTACCTAGGGACGGCATGTAGTTAGAGTGTTCATGAGTAATGTAAATAAGGTCAAGTATGGGGTAAGGGTAACGTGCCTTTCTGGAATCCTCACTTCCCAATTCTACCCCACTTCCCCAGTTTTAAGGGCACCTATATTCTAAGTATTTCACTCGGCTTGTTTTCTCGGGCTCAGAGCGTAACTACGCTCTGATACCACTTTCTGTAACGCCCCTACTTATCATAAATGCAGCGGAAATAAAATACTAAGGCGATTACAGATCATTGGGTTCCAAACACCCGGCACCAAACCTCACCAATTACAACTTATGATATCACAAATGCTACGGTCTGAACTCGAGAAAACATAACATAAAAGAATAATAACAAAATACAATAGCTCTCCAAAGTTCCTAATTCCCATCCCATACACTCATACTCTTCGTGGCTACCTGTATAGCAATTCGTACCTGCAAGATGAAACCAAGCAGCCCACCCCAGGAGGGGTGAGTCAGTTCCCTGGAATGGAACTGGTACAACTCTCCAAAACAACAGTTTAAAAGCATAACTCTTAAAAATAAACAATAAGATGAAGCCAAACACTTAGAACAAAAGCAGAAGAACAAGGCACACCAAACACCAAGTCAAAGATAACAAGTCAAGGATAGAGATAAATAACAAGAAGTAAAGTGAGTCAACTTAAAAGAAACCACGCCAGAAGTTAGTGAACATCCATTGCTTAAGTTAGATTCAGTTCCAATTAGGATTAGAAAGACCCAAGTAGTCACAAGGACTAGGAATGAAAGAAGATATCCAAGAACCCATAACTCAAGAGTGGAATAACCCATTGGGAGAGATGGCCCCCACCGCCAGTCAGTTGTCACAAGGACGAGGTAAACAGACCTCCGCTGTCAGTTGTCCATATGGACGAGGTATAGCAGACCTCCGCTGCCACCGACCCGTTCTCATCATCGGTGAAAAGTGAGTGCACCACTTATTAGAAATAATCCATACCCAATACCAAGATTGACATTTCCCATATTCCCACTAGACTATTAACTGTACAAGTGCAATACCAAAACACTCAGTCCTACAGAGTGCAGAGGCGTAAACCCTCAACAGTCAATATCTAATGAGATAACCAGATAAAAAGGAACCAATGATCATGTGAGTTGTACATCCAAGGCTCAGTTAGTCACAACAGGCTGAGTTAGTCACAAACAATTTCCTTTCAAGATACATTCAACTCATTTAGCGTTTCTCAAAACGTTCCATAAAATTCGTCACCAAAAGCATCTGAGTACGAGAAATCGTACCTGGTATATGTAGAAGCAGTAACCAAACTGAAAATGCGAACTACTTCCACTAATCACCTATAATTAAAGTATTCCAAGCATTGATTAGTTAAGGCACTATAATGCTACACATCCTCCATTCTTATTAGTCTATAGTTTTGTTTTACAGTTACTCCCTCCTAGGATCTGGCTAGATCTCGTAATTAAATCTTTAATGCATACTTAACTTATTCCATTTACCCACTCCTGATTATAGGTTTAGTTTAATTAACCCTTTGGTTACGCTTGGCTAACTTACTTTATCACCTTTAAGGTTTAAGATATGTATTTCCCCCTAATAGTCCACCTAGATGTCACATTAACATTTGATATTTTTAATTGCCACGTATGAATAAGGTTTATCCCAATTTTCCCTCTTAATACGTTTCCCATAAGGTATGTTACTACTTTTATTTACTTCTAATGTATTTACATATACACTTATATTTTCCTTAGGATTTATCCAAAACATTCTTTAAGAAATTCTTATTGTATTTAATTATTTAATACCTTTTAGACATATCCACAACTGATATATGGTTTATAAATAAAGTGTTTGCCCTAGTTTAATTAAGCATATTAACCTCCATAATAATAATATGTAGTTTAGTTTAATACCTCGATTTAATATAAGTTCCTATTTTATTTTCTCATATAAATATTTATGTGTAAACAACTTTTACTTCACCTAAAAGATAATACCCAAAATATTTATAAACATACTGATGTAAAATGTTAATTTAGGTTTAATTATTTTCCCCAACCTAAAAAGCTTATTACAAACCATACTTTAATTTTTGTTACATTAAAAACCATATATTATAAGTTATTCTTATGAAAATTCCATAAACATAATTTTTAAACCATAACCTTGTCCAAAAATTCCCAAATTTAATATATAATAACTATAACATTTTAGACATATTATAAAATTTTTATTTCATAAAAATATTTTTAAATTACCCAAATAATTCCATAATACTCGTAACTTGCAAAAATCATAACTTATGTTTAAAAACTCAAAACCCATATTAATTTACATCAAAATAAACTAGATTTTATAAGGAATCTATGGTTAAAATTTCAAGTCAAAATACATTCGGGAAGGCCATTAAATAAATCTAGCAAGTTAGGACTTTATTCTGGAAAATATATTAACTTATTACAACTTAAATCCCCACGATCTAATCTCGGCCGTCCATGTTTATTAACTGAGATCGGACGGCCCAGAACGCGCTAGTTCATCAGAAACCCCAATTCGCACCCGAGTACTAATCCGATGTTTTCTCACAATCCACAGAACGAAATTCGATGATTCTTGTTCCTATCGACTCGAAATTAAATTCCGGTTCTAATGGTACCAATTTCCCCAATTATCATGCAGAATTGAAAATTCGAATCTGGGTTCGAAGTTAGGGTTCTTATTGGTTTTCGATTTGAATTCAGCAAATTCTCCTATTGTAATGCATAATAGACTAAATTGGTATGTGGGTTTGATCGTGATGAAATTTCGAATGGAAACCATGGGAAATTTGATCGGAAACTCACCGGAATTGCATTAACGGGGTGAATCCAAATCGGAATTCTGGAAATCGTTATTTTATGTGCGGTTCAGGTATGCCACTTCTCGAATCAACTCGCACCAACTGAGAGAGATTTGATTCACGTAACCTATCACAATCCAAACTAGACATGTAACTCTAGATGTTAGTGGAAGAATCATTGATTTTGATGAACTATGGAGAAAGTTACAGATCTCACAAGATCCGTGTTTACCTAGTTGGTTTCGGGATGAACTGGGCAAAATTACCGCCGTGATCGAGTAGGCGTCTTTAGACAGATTTATCTCCCAAACTAGTGCGAATCAGCCTTGGCCATCAACATGAAGGTTATAGAGGTATTAGAGATCTTCAAAACAAGCTAAAGAACAAGAAATTTGGACGAGAAATGAAGACGTTATGGCGTGACGAAGTTTACCTGATTTCAGGAAAAACTGCAGTTCTGGGTTACGCAATCGCGTGGAGCCAACTTTGGGTCAATTTTCCGGTCATTGTAGAAGGAGTTAGATGATGTGTGAGTAATGGTTGGAAGATGAGATTAAGGAGAAGAGAATGAAACAGACGGCATACCAAATGGTGGAGTAGAGCAGGAGATATAGGCGTCTCAAATTCGACCCTCGACATGCCAAAACTGTCGAAAACTGGGACTGTTCAGTGGTAATGCCTGGCTGACTGACACGTCAGCATTTCTCAAAATTTTGGCTCTAAACTTCAATCTATCATAACTTTGTCTAGGATGATCCGTTTTTAACGTTCTTTTTATCGATCTTCATGGTTTTTCATAACCTATTTATTGGTATAGGTTTCATGGCCTGGTTTGACCATTCTCAAAAAGTTAACCCTAGCAAGGCTTAATAAGCTTTAAGGTTTCTAGAATTTTATATTGACTTTTATGTTTCAAAACAATGTTCCAACACTTCCTAAAATCTTTATAATATATTTGGAGTGTTCAGAAATTTTCCCAAGATTTATTGACTTATAAATCTTATTATTAAATTCATAATACTATATAATAATGTATAATAATTAGGGTTAAATAGGAGAAAACCCCTAAATAAATTTCACAATTCCATATAATAATTTAATATTCATAATTCCATATAATAAATTAATTTTTAATAAAAGAAATCCCATAAATTAATTTAAATTAATTTAGGGGTATTTCATAGAAAACACAAATAAATACCTTAAAGTCAATTAGGGCCAAAATGTGCTCTAAGCTTGGGATAAGCTTTGTTAAGACCTAATGAGCTTACCAAGACCTTATTTATATATTAATGAACATATTAAACCGATTACCAAGGAAAACCAAGCTTGGAAACAAGTTAAAACACAAATGTGCTTTAAGGAGTCTTAAAGCACATTTTTGAAAAATTGTCTTGTAAATGAGTTTTGAATGGCTAAATGTCCATCATTACTCTTTAATTAACATGTGTACTACTTAGTATCACATTAGGAAGTCTAAATCAATGGGAAAAAAAATTTCACAACAATGTGCCTTGTTTTTGTGAATAGTAACTAAAATAAGCAAGTTTATAACATAAGTCTATATAAGTAAGTTAAATGGTCAACAAAGACTAAAACACCCGTAGATGACTAATGGGGCCGGTTTTTATGAGGTGAGTCACCACCTTGTAAGTTAACAAATAAATAACAAATGATAAAGCAAGTTACTATTTGCTTTACTACTTAATATCTTCCAAAAGCAACTTCAAACTCATTCTCTCATTTCTCTTGCATTCCCACCGTCTCAAACTTCATCTTCCTCCTCTCTCCATCGGCTTGCAGCAGCTCTCACACCATTCTCCATCTTTGACCACTTATATCTCATACCTCTCTTTACCAAATCAAAAACAAAGACCACCATTCTCTTAGTCTCATCAAGCTCTTCATTCCTATCTTCTTAGAATTCCAAGAGCTCCATTTCGGTGCCAAGAGGAATCTCCATGGGAGGAGCTTGAGCTCATCTTTTCACATATTATTGTTCTCCTTTGCTTCTAGGTAGGGAAACTCAAATAAAAACTCCATTTCCTTCTTGTTTTGATGTTGACCGAGAATCACCATTGATGGTGTCCTTTATATTGCTTTATTCTAGCTTCATTGAATCTTCCAAGGGCTTGGTGGAGTCTTCTCTTGCTACATATCCAAACTCTCTTTCATATCCAAGGTAAAACAATCATCTAAATGTTCTAAGACAATATAAGTATATAGGGTTTACAAGGAGATGAAATATAAAGCTTGGATACTCATTTCATTATTTGTATATTGTTTAGAAGTTTTCAAGCAATCAAACACCCTTACCGATTTTAAACAAGGAAACAAGAAAAAAGTTGTGAGGAAAAGAGGTAAATATGCTAACCTAATGTAGTTTAATGTCTTAGGAGAAATGAGCTTATATTGCTTATTAAAACTACTTAAGGAGCCAATGGTAAATGACTT
The DNA here is from genome assembly GCA_023374045.1 of Limonium bicolor. Lineage (NCBI taxonomy): Eukaryota > Viridiplantae > Streptophyta > Magnoliopsida > Caryophyllales > Plumbaginaceae > Limonium > Limonium bicolor. The sequence continues at coordinate 51,760,069 of CM041776.1, forward strand.
AGAAAAATACTCTCAAGGGCTTAGTAAAAGGCATATGTATTGTTGGATGTAATTGCAGGTCAAAGGCAAATATAATGTGGGAAATTCAGTGTTTATGATTTATGCATCTTAAGGGCCTAAGAGCCATGCTATTTAAGGGCCTAAGTGCCAAGCAATTTAAATTATGCACTATATTGTGATGTAGTGTTAAATGAGTGAAGTTTTGTGTACAAGAATGTTCTTGATGGATTTTAGTGTTCTTGATTGTTTAATGGTGAAAACAATGTTTTTTGGTTTAGTAATGTTCTAGGAGAGTTCATGTCGAAATTTAGGTAATGTACAAGAGGTTCTAAGTGTTTAAACAAGATTTGGTGAACTAGGAAGTGTTAGAAATGTTTAGGTGTTTTACCAAGAGGAGAAGTAATGTCTCAGGTGTTCTAGGAAACAAAAAGGACTTAGACATCAACTATAAGTTTAGGTTGTTAAGAAAAGGTGCTTGGGAGATGATGTTAGTGAGGAGAAAGCATTTTGGGATAGTGATTATCATAGGTGAGAAACACCATTTAGAAACCTTGTAAGAAATGTTACAAGTGTTGGTGAATTTTAAGAGAAAATTGAGTAACAAGTTAGACATGGAACTAGGTGTGTTTAAGATGATATTTTGGCATTAGAATATACCTAAGATCATTTGGGAAGGTTATACATTTAATAGGTAAGGAGAACCATTGCAGCAAGGCTTAGGAAATGTTCAAAATGTAAATCTGTAGCAGTGGTCCGGGACTTAGGTCTTGGATAATGTCCCGGACCATGCATTAAAAGGGGCCGAGGATTCTTACACAACCTTGGTCCGGTACTTAGGTTATGTAAGAAGTACCGGACCACCCCCAGTTTTACCCCCGAGAGAATTTGCTTATATTGGTCCGGGACCTAGGATTTGTATGAAGTCCCAGACCACCCCATAAAAACAACCCGAGAGTTTTTGCCTACATTGGTCCAGGACATAGGATATGTATGGAGTCCCGGACTACTACCTGAAATCTGCCCGAGAGTTTTACAATGACACGGTCCAGGACCTTAATTGGGGACCAAGTCCCGGACCACTTTAAAAGTTGAATTTAAGATTAAATAATGATGTCTAATGATGAGGATTAGTGAGTAATGAGGTTATAAGTTTGTTTAAGGCATGTTAGGTGTGTATAATGACAATTTAGAAGGTGAAAAGTTTTAATAAAATGAGAAAAGTAAAATAACTAGAAATGTAAAGTAATAAGCTATTGACTGACTAGTACGTTAAATTAACCGACGTTACTAAATGTGTATAGGATTCTCCAAAGGTGGAAACCAGTCGAAGCAAGGACCAAAGTATGGTTTTCCTGCAGTCTGTTGCCTACCGGTTAACACCGGCTTGTGTGTTGTATGTTTTTCTGTGTGTTTATGACCTTGTAAGATTTAAGTCATGTAATGAGTTTACTGTTGTTAAATATTATTGTATTGTTAAGTGAGACTCTCTCTTCCCTTGTGTGTGTCTAACAAGACTTAACCAATTGTTTGTGATTTGTTTATTGAGTTCAATGTTGAACTTCTAACAAGTGCTAACGGGGGAAGTGAGGAGTCCGGTCTGTTCCAGCCACGCGTGTGAGTATGGGAATCGATGTCATAACCGGTTCGATTCTCTTTGTATGTTATGGTTGTTTTCCAATTTGGTTTCCAACCTTCCCTTTAGCTTATCCAAGGCTATTTTACTGACTCACGTCGGGCCACAGGGGCATACTATGTTTTGTTTCGGTGTGCTTGGATCACTATATCCGAGGCACCTTGTGTTAAGTTATCCGTTCAACCTAACAAGGCGGTAACCAGTTATGTAACGAGCTTAGTATGAGTTTGGCAACATTCTCTAGGCTCTCAATGGGATCTAATTATGTTGGTTCATTTCCTAAAAGGATTGTTCTTGTGTGTTATGTGTGAGGTTGTATGCAATACTCTTGTGATGATATATATATGTTGTATGTTTAAAATGAATGCCATGTCATCATGACAATTAGTTGCGCGTATCCCGGTAGCCGATGGGCTACGCGTTAACCATACCAGCCAAGGGTTGCTGACCCCCTCGGGGGCTCCATATTTCTTTTACTGTAGGATGAGGATCGAGGAAGCAGAATGGCTATAGATCCTAGGTTGCAGGAAGACTTTTGATTGTTATTGGATGTTAAGCCCGGGATGCGCCTGTGCTCCCGTGGCAATATATTTTTGGTACCGTTATAGTACAGTGACGGCCGTTGACAGTTCATAGTGACAGTTGTGATGTACAGTTTACAGTTATAGATGTAGTTACAAACTCGATATTATGTTTATGTATTAATGGTTATTAGTTCTATGATCGGGAGTCTGATCATCAGACTGGTACACTCGTATTTATTCTGCCTTGTTGACCACGTGGGTGGTTAACGGCGTTGTAGCACCAAATCGTTTAGTTATTATTTAGTTGTTTAATTCCGCTGCGATTACAAGTATTGTTAAGTGCGTAGTAGGGGTGTTACAAAAAGTGGTATCAGAGCGAAGTATCGCTCTGATGGCTAGAATACCGAGCTTAGGAATATACCGAGTTAGGAAACCTAACCATAGTTACCTAAGAGAACAGCTGTGGAAGGGTCAACCACTAACTAATTGTGGAAATACCTTATTATCGGGAAGATGTTACAACCGTTGGACCGATAAGTGTGCAAGCACAGTGCTAATAAATGTTCATGTGAAATCAGATGTCAGGTAGACCACGAGGTCGAGGCCGCGGACGCGGTATCGGTGATACCAGGAACCAGAGGGAGAACCCTACGGCACAGGCCATGGCCGACGCTGTAGCGGCCGCCGTAGCCCAGATGGTCCCGCAGTTATTAGCTGCGATGCAGCAGCAGCAACAGCAAGGCGGTGAGGGTCAACAAGGGCCACAACCGCAACCACAGCCGCGCGAGACCAACTGGGTCAAGGCTTTGGCGGATTTGAGACCCCCGTCATTCAGTGGGGAGACCGACCCTAGTAAGCTGGAGGCGTACATCTCCGAGATGGAGACCGCTTTCGAGACCTTGGATGTTCCTGCTGGTGCCAAGGTTCGACTAGCCTCTTACTACCTGAAGGGATCGGCTCAGACTTGGTGGAAGCTGGTAAGGGAGGGCAGAGGTGGTGATCCTACCTTCAAGTGGAGGGAGTACACGGCCCTGCTGCGAGCCAAGTACTACCCGATTCATGTGCAGGAGGCGAAGCGCCTAGAGCTAGACAGCTTGAGACAAGGGGATAAGATGACGGTTGATGAGTACTACACCGCTTTCATCGGACTCATCCATCTGCTGCCGAATCTGGGTTACTCAGACCGGATACTGGTGAACCGTTTCTACAACGGGTTGAGCTACCGCCTACGCTATGGTATGGGGCCAAGCGGATATACTACCTTGCAGGTAATGACCTACAGTGTGATGTGAATAAGTGTGTGTGTAATGTGTTAATGTAAATGTGAGTTCGTTTTGCGGGGCATAACTGACACCCTAAATATAGGAGTGCTATCATGCCGCTGCTATAGTAGAGATCACCGTCCGTCTGAGGGACGAAGAGAATGCACTCAGGCGCAAGGCCACGAGCGAGGGCCAAAGCACGCAAGGGTACGTGGGAGGAAAGAAGAAGAAGCCATACCCCCAGTCCCAGAAAGGACAGCAACAGGGTGGCAAGGGCCAGGCCCAGACCACCACTGCTGAGGAGCCTTTGCAGCTCACCTACGCATATGCGGCCAAGCCCTTACGCTCTTACCCACCCAAGGGTAATTAATCAAATTCCAATACCGAATTCTAGTGTGTGTTGTTATTTTGTGAAGTATGCACTGAGTGTGTGATGTGTTAGCAGCTAGCACGGGCTCTGGACCGGAGTGCCACTACTACTGTAAGTGGTGTAACGGAGACCACCCCGGCAAGGACTGCAAGGGAAATGATGTGCAGTGCCGATACTGCAAGAAGATGGGGCACCGTGACTATGAGTGCTGGTAGAACCCGAATAGCAGAAACTACAGGCCTAAGGGGCAGTGGAAGGGTAAGGCCACCGCGACTACCGATAGCCCGAAGACGGCAAATCAGCCACCCCCAGATCAGAGGTACTCAGATTCCCAGAAGGGGAAGGGGTCGGGGTCCGGCAAGGCCGCCCTGCATGTGGTGGACCGGTCTGAGGCGCCAGGGCCCTCTACTAGACCAGGTACCGCCTAAATTGTTGAATGAATAAGTGATTGCATACCGCATTTCATGCATGTGTGTTAATAAGGCTAAGCAAACAACCATGTAAGTAAACAGTTAAAGTATAATGTGAGGACACCTAATTAGGTAATTTGAAAACTTAGGAACCTTCAATATTTGCTATCCAATCCCACCCACACTAAACCGTGAAGAGACCACCATCAACATCACCGACTTTCCAGTGGAGCAATGTCAGGTTATCCAACCAGGTATGATACTCTTAAATGGATACCTGACACCGGAAGCACAAATCCACATCATCAGACGATGCAGTGAACTTGGAGCAACACCTGGAGGTTTCTATACACCCGAATACCCGAGCGGATCGAAGATGAAATTGAAGATGATGTGCATGGGTAAGGACTAGAATCCTTACACCAAGACATATCAAGACAAGTGAGCCGAAGATGGAGCAACTGTACCAATGATACCTGAGGAGTTCCTTGCGGTCGTTAACCACGCCGTGGGAATTGCTCAGCAAGTTGAGTCAGATTCAATACCAAGTGTTAAAGCGGATTTATGTATAGTGAACTTCTACCAGAAAGGTGGACGATTAGGTTTACACCAAGATAAGGATGAGTCACCCGAGTCTCTAAGTAGGGGAGTACCTGTGGTCTTGGTCCTTGGGATACCGCAGTGTTTGTGTACGGCGAGTAAACTTGGTGACCTCGCAAAGAAGTTGTGTTGAAGTCAGGAGATGTGTTAATCATGGGTGACAGTCAAGGATGTTATGTCATGGTATCAAGAAGATCAACTGAATACCGCACCGTCGACAGTGATCAATGCCACACACCCATGAAACCTGGACGTTTGAATTTAACCTTCAGACAGTTTTAAAGCCTTGTGTAATCGTGTAATGTGTTAAGCCAGTGTATGTTAAGAATGTTGTATGTGTTAGTTATGTCAGCAATGTAAACCAACGTATGTTGTAAAGAGAATGTTAATGATTAAAGTGGAGTTGTTTGAAGTATGTCAACCGTGTTATTACCAAATACTTATTAGTTTGCCAATGAATTAGGCTGTGCACTCGGAACGGAAGGTATACTGAGTGTCTGCAATGAAGCAGAAGCCGGCAAGAGCGGCACGATCCTCACCGGTACCTTTCCAGTCAATGGCGTGGACGCTTCGATCTTGTTCGACTCCGGAGCCTCACATACATTTATTTCGCTATCTTTTGCGAAGACGCAGGGGTTAGACGGTGATGAGATGCCAGACTTCCTAGTCACTCTCCCGTCGAAAGAGCGGATCAAGTGTACCCGCTACCACCGAAATGTTGTTGTACGAATCAGAGATAAAGAGTTTCCGATCGACTTGATAAGTTCGAGGGACTTGGTTTTGATGTGATTGTCGGGATGAACTGGTTGGAGCGGTACAAGGACAGAATCCTGGGTGCCGAGCATCGTCTTCTTCTTCGGAGTCCGTCTGGGGTTACCATATCTTACCGCCAGAGGCCCAGGGAGCCTTCGACTCATATCATCACCGCCATGGCCATGTATCGTAGTTACATGAGTGAATGAGTATACCTCTGCTATCCAGGACATAGAGAGAGACCCAGAGTTTAGTCCTGAATGTGCCGGCGTGTCGGAGTTTCTTGATGTATTTCCTAAGGAACTGCCGGGCATGCCGCCAGCACGGGAAGTTGAGTTTGAGATTGATTTGGTTCCGGTCACCGGACCAATTGCGAAGGCGCCTTATCGTATGGCTCCAGCAGAGATGACAGAGCTCAAGGAGCAGCTGAGAGACCTACTCGACAAGGGATTTATCCGCCCTAGCGTTTCACCATGAGAACGCCGGTCCTCTTCGTGAAGAAGAAGGACGGTAGTCTCCGCCTGTGTATTGACTATCATGAGCTGAATGCAGTTACGGTGAAGAACCGTTATCCTTTACCACGCATTGGCGACTAATTTGATCAGTTGAAAGGAGCATCAGCATTCTCCAAGATAGATCTACGATCCGGTTACCATCAGATTGCCATCCGTGACAGTGACATTGAGAAGACCGCATTCAGAACCAGATATGGACATTATGAGTTTACGGTTATGCCGTTTGGTTTATCCAATGCACCAGCCAAGTTCATGGCTTAATGAACGCTTGTTCCAAGATCAGTTGGACAAGTCAGTGGTAGTCTTCATCGATGATATTCTTGTGTACTCGAAATCGAGGGGTGAGCACGAAAGCCACCTGAGAAGTGTGTTGCAAACACTGAGGAAGAATCAGTTGTATGCTAAATTTTCAAAGTGTGAATTTTGGTTGAACCAAGTATCTTTTCTTGGCCATGTGATTTCTGAAGCCGGGATCGCTGTTGATCCGGCAAAGATTGATGCAGTGCGCACCTGGCCTAGGCCGAAGACAGTTACCGACATCCGGAGCTTCCTCGGTCTGGCAGGTTATTATAAGAGTTTTGTGAAGGACTTCTCCAGTGTCTCGAAGCCAATGACTTCCTTGATGAAGAAGGATGCTCCATTCGAGAGGACAGATGACTGTGAGAGTTCTTTTCAGAGTCTCAAGGATGCTCTGACATCTGCACCGGTCTTGACTTTACCAGACGGTCCAGATGGTTTTGACGTCTATTGCAACGCATCAGGCAGAGGTATGGGTTATGTGTTGATGCAACACGGGAAGGTCGTAGCGTACGCCTCCCGACAGCTGAAGAAGCATGAAGAAAACTACCCTACCCACGACTTAGAATTGGGTGCCATTGTCTTCACATTGAAGATATGGCGACATCATTTGTATGGGGTAAGTGTGACAATTTATTCTGACCACAAGAGTTTAAAGTACTTGTTCACTTAGAAGGAGTTGAACATGAAACAAAGAAGATGGGTCGAGTTTCTGAACGACTACGACATCAATCTGCAGTATAAAGAGGGTAAGGCAAATGTGGTAGCTGACGCATTGAGTCGCCGAGCACACTCTCTCCATTCGCTAGTCTCTCATACTAGCTTGGTTGAAGAGGTGCAGAGTGCTCAGATGACGGATCAGTACATGTTGGAGATCAGGCAGAAGCTTATTGATGGCACATTCGAGGGTCAGAAGTACGACTTCCGACTCCACGATGATGACCTGATTAGGCTCAATGGCCGACTATGTATTCCGAGGAGTAGCGCTGAACTCAAGGAGCGCATACTGAGTGAATCCCACTGTTCTACGACTTCGATTCACCCCGGAGCTTCAAAAATGTATAAGGGCATGAAACGTTACTTTTGATGGACTAGAATGAAAAAGGATGTGAATGATTATGTGTTGAGGTGTCTCACTTGCCAGAAAGTCAAGTTTGAGCACCAACGGCCTGGTGGTATGGTACAGCCAATGCCAGTGCCTGAGTGGAAGTTCCATGATATTTCTATGGACTTCGTAGTAGGGCTTCCGCCTACAAGGGGAGGTCTGAATATGATTTGGGTTGTTGTTGACCGACTGACCAAGGTGGCCCGATTCAATCCGATGAAGGACACTTGGAAAGTGGCAAGACTTGCAGAGCTCTTTGATAGAGAGATTGTTCGGCACCATGGGGTACCGAAGACTATCGTGTCTGACAGGGATACCAGATTCCTCTCAAGGTATTGGAAATCCACACGGGAAGCGCTTGGTACCGAGCTGAAGCTAAGTACGGCGTTCCACCCACAGACAGATGGTCAGAGTGAGCGCACTATCCCGACACTTGAGGATATGTTACGTGCATGTGCACTTGATTTTCAGACCATTTGGAATGATAAGTTAATCTGATCGAGTTTAGTTACAACAACAGTTACCATGCTTCGATCAAGATGTCTCCCTTCCAGGCATTATACGGTAGACCATGCCGCACGCCATTATGCTGGGATGAGTCGAGTGAGATGGTCATTATAGGACCAGAGTACCTGGAACAAGTTCAAGCAGAAGTACGCCAGATCCGGGCTAACATGAAGGCAGCTCAGGATAGGCAGAAGTCGTACGCCGATGTGCGCAGACGTGACCTGGAGTTCGCCGTGGGTGATCAGGTATTTCTTAGAGTACCCCCCATGAAGGGAGTGTTTCGTTTTGGCCAGAAAGGCAAGTTGTGCCCGAAATATGTGGGACCATATGTTATGACGGAGCGGATCGGCCCGGTAGCTTACAGACTTGATTTACCCGCCGAGCTGGGCAAGGTACATGATGTATTTCATGTGTCCCAGTTGAAGAAATATATGTCTCATCCGTCTCATGTACTTCAGCCTGAAAGGCTAACCATAGAGCCGACCATGCGATCAGTGGAGACTCCGGTACGGATTCTGGATACTAAGACTCAAGACACTCGCCATAAGTCTGTAAGACTAGTGAAGGTTCTCTGGTCTAACTAGGACGTTGAGGAGACCACTTGGGAGCTGGAAGATAAGGTGAAGGCGAAGTACCCGTCATTGTTTACTTCTTAGTATTTATAAGTATAGGGTACGGGGCGTACCCCTATTTAAGGGGGGTAGAGCCGTTTCAGTTATGTGTGTACGACATGTATTTAAATACATTGTTTGTGTAATGTTGTTATGTTGTTACCTTATTATGTTACGGACCGTTGAGTCTGAATGATGTTGTGTTGTTATGTGGTTTGGACCTGGTGTCTGATGTTATGTAAGTATGTTGTTAATGTTGTTATGGAAGTATTGTTTATATGTATTCCGTGTTCTAATATTTAGGATATATGGGAAGTATGAACTTTGGGGACAAAGTTCTTTTAAGGGGGGTAGATTGAAATACCCCAAACCTTAGTATGCTGTTTAAACATTAAAATATGGTATATTAAGACTAAAAAGAGTCTTAGAAACATTAGAGAACAATTTAAACCATAGAAAACACAAATAAATACCTTAAAGTCAATTAGGGCCAAAATGTGCTCTAAGCTTGGTTAAGACCTAATGAGCTTACCAAGACCTTATCTATATATTAATGAACATATTAAACCGATTACCAAGGAAAACCAAGCTTGGAAACAAGTTAAAACACAAAATGTGCTTTAAGGAGTCTTAAAGCACATTTTTGAAAAATTGTCTTGTAAATGAGTTTTGAATGGCTAAATGTCCATCATTACTCTTTAATTAACATGTGTACTACTTAGTATCACATTAGGAAGTCTAAATCAATGGGAAATCAAAAATTTCACAACAATGTGCCGTGTTTTTGTGAATAGTAACTAAAATAAGCAAGTTTATAACATAAGTCTATATAAGTAAGTTAAATGGTCAACAAAGACTAAAACACCCGTAGATGACTAATGGGGGCCGGTTTTTATGAGGTGAGTCACCACCTTGTAAGTTAACAAATAAATAACAAATGATAAAGCAAGTTACTATTTGCTTTACTACTTAATATCTTCCAAAAGCAACTTCAAACTCATTCTCTCATTTCTCTTGCATTCCCACCGTCTCCAACTTCATCTTCCTCCTCTCTCCATCGGCTTGCAGCTGCTCTCACACCATTCTCCATCTTTGACCACTTATATCTCATAGCTCTCTTTACCAAATCAAAAACAAAGACCACCATTCTCTTAGTCTCATCAAGCTCTCCATTCCTATCTTCTTAGAATTCCAAGAGCTCCATTTTGGTGCCAAGAGGAATCTCCATGGGAGGAGCTTGAGCTCATCTTTTCACATATTATTGTTCTCCTTTGCTTCTAGGTAAGGAAACTCAAATAAAAACTCAATTTCCTTCTTGTTTTGATGTTGACCGAGAATCACCATTGATGGTGTCCTTTATATTGCTTTATTCTAGCTTCATGAATCTTACAAGGGCTTGGTGGAGTCCTCTCTTGCTACATATCCAAACTCTCTTTCATATCCAAGGTAAAACAATCATCTAAATGTTCTAAGACAATATATGTATCTAGGGTTTACAAGGAGATGAAATATAAAGCTTGTATACTCATTTCATTATTTGTATATTGTTTAGAAGTTGACAAGCAATCAAACACCCTTACCGATTTTAAACAAGGAAACAAGAAAGTAGTTGTTAGGAAAAGTGGTAAATATGCTAACCTAATGTAGTTTAATGTCTTAGGAGAAATGAGCTTATATTGCTTATTAAAACTACTTAAGGAGCCAATGGTAAATGACTTAGAAAAATACTCTCAAGGGCTTAGTAAAAGGCATATGTATTGTTGGATGTAATTGCAGGTCAAAGGCAAATATAATGTGGGAAATTCAGTGTTTATGATTTATGCATCTTAAGGGCCTAAGTGCCAAGCAATTTAAATTATGCACTATATTGTGATGTAGTGTTAAATGAGTGAAGTTTTGTGTACAAGAATGTTCTTGATGGATTTTAGTGTTCTTGATTGTTTAATGGTGAAAACAATGTGTCTTGGTTTAGTAATGTTCTAGGAGAGTTCATGTCAAAATTTAGGTAATGTACAAGAAGTTCTAAGTGTTTAAACAAATTTGGTGGACTAAGAAGTGTTAGAAATGTTTAGGTGATTTACTAGAGGAGAAGTAATGTCTCAGGTGTTCTAGGAAACAAAAAGGACTTAGACATCAACTAGAAGTTTAGGTTGTTAAGAAAAGGTGCTTGGGAGATGATGTTAGTGAGGAGAAAGCATTTTGGGATAGTGATTATCATAGGTGAGAAACACCATTTAGAAACCTTGTAAGAAATGTTACAAGTGTTGGTGAATTTTAAGAGAAAATTGAGTAACAAGTTAGACAAGGAACTAGGTGTGTTTAAGATGATATTTTGGCATTAGAATATACCTAAGATCATTTGGGAAGGTTATACATTTAATGGGTAAGGAGAACCATTACAACAAGACTTAGGAAATGTTCAAAATGTAAATCTATAGCAGTGGTCCGGACTTAGGTCTTGGATAATGTCCCGGACCATGCATTAAAAGGGGCCGAGGATGCTTACACAGCCTTGGTCCGGTACTTAGGTTATGTAAGAAGTACCGGACCACCCCCTGTTTTACCCCCGAGAGAATTTGCTTATATTGGTCCGGGACCTAGGATTTGTATGAAGTCCCGGACCATCCCATAAAAACAACCCGAGAGTTTTTGCCTACATTGGTCCGGGACATAGGACCTGTATGGAGTCCCGGACCACTACCTGAAATCAGCCCGAGAGTTTTACAATGACACGGTCGGGGACCTTAATTGGGGACCAAGTCCCGGACCACTTTAAAAGTTGAATTTAAGATTAAATAATGATGTCTAATGATGAGGATTAGTGAGTAATGAGGTTATAAGTTTGTTTAAGGCATGTTAGGTGTGTATAATGACAATTTAGAAGGTGAAAAGTTTTAATAAAATGAGAAAAGTAAAATAACTAGAAATGTAAAGTAATAAGCTATTGACTGACTAGTACGTTAAATTAACCGACGTTACTAAATGTGTATAGGATTCTGCAAAGGTGGAAACCAGACGAAGCAAGGACCAAGGTATGGTTTTCCTGCAGTCTGTTGCCTACCGGTTAACCGGCTTGTGTGTTGTATGTTTTTCTGTGTGTTTATGACCTTGTAAGATTTAAGTCATGTAATGAGTTTACTGTTGTTAAATATTATTGTATTGTTAAGTGAGACTCTCTCTTCCCTTGTGTGTGTCTAACAAGACTTAACCAATTGTTTGTGATTTGTTTATTGAGTTCAATGTTGAACTTCTAACAAGTGCTAACGGGGGAAGTGAGGAGTCCGGTCTGTTCCAGCCACGCGTGTGAGTATGGGAATCAATGTCATAACCGGTTCGATTCTCTTTGTATGTTATGGTTGTTTTCCAATTTGGTTTCCAACCTTCCCTTTAGCTTATCCAAGGCTATTTTACTGACTCACGTCGGGCCACAGGGGCATACTATGTTTTGTTTCGGTGTGCATGGATCACTATATCCGAGGCACCTTGTGTTAAGTTATCCGTTCAACCTAACAGGGCGGTAACCAGTTATGTAACGAGCTTAGTATGAGTTTGGCAACATTCTCTAGGCTCTCAATGGGATCTAATTATGTTGGTTCATTTCCTAAAAGGATTGTTCTTGTGTGTTATGTGTGATGTTGTATGCAATACTCTTGCGATGATATATATATGTTGTATGTTTAAAATGAATGCCATGTCATCATGACAATTAGTTGCGCGTATCCCGGTAGCCGATGGGCTACGCGTTAACCATACCAGCCAAGGGTTGCTGACCCCCTCGGGGGCTCCATATTTCTTTTACTGCAGGATGAGGATCAACGAAGCAGAATGGCTATAGATCCTTGGTTGCAGGAATACTTTTGATTGTTATTGGATGTTAAGCCCGGGATGCGCCTGTGCTCCCGTGGCAATATACTTTTGGTACCGTTATAGTACAGTCACGGCCGTTGACAGTTCATAGTGATAGTTGTGATGTATAGTTTACAGTTATGGATGTAGTTACAAACTCGGTATTATGTTTATGTATTAATGGTTATTAGTTCTATGCTCGGGAGTCTGACCATCAGACCGGTATACTCGTATTTATTCTGCCTTGTTGACCACGTGGGTGGTTAACGGCGTTGTAGCACCAAATCGTTTAGTTATTATTTAGTTGTATAATTCCACTGCGATTACAAGTATTGTTAAGTGCGTAGTAGGGGTGTTACAATATGGTCATTAATTGACCATTGACCACACTTAGTCAATTTAGTTTAAAAATGCGCTATTTGGGTTACTATTCATACTAAATTGCCAATTTTGATTTTTAATTTTCAAACTTTGATTTAGACTTTAAAATATAGTCTATCATGTCATATTAATATTATAAATGATATACTCCAGTCTTTAAAATGACAAAAAGTCATTATCTTAGAGCTCATACACAAAAACGTGCTTTAAGGTGTTTTAGTGCACATTTTGTGTCACAGGGTCTTTCTGAGCTCTGTTTTCTTTGAGAATTGTTTTTTGTGTTCCTTACATGATATTTGATCATGGTATCCAATTTTATATCATTTATAGGTCATTAGACCTTTAAGGTATCCTTAGAGCACATTTTTGCCCTACTTGACCTTGAAGCATGAAAATGCTTGTTCTTTGTATTGGAGTGTTGTCCAACAATTGTAATATGCTTAGTAATGTGTTAATAAGCTTAGGACAAATTTTTAGGTCCGAAGTAGTTCATTTGGGTATTTATTTACCTTAAACAGTCAAAGGGTGCAATGTCTTACTTTGTATTGACCACTGTTGTTCCCAGTTGACTTTTAAGGCATGCTTAGGCCTTAATCAATGTGATTAGATGTTTAATCCATATTTTATTAGTTTGGGGTATTTCAATCTACCCCCCTTAAAAAGACTTCGTCCCGAAGTCGCTTAATCAAATAGGTAAGTATACAAATATATAACTACCCATCATTCCCATAATGTATATCTATGTGATATATCATTTACATATATCGTATTGCGCTTATACAGCACATAGCCATCACTTTGTGGCGTTAGTTCAATCATATATGGATATAGGTGTTCCATCAGCACCATCATTTCCTATCCGTTCTACAAACCCTGACAACCTCCCCGAGGTGTCCATAACATACCATCATTCCACATTCCATATCTAATGATTCATTTTGTATCTAGGCGATACCATATGTAATCATTCTACCAAAGCAATATAAATATATATAGCACAAGTAGCATAAGAAAAGTACTACACACATGGGAATAAATAAAACATTCAAACAGGTATCTCATAAGATACATACATACAAGTGCACATCACACACAAACAAACCAAACAACGTACGCCCCGCGTACCAAACATAACCAACAAAACCTCGTGTGCCCCGCACACCACCAATTCAATGTATGCCATGCATACTATGCAAACAAACAAACAAACAAACAAACCTCGTATGCCCCGCATACCACCAATTCTTTGTATGCAATGCATACGAAACAAACAAAACTTAGTGCACACATGTGCACAGCCAAGAGGCTCTACCCCCCTTAAAAAGGGTTACGCCCCGTACCCCACAAGTATACAACAGCCGCTCAACAGGGAGCGCTGGATACTTGGCTCTCAAAGAGTTCACCAACTCATGGATTATCCTCATATTAGAGAGACGGGTACGACTCTTGCCCTTCAGGGCTCCACAAAACATAAAGGGTGAGGCACTAACTATTTGTGCTCTCTCCCAGGTTCATTCTAATGGGCCCACTCACTCCGTATGAGGTGCAGACCCATGAACATAGGCTCAGTTTGCCTCTTTCCCATTGCTGTGTATCCTCTCATTTGGATCACTAGCATACATGTGTGTGTCTTCTCTCACTGATGTTCAGCTTGAGCTGTAATATGACATTGGCTACTGTTTGTACTTAGTGCTCTTTGCACTTGTCTTTGTAATACCAAGACGTACCAGCCTATATGTCCACATAGATGAAGCTTGTCATTCGTGTCTCCTGGTGATCTTGTTCCGGAGTAACACACTGTTGTAGTTCTTGATACACACTCGTGTTGATATCCATTACATCTTCCAGTATTCCCACCAGATTAATAACTGCACAAGTGCAATACCAAAACACTCAGTCCTACAGAGTGCAGAGGCGCAAACGCTCAGTAGCTAATATCCAATGAGTCAAACAGATAAGATGCGTGAATTATCATGTGAGTGGTACATTCCAAATCCATTGTTCCTTGCTTAAGGTATCTGCTAGTATTTAGCTGTGGCTCTCATCATTGCGTAATTACGCGTTTATATCCACATCCTCTGGTAGATTTCCTATGGATTGCAAGAATTTGCTCGATCCTTTTGAGAATTCTACATATTATTCATCCATATGGGTTCTCATGTTTCTTTTCTTTGGGTTCCTGTCCTTGAACTATTTCCCTGTCTTCACTGTATACTGTCTACTGCTCTCTGTTGAAGGTTCTTGATTTCTCCAGCCCGTTGGTTTAACTGCGGCTCTTCTTGTCCATCTTCGAGGTAATCTGTATCACTGTCCTTAGTACGGAGTTGACTACTTCTCGTGTTCCTAACACTACTTGTCTACTTGCAAGGGGTACCGTACTGATGCATTACTACTTACCCGACTAACTCATAAATAAGTCTGTCAGACCCACATGCTCCTATCGGAGTGCGGTCGTCCCATGTCTCATTTAGTAAACTGGTAATGTCTGTCACACGGGTATTGTGAAGTATTCTGTTGTCAATCTCCCTTTGATGGATATCCCTTTTTTTTTTTTTTTTGTTTTCTTTTTGTTGTAAGTTATCTTGTTGTAAGTGCTATTGCCTTAGTGGCATCAGTGGTAATTCGTGCCATAAGCCATAACGCCGGCTTGTAAGTAAAATCTGTGCTATATTTAGCAAACTTGGTTCTCCTATCGATCTCATTGAGTGCAACACATATTCCTTTTCTCCCTGTTTATTCTGATCATATCTCATCCATAGTTCATATTCGTTCCCTCATCCGTTTAATTGGATGTATTGCAGATTGCATAATAGCTGGAGCAACTTGGCTCGTCACTTCCCAACCATCCTCACTGACAGTGGTGCATCTACAAAGGGTATGCTTGTCCATAAGGACTAAACATTCATTACTAGTAGTGATTAGCACTACATGCGGGTATACACTGATGGTATTTGGCTAATAAGCCCTGTCTGAAACTTCCTTGAACGTTTAAACTTGTGTGGTTTACAATCACAGTGGCTGTATATTTTTTTCCAGTTGTAGTGGTTGGACTAACGGTCCTTCCAAAGTTGCATAGGTTTCTAATCTTAAGGTTTGTATGAAAAAGTTTAGAAAACATTTTTTTTGGTATATTTATAATAAAAGACTAAAAAGTAGTAGTTGTAGTTGCAGTAGCAATTGCAGTAGCAGCACTTGCTCTGTCAAGTGCGCAAAGCAGATGGAAATTTGAGTGGTTTACTTGTCATAGCGCTTGCAATAGCAAGTGCGCCATGCAGGTGGAAATTCTGGTTTAGTAATTACTGGTCTCATTGACTCTACATCGTCGAATATGGGCTACATGATAATGTAAGCTTTAACATCCTGTTCATATATATAATCTGTCAAGGTTCCAAGGTACTCGCATCGAGTCCACATAACTAGTCTCAAAAGTCACACACAAAGAGGCAAGTGGTCAATGACACACTCCCACATACTTATAACATATCTCCGTCTAACATCCAAGGTAAGTACATAAAAAGTAAGCAAAGTCTTCCACCAGCGGTCTCATAGAGTTCAGGGTACTCATGCCCTTTCTACTCCCTTGCCTTTATAGGCTCCAGCATCAGTAGATGTCTGGCCATCCTGACCGCCTCGTGGTACTCCAGATCCTCCAGCTGAGGTCTTCTGAGTATTCCTTGGTGGCCTGTAATTACGGCTTTCTGGGTTCATCCAGCACTCGAACTCCCGGTGGCCCTCTTTCGTGCAACAGCGACACTCAACTTTGCGGCCATCGCAGTCGACCCCAGGATGGTCCTTCCCACAACGCTTACAATAGTAATGGCGCTGGGGCTGTCCGGTGCCTGATGATAGCATTTAGCTTAAGTTACAATCTGATGATATAATGGTCAAGGTTTCAATTTGTTAATGCTATTTTGATCGGCAAACTCAGTTTCAAACTGACAAGCACAAAAAGACCAATACCTGAAGACGCAGTTAGTCCTAAACCGAGAAAGGAAAGAAATAAGATAGAATATATTAAGTAAGATTGTATCTATCTGTTAAAGATAAATAAAATCTTCAACGATGACTTGTAACTTAATAACTCGATATCTATAAAATAAGCGGCGAGACTAGGGTTAGATGCAAGGTTTTACGGATGAGAAAAACCAAGTGGGAAACACGATAGGGATTGTTATGCGAAGCGATTTATAGCAACTGTAATATAGATCTGGGTTCATAATCTAAAGTTATCCACGGGGTAGAACTTCAGGTGCTAGGAGTTAAAGGTTAGTCGTTTCTAGACGTGATCTGAGTAGTAGTACTCGTGAGAACATAAGGAAGTGCAGGGTGTACGTGCTTTACTTGTATCAGGTGTGATACGTGTTTTATGTGAAAGTTAGTTAAGCTCTTCTGTTAATCGTGTTCTCTGTTCTTCGTCAGTCCTATACTAAGACGCATTATACACTAGCGGTAGGATTCTACAATTGGTATCAGAGCAAGGTTACCCTCACTTCGAAGAAACTTCTTCAGGTAGAACGAGATGAATTCCTACAACGTTAAACCTCCAAAGTTGATGAAGTTCAACTACACCAGCTGGTGTGAACAGATGGAAGATCAACTGATATCCATCGATCTACAATTATGGTACGTGGTCACTGATGGCGACCTAAAACCCAAGTTCGAGGAGAACGGAGTTACCAAGGAGAAACCTAAGGCTAGCTGGAGTGAAAACGACAACAAGATGATCAGTAAGAACGGACAAGCACGAAGGATTATAATGTCATCGTTGTCAGACTCAGACCAACAAAAGGTGTTGGGATTGCGCACCGCTAAAGAAGTATGGGAATTTCTCAAAACCGCATATGCGGGAACTGATTCGGTGAAAAAGGCTAAAGGAAAGCAGCTTAAAAGACAGCTTGATAATTTCAAGATGTCAGACGGTGAGACCATATCTGAGACACTGAAGAGGTTCGACAAAATTTTGTGTGAGCTCAAGGCTGTCGGGGTGACTCTTGACAATGATGTGGTGAATGAGAGATTTCTGGATAGTCTCGACAAAGGCTGGCTGAACTTTGCCACATTGTTGGAGACCACGAAGGATTTGACAAAATTGTCTTTTGAAGAGATGGGTTCAGAACTGACTGTATATGAGGGAAAGATGAGAGGGGAACTGACAATTCCAGTTGTGAATAAAGACCTGGCACTGAAGGCCAAGAAAGTATCAAATGATAAAGAGAAGGAAAGTGAAAACACTGATGAGGATGACGAGATTACCATGATCGCCAACGGAATTAGGAAGATATTCGGAGGAAAGCGAGGGTCGGGGTCTAGAATTGATAAGACCAAATTCAAGAAAGACCAGATTATATGCTTTAGGTGCAATAAACCAGGACATGTGGTCAAAGATTGCACACTAAAACCGAAAGAAAATTTTCATGACAAAGTCAAGAAGTTTACAGAAGCAGCAGCTGCAGCTTGGGGGCAAGACGTCTCAGACACAGACTCAGAAACAGAAGAAATAGCTGAGGTGTGCATGACGGCCGTGGTCGAGGAAGATGAAGAAGTAAGCGCAGCATCAGACAAGGACTTCTGTATGATGGCTAGTGAAGACTGGAAGAAGGTTCTTGAGGCATATGAGGTAAGTCCTGAACTTATCGAAAGTACTTTCAATTCCTTATCTAAAAAGGAGATCTTTAACTTACTAACTACTGTTGTTGTTAAAATTAAACTTCTTGAATCTAAGTTGTCTAAATTAGAGGTGCCTAAGGAACCTGTCATGGAAAACCAAGTTAAAGAAATTCCTCAAATAAAGTTCGTAAAACCCTTGGTAGAAAGAATTGAATGTTTACCTGAATGGGCACAAACTGAGTTTAGGTCTCTTCAGAAAGGTTGTGAAAATTCGAAAAAAGAGAATGAAACCTTGACAAACAAGTTGTCAGGAATCCTAAGAGAAAAAGAAATATATTCCCATCGGAACCCAACTTGGTACACAGAAAAGTTGATCTAACACAAATGTTGATTGGAAAGAAAAGGATAGAAACATTAAATTCATCAAACATATGCAAAACACCTAGCCCTCCAAACACTAGGACTAAGTATTTATGTTAGTTTTGTCATAAGCATGGTCATAATATAGGTTTTTGTAGAGCCTTAAATTCTAGACATATCCCTCGTACATCCAGAATCTATTCCCAGTCTAGACCTGACAAAATCAGAGACAATTCTTCGTATCGAAAGAAAACCATAGTTAGACAAATTTGGGTACCTAAGACTAACAAGACATTACTTGCTCATAGGCACTAGCAGCTACACAATACGACAATTGGTGGCTGATGGATAGCAGCTGTTCAAGATATATGAGTGGTGATAGAGGAAAGTTCAATACTCTAGTTGAACAACGAGGAGGTAAAGTAACTTTCGGCAACAACGGGAAAGGTAGAATAATCGGAATTGGCACAATTGGAAAAGAACATTCACTAGTAGAAAAAGAGCCTATTTCGGCGGTTCCAATGGGCCTATTTCGGCGGTTGTAAACCGCCGAAATGAGCACCGCCGAAATAGGTACCCCTATCTCGGCGGTTCTTAGAGCACAAACGCCGAGATAGACCCATGGGATTGACCGATGCTGAGTTTGACCATGAGTCTATCTCGGCGGTTCTTATATAAAACCGCCGAGATAGACTCATGGTCAAACTCAGCATCGGTCAATCCCATGGGTCTATCTCGGCGGTTGTGCTCTAAGAACCGCCGAGATAGGGGTATTTTTTTTTGTTTTTTTCCATCCTAGCTTATATATATATATATTCACCGCATTTGTTTCAATGAGACCTGTAATAAAGCTTCATCCATACAGGGAGCTCCAACACACATTTTAAAAGTTATAAAAGCTCCCAATTAATACCAACGACGCACCACAATTTGAGAGTTAACAAAACCAATGCAATTACACTTATTTACACACTTTCATTACAAAAAAAAACAACATTACAATTCAAATCTACCATTACACCATCCAAGTGCACAGAGTTACCATTACATACTCCAAACAGTTCACAAAAATCTTCATGATCATCAATTCATTAAACTTGTGCAGACGAACTCCGACCATTCCTCAAGCATCTCAACATTTGAGCATCATCATACTGACCATCTTTGAACACTTGTTCGTAAGCCTTGAAAAAAATTAACATTAATCTAAAACGTACAAGTCTAACAACATGTAAATCATAATTGAAACTTTCAAATAATGTTACCATGTCTAACGAGTGCGCTGGTAAAGGTTTCCGCTCCTACTATGTCACTCATGATATCATGAAATAGTATCCACATTCTGAACCCCCAGGCTGCACCGGACACTATACACAACGCACATATGACAGTTATAAACAAGTTTAAACATTATAACATAATTATCATTAATAGAGTACCTTGACTAGGTTCCAAGGGATGTCACGCTTCGTTGTTTATTCTGGAGAGATAATGCAGCTCTCATTGAACTATATACATCAGCAATACATATAGTTTTAAGCATCAGTAGCAAGTTATGAAACAGTTAATGTTAAGTAATAAAAATTGTTGTTTACGATAACAAACTAATTACCCTAGTATTGCGGTGAAGATCTTCGGTCTCTTGGCAGCCTTACCAAGTGAGTCAAATTGCAAGATTCGTGGGTGCTTCAACATCACTAGCACAATCAATGACCAATGTCGACTGTCCACAAATTACATAATGGTTGTAATCATTAAGCAACTAACAAAACTATATGTTTTTAGATAATACTAAGAGAAATAGTCAAATATCATACCCTGAATGATATGGCAGCATAATAAATGACTTGTTAGAACATTCAAAGAGGGCATTCGTCATATACTGCATAAGGCCTTCCATATCACTTGTCATCTGGACTCACTGCACATAGCAGGACACAGGAATCCGAATCTCTGATCTTCATAGACATTGATCGCCTTATCATGCACCCCACCTATGAGGCAATATCATTAGTCGATCATTAACTTTTTATTCAAACATCTAATTCATCATCAATCAATGAATTCAAAATACAAAAGATAGAAGTCACTCCATGGCGGCTGACTTGATAATCGACACATTCAACCAATCCCTCCTGAAGCACTCCTCGAAGTCAGACATATACATCCCAAATTGATGTATATCTTCTCCTTGAGCTCTAAAGTGAAATATCCGCTCGGGATCTTCCACAGTGAGGAATCACAATCAGCTGGTAGCAGCTACAAGGATGAATGCAGAATCTGCATATTAGTCGGCAGGCCAGCCAATATTCTTTTCTCCACCAAAGCAGGTCTAAGCACGAAATTTGTGGATGCCTTTGATTGCACAGACGCAGCAATTCTTTTTCCTTTGCCCTTATCAGTCTTCGGTCGGCTCATATCCTATGATTAGTATAATTAAGTATATGGATGCAAGGTGGTACACCAACAGTTTTATAGCAAGGGTAAGAGTAATACTGCCCAGGGAGTCTGAACAATCGTACAGGCCACTGCACTGTCGCAGTTTGTGTGGAACGTAAGGTAGGTCTTTGTTTGACCGGCACCGGTAAACCGACGTCAGCATGCTCTGCAACAAATTCGTCCAGAAGCACTCGTACATGGTAATGTCGGAGTGGTTCACCGTGCACAATATCACTTGGAAGAGAGGGGAAAAGTTTTCCCCATGCAACCATGACCTCTTCTACTCCAATTTGTAAAAACAGATGGCACTCAGTGGGTTCCTGAGTGTTATGTGGAACTTGTTTAGATAAAAATTGAGAATTCTTCTATGATGATATTAATGATCAAGTGAAAAATCTTAATTGTCATGTACTCAATTGAAATGTTAGTCTAACCTTTAGAGATGCATAGGGAAACGGATCAGCCGAGTGGACATTACTTCTCACTACCGGTGCACTCTGCTGCTGAATGGGTGACTGATCAACTGGTGGTCGAGAAAACCTCTTGGCTGTCATGATGCTGTGGCTGAAGCCTTGACATAGCGTGAGCGATCCTCTCGTTGACGTTCTGAGTAATCCTCTGCTCATCTCAGCCAACGCTCTCAGTGCTCCTCGTAGCTAATCGACTTTCCCTGTGCACTTCTGGACCCGGGTACCCCAAATGCCTGACGGATACCAACGTGCCCACCAAACCCAATGGCACGACCTGGATGATCCTTCTTACCAAGAGCGTGTGTAAGAGGATCATCATTCCTATGTGAGGTCCAGGTGCCCTGGGTGAGCTGAGAGCTTAATTCACCCTAATACAAACACACAAATACAGTTATTAGTTCAACATAAGTTCATATACAAATGAAATGAACAGTTTGACTAAAAATGAAATGATATCACTTACCTTTTGAGCAATAACTATTCTCGTGGCTTCATCGTATTGAGGATTTTCGGGAGTAGAGTTCTTCGGAATATGGCTTAACTCCCACACTTTCATTCTTCTGCCACTGGCATCCAATGAGCCATCCGTGGGCAGATATCCTTTTTGCTCCCATTCTGGTACCCTTTGAGCAATACTTTTTCCACATAAGTGGTGAGGGTACAGATTCTTCTTAGTATTTGTAACACCCCAACTCAATCCAGATGTGGTCTCACAACTTAACAGTATATATATAAACATGTCACAGCGGAATTCTTTACAATCCAAGACCTTGCCACGGTCTGACTACAGAATATACCGAACATTAGTACAACAACCTTAACCAATTACATATCCTTCTTACAATCCCCTCACATCCTATACATCTTACTAACTCAATTGCCATACGAGTGTACAAGCACAACTCGTAGGCCACACTTAACCCGTAACACTTGTACCCCTTCTTACTCTCGCGACGGCCGCTTCCTGATGTACCTGTGTAGTAAAAACAGCCCCCAAAGGGGGTCAGCACGAATGCTGGTACGATCCTCTCATGGCCCCCAAGCTAACGTGGCAACGACGACTAATTGTCGATAGCATGGAGGTTGATTAGATGCATAACATAATAGAAAGTGCAGTAAACAACAACTCAGATATGAACAATTAAAGTTCACACGCAATGAACGACTTAAATGCGTTCCCTTAATTAGAGAGTTAATTATTTAACTCCTTAAGTAATGTTCCCTCTTAATCTGTCCATCCTTATCTCACCTCAATCTTAGTCTTATCTTAATCTTAGAGACAACCATCCTTTAATAAGGAGTGGATGTAGCTTATCTTAATCTTAATAATACAAACCATCCTTTAAAAAGGCATGGTTGCAACTTATCTTAACCTTACCTTAATCTTAATCTTAATAATACAAACCATCCTTTAAAAAGGAATGGTTGCAACTTATCTCAACCTTACCTTAATCTTAATCTTAACTTATTCTCAGTATACAAACCGTTCCTGGCAGGGAATGGTTGAATCCTAAGTCCAAACCTGGTATTTAGGTGATCCCACCGCACCATCTTAATGCCACCTACCCTGGACGGGAGTCCAGCGTAGCTGAGCCGGCAACCAGCCCTAGGCTACAAGTCCGATGACAAGTCCTTAAGCGGAAGTCGAATCTGCTATAGATACCGACCCCTTTTTTCTTAGCATGCATGACCGGAGATCGGTCCCGGGTTTCCTCACTCAAGTACCAGTTAGTAGTAGTCTCAAGACCATGTTTGTTGGTTAACCTCTTTCGGTTTATATCAGCCCATATTAGGGAGCGTTCCTTAGTCTCACTCATTTCCTTACTAAACGTTGGATAGTAAGTTCTCACGGTATGTTGTGTTAGTTTTCAAACATCACACAACAATACAATAAATATAATATATTCCGGTTGCATGCTTTATCTTGTTTAGTGAGCACACAAAAACAAATAGCACACAAGCCGAGGGACACCTCGTTAGCAAGCAGGTCACAAGAGAACTGTACCGTTCACGTTGGTTGTTCGGTTGCTTACTCTCTTCCGGAGTCCAAATTCCCAAGTCCTAAAACATTCATTCAGTTTTAGGTTGTTAATCACTTAACTTAATTCAACTTACTTAAATTACTTACCTTACTTAACTTACTTACCTTACTAACTCTTAATGATCCCAACCTAACACTTCTTAAGTCTTACAACTTAATCTTACAAACTTAATCTTAAGTGAATCGCTTCTCCTCATAACTTATACTTATTCATCCACTTAATTATCATTGGTACCCACCAAACAGTCTTAAACAACCTTATAACATCAATACCTAATTATCCTCATCATTTCCCATCCTTAAACAAGGTTTTTGGCCAAAACAGTGGCATGTCCGAACTTGTGTCCGGACTTCCCAAGTTCGGACGCAAGTCGAGACTCAAACTGAAAACAGACGCATGTCCGAACATGTGTCCGGACTTCGGAAGTTCGGACATGGGTCGAGGAAAATCCTAAGTAGAAGCAGGCACGTTCGAACTTGTGTCCGGACATCCCAAGGTCGGACACAAGTCGAGACTCTGAAAATTTTCACGCAACAGGGCCTGTCCGAACGTCCATGTCCGGACAGATGTTCGGACAAGGCAAAACACTCATTTTCTAAGCCTTCAAACACTTAACCAATATTCACCAAACTTCTCCTAAACCCTCATAATGTCTTCTAACATCATTTAGGCACTTAAAGTCACCTTATAACTTCCACCAAACTCTCAAAACAACTTCCAAAGATCTTCTCAAACATTTACTAAATTCTTACAAACATTCCTAACACTTGTCATATGCTTCCATACATTTCCAACTTGTACATTTTATCTAAAATTTCGACTAACCAAAGTGTTTCTTTCCTACCCATATAGCTCCTCCTTAACATCACTACATTACATCTTTGCTTTGCTAAACCTTCCAAGGTCATCTTGCATGTCCATGCACAACTTCTCTTCTTTTCATTTGTTACTCATCACTCCTAAACTCTTGAGCTTACTTATACATTGCTTCCCATTACCTTAACACCTTGACATGGTTCTTCATTTACCCTGACCATGGAACACCCTCATTAGACATTTCCACCTCTTTTATGCATCTTATTCACCACCCTCATGATCATACACTCTTTTACACTCCTAGTGATTTTCCTTGGCATTTGACAACATTCTCTCACATCATCACCCTTACACAAGGTTCTCAAAACTCTCATTGTTTTACTCTCTAGTTCATACCTAAATCACCTTAAAGCATTATACACCTTTCCATCCAAATCTTTGCTCAAGCCTTAGCATTCCTCATCACATGATTTCGGTGTGTTTAATACACTCACCAATCCTCTAATTCCTCCTAGACATCTCTAGGTCATTCTAAACCTCAAGAACTCCTTAGTTAACTCATTTCCACTTAAATTCTTCATAATGGCTCCTAGTAAATCCTTGGTCATATTAATTCACCACCATCACCTAAACACTTATTTCTACTCAAATTTCGCCATTGCTCCTCTAGTATATTCTCATGTCCAAATGCATTGTTTTTCTCACACAATAATCTCACACACACCAAGTCCTTTCTCATCTTATTTTCTCACCCAAATCAACTTGTTCACATCATACTCAATATATTGCAATAATCTTAAATTGCATAGCACTAAGGCTCTTAAATGACATGGCTCTTAGGCCCTTAAATGACTTAAACTTAAACACGAATTTCCACATATAAAAGCTTTCAACCTGCAAATACACCCATCAATCTCATAGTAGTTATAATGTTGTTAAAACTCATCATAAACTTATATTACTAACTCATTTCCTTTGGCTCCTTAGTCACAAGTTCTCAAGCTTATTTAAGTTCTTTTTCTTAGGTTATACAACCCATTACCTAATGTAAGGTTTAAGCTACATTAGTACTCATCTAAAACTCATTCCTTAAACCTTAAACCACCAATAGGTAAGTAATTTACCTTGTTTTCTCAAGCTTATCTTAACTTCCTCCTTAGACCTTCTTCTTGCATGAATCTCGGCCACCACTTAAACTTCATTTGCCAATGTTCTAACCAATATTCAATGACTCACATGAGTACTAAACAATACACTAACCTCAAGGAATGAAAACCTAGGTTAGAAATGTGTTCTAAGGCATAAAAGTGGATGATTACCTTTGAAGTCTCAAAGTAGACTTGGGCTTCGAATGAAATAGGACCTCCACTAGTCCTTGGTGAATAAATCAAGCTAGAACAAGGCATAAAAACAAAGCCCCATGAGTAGTAAATTTTCGGCCATGGTGAGGAATGATGGAAACATGGTTTTTCTTACATTTTCTTTACCTTAAGAGAATGGAGAAGCTAATGAGCTCTTCAACTTGATTTTCCTCCATCAATGGAGTTTTCCCATGGCACAAAACTTGAGCTTTGAAAGATTTGAAAAGATAGAAAGCTAGAGCTTGAGCTAACTAAGAATAATATGTGTTTAGTTTTTGATTTGGAGCTAAAATGAGTGAGTTGTAGACAAGGCAAGGTGAGGCAACAATGGAGCTTGTTCTCTCGGTTTGGGAGGATGAAGAGCATGAAGAAAACCGTGGAAGAAGAGAATGAATGGAGAAGAGGAGAGAAGGTAGGCTAAAAGGTAAGATATTTGCTTTAATAAAGCAAATAGTAACTTCTTTACTTATCTCTTCTTTTCTTCCTTATTTGATGAAGTCTATGGTGACTCATCCCTTAGAAAACTGGCCCCCATCTTAAATAAGGCTAGTCATGGTCTTTGTTGACCAACTAATTAGCTTATATTGATTAAAACTTAAACTAGTCACTATTTGGCACTATTCACAAATTAGTGCACATATTTCTGAAATTTTTGATTTCCCATTGATTTAGGCTTCCTAATGTGATACTAATTAGTACACATGTTGATTAAAGAGTAATGATGGACATCTAGCCACTCAAAACTCAATTCTAAGACAATTTCTCAAAAATGTGCTTTAAGACTTCTTAAAGCACATTTTGTGTTTTAACTTGTTTTCAAGCTTGGTTTTCTTTGGTAATTGGTTTAAAATGACCATTAGAATGTTACTAAGGTCTTATCATGATATTTGGGTACTCATCCAAGCCTCTCCAAGCTTAGAGCACATTTTTGCCCTAATTGTCCTTAAGGCATTTTCTTGTGTTTTCCTTGGTTTAAATTGTCTACCAATCTTTCTAAGGCATATTCTAGCCTTACTAAATCCTAATTTGATGTTTACTTAGCATACATAGGTTTTGGGTATTTCAATCTACCCCCTTTAAAAGAACTTTGTCCCTAAAGTTCCCATGCATCGTATCTTATTAAAATACATGTCTTACCTCATTCCATAGATCATACAGATCATACTTATGTATACTCAAACTCCTTGGATCATTAGATCCGCCATATTCTTATACTTAAATATCACACAACATGCTCAAGCGTGTATAACACTCAAAATTCTCTTTGTTTCTTTTGATGATTAAAAACATTCACATAACTTCCAATGTATTCTCCCATGTCACCGGTCCGTAGACAATGGCTCATTCGTCCTCGTCACCATGGGCCAGAATACAAAACACTCTGCTCTCCCCATGTCACCGGTCCGAAACAAAGGCTCGTGCGTCTTCGACTTCATGGGCGAGACTCAGTAAAAAGGTAATCCTTTTTACGAGGTCATGTGAGGAATAATTCCTCTAATTAAAAATACAAGCAACTCCAATTTCGTTTTATACTAACGCCTCTATCCTTAGCGTGATTTAATTGTGACCACTGATAGGGAATTTCAGGAGTCAACCTACCCTGACGTGATCAGCATCAGTGTAGAACCATCCTTCCACCCCAATTTGTGTTTGGTTTCCCTTGATCCCTAGAAAATCAAGTTCCACCTCCCACGTCATTTTCAAACATCCAAATAATTCACTCATGTCCAATTTTCTATCTTTTTAGTTCTTCTAATCATAATCAATACATCTCTAAGGTGTGGACTCAGTCCATCAGACATTCCTAATTCATCTCTTAGTAATTACCTCAAGGCACCCATTCTTACTAAATTCTATATCAGCATCATACCAATTCTCACCATCTTATATATCATAGCATTACTATCTTCTTCCTTATACTCATGTCAAATTGTATCTCATAATGTTATCTTATTCTTATCTCACACCTAGTCTCATATCGACTCATACCTCATATATTCCTTATTTTGTAAGTCTCCTTAATCCTTTTTCCTTAATTCTCTTAACTTGTACTCACACCGGAGTTAACAAGACAGGTACTTAATATGTATGGCATTCACATCTTCTGTGTGCAATAACCATGATTTATCTCAAAATGTTTGTGTAAAACATATTCTCATATTCTTTTGTGTGATATGCACACCGTAGTTTATGTACTAAGTACTGTAATATACGATAAGCGGTTTTCGCTCTACCACCCTCAAAATGGATTACGCCCACGTAATCAACACCATCACATTCTTGGACATAAGTTCAAGATGTCTAATTCTCACCAAGCATTCTAGCTTCCACGTCGTCTATTTTACTTATAATTCGATCAGAAATGACTTAGTCTCTATATCGAGGATTCTTAATGGTACTTATACCGTTTCCTTAACTTAGTTTGGTCCAATCTCAAAGGTAGTGGTCTGCTAGCTTCCGCTGCGCGACTCTGATAATCTTAGGCTTAACTGCTTTTCTAATCGTCCATAGTATTGTATATCCTTTTGCCTCCTTACAGTTTAGGAATATTGGTCTCTCAATGGACACGTGTTATCTTTATATATACACACGGCCTTAATGAGTTGTAACTCGTCTATCCATTCTCCTTGAATATTCATCTTAAGACATGTCCTATGTCTATACTTAACCATCCGTGCTTCTCGCACTTCATAGTCCTTAATTATTTGTTCTCTGATTCCCTTGTGTTGCTGGTTCAACTGAATTCTTCTCTTCGACTGTTTGTGGTAATGGCTGCTCTTGTCTGATCTTGTGTCGTTGTCCGTGGTACGGAGTCGACTACCTCCCGTGTTCCTTACACCACTTGTTTACATGCATGGGGTACCTTACTGATACATTACTACTTACCCAATTAACTCATAAATGAGCGTGTCAGGCCTGCAAGCCCCTGTGGGGTGCAGTCATCCCACGTCTCGTTTTAGTAAACTCATAGTGTCAGTCACACGTTTAGCTATTGCTAATTATGAAGTATTCTGTTGTCGATCTCCTCTTTCATCGTTCCATAATAACATTTATTGCTCTTCTTGAAGTTAATCAAGGGAATTCCATTTACTGTGTTCTTGGGTATTGTATGCTCTAGCTCTTTCTGTATCCCGTACTGATTCGGTCTCTTAATAATTGAGGTCTCTTTCCGTAGAGCCTCTTATCTTGTTTCTCATATTCATTCTATTAGGAATGCACTTCCAGTTCCTTAAGGAATGGGTTGTGTGCTTCCTGTGTAATCTTACCAAACCAGGTCCAGACTACTGGCATCAATGCACAGTTTGTCTACCATCTTATTTTCTACTTATGGTGGTCTTAATTCATAAATCTAATTGCCTCAGTGTCAATATTTGACGGCTCTTACATAACGGTTGCTTTACCGCCACCATAACTTAATCTCCTCATATAAATACTGTACTCACGACCACTACTACCGTGGTAGTTGGCCTTTACCATGTTGCCCATTGATGGTGCAACCTCTTACTCACTTATTCTAACGTCTTACCTCATACTCAGTCCCTTCTTGGTGTAAACACTGGGAGTTCTCTCATCCGGTTTATGGAGGTTGTCATACCGTGCTGTAATAGTTGACTCCTAATACGAAGGTGTTCTGCTCCAATTTCAGATTTGTAAGTAGGTTAATTTTCTCTCGCTTTCTCTTTCATCCTTAGTGATGTTATCTACCATGTAATTTAACTGGTTCCTGAAGAAGTCATCCGCTGAGTCACAAGCTCTTCTGAGCTTTGGTCACTTGACGTGCCATAATGTGCACTCACAATGTCTATCTCTGACAATTACTAGTTCTTACATCCTGGGTGTTGAATATGGGGTCTATCTCTGCAACCTTCCTTATTACTCAAGTGTATCTAATATTTTCTAATGTAATCTCAAGTTTACAGTTTCCATTCTCTAACAAAAGCGTATTGCATCTCTAATAAGTGAAAGCCCTTTTGAGGGGTTCATTCCCACTCATGGCCTCACAACAAGGAGAGGTATCCCCACCCTAAAAGGCATGGTTCATTCTCCGCCCCTGTCCTTAGCATTATCTCAATATTCTCTTTGTTACCCTTTCTTGGTAATGTTCTTCCCAATCTAAGTTATAGGTTTGGTAACCGTTCATATCTACAAGTTTAGTTCCTTCGTGGCTTAAACAAGCTCTTATAACTTATAACTTACTGCGCCTCGGGCTCTGATGTGGTCAACATCCTTGGCTCGTAGGCTCTTAATGCTTAATGCCTCAGTTCATTATTTGTACTCTTATTCATCTGTAGGTCATCCTTATAGGTTCTGGTCCTTGAACACTATCCACCATTAGGTTACATATTGAATGTAGTATCGGGTTTCATGGCAAGTTGCTACGTCCTGCTTCCCACTATGGAAGTTTATTCAAGTGGTCCGGGGTTACTTAGTGTCTTTGACAATATTGTCGTTTTATTAGACTTATGTTTTTTTTTACAAATAAGGATAAGTTGGTATTAGGCTTTTGCCTTACGGTGTCCAAGTTGGATATCATCCTGTCATCTTATACTTCACCTCAACGCTTCGTTCAACTTCCGTTGACTATGCCACCCGTTGATGATTAATCATACTTGGGCGTTAATGAGTTAAACAAACAGTATTAACTGTCATTCATCAGTTGTTTGGCTCGACTATGCCCGCTCTGTGGGGGTAGTCCTCTGAGCTTTCCTTTCCCAGGGTGGTACATCTTTAGTCCTTAGTGGGTTATAGCTTATGTTCATTTCTTTTACTCTTATTTTCTGGGTTTTCCAACATCTTCATTGAAGAATGTTGTTATTGGTACTCTTAGTGGTCACTCTCGGAGTCTTATCCCGTTTTCGTTGTAAGTCGTTGCTTCAACAGTCTCAATAGTATCTTATAATACATCCCTTGTATGTCATTGCTTACATAGTGTTTTGCTCGTATTACCGAGCGATCTCTTAGGTTTTCCCCCCTTGGAGTTCGGGATTGTGTTCTTAGCGTACTGTCGGTTGTTGTTGTAGTGGGTTATACCGTTGCTAATATTTATATGGTCTAATACTTTGTCCAAGTTCCGCTCCTGGCTGACTGGTGTGTCACCTCATCTCATCATGGCCAGGCCATCGGGCCTTTCCAAAGTCTTATTTTTCTGTTCTCATGGATTTACAATCCGGTATTAATATTTGTTACAACTGTAGCGTTCTCCTATCCTGCCATGATGGCTTTCCGTGTAGCTCAACCGTGGTAGCACTTGCTATGGCAAGTGCGCCATGCAGGATGGGCTATTGGTGCATGGTACATTGGAAGTGATACTTCCTTCTAATTCCCATGTAATTGGTAGTCCTCGGGACTCCTTCAATAATCTCTTATTTTGGACAACTGACCATCCGGCAGTTTCCTTGTTGTTTGACAGTACTGTCATTTATCAGGGCGTTCCTCTTTCTGAGGGAACCCCTTAATATTTTCTTATGTCTTAATCCTCGCTCCTGTCTCCACACGTTTTGTTGTGGTTACTAAGCAACGGTTTTCCTTTAGGCACTACATTGTAGTCCTATTCCGGTATACAACTTGTATGAGTTCCTATCGTCGTCCGCATTATGTTGGCCAGGTTTTGTAACCTTCCTCATTGTATGGGGTTTGGAGTTCCCGTTTCTAACTGGACTTTCCAGTAATCTCAATCCTCATGCTTTGTATTATCCTACTGTTATGCTCCTTCGGACCACTGTCCGGTGCTCATGTCTCTTATCATTTCCTTATCCATTGCACTCGTAGTGCTTTCCTTACCATTGGTATTGCGGGTTATTTCGACTGCGTAGCATGTCGACCCATGTTGCCGGTAATTTCCGTTCCCTTACTGATAGAATTCCATAGGTAGCGCCTGTTTCTCTGTTGCGCTCCATTGAAAACCTCCAAGTTCTCCATATTGTTGTGCAACAAGATGTTTCTCGTACTGCTTATTGTTAGCTAACTGCCAGATCGGGTTTCCCCGAGTAAGACAAGGCTTTCTTCTCTCTGGCGTTTGTTCCACATATTCAGGGTTAGGGATGTGGAGGGCGGGCCTAGGTACTATGGATATCCGGTAAACACCGGGAAGTCCTGACTAACGCACCTCTCACTATATCTCTCAACACTTAACCCATAAGTCAGTCTCAACATCAACATTCTCCTAAGTTCGGTAGTTCTTGTCTTCAGAGCGTAACTACGCTCTGATACCACTTTTTGTAACACCCCAACTCAATCCAGATGTGGTCTCGCAACTTAACAGTATATATATAAACATGTCACAGTGGAATTCTTTACAATCCAGGACCTTGCCACGGTCTGACTACAGAATATACCGAACATTAGTACACCAACCTTAACCAATTACATATCCTTCTTACAATCCCCTCACATCCTATACATCTTACTAACTCAATTGCCATACGAGTGTACAAGCACAACTCGTAGGCCACACTTAACCCGTAACACTTGTACCCCTTCTTACTCTCGCGACGGCCGCTTCCTGATGTACCTGTGTAGTAAAAACAGCCCCCAAAGGGGGTCAGCACAAATGCTGGTATGATCCTCTCATGGCCCCCAAGCTAACGTGGCTACGACGACTAATTGTCGATAGCATGGAGGTTGATTAGATGCACAACATAATAGAAAGTGCAGTAAACAACAACTCAGATATGAACAATCAAAGTTCACACGCAATGAATGACTTAAATGCGTTCCCTTAATTAGAGAGTAATTATTTAACTCCTTAAGTAATGTTCCCTCTTAATCTGTCCATCCTTATCTCACCTCAATCTTAGTCTTATCTTAATCTTAGAGACAACCATCCTTTAATAAGGAGTGGAGTCGCTTATCTTAATCTTAATAATACAAACCATCCTTTAAAAAGGCATGGTTGCAACTTATCCTAACCTTACCTTAATCTTAATCTTAATAATACCAACCATCCTTTAAAAAGGAATGGTTGCAACTTATCTCAACCTTACCTTAATCTTAATCTTAACTTATTCTCAGTATACAAACCGTTCCTGGAGGGGAATGGTTGAATCCTAAGTCCAAACCTGGGATTTAGGTGATCCCACCCCACCATCTTAGTGCCACCTACCCTGGACGGGAGTCCATCGTAGCTGAGCCGGCAACCGGCCCTAGGCTACAAGTCCGAAGACAAGTCCTTAAGCGGAAGTCGAATCAGCTATAGATATCGACCCCTTTTTTCTTAGCATGCATGACCGGAGATCGGTCCCCGGGTTTTCCTCACACAAGTTTCCAGTTAGTAGTAGTCTCAAGACCATGTTTGTTGGTTAACCTCTTTCGGTTTATATCAGCCCATATTAGGGAGCGTTCCTTAGTCTCACTCATTTCCTTACTAAACGTTGGTTAGTAAGTTCTCACGGTATGTTGTGTTAGTTTTCAAACATCACACAACAATACAAAATATAATATATTCCGGTTGCATGCTTTATCTTGTTTAGTGAGCACACAAAAACAAATAGCACACAAGCCGAGGGACACCTCGTTAGCAAGCAGGTCACAAGAGAACTGTACCGTTCACCGTTGGTTGTTCGGTTGCTTACTCTCTTCCGGAGTCCAAATTCCCAAGTCCTAAAACATTCATTCAGTTTTAGGTTGTTAATCACTTAACTTAATTCAACTTACTTAAATTACTTACCTTACTTAACTTACTTACCTTACTAAACTCTTAATGATCCCAACCTAACACTTCTTAAGTCTTACAACTTAATCTTACAAACTTAATCTTAAGTGAATCGCTTCTCCTCATCACTTATACTTATTCATCCACTTAATTATCATTGTTACCCACCAAACATGTCTTAAACAACTTATAACATCAATACCTAATTATCCTCATCATTTCCCATCCTTAAACAAGGTTTTTGGCCAAAACAGTGGCATGTCCGAACTTGTGTCCGGACTTCCCAAGTTCGGACGCAAGTCGAGACTCAAAAACTGAAAACAGACGCATGTCCGAACATGTGTCCGGACTTCGGAAGTTCGGACATGGGTCGAGGAAAATCCTAAGTAGAAGCAGGCACGTCCGAACTTGTGTCCGGACTTCCCAAGGTCGGACACAAGTCGAGACTCTGAAAATTTTCATGCAACAGGGCATGTCCGAACGTCCATGTCTGGACGGATGTTCGGACAAGGCAAAACACTCATTTTCTAAGCCTTCAAACACTTAACCAATATTCACCAAACTTCTCCTAAACCCTCATAATGTCTTCTAAGATCATTTAGGCACTTAAACTCACCTTATAACTTCCACCAAACTCTCCAAAACAACTTCCAAAGATCTTCTCAAACATTTACTAAATTCTTACAAACATTCCTAACACTTGTCATATGCTTCCTTACATTTCCAACTTGTACATTTTATCTAAAACTTTGACTAACCAAAGTGTTTCTTTCCTACCCATATAGCTCCTCCTTAACATCACCACATTACATCTTTGCTTTGCTAAACCTTCCAAGGTCATCTTGCATGTCCATGCACAACTTCTCTTCTTTTCATTTGTTACTCATCACTCCTAAACTTTTGAGCTTACTTATACATTGCTTCCCATTACCTTAACACCTTGACATGGTTCTTCATTTACCCTGACCATGGAACACCCTCCTTAGACATTTCCACCTCTTTTATGCATCTTATTCACTACCCTCATGATCATACGCTCTTTTACACTCCTAGTCATTTTCCTTGGCATTTGACAACATTCTCCCACATCTCTCTCTTCCATCACCTAAGTCCACTCATTAACATCTAAACTAAACCTCATTAGTCCACTACTAGCATCATCACCCTTACACAAGGTTCTCAAAACTCTCATTGTTTTACTCTCTAGTTCATACCTAAATCACCTTAAAGCATTATACACCTTTCCATCCAAATCTTTGCTCAAGCCTTAGCATTCCTCATCACATGATTTTGGTGTGTTTAATACACTCACCAATCCTCTAATTCCTCCTAGACATCTCTAGGTCATTCTAAACCTCAAGAACACCTTAGTTAACTCATTTCCACTCAAATTCTTCATAATAACTCCTAGTAAATCCTAGGTCATATTAATTCACCACCATCACCTAAACACTTATTTCTACTCAAATTTCGCCATTGCTCCTCTAGTATATTCTCATGTCCAAATGCATTGTTTTTTCACACAATAATCTCACACACACCAAGTCCTTTCTCATCTTATTTTCTCACCCAAATCAACTTGTTCACATCAACTCAATATATTGCAATAATCTTAAATTGCATAGCACTAAGGCTCTTAAATGACATGGCTCTTAGGCCCTTAAATGACTTAAACTTAAACACTGAATTTCCACATATAAAAGCTTTCAACCTGCAAATACACCCATCAATCTCATAGTATAAATGTTCTTAAAACTCATCTTAAACTTATAATACTAACTCATTTCCTTTGGCTCCTTAGTCACAAGTTCTCAAGCTTATTTAAGTTCTTTTTCTTAGGTTATACAACCCATTACCTAATGTAAGCTTTAAGCTACATTAGTACTCATCTAAAACTCATTCCTTAAACCTTAAACCACCATTAGGTAAGTAATTTACCTTGTTTTCTCAAGCTTATCTTAACTTCCTCCTTAGACCTTCTTCTTGCATGAATCTCGGCCACCACTTAAACTTCCTTTGCCAATGTTCTAACCAATATTCAATGACTCACAGGAGTACTAAACAATACACTAACCTCAAGGAATGAAAACCTAGGTTTGAAATGTGTTCTAAGGCATAAAAGTGGATGATTACCTTTGAAGTCTCAAAGTAGACTTGGGCATTGAATGAAATAGGACCTCCACTAGTCCTTGGTGAATAAATCAAGCTAGAACAAGGCATAAAAACAAAGCCCCATGAGTAGTAAATTTTCGGCCATGGTGAGGAATGATGGAAACATGGTTTTTCTTACATTTTCTTTACCTTAAGAGAAAGGAGAAGCTAATGAGCTCTTCAACTTGATTTTCCTCCATCAATGGAGTTTTCCCATGGAACCAAACTTGAGCTTTGAAAGATTTGAAAAGATAGAAAGCTAGAGCTTGAGCTAACTAAGAATAATATGTGTTTAGTTTTTGATTTGGAGCTAAAATGAGTGAGTTGTAGACAAGGCAAGGTGAGGCAAAAATGGAGCTTGTTCTCTCGGTTTGGGAGGATGAAGAGCATGAAGAAAACCGTGGAAGAAGAGAATGAATGGAGAAGAGGAGAGAAGGTAGGCTAAAAGGTAAGATATTTGCTTTAATAAAGCAAATAGTAACTTCTTTACTTATCTCTTCTTTTCTTCCTTATTTGATGAAGTCTATGGTGACTCATCCCTTAGAAAACCGGCCCCCATCTTAAATAAGGCTCGTCATGGTCTTTGTTGACCAACTAATTAGCTTATATTGATTAAAACTTAAACTAGTCACTATTTGGCACTATTCACAAATTAGTGCACATATTTCTGAAATTTTTGATTTCCCATTGATTTAGGCTTCCTAATGTGAAACTAATTAGTACACATGTTGATTAAAGAGTAATGATGGACATCTAGCCACTCAAAACTCAATTCTAAGGCAATTTCTCAAAAATGTGCTTTAAGACTTCTTAGAGCACATTTTGTGTTTTAACTTGTTTTCAAGCTTGGTTTTCTTTGGTAATTGGTTTAAAATGACCATTAGAATATTACTAAGGTCTTATCATGATATTTGGGTTCTCATCCAAGCCTCTCCAAGCTTAGAGCACATTTTTGCCCTAATTGTCCTTAAGGCATTTTCTTGTGTTTTCCTTGGTTTAAATTATCTACCAATCTCTCTAAGGCATATTCTAGACTTACTACATCCTAATTTGATGTTTACTTAGCATACTTAGGTTTGGGGTATTTCAGCATTTGCTTGTTGTTGCGCACGGAGAGCCTGCATAAATTAATGGGATCATGTTAAGTGAAATTGAACACAAAAAAACATAAGAAATTAAGATTAATTTATGTATGTATGACAATAAAGTGCACCTGGAACTCCGGTGTGTGACGCCTCTCAACAAATTGTAGCCATTGCTCTTCTGTTATGCCCTCGTAAACCTCCCATGGTGGTCTCTCACCGTCTCCACCATGATCTGGCTCATCTGGATCTTCTGGAGTAGGCATCTTGTAGATGAACTTGTCAGCCAACTTATTCTTGTGGTCCCGGAACTGTTTCGACATCGCTGATAGCACATCCTTTTTAAGTGCGGGATCCACGGAGAAACGAGACTACGTACATGATCATTCAGTTAGTAAAGTAAACATAAATGTTCTATTATTTCACAAAAGATCATAGTAATAATGTAGAGATTTACCTGAAGACACTGAAACATAGTATCCTTCAATGATTGAGGCACTTGCTTCCAGTTGTGGTTTATGTTGCAATATGACTTCACCAAATGGCTACCGTAAGCGGTGAAGTCATTCTTCTAATTACCATGGGGTTGGTTGAACTGATTGAAGTCCACCGGTTTTGTAGGAGGGCCCTTGTTAGCCTTCAGCCCACGTGTTGCACCTCTCTTCTTTTGCTTCTTCGCCTCTGGTGGGACAACTGACTCCTCTTCGGTCTGCTGTGAAGGGCCAGCCTCAGTCTCCTGTACTGCTAACTGGTCCTTCTTCTTCTTTCCTCCTCTTGTGACCCGCTTACTTGGTCTATTCTGCTGTGGCTCAGGTTCTCCAGTCATGAGAAGCCGTCCAATGGGGTCATCCATAGGGTGATCATCCACTGCAAAAAAAATAACAAGCATTTTCATCAGATAAAGTCATAACATAAATACTATGATGCATAACAATAACAGTTAAGATGACATTACAGTCTACATTCTACTAACAACATTACCTTTCACGTACAAAAACATAAATCATTTCATATTTTCTACCCAAACACCCTCATCATGGTCAGATCGTGCGTAGAGCAAATCGTTTTCGGTATCATCAATCGAATCCGGTAATCCAGTAGGAAACAAGGATGTTTCCTCTACAGTCTCATTTTCATCGTTATCCTCATTTTCATTTTCGATTACAACCGGCCTTCTTCCTGGAAGAACAACAGACCATCTGCAGTCTTTCGGATCCTCAACATACCACACTTGTTCGCAATCCTTTCCCAGAACAAATTGATCATCATTATAACCGTGTAACCGTGAAAGATCAACCAAGGTAAGCCCTCCATCATTTTGGTACCCGCGTCGGTTGTCCACCCACTTGCACCGAAACAACAGAAAGGAATCAATGTCATAGTCTAGTTCCCAGATGTCCTCGATGACACCATAATACCAATTACTAACTGGTTGAGATCGGTTACCGCTGTGGTACTCAGTGGCAGCAGCTTCAATTTTTACCCCACTATTCTGGTTTATCGATTTGGCATCTTGACGTGCAGTGTAGTATGTATACCCACTAATATCATACCCCTCAAATGATGTAATATTAGTTTCAGGTCCGATTGCCAAACATCTGATCTCTTCGCTTACAGCTTTTGGATCTGATGATGCTAATGTCAACACATGATCTTTGAACCATTGGATAAAAACTCGGTTTTGTTCCTTTGTCAGCCAAATGTGGCCTTTCAAAGGATTTTGATGCCTTAACTCAACCATATGGGTTTCCAAATAAGGTTCAACAACCTCAAGATGTTGTAAGACAAACAAATGTGCTTGATTAATAAGTAGACACGAAACTTGCACGATCTTTCTACCAATAACACCTTTACCCTTAAACCTGCCATAGTGTCGTGGTTTTGGGATACCAATAGACTCTGCCTCACTCAAATAATCGGTCACAAATTCCGTGACTTCCTCAGTCACTGTTGCTTCAACAATGCTCCCCTCTGGTCGATACCTATTCTTCATTCTACTTTTCAGAATACCCATGTACCGTTCAAAAGGGTACATGTACCGTAAGTATACCGGACCACAGAACTGTATCTCTCGAACGATGTGCACAATTAGATGTACCATTATATCAAAGAAAGATGGTGGGAAATACATCTCTAGTTGACATAATGTGATAACAATTTCACGTTGTAGATCATCTAGAGACGTTACGTCAATTGCCTTGGAGCAAACACGTTGAAAAAGAAACATAACCGAGTTAAAGCATTTCTGACATCAGATGGCAATATCCCTCGAATTGCGACCGGAAGAAGATGTAACATCAGTACATGATAATCGTGAGATTTCATGCCTAAAAGTTTTAAATCCTTCATCGATACAATGTTCTTCCAGTTTGAAGAGTACCCAGACGGTACTTTTACCGAGTGCAGACATTTGCAGAAACTAATCTTTTCAGCCTTTGAGAGCGTGTAGCATGCAGGAGGTAGGTAGATTCGTTTCCCGTTCTCTTGTGGGTGTAACTCCTTTCGTATACCCATGGTTTGCATGTCCTTTCTGATTTTCAATCCGTCTTTTGTTTTGCCGGGTATATTGAGTAAAGTCCCACTCACTGCCTCACCAACGTTCTTCACAATGTGCATGATGTCTAAGCAGTGTCTCACAGAAATATGACGCCAATAAGGTAGTTCCCAAAAGATAGAACACTTTTTCCAAATGTTTTTGCCGGTTTTGATGTGTTTCCAAATACATTTGCAATGTCCTTAACCTTTTCGTACACTTCCTCAGAGCTCAGAGGTAGACGGGCCACACGAGTTTCGGCTTGACCATTGAACAACTTTCTCTTCGTTACTCGATAAGGGTGATCTTCGGGGAGAAGACGTCGATGACACATATAAACATTCTTCCCACAATGTTTTAAACGGTCCGAACAAGTGTCTTCCTCGCAAATGGGACATGCAAATGCTCCTTTAACCGTGTAACCGGACAAGTTCCCATACGCAGGGAAGTCATTGACGGTACAGAACAACAAAGCCTTGAGCGTGAAATTCTCTCTTGCATAAGCATCATATACCACGGTCCCCTCATTCCACAATAGCTTCAGATCGTCGATCAGAGGGGCAAGGTACACATCAATGCTATTACCTGGCTGCTTGGGACCAGATATCAGGAGAGATAACATGATGTACTTTCGTTTCATACACAACCATGAGGGCAAATTGTAGATCACTAGCAGAACAGGCCATGTACTGTTGACTACTCAATGTGCCGTACGGGTTCATTCCATCAGTACATAACCCAAGCCTCAGATTCCTATCTTCATGTCCGAAATGTTCTTTGTACCGTCTATTGATGTTTCTCCACTGAGGCCCATCTGCTGGATGTCTTAGTTTCTCATCACTCTTTCTACCCTCCGCATGCCATCGTATGTTCTTTGCATCTTTCGGATTCGCAAACAACCGTTTGAATCTGGGTATAATCGGCAAATACCAAACAAGTTTTGCTGGAGGGCTTTTTTTCTGAACGGAGGAGTACTCACCATCTTTATGCTTATACCGGGACAACGAACATTTCGGGCAATT
Organism: Limonium bicolor; assembly: GCA_023374045.1. NCBI lineage: Eukaryota > Viridiplantae > Streptophyta > Magnoliopsida > Caryophyllales > Plumbaginaceae > Limonium > Limonium bicolor. The sequence goes on from CM041776.1 coordinate 51,800,417, forward strand.
GTCCAGATGTTCGTATTCACCCCTGTACAACACACAGTTGTTTGGACACGCGTGAATTTTTTGTACTCTACTCCCATTGGACACACCCATTTCTTTGCCTCATACGTGGTCGTAGGGAGACCGTTCTCATCCGGTAGCATATCATGAATCAGCTCGAGGAATGCCGTGAAACCTTTGTCACTCAATCCATATCTTCCCTTCAGGTTGAACAAATTCAATATAGCTGTCAATTTCGTGTACTTAGTGCAAGTAGGATACAACGCCGTTTTGGATGCGTCCAACAACCTTTGATACTCATCCGGCCGGTCGACAAAGTTATCCTCAACGTTATCAAGCATCTCGTCAATTTGTTCATCATGATAAGTCGACTCACTGTCAACATTGACTCCGGAAGCGCTTGGGAGTTCTGACTCGTTAGTAGTATCGAATGTCTGCTCGGTTCTTGAGTTACACCGATCGTGACTGTAGGAAGATGAAGCATTATCTTCAACACGTTCTCCATGAAAAATCCATTTTGTATAATGTGGCATGAAACCACGGGTCTTCACATGGAGTTGTACGAGGTTGATGCTTGAATAATGTCTAACCACACCACAATCAACACAAGGACATGGAATTTTCTCCGCCTTTGTCCTGTCCTTGTGTTGCACTGCAGCTTTGCAAAACTCTTTCAGCATTTTGTCAAAATGTTCGCCTCTATCACCATACATCCAGTCACGCTCCATACTACATGTGCAACAGATCACAGGTGTGAGTTAGAGCCTTTGTAGAATATGGCCTGTATTAAGTTGCACATGTTTATTTCTTAATGGAGCATGACTGGGATGATTGTCAATTAGTCTAGCCTAACTCTAAGGTTGCAAACACAAAATAAACTAGCATTTTAAATTTAAGAAATTGTTGCACTTCTAAACAGAAACCGGTGTTTAAAACAATATTACGAATACTTTTTCTACAAAAAATTCGGCATGACCTTTGCATAATTGTACACATCCCGTGCTTATTATTCAGCACTCACCAAAGTCATCACAACCACAAACATTCCAACAATGGCAGCAACCAACAATTAAAATAAATCAATTCTTTACTAGCTAACTGAAAACCAATTGCAAATTCAGATCATCAAATCAACGCTTTCAATTCTCCACTGTATAAGTTCAAACCGGTTTAGAGATTAACAAAGAATCGAGAGTTAAAATACGTACTTGTTTTTTAAGGATTTATGGACAGGGGAGACTGGTTCCTGAGAGGTACGCTTCTGTGTGAGAGATGCAGCAATACCACTTCTGATATGTCTCTGCAAGGGAGCAACAAAAAATAAATTACAAAAGAAATGCATCAACAAATAGGGAATGAAGCTAAATTATGTACTAGCACTTATATTTAAATACATAATTGCATTTATTAAACAAAAAATAAGGTTTAGTTACTTACTTGTGCACAGAGGAGGAAAGTGCAACAGTAATGGAAGAAGGCAGGAAACAAGAGAGGTGACTCACGGACTTGAATGTAGTGAGACCTGATAAAAAAAATTAGATATTGTTAGACATATACACATACATCAAACAATATTCATTACGAAGAGATTTAAAAAATAAAAAAACGGCATGACTTTTGCATAATTTTACCTATCCCATGCTTATTATTAAGCATTCACCAACCATTCATCAACACAAATTTCCATCACAAATCAAACTAATACCAACTTTATCCATCAAACCAAATTTTAATAATTTGTGGAAATCAAATACAAAGTAAAAAAAAGACACAACCATGCCTATTAAAGCATTCACCAATTATTCAACAACACAAATTTCAATCATAAACCAAACTAATATATACCAAATTTATTCATCAAACGAAATTCCAATAATTTGTGGAAATCAAATACAAAGTACAAAAGAGAAAAATGATAAGTTAGATTATATTACCGGTTCGAAAATGAATTGTTCTCCGCTCCGCTTTCAATATACCATCAAATGGTAAAGAAGCTTCTTAAGTATTTATCTGTAGAGACACAAATACGTATAGACACAAGAGAAACTCAGTAGTTGTGTTTGTTCCTTATATGCAGTTAGGTTGCAAATTTACAGTGAGTGAACAGAATGAAGAGTTAAATTAAAAAAAATTTACCGGTTTCTAAATGAATTGTTTTCAGCCCCTCTTCTCAATCGGGCGTGCGAGACGCGTGTAGCCAATCTCTACAGAGGCAACGCATAAAGATTGAACAACATTCAGATCAATTAGAATAATTTTATATTAAACTTAACGACTATACAATACTCATATATATATATATATATATATATATATATACACTACCGAATGTTTATTAGTATTTTTACCAATGAATGAAGTTGTTCATAACAACTCATAAATGACAAGATCAAACTATAACTTACATAACAACCTAAATTGTATTTTTCATGTTTAACATGTTATCCATAATTTTCAATATACCACTTATGCATCACACTCTTGTATTAACGATAATATAATATCATAATCAAATATGTAAATTATAAACATTATCGTTAGCTCATTCAAACAAGCACAATAAGAATTTTTTTTAGTATAACGCTAATACAATCTATAGAGAGTGGGGAACTTAGTGTCAAAGATGATAACTCATCAACTCGACTACATTGTTTATGAAGACAAGGAGAAACTCTTAATTGCTTAACTTATATTACTTGTTCGAACAAGTAAACTTACATTTGTGATTAGTACAAATTTTGCTTAACTTATATAACTAGCAGAGATCTCACTCACCAATGTATATTTACAATGTATATTTACTTATGAAATGTGAATTAACAAGTAACTTTAAGTGGACAAATAAGCTAACCTAACTATACTTAAACAAATAATGCTCAAACATTGTTCCACCCCATATATAAGCATAATAAATCTAGCCCAAATAAGCTAACATAACTATACTTAAAAGAAGGGCCAAAAACAGCACAAAAATTCACTCGGACATTTCGTCGAACACCTTGTGTGCATACATAAATTTAATAGTTTAACAACCAAATCTTGCAAAGATTTCAACACACAATAAATATCATCATCCACAATCACAATGTGACAACAATCTATCAATTTTAACAACAATTAACAATTAAATAAACAAAATCGAAAATCAAAGTTAGGGTTGCTCTCACCTAGCTAGCGCTGTTGCTGGGCGGGAGACGGCGGCGACGACACGACCACCGACGGCGCAACCAGGCGAAGGCGGGGGAGGAGGGGGCGGGCGACGGCGGTCGTGGTGGTGGTGGTGGCGTGGGGTTGCACCGCCGTGAGAGAACAGAAGAGGGGTTAATTAGGGTAATGAATTCGTAATTGTGTCGAGGGGGTCTGGGGGTTTAATTAAAACGATCTATTTCGGCGGTTCCTAACAAAGAACCGCCGAAATAGACCCTCAGAAATAATAAAAAAAATAAAAATACCTATTTCGGCGGTTCCTAACAAAGAACCGCCGAAATAGGTCTTTAATTAAAAAAAAAAGAAAAATAGAAACACCTATTTCGGCGGTTCCTAACAAAGAACCGCCGAAATAGGCCCCTTCTTTACAGACCGCATACATCTCTGGCCCCTATTTCGGCGGTTTTATCTACAACAGCCGAAATAGGGGCGCCGAAATAGACGTTTTTTGTACTAGTGATTGCATTGATAAAGTTAGTCTAGTGGAAGGCCTCAGTCATGATCTACTTAGTGTTTCACAAGTTTGTGATAAGGGTCCATCCGAGGTTGTGTTTGATTCTAACGGTTTTCAGATACGTAACAAGGCAACACAGGAAGTTTTGCTCCAAGGTTGTAGAGTAGGTAATCTCTACATGGTAGACGTTAGTGATCAGAGTGATTTATCATGTCTCACGGTCAACGAAGAGGACGCATTGCTGTGGCATCGAAGGCTGGGGCATGCACATCATCGATTAATCAATAAACTCAGGATAAAAGGTTTGGTGCATGGACTACCAGAGAAGAGACTTGATCACAGCACGATTTGTCAAGATTGCGCCTTGAATAAGCTTACACATGTTTCACATAAGTCTAAGGGTATGGTCAGCAGCACTAAAGTTCTAGATCTACTACACATGGATCTAATGGGGCCTATGAGAGTACGAAGCAAGTCTGGAAAGAGATACGTTTTGGTGGTTGTCGATGATTACTCGAGGTATACTTGGATTATACTGCTTCATCACAAGGATCAGGCTTTTAATGAGATCAAAAACCTGATCTTACAACTTCAGACTCAAACTGAGAGTACGGTAAAGTGCATGCGTACTGACCAAGGAACGGAATTCCTTAATCAGAGAATGTCTTAGTTCTGTACTGATACTGGAATAACCCATACTTACTCTGCAGCTAGAACACCCCAGCAGAATGGTGTTGTAGAACGTAAGAATAGGACTCTTCAGGAGATGGCTCGTACCATGCTGAACAGCAGTGGGCTTTCATCTAGCTTTTGGGGGGAAGCAATCAATTCTGCTTGCTATATACTCAACAGAGCTCTTATTCGACCCATATTACTTAAGACTCCTTACGAATTGTTCAAACGGCGCAAACCGTCTATTACACATCTTAGAGTGTTTGGCTGCACATGTTATATTCATAATAATGGGAAAAATCAATTGGGAAAATTTGATAAGAGGAGTGACATTGGAGTTTTCCTTGGTTACGCTATGAAGAGCAAGGCATATCGGGTTTTCAACAAATGAACTCTTGTGGTAGAAGAATCCACAAATGTAAAGTTTGATGAGAACAATTTTGAAGGAAGGTCAAGTCAAGGAGCACTCGAGGATCTGTTTCAGGCTAAAGATGGAATCGCTTCTCTTGATGATAGTTCAGGAGGAGACTCAGAAGAAGAATTGACTCAAACTGAAGCATCACCTCCATCAGTTCCGAACTCAGAACAGCCTCTGACTGTACCAATCGACACTAATGCTTCTCAAAGACAGACAACGGAGGCACCTCATCGCTTGACGGCTAGGAATGCTCCAGGCATTGACATCACAAATATTCTGTCAAACTTGGACACAAGAGTAAGAACTAGATCTACCACGCAAAACTTTTGCGCCTTCTTTGGTTTTGTTTCCACAACAGAACCTAAAACTGTGAAAGAGGCTTTAGAAGATGAGAGCTGGATTAATGCCATGCATGAGGAGCTGAATGAGTTTGTGCGGAATGATGTGTGGGAACTTGTTGTTAAACCAAAAGATCAAAATGTTATTGGAACCAAGTGGGTCTATAGGAATAAGCTTGATTCAAAAGGACACATTTCAAGGAACAAAGCACGATTGGTGGCCAAAGGTTACAACCAACAAGAAGGTTTGGATTTCGATGAGACCTACGCTCCAGTTGCACGCCTTGAGGCTATCAGACTTCTCATTGTGTTTGCCACATTACACAAATTTACTCTTTATCAAATGGATGTGAAATGTGCATTCTTGAATGGACATCTCAAAGAAGAAGTATACGTCTCTCAGCCACCGGGTTTTGTTGATCCAGAGAAACCTGATTATGTGTTTCGATTGAAGAAAGCTCTATATGGTCTCAAGCAAGCGCCAAGGGCCTGGTATGAGTGGCTAACATCCTTTCTTCTACAACAAAATTTTGTACGGGGAAAGGTAGATCGCACGCTATTCATCAAAGAAAACGGGGCAGACAAGCTGTTTGTACTGATCTATGTCGATGACATTGTTTTTGGTTCTACCAGTTCCAGTCTGACACAAGGTTTTGCTTCTATGATGACCAAAGAGTTTTAGATGAGTAACATGGGTGAGCTCACCTTCTTTCTTGGACTGCAAATTAGGCAGACAGCAGATGGAACGTTCATCAGTCAGAAAAAGTACACACTTGAGCATTTAACCAAATATAAATTCCATGAGAGCAAGCCGATGCTCACGCCAATGTCTACCACTCTCAGACTAGGCCTGGAGCCTGATGCAGAGACCACGGATCCCACGGTTTATAGAGGAATGATTGGTTCACTGCTCTATCTTACAGCTAGCAGACCAGATATAATGCAAAGTGTTTGTTTCTGGGCACGGTTTCAGGCTCATCCAAAAGTACCCCATGTCAAGGCCGTGAAACGCATCTTTCGTTATCTTCAAGGGACATCATCACTTGGTTTATTGTACACTGCAGAATCACTACCTACTCTTGCTGCATACACGGATGCTGATTTTGGAGGCTCTCTTACTGATAGAAAGAGCACCACGGGTACTGCGCAGTTCTTTGGATCAAATCTGGTCGCATGGTCGTCAAGGAAACAAGCATCTGTTGCTCTGTCCACAACTGAGGCCGAAAATGTAGCCACTGCTGCGTGTTGTGCACAAATCCTGTGGCTACATAGACAACTTGAAGACTATGGTCTCTCTTTTACACCAGTCCCAATCTATTGTGACAACACAAGTACCATTGAACTTACAAAGAATCCTGTTCATCACTCACGATCTAAACATATAGATATTCGTCATCACTTCATTCGAGATCATGATGAACACGGCACCATCATTCTACTTCACTGTTCAACAGACAAGCAATTAGCTGACATTTTTACCAAGCCCCTACCAAGGGAAATCTTCGAGAAACTTAGGTTTGAGTTAGGCATGGTTGACACGAAGTGAGAATTAATTTTCATTTTCTTTTCTTTCTTTTTCACAGTTTAACAATTTCAGTTTTAAACTAAGGTCGTTGTAATTCTTTTTCATTTCGTTGTTTTTAGTGTTGAGAATGGTCAAATCTGTTTCATAACATTTTTATCACAGTTCTTAATGGGTTTTTACATAATCATTTACCATACTCTGTGATTAATAAGTTTTGTGTTAGTCCAAGTAGTCATTCATTTTCTGAGATCATAACTGATATACATCCTCATACCTTGAAAATAATTTTACCCTCCGATGTCTAACATGGATCATAAATCTACATACAGTGCCATGCTTGTATTCATGAATGAACTGGGTTTGAAGGATAGAATGGTGGTATGAACAAGGCAAGAGATTCCGCTACTCACAGTTTGATACTCAACACTCTATTTTAAACAAAAATAAGGAAAGAAAAAACAGTATTGGCCTCTCTTATCTGGCTATTAAGTCTTTAAGGGTGCCTTATCACCTAACTTCCTAAGGGCAACTGCTCTGGGCAAGTTGACCCAACGCTACTACAAAGATAAGGAGTAAAAGTCGAGTCCCTGTTTGTAATATGAAAACACAGAATCTAAAGGAGGAAGTTTTAAAGAATCACTGTGAGCATGAATCTGTGGCGATGAAAGGTTCAGTGGAATAAGACTGCACTTCTCGCCCCTTGTCGATTCAATGGAAAGTGAAAGAAAGGAGGAATTCCTTCTGCAATACAAGTGTGTCACTGCATATGTGCATATATTCATAAACCACGGAGAGTAAAACTTTCTCAACTTAGTAGGTTGTACTATTTGATCTCCTTGGACGCCCCACTCAACAACTTCACTTATTACGGTACATTGTGTTGTGTGAAACTTAGTCTGGAACTGAGATAGTATGTTTCGTAACGGTCTCTTCCATTCACTTCGCTCCATTTTTTTTAAAACATATTTAAAGGAAGAAAATGATATCATCTTTCACTGTGGCTAAAGACGTTTGATATACTCTCTTCATTTTCTCTCACTCTCTACTCTCTCTGTTTTTCAAACACAATTCTCCTTTCTATCATCTCTCTCTGCCTCAAATCGAACTCGGATTTTCTCATCTTCTGGCTATGGACTCCTTTGAACATCTAATTGTTGACGAAAATGTTCGCCCCCTAGCTATGGAGAAGCCAACTGAACAAGAAGTTTCGCAGCCCATCCCTGATTCTTCTTCAAAACCCTCTCCCGATGAAAACTCTCCAAACCCTAATGCTGAAGCAACGATCCTCAGTGGCAGTGCTTCCTCGGCTACCCCGCCTGAAGAGGATCTCCAATCTCCACCTACAAATCCTACCAGACGTGGACTGCGAGATCGTTCCAAAGCGCCATCTCCAACTGGGCATACCCCTGTGCCGTCCTCGAAGCGCAAGGTTGCAGATTCTCCTGCTAACAATCCCGATCTTTGAAGCGCAAGAAGTCTGTGGGAAAAACTTCAATTTCTTAGCCCAAAGCTAAGGCAAAGGAATTCAATCTTGAACGATCATAAAATCCAAGTCGCGCTTACCCTCAGAAGCCTGTCTTTGGTCGTGCCCTCCCGAATCGGATATTGTACCTGGTAAGCTGAGAGACTGTGACTGGCTGGAAAAACTCTTTAGAATCTTTAGGAGATGCCTTACGTTTCCAAGGTTGGGATAAATTGTTTAAGTCTGAGACTGTGTATTACCCGAATTTCTGTTTCCATTCATTCAAAACATGGAGTTTTTGTCTCCTTTTGAATTCAAGACTGAGGTTGCTGGCAAGAAAATGATAATTTCACCTACATGGCTTGCTATGATGTTAGAAGTTCCCATAGACGGTCTGGCTGAATTTAATCCACAAAAAATTGACGTAGAGCCACATACCGAGGTAGTCGATCACTTTGCCCTTTCACGCGTGAGTTCTAGACTCAAGCACTACCCATAGAGGGATATAGCAATTTCGCCTCGTCTGTTACATATGATTACCTATCAATGTCTTCTTCCACGGTCTGACATGAGGGACAAGGTTACACCAGCGGATCTTGCGGTTATGTGGTGTCTTGATAGGAAGATACATCTATCTCTGCCTAGGATGATCATTTCCCATCTGAGGACTGTCATTAACAGCTCCAAGCCGTCGATTCCCTATCCGTTTTGGCTGACAAAGGTGCTCAAGTATCATCAGATCTCTCTGGAAGATGCCTTCTTCATCCCCGCTCAACCAACGAGCTATCTAGCTTTGGCTACTCTTTCCAAGATGGGGATGGAACTCTCCGAGTCTGGCTGGCAACTCAAACAAGTAGGTCAACACACCGCCAAGACTGAGAAACAAGTTGTTCAGGATCCCATGCTGTAATCCCTGATTCAGTCAGTTCTAGACTCAGTCAAGGCTTTGGAAAAGCGGGTAATGGCACACTTGGCGAGGCTGGAAGATAAGCTAGATACTCTTATGCCGGTGCCAGATTCTGAATCTTCTGAGAAACTGTAATGACTGTTTGTGTCTGTAATTGGTTCTTGCGTGTGTTGAGTATTGTTCTTTTTGATGAGGCAAAAGGGGGAAGTGTTTGGAAGTCTTTGAACTGTTTTTTGTATGCTTGGAAGTCTTCGAATTGCTCTTGGTCCTTATGTTCTTATGTTGGTACTTGAATTGTGGTGGATGGCTGAACTTCAAATTTTTTTTGATTAGCACGTATTAGTTTCGTGATACTAGCCACATTTTGGATTTACTAATGCTACAATCCCAGTTTCCGCTTGACTGCATTCTTGAATATTGCTTATGCTAAGTCTTTTCACCGATGCTTACAAATCTCTCTCCGTTATTACTACATTTTTTTTATGAATCATACGCTTGAAAGGTTGTGAGTGTTATACCAAGTACAGGATTAACTGGAAGACATGCGAAATTGAGGGGGAACGATTTCATGTGAAGCTATCTGAGCACAAGACTCAGGGGGAATCAATTCAAGATGTTCAAGACTTTAATGGTTTGCCGCATCAAAAAGGGGGAAACTGTTAATGCTATTTTGATCGGCAAACTCAGTTTCAAACTGACAAGCACAAAAAGACCATACCTGAAGACGCAGTTAGTCCTAAACCGAGAAAGCAAAGAAAGAAGATAGAAGATATTAAGTAAGATTTTATCTATCTGTTAAAGATAAATAAAATCTTCAACGATGACTTGTAACTTAATAACTCGATATCTATAAAATAAGCGGCGAGACTAGGGTTAGATGCAAGGTTTTACAGATGAGAAAAACCAAGTGGGAAACACGGGAAACACGATAGGGATTGTTATGCGAAGCGATTTATATCAACTGTAATATAGATCTGGGTTCATAATCTGAAGTTATCCACGGGGTAGAACTTCAGGTGCTAGGAGTTAAAGGTTAGTCATTTCTAGACGTGATCTGAGTGGTAGTACTCGTGAGAACATAAGGAAGTGCAGGGTGTACGTGCTTTACTTGTATCAGGTGTGATACGTGTTTTATGTGAAAGTTAGTTAAGCTCTACTGTTAATCGTGTTCTCTGTTCTTCGTCAGTCCTATACTAAGACGCATTATACACTAGCGGTAGGATTCTACACAATTGAATTTAAGAGGTAGGTGTTCTCACCCTTAGGAGGTGCATATCTCAGAGGCTGAGCATCAATAGCTGGGCCGGTCAACCAAAGGACGGGCTCTTTCCCCTTTGCTCCCTGGTTACCCTGCTGCCCTTTCTTCTAAAAGAATTTCCTGTTTAAGGTTTCGGGTCAGCATTCAAAAGGTATTTAATATGATAAATAATCTAGAATGGGATAAGTCCTTACTTTCCCTTCTTCTGGCCATCGCCTGGAGATGCTCCTCCACCCTCAGACTCTCCCTCAGGGTTCTTTCTCTTCTTTGCCCCTATAATCTCTTCCCGAGTCTGGAGCATTAGCTCCGTCCTCGAGGCAGCATCATAACACTCCTGGAATCTCATTGGTAAGTACTCACAAGGTTAAACGGTACTATAGTAAGTAAAGAATTTATGGCTACCATGTTAATACCTGGATGGTAGTGTAGAGGGTAGCACCCATCGCCATCTGGATGCCAAACAATAGTCCTCCCCGGAACTTCTCGACCTTAACGGTCTCTGAGTAATCCACACCGGGGATGAAGTCCAGTAGACCAATGAATCGAGCGTAGTACTCATCCACGGTCAGACCTCCCTGAGACAATGTCTCAAACTCATGGCGCTTCTTCTGCTTGAGGTGCGCCGGGTAATACTTCCCTCTCAGCAACTCGACAAAGGCAGCCCACGAAAAGTCGGGTATAGCCAGGTGATGGTCCTTGACCAACCTCCACCAAGTGCTGGCTGCATCCTTCAGATGGAAAGCAGCAATGACAACCTTCTGGTTGGCAGGTACTTGTAAAGCTTCGTAGGCCTTCTCATGTTCAACTATGAATCGCGCCAAGGCTACGGGGTCTGGCTCCCCTGAATATGTAGGTGGTCGGGTCTCGGTAACTGACTTCAGCCAGTTCGTTTCCCTGGGCTGTGGCGGGTGGGCTGGTGCTCCTCCTATTTGAGTACCAAACTGTGCGAGTACGGCAACAACCATCTCTACAACTCCTGGAATGACGGGGTCACCGCCTCCACCTCTTCCAGTACCACGCCCTCTAGTTCCCCCAGACATCTGTAGTACAGTATGTCACATAAATACTCGGTAAATTACCATACACAACCAGTAGATATTGAATTGCCTTAAAGGCTATCCTATCACACAATTTGCGTTACTAGTCATAATATCTTTTAAGACGAATCGTCTCGTACCTCACAAACGTTTCCCGTTATTTCCCAAGTCCTAAGCTCACTGTCTTAACCTACTTTCTCATCATCAGAGCGGTACTCCGCTCTGATACCACTTTTGTAACACCCCTCTCCATAATCACGTAATAATCCCTCACGTAGCAATAAATAAAACGTCTTACAGCGGAAGAAATAATAACAATAACAATACTCACTCGGGTGTCACCGGCCATTACTCGCCCATGCAAGTAACGAAGCCAAACAACATCCAACTTCCAACATAAACAAACTACTAACCGTCGTGATAACGAGAAAACTCCTATACATCATACTAAGTCCATAATCATAAACATCGACAAGTGAGCGTCTACCCAATCCCAAATATACATAACCTTTCCATAATACAATTCACCATCTTCATTGCTATACAAACAAACTCCATGTGCGGTAATTAAAGTAAACTCTAATTACCCTGTTCCAGCACTTCGGCTTCGGCGACAATGAACAACCTGCATATGGTGTAGTATCAGCGATAGACGCTGAGTATGCCGGGCCTGGACCCTAATGGTCACTTAGTCATTTTAACCATCTTATTATTAGATTGGTTTCATGCTTTACCATTTACAGTTTATAGACAATACTGTAATATACATGTATAATATACATAATCCTCCATTCAAATAATCATAAATATTCAACCATCCATCCAATCCAAACATTCATTAAATATCTCAACCAACAGTCGTATATCAAACGTATCAAATAATCACAATATAATGTACAATGTACAATCGCCATAGCGTACAGTTTATAATGTACAATGTACAATCGCCGTAGCGTACAGTTTCCATAGTGAATTTAATTTGGCCTTTAAGGCCCCATCCAAACCATGTTTAATTAATACCAGTTGGGCGTCATGTTAAGACAACCCTATAACCTCACCATAGACAGTAGTCCTCCTGTACACACAAAGGTGCTCATTTCGCCAGAGGTCCGGAGGCCCCTGACTATTCTCTTTTGTCTCGTAAGACGTCCATATAAAGGCCGTAGCCACCTGACCCACGATCCAGTTTGGACTCGTATGGGTATAACCTGGAGCGGAACCCAATCGGGTACCCTTCAGTGATCACAAATGCGCAACCAGATAGTTCGTAAACTATACTGGATTCCTCACCTCAATCTCACACCATCTCTCTCTCATAATGTTTAAGATCTGCTCTTAGTCTTATGGAGAGTATAATTTATTAACCAGTGGCCCAATGGGTCACGCATACCTAGAAGTAATCTAGGTCATATTCATGTTCGAGATCCATGCTCTAGAGACCGACAATGTCGTGACTCATACCTAAATGTTTTACTTAGATTCCCATATACTTAATATTAATACTATGGTATTATATCAGGTAACCGTCTTGTCATCACAATAACGTATATGTATGTTTATATAAGTCGATCTATAGTCGACGTAGTGTTAGTCCCGTGGGACGCTCGTGCATAAATAAATAATGCAGTAACACTTAATCACATACATTTATCCACACACATAACACACAAGTTATATCAACCAAATCCGAGCCCAAGGAGTTTCCTTAGGACAACTCGAATCAAACCCCTTTACATACCGTTCACCAAGACTTAGGATGCGCAGTGTAGACCACTAGCTCGTCAAGCATCCTCGTCTGAATTATAATCTAAACGGTAATAAACTATAAGTCAGTCTTCATGACTAACTACATCCGGTATTTCCGAGTAACAAGTAACCCCGACAGTTCATCCCCGTTTTCTACAGTTGTTTGTACGGGTTTCTCTAAACCGGTCGGCTTTGTTACTTTAAAACTCGAACGTCAAAATATTTCAACTGTTAAGTTTAATTCATTATTTTTCTTTAATCTTATCCACCATTAATATAGGTACATAACCTATAGTTGCATGTATGCATGCATTATTGTATTATATTGTATTATTTTCCCACCATCCATTATAATACATTGTATTATATACTCCATTATCTTTAGCAAATAATATTTGCATCCAAAAACTTATACCTTATAATTCGTAACTATTTTTCATGTAATAACCACCACCATTATATTATATGGTTTCCAACCATAATATATACTCATCCTTATATACACTATTCTTGTGTATGTATATATTTACCACGTAGGTAATTTTCATGAGTTATAAACTCTTATATTATATGTTACATTTTATCATCTTATTTTAGATGATTATTCCCATTAGTTGTATTATATTATACAACTTATATTAAGATTATTATCCTAATATTATGTAACATTTTATGTTGTATATTTACAACTCCTAAGGTTTAATCAACAAATACCTTAGTTTATAAATCCTATTTTTTTATAGTTTGTCACATTATATAATGTGAATATCCTTACTTATTTTAATCCCATCTAAACCATATAGTTGTTATAACATTTATAACATTATGGACCTTAGTCTAAAATTCATATTTCTAACCTTAATAATTCGGTACAGCCCTTGAATTTATTTAAATTCTACTTTGACCACATAACATTACGTAATGTTATACCATATACCAATATCATTTGATATGATATTTTTATTTCCTTTAACTTATAACCTATAGTCTTTATACAAAACTATTATATATTGCCGCATAGGCACATATATTAAACCTTATTCTTTTCCATAAACCATAGTTTCCTTTATTTACAAAATCACCCCATTATTTATACCATGTTATATATACCATTTAATATTACATTTCTAACTTATAAAAAAAGGTATAACCTATGGTTATTTTTTGTAAATTCCGAACAGACCTTGTTCTGTTTTATAATTGCCATTTGGCCCTATTTATAGCATATAGTTTTATTAAATCATTAAAACTATATATTATGCACATATCTTAATAAATACTCTTATATAATTCTAAAAATCACCAAATTTCACCAAAGGGTTATAATTACCCTTACTAACCCATATACTTTCGGTATTTATAATTCCACCACACATATTTCTCCAAAGTGTCACAATGACATAATAACTATATATTATACATATATAGTTTATTTTAATTCCAAAATCAACCCAATAAATTCCTAAAAATTCCTAATAGCCCATGGGTGTTTATAATACCATTATACACCCTTTATTTTCAGAAATAACATATATACCACATATGTTATAAAATTGTTACCATAAAATACTTATCTTATTATAAAACCTTAAATAAGTTATCTAACTTATTTAATTTGGTCAAAAGCTAGCATATGGTCAAGGTTGACCACCTTAATATTTCCTTGACCATTAATAACCATATATTACGGTTTATACCTATATCTTTTCAGAAATTACCATTTAACCCCAAAACTTTATATAATCTTATAATTTTTATATATACTCCTTTAAACCTCCAATTTTCGGCTATATTCACTTATAGGCCCCAAATTTAATTTAATTGCACCTAAGACCCCAATTCCTTGTGGTAATAATTATATATCACCTAAACTTAAATAAAACCTTATAAATGCATAAATAAAATGGCCTAAAGTACATGGCCTTATTACAAACATTAGCTTATAAAATGAATTACACATAAATGCCCATAAAAGCCTTAAACTCTCGGCCTTACACCAATGTTTTCCATATTTACCAATTTTCCACATAATGTCTTAAATTTGACAATTATGTTAATTAATTAGTTATAAAATTTACTAAACCATTCCTTAATCACCTAAGGTCAAAATAAGACCTTAATAATACCATTCACTCACGACACATTTATATAAATATGTATAAACACATATTAATATACCAAGTGTAGGTTTAAGTGATTTATACCTTGTTTTTGCCCAATATAAGCCTTGTTTGGCCACGGCTGATTGGAGATAGTATTTCCACAGCTTAGTTTACATCTTTTCAAACAGAAATTAAGGCATGATTAGTCTCCAAGCAAGATCTAACCATAAGAAGTGTTTAATGTCAATTTTCAAGGTAAAATTTACCTTAGAATACCAAGGTAAACACAAGTGTCTTCGGCCTGTTTTTACAGTAGGAAAAGAGTGTCAAAAGAGCTACTAAAACCAAGATTTAAACTGGTATAACTTAGATTACAAAATGGGTAATCTTTACCTTGTTTAAAGTGCCTAAAATGGTGTTTTTGGCTTGGATCTGGCTATACCTTGAAGCTCTTGATGTACCAACTGAATAATTATGTTAAGAAGAAGATAATAAGGCTAGGAACAAAGTTTCACAGCCGAATTTGAAGGGAATCAAAAGATATGTGCTTAAAGCACATTTTTATACCTTAAGAACAAGATTAGCTTTCTCCACCTTCTTCCCTTGTTAATGCCGAGATACACCCTCCATTTAACCTCCAAAACAACCTAAGAACATTGATGGAAGTGATTGATGCTTTTCTCCATTGAAAGAGGGAAGAATTGTGAAGAAAATGATCATAAAATGGCTTGATGAGCTTACCTATGTATCAAAGTGTTCTTCTTTGTTCTTGGTGTGTTAGCCACGGTTTGGAGAAGCCAAAGAGAGGTTGAAGGGAGCTGCTGTCGGCAGGGGTGAAGGCAAATGAGAAAGGTAAGTCATTTTTGCCTTATAACTTAAGTTTATGTTTAATAATGTAATAGTAATGATGAATCATCAATTTAGGTAGATATTTAGTGTTAATTCTGAGTGAGCTGTCTTCCATGCTCCTTAGGCTGCCGACTTCCAAGGGTTAATATGGTCATTAATTGACCATTGACCATACTTAGTCAATTTAGCTTAAAAATGCACTATTTGGGTTACTATTCATACTAAATTGCCAATTTTGATTTTTAATTTTCAAACTTTGATTTAGACTTTAAAATATAGTCTATCATGTCACATTAATATTATAAATGATATACTCCAGTCTTTAAAATGACAAAAGTCATTATCTTAGAGCTCATACACAAAAACGTGCTTTAAGGTGTTTTAGTGCACATTTTGTGTCACATGGTGTTTCTCGGCTCTGTTTTCTTTGATAATTGTTTTGTTGTGTTCCTTACATGATATTTGATCATGGTATCCAATTTTATATCATTTAGAGGTCATTAGACCTTTAAGGTATCCTTAGAGCACATTTTTGCCCTACTTGACCTTCAAGCATGAAAATGCCTTTTCTTTATATTGGAGTGTTTTCCAACAATTGTAATATGTTTAGTAATGTGTTAATAAGCTTAGGACAAAGTTTTAGGTCCTGAGTAGTTCATTTGGGTATTTATTTACCCTAAACAGTCAAAGGGTGCAATGTCTTGCTTTGTGTTGACCACTGTTGTTCCCAAATGACTTTTAAGGCATGCTTAGGCCTTAATCAATGTGATTAGATGTTTAATCCATGTTTTATTAGTTTGGGGTATTTCAATTTTCCCTATATTGATACTAGCTGAGACCCTGTGTATTTGAACAGGTATTACAACCCACGCTTATTTATGCTGGATGTTTAATTATATATAGTGAGATTCTGTTTTTCTTGATATTATCATTGGTTATTTTTGTAGGACTATACTGATTGTCATATTTCAAGGTTTCGCACGATCTTCTCGTGAAGTTAATAAGGGACTGTAAGATTTTCCAGTCCCGCACTGGGCGGTAGGCTTAGTGCCTGGGTATCCCGTAAAATTCGGTGTTTGCTCTCTACGAGGAGGTCTTCATTCACCTTTTTTTGCCTTAACTCATGCATTCGTTCTTCGAGTGTTATTAGGGTTATGTTGTCTTTTACTCGACTCCAGGTATTATTTTATCTCTGTCTCTGGGAGGTACGATCTGACGTCATTGTAGTTATCCACAGCTTGTAGGTCTTTACGGTATCCACCAATATTCGGGTAACTGAAGTAGCGCTTGTTGTAGCAAGTGTGCCATGCAGGTTGGATCTCCATGCAGTGTATGTTTACTGCGACACAAATTAACTCCTTCATCTTTGTATACTTGGTGGTATTGTCAGCCTTTCTTGTTGTCATCAGTATGGCGTCACTGTCATTCGTCGTCAGCTTCCCGTGTGAATTAAGGTAGTTTTAAGTACTTATGTTAATTAATGTATTCCTTTTCATGACATCTGCTCTTTATTTAGGCAGGTCATAGTTTGTAGTTACTATATGTTTTGGACAGCTGTTAACGCCCTTCGGCGGACCAAGTCAAAAACTAACTTACTACTCCTCACTGTACTATCTCACACCCTGTAACCCAAGGCTAATTTCGGTTGTATTCAGTTCTCAGAGCGTAACTACGCTCTGATACCACTTTTTGTAACACCCCAACCCGAAACTCCACAACCTGAACGATGATATCTCCCAACTTCAACTGGATATGCAGCGGAATAAATACATTAAAACGGGTGGTGCTACAACGCCGTTAGTCACCCATGTTACTAACAAGTCTAACACCAATACAACTTACAAATGATACGGTCTGTGCCCTGAATACAAACCGCTTAAAATAACGATTGCTAAAAGTAAAAGAACAATACTGTAACATGATACAGATAGTAATAGTCCCATATCTTAATTCTACCCCACCTACACTCGGTCGGGTAATCTCTTCTTTCTTTAGGTACCTGAAAGGAAATGGGGGGTGCCCCGAAGGGCTCAGCAATCAACTATGCTGGTATGAAGACCTGGCAGGCTGTAAGCTAGCAGGCCACACAAGCTATTTTGTCGAATACATGCAGTTCATTTTTATTGTAAAGCTGTAAACACGCAACATACAATAATCATAACAAGTATCCACACAAGGACAATAATGTCACACAGAGCAAGACTTTAGAAGGTCTAGTTAGATGTTCTGTAATAGCTTGATAGTAGTCAGATCCTCACAATGGGACTGACATGTGTATTATAGTACATTAATATAGAGGAGGTATAGTGACCTCGTTAAACTCCATCTTCAAGGAGTAAATAGGTCGGGTATGATAAACGCTTAGACGAGATGGGACTCTCGTATAAGTAGGTGGGTAATAATTCCCTCAGGAGGTAACATAGTGAACTCCTGTAATTAAAAGAGGTGGGTATCGTACCCTCGGGAGAAATGTAGCCTTCCTCCCAACTTCAATAATGTTCCGGTACTAACCCGGTGAGTGGACAAAGAGTGCACCCAAAACTTCCGTCGTGACGTATATTTGAATAGGAGACGACCTGAGACAGGTACAACTCCTGTAGCATGCATGTCCAGATACATCTGGGCTCCTCGCTTCTCGTAGCATAGAATTTGTTAGGTGTCACACAAGGACGTTAGACAAGAACACATTATGTAATGTCAGTTATCACGATTAGGATAACGACATTTGTTGTAAAAGGTAGTTAGTGAAAAACTTGAGTACAAGTTCTCGATATAATAATACATAGGTATTTAATCCAGTAGTAATGTAGTGTTGTATGCGTGGAGCATACATGTTACAGTTAGTATCGTTCACGCACATAAAGTAACACAATAGTGCACAAGAGTAATACTACATTTTACATACAATTATCTTGGTCGTTAATTCATAAAACAGGTAGCACACAAGCCGGTGTAATCCAGTAGCAAACAGGCTGCAAGAATCCCATACCGTTCACCGTAGATTGTACTTGAAATAATTCCCGATCAACGTCTGGTCAAACAACATCCTTGAATAGGATTAACTGAGAGTGGTAATTAATGTTACTCTCGTATAAGATTGTTATTGTAACGTAAAGTGATTATGTAATCCCTCGTCGTTTTATGTGAGGTTGATTTACCGCAGTTATTATTTCTTTCACTTCTTATCTTTCATTATAATCAAGGAATTATTATATACCTTAAATCATGTAGTCTTTATAAAACTCTTATTGCATGGTGGTATACTTTATTTATTCCCATGATTTTATGTATGTCACATTGACCATTCTCCTTAGTTTATTTAATTCCCTTATATATATTTTTATATATAAATATTTATATACGTATGTATACAAGTATTGTTTATATGACATGTTGTATTTGTCCAAATGACATAACAACTTATAAATTCGTCGATGACATTTATTGGTCACGTTTACTCAATTCTCCTAATAACTTTATATACTATAATTCCAAATATTATTTGATGGTTATATACTCTCGTTACTTCATGTGAGGTATTAACTTAACGTTTAGTTAATTTCCTTAACCTCTTAACCTTATTATAATCAAGGTATTTATTCATACACTTGAGTATGTAGTCTTAAATTATAAGACTTATATTGAGTGGTATTTCCTTTTAATTACCTTATGATTTTATGTACATCATATTATATTATTTTCTTGATTTATTTCAAAATCCTTTGAGATATTTATCTACACATGTAATATTTATAACACAAGTTTATATTAGTCTAAATATTTCAACTTAATAAATTCCTTATATTTTCAAATAGTCACTTAAGGACTTAGGAATTTCCAAAACTTCTGTTAATTACAAACTAACCTCAAATAATATTATTTCTTTACGAATAAATTACTTATGCTTATATAACATATAGTTTTAATTTCATAAATCCTTAAATCATAATTTTCTTTTCTTTCTCCACTAAATATTCATATAGGACCTACAACTATTTAAATTCAATACTTACCTCTAAGTTTTAAGTTATTTACAAATCAACCCCAATAATTCATCAACTTTACATTTTAACTCTAATCTCATTATATTATATAGTTTTAATTCCTTATTTAATTAATTTTCAAAACCACCACTAATACTTCGATATTTACCATTTTAACACTATCCTATTCGAAAATTACATCTTGGCCCCATAAATTTTTGGAATTAATAAAATATTTCTTATAATTACAATTTAACCCCAAAATTCTTATAACATTTACATAATAACTTATAACCTATAGTCTTAATATTAAATTCCTTTAATTTTTGAAATGTACACATATAGTTTCTTTAATTACTATACAACTGAAATACCCCGAACATAATTAGGGTGATTAAATTATTCTAATATGATATTGAGGGCCTATTAGTGCCTAATGAAGTTTGGAAAAAAGAATAAATCCAAAAGAAACAAGAAAAACGCTTAAAACGCGAAAAACGCTAAATTGAGCGTTAAGTGACCCTGAGAGGAAACGACCTTGACAAGAATATTAAATGGATTTTAAAGGCTTCATAAGGCCTAAATAATATATGGGAACAATTCCCGAAGAAAACGGATCCAAATAATGTGTTAAAACGCTAATAAAGCTTTAGCGCACGTTTTTTGGAAAACCCGAAAACATGACTTTAAGTGGTCAAATGAACCCGTAAAAATTATGGTTCATTAAATGACTATAAACAAACATTAATGGGAGTATAATAACCATTAAAATTAAAGAAACGATAAAATTCCGGAAAACGGGCCCGGTTAGTGAATAGTGCTAGAACCGGGTAAATTAACGAGCGTTTTCTGTAAAAGACGAAAAATGCTCCAGCTTGTAAATATATATTGGCCGGTTTTAATAAAGACAGCAGCCCCTCTCTATTACTAGCTAGGAAGAAAAGAAAGAAAAGAAAAAGAAAGAAAAGTTAAAAGCAACCCCCCTCTTTCTCCTCTCTCATTTCTCTTTTCTTCCTTCTCTTTCTTCCTTTCTTTCTTCCTTGCCGTTCTTCATTTCTTCCCCATGGCATCCGACTTACTTCCTCTCCTCCCATGGCTACTTCACCTTCTAGCTCATGCTCTAGCTTCATTAAAGCTCCAATCACAAAAATAATTACATATTTGTGATCCTCTCATCAAGCTCTACATTTCTCTCTTTTCGAAATCCCAAAAGCTTGAACTTCATCTCCATGGGTTTTTCCCATTTGAAGAGAAAATGAAATCAAAAGGAAGCTTAGAGTCTCCTCTTTCAAACAAGGTAAAAATCACCAAGAAAAATATCATTTTTCTCCACCCATTTGTGTTGGCCGATTTTGCCCGCTCTTATACCTTGTTCTCTTCTTGTTTTTGAGCTTCAATTCAACCCTTCAATGGTGGTGGAATTTCCCTTTTGATTCATGGGTGAAAGCCCCTCTTAAAAGGCTACGAAAGGTAAACCCTAACTTTGTGTTTTTAGCCCTTAAATTGATTTAGACTTTCCCAAGGGTTTAGAGAATTGCTTGAATGCATTTTTGTGTTCCTTGGATGTTGGGATGGAGTTTTGAAACTCCATTCCCACTTGACCGAAATTGGAGGAGAGGAGGAGCAAGAGGAGAATTAAATGAGAACTTGTGAAATTAAGGTAAGAAATCTACCTTGAAACGTGTTTTAATTATTTAGGATTTGGGATGGGTTAAATTAAATAGTGAACCCAAATTATGTGAAATAAAGTAATTTGTTGAAGTTGAGGAAATTTGTGGATTGTTATTTGAATTGAGGGCTTTGAAGCCAAGGGAATTGAGTTTGTGCTTATATTGTGGTTTATTGCGATTTTGGAGCTATATTGTGGATGTGATGAATTTGGTTGAGCTCATGTGCTGGTAAGACCCTTGTAAGGGTGTGGCTATATTAGGAATGAAAATAAAGAGAATTGGTGAAAATGGATGTGTTAGGTTTATAGGGAGGTTATGGCGATATTTGGGTAGCAAATGAGTGTTTTGATGATGGCTTGGTGAATGGGAGAACCTAGGTGTTTGTAGTGTTGAGTAGAGTGGTCTAATAGCCTTTAAATGGTATTTGGAGGACTAAGGAGAGGAGTATAAAAATCTGTAGCATAAGAGGTGTGGTGTCTTAGAGATTCTAGAAAATGAGTTAGTGCTTATAGTAATGGAAATGGAGAGTGAACTTGGGCATAGTTAGTGCAACTATCTAGGAATGAATTGGAATGGTCAATAAGAGATTTGGTGAGGTTGGAAGGAGGTAGAAACAAGCAAGAAGAAGTTAGAAATGCATAAGAGTGCAAAATACAAAATGTGAGAATTTGAGTTTGTTGAATTTGAGCAAGAATTGGGTAGTGCATGTGACCAAGGATTTGAAGTGGTTTTGGGAGTGTTTTGAGGTGTTTAATTATGTAGGAAACATGTGGAAAGTTTATGGACTGATTAGGGGTGGATTAAGGGTTGATTTCTGGTTGAAAAATCGACTAAGTAGCAGTTTTTAGATGGGTCCAGGACCTAGGATATGTACCAAGTCCCGGACCACATTAAAAATCATGTCGAGAGTGAGCACAGGCATTGGTCCGGGACCTAGGTCCAGGACCAAGTCCCTGACCACAAGTAAAAAATGGCCGAGAGTTGATTTCAGTATTGGTCCGGGACCTTGGGTCCGGACTAGGTCCCGAACCACCCCTTGAATTCAACAGAAAGTGTTTTTAAGGGTTCTAAACATGGGGGATTGAATGGTAATGGTTTTAGATGATGTTTAGAAGTTGTTTGGTGACCTTTAAAGGTCCTCATAAGTGAAAACAAGTTTGAGGACAGATTGAAAAGTTGTGAGTTTAAGTACACTAAGTTAAACCGAAATAATGGGATAACGGGGTAAGTACGGGAGTAGCAATTATGTACCTATCGTAACACCTTAATATTAATATAACCATTTGACATATAAATAGTGGATCAAGAGCGACACACGAGGAACAAGTGTGAACCGAGGAACGTGAGAACACCCGGTAAAGTTAACCCCAGTGAAAGGTATAATTTCCTCATGCTTTATATCCTAACTTGGGTACCCGATTTGTGTGCTTGTTTGATTGTGCGATCACCTAACAAGATAAATGCACGAAATCGGATTGTTGCACCTTATTGGTGCTTGTATGGTATTTTTGTTTGTTGGTTTGCATTGTGAACTTAAGTTTGTATAATTCATGAAATGTGTATTGTGGATGAATTGCTTGAGTGTGAATGTAACACCCCATCCAACAATAACACACTTACAATAAACTGCAGCGGAAAACAACCTCATCACATTACTTATCTCGTTGGTGTTACACGCCGTTAGCCACCCACGTGGCTAACAAGGCTAATACATACACATCGTACCGGTCTGATGGGCTAAATTCCCGAGCGACTACACCTTACTATCCCTTTCCATTTACACAACAACAACATACAACTTTCACTATACCGAGTATTTATAAACTGGTGCCGACAACAATTTCGGTCTTACTACACCTACTGTATACATACACTTAAATGATTACCCATGTACAACGACTACCCGTCCTACTCTCGAACGGCTTCCATCACTTCGTACCTGAAATAGGAAAAGAAGAGAAAGGGTGGCCCCCAAGGGGCTCAGCACCTTTGCTGGTATGGTAATCCCGCAGCCCACATGCTACCGGGCCACGCACAACTAATTGTCGTCTTAGCATGCGGTTGATTATTTTTAAATCATGCATGCAACTGTAAACACACAACACATAATCATTTCGCCTCAACGGGCTCAACAAATGGATAATATATCCTTACTTAATAAGTCACTCAAGGTATTCAATATCCCTAGAGTGTTCCTCCTCTAATGGAGCTACTTCCTTAACAGACGACCCTTACCCTTAAATCGGGTTATCCTTAAACGCCTCTTTTCTCAAACTGGGACTCATATCCATGATCCACATACTCCACATTTTACAACATATAACATACACTACATAACAACACTTAACAACACTTTGCACGTTTCCACGTGCACAACATAACACCGCAATAGATATTGCTTCACAACAAAGAAACATAACATAACGGGAATGGTCCTCTTAGGTACCGACCCAAACATTGCTAATACACTGGTGAGCCTAGAGAATGTTGCCAGTCTCATGATAAGCTCGTTACATAACTCGTTACCGTCTCGTTAAATGAACGGTTAACTTAACACAAGGTGTCTCGGATATAGTGATCCAAGCACACCGAAACAAACATAACAATAGTATGCCCCTGTGGCCCGACGTGAGTCAGTAATAGCCTTGGTTAAGCTAAAGGGAAGGTTGGGAACCAAATTGGAAAACAACCATAACATACAGAGAGGATCGAACCTGCTATGACAACGACCCCCATACTCACACGCGTGGCCGGAACAGACCGGACTCCTCACTCCCCCCATTAGCACTTGTTAGAAGTTCAACTTTGAACTTTATTAAACAATCACAAACATTGGGTTAAGTCTTGTTAGACATACAAAAGGGAAGAGAGAGTCATACATTCACATACAAACATCACACACAACATCACATAACCAACTCACGCATAGCCGTGGTTAGAACGTTCCTTAAGTCGGAAACGTTTTCCGGATACCGTTCTCCTAACGTTTACCTAATAGTGGTTAACTAGCCCTTCAAGCGCATTCGAGTTACCGTATCGGCACGAAAACATACAATAACAAACGACTGTAAACTCGTTTCATGATTTATCTCAACGTGGCACATACAGAAAAACACATTGGCATACAAGCCGGTGTAATCCGGTAGACACAGGTTGCAAGAAAACCATAACCTGTCACCCAGAGTCCACTTTATCACGCCCACTTATGTTCCTCGAGGCAATTCTCGAACAACTGATAACCATTACTGTACTTTATTAACATCGGGGTAGCATGATTATTTAATGTCTAATGCTTATAACTTTTCCCCGTTAACTTAGTTACATAACTTTACATTTTACTTGTTTTACTTTTACATTTTGCTACAATTTTTCCCTCACCAAATTATCATTATAACTTACTTAACATGTCCTTAACAATCTTATAACATCATTACTTAACAATCCCCTCATTACACATTTTATAACCTTAACATTTAAATCATCTTACTTAACTTAATCTCTCAAGTCCATATATATTTATCTTTCTAACCATCAATACTCTCTTAATGGCATACCACTAATACCACTTAACATTCTTAAATTAATTTTTTTTTTTTTTTTAAGGTCCGACCGACCCACCGACCGACCCACCCCCTGGGTAGGTCGGCTGCAAGAACATCCAACTTCACAGTTTCACCCCGACCGACCCAGACTAAGGTCGGTCCCCTGGTATGGTCGGCTGCAGAAACTTCCCATACATTGTCAAACTTTCTCCAAATTTTTCCTCAGCCTCCTAATGTGTTCTAACATCATTTGGCACATCAAACACACCTTTAGCCATGTATTATACTCTTTAAATCACACCACACCAAGACCATCTTATCATTCACAAATTCCTTACAAGATTCTTAGCACTTGGAATGTTTCCTCCTTAAGATTTCCAAGTGGTATTTCACCAATATTGACCACCATACCAAGGTGTTTCCTCTACACCTTAACATCATCTCCCAACTTCTTTTCTTACTAACTAATCTCCTTTTTTCACATCTACCTAAACATCACTTCTTCCTTGTACATCAACATTCCTAAACCTTAAACAACTTCTCCAAGACTTAAATACATTCTCACAAACACACATTGAATTTCCTAGAACTTCCAAGATATACCTAAATCCTTGTATCACTCTAAATCACCTTAGTACATGTTTTCTTCCCTAGTAAAACATTTGTTCACCTTTAACACTTCCTAGTTCACCAAGACTCATTTAAAACACCTAGAACTCCTTATACATTTTCCAAATTTTGCCATAGCTTCTCTTGTATATACTCACATCCAAACACTTAGGTTTTTACCTTATTTTATTCAAGAACACCTAAAATCCATCAAACACATTTTATACACAAACTTCACACATTTAGCACTACATCACAATATAATGCATAAGCTTAAATTGCTTGGCACTTATGCCCTTAAATAACATGGCTCTTAGGCCCTTAAATTGCATAAACCTTAAACACTGAATTTCCACATAAGTAATGCCTTTGACCTGCAAATACACCCAACAATACATATGCCCTTAATAAACTCCTTGAGAGCATTTCTCTAGGTCATTCACCATTGGCTCCTTAGGTATTTTCCATAAGCAACACAAGCTCATTTCTTCTAAGGCTTTTAAACCACATTAGGTTAACACATTTACCACTTTTCTTTCAAGACTTCCCACTTGTTTTTCTTTGTTCTTCCTTGATAGAAAATCGGCAAGGGCTTTTTATCACTTGTCAATCTTCTAATCAATACACATATAAGGGTAATGAGCATTAAGTTTAATACTCCAACTCATAGTTAAACCCTAGGTTTACATATGTGTCTTAAAACACCAAAATTTGATGATTACCTTTGGAATTCGGAAGAGAGCTTGGTTAAGTAGCAAGATAGGACTCCCCTAGTCCTTTGAAGTTTGAATTAAGCTATGAAAGAGCAAGAAAAAGCACCATTGTGAGGTGAATTTTCGGACACATACAAAAATGAGAGGAAACTTAGATTTTCTTTGGTTTTTGTTACCTTGAAACAAAGGAGAATGACAATATGAAAGAAGATGAGCTTTTCCCCCTTCAATGGAGATTCTTCATGGCACCAAATGGAGTTCTTGAAGATTTGAAAAGATAGAAGTGAAGAGCTTGGTCTAACTAAGACAAATATGGTCTTAGAATTTGATTTGGAGCATTAATGAACATTTGGTGAGCAATTGAAGTTGGAGAAGAGAGGTGCTGCACCATGAACGGTTTTGGTTGGGAGAATGGAGGAAGATGACGGTGGGAACAAGGAAATGAAGAAAGGTGAGGAGAGAGGCAAAGTTTGAAGATATTTATGTTATAAAGCAATAGTAACTTTACTTTATTTTCTTTTACTTTTCTTAGTTGGATGGCCAAGTATGGTGACTCACACCACTAAAACCGTGCCCCCTTACATATTAGAAGGGTATAATAGTCTTTGTTGACCAATTTAATTACTTATAACAACATATGTTACAAACTAGCTTATAAAAGTTACTATTCATAAAAACAAGGCACATAGAAGTGAAATTTTTGATTTCCCATTGATATAGACTTCCAAATGTGATACTATATAGTACACATGTTAATTAAAGAGTAATGATGGACATTTAGCCATTCAAAACTCATTTACAAGACAATTTTTCAAAAACGTGCTTTAAGACTCCTTAAAGCACTTTTTGTGTTATAACTTGTTTTCAAGCTTGGTTTTCTTTGGTAATTGATTTAATATGTTTCATTAACATATTTTTAAGGTATAGGTATGACCATTAGGTCTTATACAAATTTATCCCAAGCTTAGAGCACATTTTTGCTCTTATTGACTTTAAGGTAT
This sequence comes from Limonium bicolor, assembly GCA_023374045.1. NCBI lineage: Eukaryota > Viridiplantae > Streptophyta > Magnoliopsida > Caryophyllales > Plumbaginaceae > Limonium > Limonium bicolor. The sequence goes on from CM041776.1 coordinate 51,827,907, forward strand.
TTATTTGTGTTTTGTTTGGTTTCATTGTCTACCAAAGTTTCCTAAGGACTTAATTAGCCTTATTAAATCATACTTGAATATTATTAAGCCTTGGTAGGCTCTTTGGGTCCTAACCAAGTTCGCTCATAGCTTAGAGCATGTTTTTGCTCAAACTGTGTCTTAATGCTTTATTGCATTTTACTATGGTTTAAATTGTACACTGATGTTCCTAAGGCACTTTTAGCCTTTCCATACCATAGTTTAATATTTAAACCGCATATCAAGGTTTGGGGTATTTCAATCTACCCCCCTTAAAAGAACTTCGTCCTCGAAGTTCACACTTTCCACACATCATTAGATTAGAACACAGGAATCACTTGGAAATAAACTTCCATAACCAAACACACTTTACATCACAACCTCGGACTTAATGGTCCGGGTAACACATTCACATCCACACATAACATAACATATCCATATGATAACCTCGGACTCTATGGTCCGGGTATCTTAACAACACTTACACATACATAACAACCCCTTTGACTCACTGGTCTTGGGTAACATAACAACATTTGGACACATAGGTCCCGATAACATAACAGTCTTTAGACACATAGGTCTATGTAACACCACACATTTAGACTCATAGGTCTTAATAGCATACACTTTTAGAACTCGAGGTCAAAATAACATTTATTAAACATACCAAACAACATGTCATAGCATGTATAACAATCAAAAATATCTTTGATATACACTGCGATCCCGCAGAACCCGGTCGCGATGGACACCTTCCGTCCCCGTGTCCTTGGGAGATCAAAACAATCACTTAAGTTTAAAATTTCCTTGTGAGGTTAAGTAAAAGAACTTTAATTATGTAAAGTATCTATCAACGTTTTATAAATACCAATTGAAAATCCTTTTGAAAACACACACAACTCCAAGTCCAACTTAAGCTCTTTGCTTCTTTTATTAGCGTGGTTATTTGTGACCACTTATAGGGAGCTTCAAGAATCATCCAACCCTGATGTGATCAGCATCAGTGTAGAACTATCCTTCCACTCCAATTTGTGTTCGGCTTCCCTTGATCACATGCAAATCAAGTTCCACTTCCCACTTCATTTTCAAGCATCAAATAAATCACTCATTTCCAATTTTCTATCTTTTAAATCATTCTAATCATGATCATAACATCTCCAAAGGATAGAACTCCGTCTATCATTTACCTCCATTCACTTTAATCCTGTTGCCTAGGGAATCTTATTCTCACTAGGTTCTATGTCGGTATCATACCCTTTCTTGAATCACTATATAGTAATATATACACATATATTTTATCAAAATACAACACACAACTTCACATTTATACACTGTCGGGGCTTTTGTTCCCCCGGGAGCTTCTCTACTCCCCACAATTGTACTATCACACACAACTGTTAACAAATACACACACTTATCACAATGGTATTCGCATCTTCTGTGCGCAATTACCACAATTAAACCATGAATGAATGTGTATGTTTACGTAACACACACCAATCATCAAAACAATAATATAATTTTGTGCTATGCACAATAAAATCACATACACTACGTACACTTGTACGGTAATATACACTAAGTGGTTGTGCGCTCTACCCCCCTTAAAAGGGATTACGCCCACGTAATCAATCACTAAACATTAGCTTATAATGTTCTGCCGTCGTGAAGTGTTTTAACTTCCACACGGTCTATTACACAATGGATTCTGATTAGAGGATCTTAACCATATTGGCGGTTTAGTTCCTAAACCAAGAATTCTCATTGGAGTTTGTTTAAACTCTTAGTTGGTTTCGATTCTGGCCTGTTAGGCTTCTAGGCGTTAATAATTAGCCATTCACTCGTGTTCACCATGTACATTCAACACTTGGATCAGTGGCTCACTAGTTTCTGCTGCGAAACTCTAATAACCGTAGAGCTTAATTGCCCCATTTGTTATTGTTACTGTATTGTACATCTCCAATTGTCATCTTCATCTAGGTAACAATGGTTTCTCAACCGACGCGTGGTATCTCTTACCGTTAGCGAATTCGGTGAGTTATAAACTTTCTATCCACTTCCATAACAATTTACTGTGTATACAACTATGTATTTCACAATGATTGACTTGTTCCCTTCCGACTTAAGGTCGGTTGAGATTGAGCTACTACCTAGTGTGTAGTGCTCTCTCAGCTATTTCCAACATTTGGGGTATATTCCATACCGATATTTGACAGTTAGTGATACTGTAGTCACTTACTATTAATCATGTCACTTACTGTACAAGTACCTTTTTTTTTTATTGGTGCGGCCTTGTATTTCCTATGCATCGGCCATTATAACATTATTGCTCCACAATTAACATGTTTCCAATTCCTAGCTATCTCATTCGATCATTACTGCACAAGTGCAATACCAAAACACTCAGTCATACAGAGTGTAGAGGTGTAAACTCTTGACAGTAAATCTCTTATGCGATTCGCCATGGAATTCACACTGAGTTCCTTATCACATAGTACCTACCACTGGCTTATTGCCCAGTTTGTTTAACATCACTTATCTTGCATCTCCACTAAGTTTAACTCATAACTGGTCTTATCTGTTACATTATCGTTTAACAACATTTATACAACGGTCGCTTGTTGCGCACTGTGCTCTTACTCCCTGTATAACATCAGCTTATATCGTATCTACTGTCACCTCAACTTCCACACATAAACTTACATTATTCACATTATGGTTCATCCTTCCTTTGGATGACTACTAAATGCTCCTTGAGCATCGATCATTCGAGTCACAAGCCGGCATTATTCAGCCAGGTGCTTCACTTTACACACACGTACTACTAAGCTAACAGCTCTCTTTCAATAATAACATTGTCCATCCTTAACATATTTCTTGAACTTGATTTACATAACTACCGCTCCTGCGGTCTCACAATATCGAGAGGTATCCCCACTCTTAATGCAGTGGTTCGTTTACCACTCTATTTACTTGTATTACATAAACTTCTGCAATCAATCTAATTTATATAACATATCTTGCTTATGGCTTATAAGCCTTATTTGCCTTGAGCTGGGCTCATTGTAGGCTGTCCACACATATGTACTTCTCTGTACAACATTACATGGTTTGGATATCATATTGAGCTCCATGACAAGGTCGTTGCGTTCCGTTTCCTTTCATGGGATGCCCCTCAGGTTTGTCAGTCCGTCTCCTGACAACTTATGTCTAAACTGGGTGTTAGTTTCAACCCTCGTGTTTCTGTCAGGTCATTTCCTGCATCAACTGTTGATGCAAACACCCTTCAAGGATTGCTCCAGGGTGTTGCTAAGTTATGCCTTTACATCTAGTTCACACTTAATGGTACATTCCGTTAGCCACGTCGTTTGCGTTCTTAACTGACTTATTATCCTCTTCTGTGAAGATCAACACTTCCTGGTAGTGTAGGTACTCATTCTGGGAGTTTCATCCCGTTCATTGCACATTAATGTGTCCACATTAGGCATCTGCCTGCCATGTACAGGCTGGGTCACCGTTCCAGCTATCATGTTTATTCCTCGGAATTCTTAAGACATGTGTGATGTCTTTATATAACAGTTAGTGCACTTCGCACCTCTTGACTCTTAAACATATCCTTGAAATGAATTCACTAACTCCTTTAGTCTAGTTATCTTAACTGGGTTCCTCTACTTCAACCATTCATGGTAATCCTTAGCTGTTGTTTGACTTATACTGCTGACCGTAGAACGGAGTCGACTACTTCCCGTGTTTCGGACTCTACTCGTATACATATATGGGGTATCATACTGATACATTGCTACTTACCCAAATAACCCATAAGTAGGTCTGTCAGGCCCACAAGCTCCTATCGGAGTGCGGTCGTCCCACAATTCAGTTGGTACACTCGTAGTGTCCGTCACACGCCTAGGTGAAGTATTCTGTTGTCAACTCCTTATATTGTCCCTTGACAATATTCATTCCATGCTTCCCGAACTTAATCGAGGGAAAGTTTATCCATTGTTGTATCCTCGTCAACTGTCCTTGGTTTTACTGGCTTGGTTTAAAAGAAGGTTGGAAAGAAGTGTTGGTTTGAAAGAAAATCTAGTTTTGAAAAGAAAAGGGTTAGATAAATCTGGGTTTGAAAGAAAATTTTCATGGTTTCACAACATCTTCTTACCTTAACCAAGTCTAGCTTCTTGCTGACTGGTGTACTTCCAATTACAGGGGTTAGGCTAACAGGCCCTTCCACTGTTACAATGATCTCACTTAACTTCATGGTACTTTACCAAGTACTTCGTAGTGGTTATAAATTTCCCGAACAGCCCTGTTATAGCAGCACTTGCTATGGCAAGTGCGCCATGCTAACTGGCTATCGGTTTAACACATACCGGTTATGGTATTGTCTTTACCCATACTGTCAACAGTGGCTTTGTTGGCCCTTACTGATCTTACTGCCTTGATAATAACTCTTCTAGGTGACTTCTCACTGTCTTCACCTGACGATCATCAACTAGGGTGTTTCCCATTCTGGGAGACCCCCTTGTCTTAGTATTGTATTCTCTTTGTAGCCCGTTCCACGTATTTGTCGCGGTTACTGAGACTTGTCTCTTGTTTGGGCACTACGTTGTAGTTCCTTCGTCGGTTGGTATGCCGTTGGTGTATTGTTTATCAACTGTGGTCCCGTAGACACTTGTCTCGGTTTTATTAATCCACTTCTTGCCTGTTGCACGGTTGGTGCGTTGCAAGTTGGTTTTTCTCGACTGCTTAGCATGTCGACCCAGGTTGCCGGAAATTCTATTCTTCTATACACTGATTCTTCACTCTTCGCTATGGAATGCGATTAACACTGTTTAGATGGGAACCGTCTCCGGGATTCCCTGTTTTCAGGATCTACCGTATGACAGGTTCTCCGTACCTTTAGAGGTACTTAATAACAGCCAGATCGGGTATTCCCGAGTAAGAGAGGACTTCCATCTCTCTGGCGTTCTTTCCCAAGTTATAAAACAGGGATTGTGGAGGGCGGGAAGGATATAGTAGGTTTCCAGTATTCACTGGTCATACCTAACTAGCGTATCTCTCACGCTATCGCTCAACCCTTAACCGAAAGTACTTAAATCCTAACTCGGTACTTCCTAAGCTCGGTAATTCAGTCATCAGAGCGATACTTCGCTCTGATACCACTTTTTGTAACACCCCATCCAACAATAACACACTTACAATAAACTGCAGCGGAAAACAACCTCATCACATTACTTATCTCGTTGGTGTTACACGCCGTTAGCCACCCACGTGGTAACAAGCTAATACATACAATCGTAGGTCTGATGGGCTAAATTCCCGAGCGACTACACTTACTATCCCTTTCCATTAACACAACAACAACATACAACTTTCACTATACCGAGTATTTATAAACTGGTGCCGACAACAATTTCGGTCTTACTACACCTACTGTATACATACACTTAAATGATTACCCATGTACAACGACTACCCGTCCTACTCTCGAACGGCTTCCAGCACTTCGTACCTGAAATAGGAAAAGAAGAGAAAGGGTGGCCCCCAAGGGGCTCAGCACCTTTGCTGGTATGGTAATCCCGCAGCCCACATGCTACCGGGCCACGCACAACTAATTGTCGTCTTAGCATGCGGTTGATTATTTTTAAATCATGCATGCAACTGTAAACACACAACACATAATCATTTCGCCTCAACGGGCTCAACAAACGGATAATATATCCTTACTTAATAAGTCACTCAAGGTATTCAATATCCCTAGAGTGTTCCTCCTCTAATGGAGCTACTTCCTTAACAGACGACCCTTACCCTTAAATCGGGTTATCCTTAAACGCCTTTTTCTCAAACTGGGACTCATATCCATGATCCACATACTCCACATTTTACAACATATAACATACACTACATAACAACACTTAACAACACTTTGCACGTTTCCACGTGCACAACATAACACCGTAATAGATATTGCTTCACAACAAAGAAACATAACATAACGGGAATGGTCCTCTTAGGTACCGACCCAAACATTGCTAATACACTGGTGAGCCTAGAGAATGTTGCCAGTCTCATGATAAGCTCGTTACATAACTCGTTACCGTCTCGTTAAATGAACGGTTAACTTAACACAAGGTGTCTCGGATATAGTGATCCAAGCACACCGAAACAAACATAACAATAGTATGCCCCTGTGGCCCGACGTGAGTCAGTAATAGCCTTGGTTAAGCTAAAGGGAAGGTTGGGAACCAAATTGGAAACAACCATAACATACAGAGAGGATCGAACCTGCTATGACAACGACCCCCATACTCACACGCGTGGCCGGAACAGACCGGACTCCTCACCCCCCCGTTAGCACTTGTTAGAAGTTCAACTTTGAACTTTATTAAACAATCACAAACATTGGGTTAAGTCTTGTTAGACATACACAAGGGAAGAGAGAGTCATACATTCACATACAAACATCACACACAACATCACATAACCAACTCACGCATAGCCGTGGTTAGAACGTTCCTTAAGTCGGAAACGTTGTTACCGGATACCGTTCTCCTACGTTTACCTAATAGTGGTTAACTAGCCCTTCAAGCGCATTCGAGGTTACCGGTATCGGCACGAAAACATACAATAACAATAACGACTGTAAACGTTTCATGATTTATCTCATAACGTGGCAAACATACAGAAAAACACATTGGCATACAAGCCGGTGTAATCCGGTAGGACACAGGTTGCAAGAAAACCATACCTGTCACCGGAGTCCACTTTATCACGCCCACTTATGTTCCTCGAGCAATTCTCGAACAACTGATAACATTACATGTTTTATTAACATCGGGGTAGCATGATTATTTAATGTCTAATGCTTATAACTTTTCCCCGTTAACTTAGTTACATAACTTTACATTTTAACTTGTTTTACTTTTACATTTTGCTACAATTTTTCCCTCACCAAATTATCATAACTTACTTAACATGTCCTTAACATCTTATAACATCATTACTTAACAATCCCCTCATTACATATCATTTTATAACCATAACATTTAAATCATCTTACTTAACTTAATCTCTCAAGTCCATTATATTTATCTTTCTAACCATCAATACTCTCTTAATGGCATACCACTAATACCACTTAACATTCTTAAAATTAATTTTATTTTATTTTTATTTTTTTTTAAGGTCCGACCGACCCACCCCCTGGGTAGGTCGGCTGCAGAGAACATCCAACTTCACAGTTTCAGCCCGACCGACCCAGACTAGGGTCGGTCCCCTGGGTAGGTCGGCTGCAGAAACTTCCCATACATTGTCAAACTTTCTCCAAATTTTTCCTCAAGCCTCCTAATGTGTTCTAACATCATTTGGCACATCAAACACACCTTTAGCCATGTATTATACTCTTTACATCACACACCAAGACCATCTTATCATTCACAAATTCCTTACAAGATTCTTAGCACTTGGAGTGTTTCCTCCTTAAGATTTCCAAGTGGTATTTCACCAATATTGACCACCATACCAAGGTGTTTCCTCTACACCTTAACATCATCTCCCAACTTCTTTTCTTACTAACTAAATCTCCTTTTTTCACATCTTACCTAAACATCACTTCTTCCTTGTACATCAACATTCCTAAACCTTAAAAAAACTTCTCCAAGACTTAAATACATTCTCACAAACACACATTGAATTTCCTAGAACTTCCAAGATAATACCTAAATCCTTGTATCACTCTAAATCACCTTAGTACATGTTTTCTTCCCTAGTAAAACATTTGTTCACCTTTAACACTTCCTAGTTCACCCAGACTCATTTAAAACACCTAGAACTCCTTATACATTTTCCAAATTTTGCCATAGCTTCTCTTGTATATACTCACATCCAAACACTTAGGTTTTTACCTTATTTTATTCAAGAACACCTAAAATCCATCAAACACATTTTATACACAAACTTCACACATTTAGCACTACATCACAATATAATGCATAAGCTTAAATTGCTTGGCACTTATGCCCTTAAATAACATGGCTCTTAGGCCCTTAAATTGCATAAACCTTAAACACTGAATTTCCCACATAAGTAATGCCTTTGACCTGCAAATACACCCAACAATACATATGCCCTTAATAAACTCCTTGAGAGCATTTCTCTAGGTCATTCACCATTGGCTCCTTAGGTATTTTCCATAAGCAACACAAGCTCATTTCTTCTAAGGCTTTTAAACCACATTAGGTTAACACATTTACCACTTTTCTTTCAAGACTTCCCACTTGTTTTTCTTTGTTCTTCCTTGATAGAAAATCGGCAAGGGCTTTTTATCACTTGTCAATCTTCTAATCAATACACATATAAGGGTAATGAGCATTAAGTTTAATACTCCAACTCATAGTTAAACCCTAGGTTTACATATGTGTCTTAAAACACCAAAATTTGATGATTACCTTTGGAATTCGGAAGAGAGCTTGGTTAAGTAGCAAGATAGGACTCCTCCTAGTCCTTTGAAGTTTGAATTAAGCTATGAAGAGAGCAAGAAAAAGCACCATTGTGAGGTGAATTTTCGGACACATACAAAAATGAGAGGAAACTTAGATTTTCTTTGGTTTTTGTTACCTTGAAACAAAGGAGAATGACAATATGAAAGAAGATGAGCTTTTCCCCCTTCAATGGAGATTCTTCATGGCACCAAAATGGAGTTCTTGAAGATTTGAAAAGATAGAAGTGAAGAGCTTGGTCTAACTAAGACAAATATGGTCTTAGAATTTGATTTGGAGCATTAATGAACATTTGGTGAGCAATTGAAGTTGGAGAAGAGAGGTGCTGCACCATGAACGGTTTTGGTTGGGAGAATGGAGGAAGATGACGGTGGGAACAAGAGGAAATGAAGAAAGGTGAGGAGAGAGGCAAAGTTTGAAGATATTTATGTTATAAAGCAAATAGTAACTTTACTTTATTTTCTTTTACTTTTCTTAGTTGGATGGCCAAGTATGGTGACTCACACCACTAAAACCGTGCCCCCTTACATATTAGAAGGGTATAATAGTCTTTGTTGACCAATTTAATTACTTATAACAACATATGTTACAAACTAGCTTATAAAAGTTACTATTCATAAAAACAAGGCACATAGAAGTGAAATTTTTGATTTCCCATTGATATAGACTTCCAAATGTGATACTATATAGTACACATGTTAATTAAAGAGTAATGATGGACATTTAGCCATTCAAAACTCATTTACAAGACAATTTTTCAAAAACGTGATTTAAGACTCCTTAAAGCACTTTTTGTGTTTTAACTTGTTTTCAAGCTTGGTTTTCTTTGGTAATTGATTTAATATGTTCATTAACATATTTTTAAGGTATAGGTATGACCATTAGGTCTTATACAAATTTATCCCAAGCTTAGAGCACATTTTTGCTCTTATTGACTTTAAGGTATTTATTTGTGTTTTGTTTGGTTTCATTGTCTACCAAAGTTTCCTAAGGACTTAATTAGCCTTATTAAATCATACTTGAATATTATTAAGCCTTGGTAGGCTCTTTGGGTCCTAACCAAGTTCGCTCATAGCTTAGAGCATGTTTTTGCTCAAACTGTGTCTTAATGCTTTATTGCATTTTACTATGGTTTAAATTGTACACTGATGTTCCTAAGGCACTTTTAGCCTTTACATACCATAGTTTAATATTTAAACCGCATATCAAGGTTTGGGGTATTTCAGTGAATGAGCATAGTGGTGCGACTCATAGTTGAGTCTTGTTTGATTAGTGACTCGTAGGAAGAGTCAAGTGTGAAATAATAAAATGTGGTAACACACTAAAACTATCGAACCAAGAAACAACAACACAAACTACGAACTCACTAGAATGTGAGAGAATTGTACGGGAATTAGTAAACTCCCGATAACGGTGGAGAACCAAATTGACTTAATCCACAAACAACTAATAGTGGAAGTATTAAGTAACCTCTGTTAGAGGATTGATGAGAGTTCAAACTTGAACCTTGAGTAAAGTAAAGCATGGTAAGGGATCACCAAACCCATTAGAGATATAGTCGAACCCCAATGAGAGGAACCGACTAAAATGAACAATGTCACGAACATGAGAGTATTCGATGAGTAAGGTAAGTACTTAAATCTTAGAATACTAGACATTGAGAATTCCGTAAGCCAATAGATGTCATTGAGAGAGATACCTCTAGGCTAGTCCATGAGATTGTGAAATGACTCCGAGAGAGGAGTTTGGGAATTTGAGTAGTCTGGTAGAGAACTCGACATTGGTGAACTTGAGGAGCTATATGCATAGCCCTTTTTGTATTTGTAAGCCCGGTGGTGGGTCTTGTGTATGACCCTGCCCGGAGGTCATGAGTAATGACTTAACATGTACCTATGAGTATTGAGTATTGAGTATGTGAGTTGAGAATTGGGTTGTGACTTGAGAAACTTGAGAATTTGAGATGAGTGGAGAATTGAGTTGAGTATGGTGGTGCTTGTTGAGATGGTGAGTAAGAGTACCCAAGAGAGTGGGTAAGACAATGAGAAAATGATTAAGGCATAGAGATGTAGAAACCCTCAAGCCTAAGTAAGGAACATATTAAACTAACCTCTTGATGTGTGTGTTAGTGTTGTGTTCTTTGGTGAACCTTGATTGTGTTAATATACATATATAATGTATTGATGGCTTGCATGCTGTATGAATTAAAATGAACCGCATGCTCTCGACCAAATAGTCGGAGTACCCTCGCTAGTACGCGGGGGATGCGGAAGTCATATGCAGCAATTTTACTGAGCCTTTTGGGGCGCTGTTTTTATTTTACAAGAACATTCGAGCCGGTCACCGTTCGAGAGTAGGACGGGGTTTACACTAAGCAAGGGTAGTTGTAAAAGAAATTGTAATTGTGTATTTTGGATTTGTAAGACCGAAAGGTCATGGATAAACTTGGGAATTGTAGATACTCGGTATAGTATTGAATGGATATTGTATTTGTATATTAAGGAATTGAAGTTTTAATTGCTTTGAAAATTGATCAAGGAATGGATTGTATAGTTGGGTGGTAGTACTCGATATATAAGACCCATCAGACCGATATTGTAATTGTTGTTGTATTTGAGTTTGGAATGGCCTTGTTAGTCACGTGGGTGACTAAAGGTATTGTTTCACCCCCGGTTGTATTGGAATTTCCACTGCTTGTGTATTAGTAATGGAGGCGGGTTAGGAGTTAATTGTGTGATCACCGGTAGGGGTGTTAGAAAAAGTGGTATCAGAGCGACAAGTGTCGCTCTGATGGTCTAAATACCGAGTTTAGGGAAATACCAAGTTAAGAATTAGAGACTTAGGCCTAAGGGTTGAGTGTTAGCGTGTGAGGTACGCTAGTTAGGAACTTCCAGTGTGATCTAGATACCTACCTAACCAATCCCGCCCTCCGTAACCCCCGTTATAAGTTGGGGAAGAAATGTCAGAGAGATGGAAAGACCTCTCATACTTAGGAAAACCCAATCTGGCAGTTGTAAGATAAACCTTGTAAAGAGAAAGAACCAGTCATACGGTAGATTCCAAGAACTGGAAATCCCGAAGACGGTTCCTATTTGAATGACAATGACCATACCTAACGGTAGAAGATTGAAGATCCTAACCAAAGGATAACTAAATTTGTGGCACCATGGGGCGACGTGCTTCGCAGTCGCGAGAACCATGCGCAGCCAACGAGAAGGGAAGCATAGCTACACAATGAGCAGAAAGGCGAAGTAACAAAACCCGAGACGAGTGAGTCCGCGGACTGCAACGTTTGGCAATACCGTCAACAATGGTATACAACCGACAAAAGAATCAGTCGAGGTTGGATCAACCCCAACCTACAACGCCAAAGGGAGGTAATACCCAAATAACATAGTTCGGACAACTATGAGAGTAATCATTAAACTTACACTAACAGGACAACCACGTAGTTCCTAAGGATCCGATAAACCTCGGTAACCACCGCCAAATGTCGGAACGAGCTATGGAGCAAGGTGCATGGAGTACCACAAGGATCAGGAAAACACCTGAATTAACAACAACCATGTTAAGAAAACTAAGAAGCCACTCAGGGACTTGATCACTAAGATCAAAAATGGATGAAAGATCTAATAAACAACCAAACTTGGATGAAACAATACCGCAATCGGTATATGTTAACCTGAAAACCGACGTACCCGCGCACTTGCCAAGGCAAGTGCAGCAACAACAAGGCAAATTGGGAGACTTTTGACAACCAACAAGTACTTACTAAAGTACCACCATGAGAATTGAAGCAAACATAGGATCACCAGTCCTAAGAACTCGAAACAGTCAAGCCTTGGAAAGGCCTAACGGCCTGACCATCCTGTTAACAAACACACCAGTCAGCGAGAAGCTAGACTTGGTCAAGACCTCTAGCATGGCAATGCCATGAAGATTTCTTTTAAAACCCAGGATTTTATTTCAAACCCAAACTTTTCTTTCAAAACCACAAACTTCTTTTAAAAAACCTCAGATTTTTAAAACCAAACCAAAACAATCACGGTGAGTATCATAGAATGATACAAGAGGAGTTGACAATTGAATAATTCACCTAGGTGTGTGATGAACACTACGAGTTTACCCAAATACGAGATGTGGGACGACCGCACTCCGAAGGAGCTTGTGGGCCTGACAGACCCTTTTGTGAGTTAGTCAGGTAAGTGGTAACGTGCCAATAAGGTACCCCACGTATGTATACATGTGGTGTACGAAACACAGGAAGCAGTCAGCTCCATTCTACGGACCATAAGTGAATACAAACCCGAACAGTTGGACACCTCAAACAATCGAAGAACTCAGATAAGCTTACAAGCTAAAGGGAGTCAAGAACTTACTCTAGGAGGATGATTAAGAGATAGGAAGTGCGAGAAGCACGAGTAATTGACTAAAGACATTGGATATGTCTCAAGAATTTGAAACAAAAGCATGAAATAGCCAGAATGAATACCCGTTCTAAACACAGTAAGGCAACGCCTAATCGAACACACCAATGTTCAAGAAACAAAGGGAAATACCCAGAGTGATCATCTAAGGTACCGGAGGATACCGTTCACCACCGAAGGAAATACCAAACCGATTTAAACCATAAGGGAAGTACCCATAGTCTACCCTGAGAACGGGAGACGTATAACCCCAAATAGGACAATCTGAAACCCGAATAGCAATGCGGAGTAAACTGCATACACTTGAATGCTAGCCGGATGTAACTGCATAATCAATAACACCCAGGAGAAATCCATAAAGGGTATCAAAGTCAATATAGTTGAACGAAGTGTCGTAATAAGAGCACCAGAGCTATAACAAACACTCGGTTAAAACACCGAAGGGATCCCACTTACACAGGGGATACCCAAAATTTGTAAATGTTACCGATCAACACCAAAATACTTAAGGGGGCATCCAACGGACGGAATCGTGATGCACTGATCCTATCAAGGAGCCTAATAATACCTCCAAGCCATTTTATGGCATACGGAGAAGCGATGCTTGTGAATAGCCTAAGATGAGCAAAGCTCTAGACAATGTGGCCAGTGAGCCAGGAACCCATTACAACACCAAATTCAACGGTTGCAAAACCATTGTGAATCATAGGAAGAGTTGCCAGGAACGACACCAGTAAGATTGTTTAATAACCCACGAGCATGGACAACCCACGTTAATGTGAGACCGCGAGAGTGGTGAACACATAAATTCCAAGAAGGGAATACCATCAGTGAATATCTGATAATACACCTCTTTCAAAACTACTAATGTAGTGAAGCTTGAGCATACAATTATTGCCAAGCAAAGGGCAAATATGCTATCATAGCAATTACTGGAAACCGAAGAGTAACCGGTTCAGAATGAATGCTGTATAGGTATAACCTGAAGCATAGAATCAATAACGCTCAAGGAGCTTAGAAACACAAGTATGGTATATTCAGTAAACAACCAAATGAATGGAGAACCATTATATAAATGGTGGAAACACATGAGCGGATGCCATGTAAACCAATACTGTAGACTCAGTAAGAACATGGTGGGCAGCAAGCGACTAGTGTATTTGAAAAAGCATACAATGAGATGGAGTTGATGAATAAAGATGGTAAACAGACCGAGAAACAAGGAAACAATATTCATTCCTATTGCAATCTCACAAGAGATTTACTGCCCATGGGTTTACGCCTCTGCACTCTGTAGGACTGAATGTTTTGGTATTGCACTTGTGCAGTAATGATCTAGTGGGATATCTAGGAAGTTGGGAAAATGTCAATTGAGGTAAATCAGAAGGAAACTTACGAAGTCACAAGGACCGACGCATAGAAAATGCAAGGTCATACAAGTAAAGAACACTTGTACAGAACCAGATGAACTGGCGTAATTCAGAAGCTACTAACAACAGAGGAAGCACTACAACTAAGTAGTGACTCAACCTCAACCGACAATAAGTCGGAGGAACCCAGTGAATAATCAGGGGAGTACGAACAGCATGTACAATAGAATTCGAAGAGCTGGATAGTAAATCTAAAACTTATTGAGTTCGCGTATGGTAAAGCAATACCACGCTTGATTGTTGAACCTGATTCCCAGAATAAAAGGGATAAAAGGGTAATGTATAACACAGTAAGGATAACGAGATGGGTAAATAAACCTTAAGTTATCAGGGTCACGCAACAGAAGCTAGTGGGCCCAAATTCTAAGGTTTAATACACTTAGTGAAAGAATGGCTAATTATCAATGCCTTGAAGCCTCCAAGGCTAGAATCGAACCCGATTAAGAGTTAAATAAACTCCGATGAGAATTCTTGGTGCAGGGACTAACCAATAATACGGTTAGCACCCTTTGACCAGAATACATTGTATAATAGACCGCATGGAAGTTAAACAACTCCATGACGGCTGGAAACCTTCGACCTATGTCCAATGTTGACAGATAGTGGATTATGTGGGTGTAATCCCTTTTTAAGGGGGGTAGGGCGAAAACCGCGAAATGTATGTTTTACGTGATAGTGCGTAAACTACAATGCGCATAGCGCAAAAGAATTCGTTTGATGATTGGTACTTATGTTACATAAACATATGTATACCATTCATAATGTAAATTTGATTATTTGTGAGATTTGAGGTGGAAATAAGTATTGATTGGGAGATTTGAAGTGGAAAGGAGTAGAGAAACTCCAGGGGAATAAGAACCCCGGTTGGTAATAATTTGGGAGGTGAGTATGTTTGAGGAAATTGATGAGTATAAATTGGTATGAAACCGATGTCGAACCTAGTGGGAATTGAGTCCCCTAGGTAATTTGAGTTGATTGTATTGGTGAATAATTTGAGGATAGAAATTGATTTTACATGTGAACGATTTGAGGATAGAAGAACTAATTGGAAAACTAACTTCTGAAACTCTTGGGTATAGAAGTTGAAGATAGGTTGAGTAACAACTGATGAGATGAGTAGTAAATGAGTAAATGGATTCTAGAAATTGGTAAATATATGGTTGTATGATTATGACTAGCAAGATTAAAAAGATAGAAAATGAAAATAATGATTGACTATTTGATTGTGTGAATTGAGGTGGGAGGTGGAACTTAATTTGCTAGCGATCAAGGGAAACCGAACACCAAATTGGGGTGGATGGATAGTTCAACACCAATGCTGATCACATTGGGGTTGAATGACACTTGAAGCTCCCTATAAGTGGACACACGAGTAATAACGCTAGTAATAGGTGTAACTAACATAAATTGGAATTTGGAGCTGTATGAAGTTTTCAAAATGAATTTCCAAACTGATTGGGTATAAATGATTTTCTTCAAACTTGAGAATGAGGATTGGTTTTGAAACCACTCCCATGGGCGCTAGTGGATCTTTCATGGCTAGGCACCGGTATCGGGTTGAAACCATGGAGGTGAAGCTAGTTGTGAGTCGGTGGAAGTGATGATTAGTTTTGAAACCGCTGTCACCCGTAGTGGCTGCGGCCTTAAGTCTTGATGACCGGTTGAACGGTGGGCGTGTGTTTTGTATTTGTCCAAGGGCCGCCGGATATGTGTAGTCCGGTCAGGGAAGAGTACCCACTTTGGAGCCTGAGGATTCTCTAGAGGTGCAAATGAATTTGATCAGAACCAAAGGACCGTAGAGCCAGAAAGAGTAAGTGCTCAATGTAATGACGGCCGTGAACCAGAGAGCGTAAGTGTTCAAATGTGACCGGTACCTCAGGGATCACTCGATATGGGGGAGGACTTAGTGCCTAATTGTCTGCGGATGGACCCCCATTAAGAGATTGAGCAATGATATTTTTTTGGTTACTATGCATGCTTGACATGTTGTTTGGATGTGTGATATGCATTGAGTTAGGCTTTTGGAGTCTGACAGGTTATAGAGAGAGTATAACCTTAGCATTGAATACCTTGGTGACTAAAACCTTAGACTCACTAACTTTGTGGGTAAAGTTCTTTAAGGGGGTAGGTTGAAATACCTTGAACTTAATTAGGGTGATTAAATTACTCTAATACGATATGGAGGGCCTATTAGTGCCAAATGAAGTTTGGCAAAAAGAATAAATCCAAAAGAAACAAGAAAAACGCTTGAAAAGCAAAAAACGCTAAATTGAGCGTTAAGTGACCCTAAGAGGAATACGACCTCGACAAGAGTATTAAATGGATTTTAAAGGCTTCATAAGGCCTAAATAATATATGGGAACAATTCCCGAAGAAAACGGATCCAAATAATGTGTTAAAACGCTAATAAAGCTTTAGCACACATTTTTTCGAGAAAACCCGAAAACGTGACTTTAAGTGGTCAAATGAACCCGTAAAAATTATGGTTCATTAAATAACTATAAATAAACATTAATGGGAGTATAATAACCATTAAAATTAAAGAAACGAGAAAATTCCGGAAAACGGGCCCGGTTAGTGAATAGTGCTAAAACCGGGTAAATTAACGAGCTTTTTCTGTAAAAGACGAAAAATGCTCCAGCTTGTAAATATATATGGGCCGGTTTTAATAAAGAGAGCAGCCCCTCTCTATTACTAGCTAGGAAGAAATGAAAGAAAAGAAAAAGAAAGAAAAGTGAAAAGTTAAAGGCAACCCCCCTCTCTCTCCTCTCTCATTTCTCATTTCTTCCTTCTCTTTCCTCCTTTCTTTCTTCCTTGCCGTTCTCCATTTCTTCCCCATGGCAGCCGATTTTCTTCCTCTCCTCCCATGGCTACTTCACCTTCTAGCTCATGCTCTAGCTTCATTAAAGCTCCAATCACAAAAATAATTACATAATTGTGATCTTCTCATCATGCTCTACATTTCCCTCTTTTCTAAATCCCAAAAGCTTGAATTTCATCTCCATGGGTTTTTCCCCGTTGAAGAAAAAATGACATCAAAAGGAAGCTTGGAGTCTCCTATTTCAAACAAGGTAAAAATCTCCAAGAAAAATATCATTTTTCTCCACCCATTTGTGTTGGCCGATTTTTCCCTCTCTTATACCTTGTTCTCTTCTTGTTTTTGAGCTTCAATTCAACCCTCCAATGGTGGTGGAATTTCCCTTTTGATTCATAGGTGAAAGCCCCTCTTAAAAGGCTACAAAAGGTAAACCCTAACTTTGTGTTTTAAGCCCTTAAATTGATTTAGAGTTTCCCAAGGGTTTAGAGAATTTATTGAATGCATTTTTTTGTTCCTTGGATGTTGGGATGGAGTTTGGCTACTCCATTCCAACTTGACCGAAATTGGAGGAGAGGAGGAGCAAGAGGAGAATTAAAAGAGAACTTGTGAAATTAAGGTAAGAAATCTACCTTGAACCTTGTTTTAATTGTTTAGGATTTGGGATGGGTTAAATTAAATAATGAACCCAAATTATGTGAAATAAAGTAGTTGGTTGAAGTTGAGGGAATTTACGGATTGTTATTTGAATTGAGGGCTTTGAAGCCAAGGGAATTAAGTTTGTGCTTATATTGTGGTTTGTTGCGATTTTGGAGCTATATTGTGGATGTGATGAATTTGGTTGAGCTCATGTGCTGGTAAGACCCTTGTAAGGGTGTGGCTAGATTAGGAATGAAAATGATGAGAATTGGTGAAAATGGATGTGTTCGATTTATGGGGAGGTTATGGCAAAATTTTGGTAGAAAATGAGTGTTTTGATGATGGCTTGGTGAATGGGAGAACCTAGGTGTTTGTAGTGTTGAGTAGAGTGGTTTAATAGCCTTGAAATGGTATTTGGAGGACTAGGGAGAGGAGTATAAAAATCTGTAGCATAAGAGGTGTGGTGACTTAGAGATTCTAGAAAATGAGTTAGTGCTTATAGTCATGGAAATGGAGAGTTAACTTGGGCATAGTTAGTGCAACTATCTATGAATGAATTGGAATGGTCAATAAGAGATTGGGTGAGGTTGGAAGGAGGTAGAAACAAGCAAGAAGAAGTTAGAAATGCATAAGAGTGCAAAATGCAAAATGTGAGAATTTGAGTTTGTTGAATTTGAGCAAGAATTTGGTAGTGCATGTGACCAAGGATTTGAAGTGGTTTAGGGAGTGTTTTGAGGTGTTTAATTATGTAGGGGTGGATTAAGGGTTGATTTGAGGTTGAAAAATCCACTAAGTAGTAGTTTTTAGCAGGGCCCGGGACCTAGGATATGTACCAAGTCCCGGACCGCATTAAAAATCATGTCGAGAGTGAGCACAGGCATTGGTCTGGGACCTTGGTCCAGGACGAAGTCCCGGACCACAAGGAAAAAATGGCCGATAGTTGATTTCAGTATTGGTCCAGGACCTTGGGTCCGGACCAGGTCCCGGACCACCCCCAAAATTCAACAGAAAGTGTTTTTAAGGGTTCTAAACATGGAGGATTGAACGGTATTGGTTTTAGATGATGTTTAGGTGTTGTTTGGTGATCTTTAAAGGTCCTAAAAAGTGAAAACAAGTTTGATGAGTGATTAAAAAAGTTATGAGTTTAAGTACACTAAGTTAAACAGAAATAACGAGATAACGGGGTAAGTACGGGAGTAGCAATTATGTACCTACCGTAACGCCTTAATATTAACAGAACCATTTGACATGTAAATAGTGGTTCAAGAGTGAGACATGAGGAACTAGTGTGAACCAAGGAACGTGAGAACGCCCGGTAAAGTTAACCCCGGTGAAAGGTAAGATTTCCTCATGCTCTGTATCCTAACTTGGTTACCCGATTTGTGTGCTTGTTTGATTGTGTGATCACCTAACAAGAAATGCACGAATCGGATTGTTGCACCTTATTGGTGCTTGTATGGTATTGTTGTTTGTTGGTTTGCATTGTGAACTTAAGTTTGTATAATTCATGAAATGTGTATTGCGGATGAATTGCTTGAGTGTGAATGAGCATAGTGGTGCGACTCATAGTTGAGTCTTGTTTGAGTAGTGACTCGTAGGAAGAGTCAAGTGCGAAATAATAAAATGTGGAAACACACTAAAACTATCGAATCAAGAAACGACAACATAAACTACGAACTCACTAGAATGTGAGAGAATTGTACGACAATTAGTAAACTCCCGATAACGGTAGAGAACCAAATTGACTTAATCAACAAACAACTAACGGTGGAAGTATTAAGTAACCTCTATTAGAGGATTGATGAGAGTTCAAACTTGAACCTTGAGTAAAGTAAATCATGGTAAGGGATCACCAAACCCCTTAGAGATATAGTCGAACCCCAATGAGAGGAACCGACTAAAATGAACAATGTCACGAACATGAAAGTTTTCGATAAGTAGGGTAAGACCTTAAATCTTAGAATACTAGACATTGAGAATTCCCTGAGCCAATAGATGTCATCGAGAGAGAAACCTCTAGGCTAATCCATGAGATTGTGAAATGACTCCGAGAGAGGATTTGGGAATTTGAGTAGTACGGTAGAGAACTGGACATTGGTGAACTTGAGGAGCTATATGCATAGCCCTTTTTGTATTTGTAAGCCCGGTGGTTGGTCTTGTGTATGACCCTGCCCGGAGGTCGTGAGTAATGACTTAACATCTACCTATGAGTATTGAGTATGTGAGTGGAGAATTCAGTTGTGACTTGAGAATTTGAGATAAGTGGAGAATTGAGTTGAGTATGGTGGTGCTTGTTGAGATGGTGAGTAAGAGTACCCAAGAGAGTGGGTAAGACAATGAGAAAATGAGTAAGGCATAGAGAGGTAGAAACCCTCAAGCCTAAGTAAGGAACTTATTAAACTAACCTCTTGATGTGTGTGTTAGTGTTGTGTTCTTTGGTAAACCTTGATTGTGTTAAAATACATATATAATGTATTGATGCCTTGCATGTTGTATGAATTAAAATGAACCGCATGCTCTCGACCAAATAGTCGGTGTACCGTCGCTAGTACGCGAGGTATGCGGAAGTCATATGCAGCAATTTTGCTGAGCCCCTTGGGGCACTGTTTTTATTTTACCGGAACATTGGAGTCGGTCACCATTCGAGAGTAGGACAGGGTTTACACTAAGCAAGGGTAGTTGTTAAAGAAATTGTAATTGTGTATTTTGGATTTGTAAGACCGAAAGGTCATGGATAGACTTGGGCATTTTAGATACTCGGTATAGTATTGAATGGATATTGTATTTGTATATTGAGGAATTGAAGTTGTAATTGCTTTGAGAATTGATCAAGGAATGGATTGTATAGTTGGGTTGTAGTACTCGGTATATAAGACCCATTAGACCGATATTGTAATTGTTGTTGTATTTGAGTTTGGAATGGCCTTGTTAGTCACGTGGGTGACTAACGGCATTGTTTTACCCCGGTTGTATTGGAATTTCCGCTGCTTGTGTATTGGTAATGGAGGCGGGTCAACAACCCCAATAATTTTGGCTTACACATAAACTTTTCACAAATTACATTTTCACCCCAAAACTTTATAATAGTTACTTAATAACTTATAAACTATAATTTAATATTTAATTCTTCTAAATTTCTTGAAGAGTACTTATATTTCATCAAATTATGAATTCGCCCCATACTAAATTTCATTTTTGTACTTAAACATTTATAAATTACAAAATAGCCCCAAACTTTATAAATTGTTAACTTAGCACTTGTTTAATTTAAGTAAAATTCATAATCTTAATTCCTACCTTTATGTTATATTATATTTATGCCAAGAACACATATACTCTCGGTTTTCACCATATGTTTCCCAAACTTTCCAAAATTTACAATTTAGCCACATAACTTAATAAACTAGCCAATTAAGCTCTAGTAAATATTTTTAACTCACCAAACTTTATAATATAAGTTTATATCACTACAGCAAAAAGGATTTTAGCGATCAACAATATTGGTCGTTAATGATAATAACGACCAAAAATAGATTTCGTCACCAGTGGTCGCTAAAGGTCCGTCGCTAATAGTATTTATGACCAACCAAATACCTTGGTCGCTAGTATATTAGCGACTAATGTGAAGTTGATCGCTAACGCTTTAGCGACTACAATATTTTTGGTTGCTAGTGTTTTAGTGACAAACAATATTATTGGTGGTTAACCTCATTTACGACCATTATTTGTATCCGTAAGATAATAGAAAAATGTTTAATGGTGACCAACAATTTTGGTCGCTAATATTATTAAAAACCAAAATTTACATGGAATCTTAGCGACCAAATTTTGTATATAATATGCTTTTTTTAACCATTCACAAACTAGTGTTTTTCTCACCTTCCATATCATTCTACTTTATTATAATGCTGAATACATTGTAAATATAAAATCATGAGATTCTTTATATAAAAATTGTTGACATCTTCATTGATTAACATACGACTTAAATGTTATAAAATAGTACAATACACAATATCAAAATTGTTACAATAATTAATGTTTTGCAAAGCAACTAAGAAATGAAATAAAATGACATGTCAAAAAATGTCATCTAGCGTGACAAAACTTCATATTGTAGTTGTATGTCAATACATTGAAAAAATCTCTACTAACTAGCTAATTTCCAAATCTATTTGTCTAATTCCTTATCATAGTCTCACCATTCACATAAATAATTGGTCCTGCAATCACAAGAAGATGGATAGAATTAGTAACTCAAGGATTGATTGTACAAAATTTATAAATTACAAAAAAAAAATTTAAAGTAAGGTGCACTAATTGAATTCCTTTAAAATAACCAAATATTGAATCTTTATAGTAATTGGCATCAAGAGTCAGCAACTAAAACCGTACTACTGGTATGCTCGTAGAGTCGTAGTAAAATTCAAGTTCAAGTAGCTTAACTACACAAACACCCAAATCAAATCAGATTGAAAACTACACCTAAAATAACAGATTAATCCAAATAGCTGCCATAACAGTTGACTTAAATAGCTGCAATTAAAAACCGCAACCAATAGCTAGAATGGAAGAAACACAAAACGTAAGAACTCATAAAATATATCAAAATTAACGACAGAAGGTCAAGCGAATAGATATAATGGAAGAAACACAAAACGTAAGTGAAACACCCCTGAACATTTAACCACATAAAATCATAAACACGAGGAGATTATCCAAAAATAACGTGTTACATAATTCAGACATATGATAATGTATGAATAATTAAATTTAGTATATACATGTCCGAAAGCGTGACAACGTTACACATTAATATAGTCACGTACTTATATGTGTACGTATATGAAACTCCATATATGTAACGTTACAATATTACAACATTGTAAATAATAACTAATAACGTCGCATAGGTACTTATAACTAAAACGCGACAAAATAAAAGGGTCGTATATATATACATATATGTAACTAATAACGTAACAAAATAAGTAGTCGTGTACGTAACTAATAATGCGACATATTATATAGTCACACATATATATTAATAGGCATGTATATAGCTAATACAACAAAAGGGGAACAAATGCACTCCCACCAGGGTTCGAACCCGGTACCTTTCGTACCTCTCCTGAACGCTTTAACCAGTTGAGCTATGCTCGTATTCAATAACTATTATGCAACAATTAAACTTGTTATAAAACAACAAGCAAAACTGATTCCACCTATACCACTTATTACAATCTGGTAATACACATGAATCAAAAGAAAACCACAGACAAAATTCCTACTAATTGATTCACTCATTCAGGTCTGATCGGTAACCACCACCTGAGCTAGCCTTGTTTTTAGAGAGAATTAACCAGAGCAATGGCATGCACTCAAGTCTGTCTCAGTCCAAACTCCCACACATCAGTGCTGCCTTTTTTCTAACTTCCATGAATTCCATCAACATTCTCTGTAACAGCAACTAAATCAATAAAAAAAAGAGAAGAAAACCGCAGACCAGATCGCAGTAGCAAGGGCGACAAGAATCTCATTTCAGATTCTTGAAAATTCATGCCACACCATTATCTTGTAACTTGTGAACACCACCCTCTTGCCACTCCTTAACCTATGACTCCCTCAATTGCCCTCTGCATCATGGACTGAATCAGACACACA
The DNA here is from genome assembly GCA_023374045.1 of Limonium bicolor. Classification (NCBI taxonomy): domain Eukaryota; kingdom Viridiplantae; phylum Streptophyta; class Magnoliopsida; order Caryophyllales; family Plumbaginaceae; genus Limonium; species Limonium bicolor. Next base: position 51,851,398 of record CM041776.1, read on the forward strand.
AGAAAAGAAAACAACAACAATCTCTGGATCTGTCTGACAACCTGAAACAAGTGAGTTGCTTTTGATTTTTGCTAAAGCGCTCAAGCATCCAACAGGAGCATCAAAGTCTGTTTTCATTCTCAAATTCCCACACCTTAGTGTGCTCATTGTCCTAACTCCCACAAACTCCTACAGTGCTTCTATGTGGAAACAACCGATTTAAAAAAAAATATACCAGACCACTGACATGCGCTCCATGTCTATTTCTGTTTCAAACTTTCAGGCATCATCTTGGTTTCAGTCAAGGCCATACCTACTGCTGATTTCTTTGTCTCATAATCAACCATAATACATTATTCCTTCGTGCCCACACTCCTTGGATACGGGAAGACCATAAATACAATCTGGTTTCGGTTAAAATAACCAGAACCCAATTTTGGTGCATCAGAATTAGTGTTCCAATACTGCTGCCTGATATTGCCATCAACCCAAGTCAGTGAAGCCATGCTCAATGCCGATTTTTAATGCTAGACAATCAGACAGGGAGTAATGGCATTACTCTCCTCTCTAGTCCTCAAACTCAGTGTAGACAGAAAGCAATTCCTGGAATAAAGTAATCAGTTTCCTGACTCTAACAAGGTGAATATCAGTTGCCTATTTCTCTTATGCCTGACTCATCCCTACTCATTACATGTGTGACCTTGTCTGTAAAACAAACCCATGAAGAGTGGCAATCTCTCCAGGAAGAACAGCCCATTTCTGTTTCAAACCGACAGGCCAAGGTAAACTCCCCACCGGTTTCTCAAAGACCTGTTGCATCAGTCTTTTGTGCCCGATAATACCAGCACTACTCATCCCATCTCTTCTGTGTTGTTGTGCCCAAAAATTCCTTGCATCTGACTCCTCTTTTCACTTCTGTGTGCATGCTTGAATACCTTGGAATATCTTCACAAGGGGTGCAGAGACTTGCTAGGGAAAACTAGAACGTTTTGGTGAATTAAAACCCACTTCACGGTAAGAACACAACCCATCTCCCTTACATCTCTTACTTGCTTCCTGTTCTGCCCCTCTAAATTTCTTGTTTTTATCTCGCAAGAACTCTGCATGCTAACTAAAGGTAGAGCTTTGGAATTTCTGTGACAAATCCTCTCCAAGAACTCTTAAAGGTGAAACTCTTGAAAACTGGTTTTTAACAGCAGTTCTGTAGTGTTTCTTCGTCTGTCTACTAATTTCCTAAATATGATATAAATGTAGAGTTAGGATAATAATGGGGTTTAAGGCAAAGATAAAACCCTTTAATAACCCAGTAGACTCGTGAGGATATTGAAAAACAAAACAGAAAGAAACGGTGTGCAGAAATCTGAAACCAACTCTTTAACTTTTGTTTTTGTATAACTAAGTTCCAGAGGAGTTATAAGGATTCTACTGGTATAGAGATGAACCTAACACATTGTTAATACACCTAACAAGGTTATAAACACCTTGGGAGAGTTAAAGAAACTCAACCTGATGCATTAACCGTGAAATAGAAGAAAAAGTAGATAGGTGCTAATTTAGTTTCAGAAATTTTTGTTTCTGTATACTAACATCTCAGAAGCTGTATGAGGATGGTATTGGGTTAATAATGTACTTAAAACGTTGTTGGTGCACCTGCCTAAGTTAGCAATACATTGGGGTGTTCAATAAGAGAAGAAAAAAACCCATCTGATGCATTAAGAGTGGAGGAGCGAACTGATGTTATTTTCCAGTTTTGCAATTTTACAGATTCTGTGTAAAAGACTTTCGAAAGAGTATTTCAGCATTGCCTTGGGGGTATTTCAAGGTTAAAACTTTATCAAAGCACTCAACTGAGAAACTAAAACTGTTGGGAAGAATTGGAAGTCAAATTGCATACAAAGAGATGAGGTAAAGAGGTTGCACCAGTTACTGTTTTTTGTTTCAGTTGTAGTTAGTACTGGGGTGTTTCTGTAGCTTTAATAATGTTGTTGGGGTCTATTGGAATTTAAAGACCATCACACACTAAAATACTCGAGTTGGTAATGAGAGGAAGTTGAAACTCAATTCAAGAACGAACAGATAATAGAAGAGAAGTTATCAGTTTTATAGTTTCAGTTTTGTTTTTAGGTTTCTCAATTCAGTTTTGGGGACTTCTCAGCAGTACTGATTTATTGCCTTGGGTTGTCTTGGAGCTAGAACTGTAATAAAATACATAATTAAGTAACTAAAGCAGTTGAGGGAAACTAAGAAATAGATTAGATAACAGAAGCAAAACAACAGAAGAAGAAGAGGGTATCAGTTTCAGTGTTTCAGTAAGAATGCGATTCTACAGTTTTAACTTAGTACCCTAGGTTGTTTTGGAGCTAGAGAGGTAATAAAACGTATAAATAAGTAACTAAGCAGGTTGGGGAAAATTATGAAATGGTTTAGGTAACAGAAAACCAAACAACAGAAATGAGTTACATCAGTTTGTGATTTCAGTTTCTCTTCGATTCAGCTTGGGACATCTCTTTAGCACTGTCTAATGTCTTGTGTCCTATATTTGATGTTAGAATCTTGATTAAGGTCTTAACTAACCAAGTGGGTAATATAGGATAGATTGAGTGCCAAGACGTGAGCTAACAGAAGGGAATAAAAAGGAAAGATAGCAGAATTTAATACTTCAGTTTTATGTTTTGTTTTCTAGAAAGTTGTCTTCTGTATAACTATGTGACAGTGGACTGTTTGGGGTTGGTTTCGAGCTTAAACTTGTGGTATAATACTCAACTTGATAGGTAAGCACCTTGGGAGAGATTTGAAAGACGGGATTGTAATTAAACAGAAAAGAAGGGTGAAGGAACAAGGTATAGCAGGTTTCTGTTTTGAGTTTTTCAAAAAAAAAATATATACTGCTCCTGTGTACCTGGTCTCCCAAAGAATTAGGAGTGTTATGGTGGCATAAGTATAAAATCAGAACATTACTAAAGTGGTGGATTAAGTGGCATACTCATGTGAGAATCTTGGAGCCAATTAGCTAAAGACAAAAAGAAGGAATGGGGAAGAGATAATGCAGATTTCGGTTTCAGGTTTTGGGTAGTTGGTGTTGCTGTGTACTTGAGTACAAAGCTGGTAAGTGTTCTACTGGGGTGGTTTTGAGTTTAAAACATTATTAACACCTATAGCTAGTTGGGTAATAATGTGGGAAAGAAGGAAACATTGGTTGAACTGAATAGATACAAGAACCAAGAGGGAATGTGTAGAATGTTGTTTCAGATTTCATTAATATAGTAGCTTCTGTATAACTAGATTACAGGGGTATTATAAGGGTGATGTTAGTCTAATAAGGAACCCAAACCAGTACTAATATACCTAATTAGTTGATGGAATTTTTTTGGACAAAGTGAGCCACTATTAGATACCTTAAAAAAATGTGATAAGATAAGATTATACACTAGAACACTATTTCGGTTTTGAAACATTTAAGCTTCAGTATAAGGGAGTTCTAGATGTGATGGAGGAGTGTAATTATGTAAATGATGAGCTTAAAACTTAGCTATGTAGCTAAGAAAAGAATACCCCTTAGGCGAATGCAGATACATCTTAGATAAACTTGTTACATGTTAGTGTTCATAATACTCTAAGGCATTAGCTAGAGGGAAGTACCTAGTTAACTTGTAAATCGATGATGTAAACGTCTTAGGGATTAAATAAACATATAAGGTGAGTATTGGGGTAGTTCTAAGGGCTAGAATGAATTGTACATTCAACGAATCACCTAGGGAATAACACCCGTTATAAATGAGATAAACTAGAAAAGTGTCGTCACATGAAATCATGAACTGACACATTATTTTTAATCAACGTTAAGGTCGTAACGAACGCCAACCAGGAACCCGGGTGTGAGACGACACTTGCTTCTGAATAAGGTATGGATATGTGTGGTCCGTATGTTGCCGTGTTACACGGCTTGTTTGCTGTGTGCCCTGCTTGACAATGATCATAATATTAAAGCATGAAATTGGATTGTTTGTTGCGACTTGCTTATATGCTTGTTATATCATTGCTGCCTATTACTTGCGCGCACACAATAGTTTAGTCCCTTCTCGTTAAGAACTCTGAGATGAAACATGAGAACACGTGAACAAACAAGGAACTATACGAAGGGAAAACTCCTCTCTAACTACAGAGGACTTCTAATGACACCCACTATGGTGTCTAACTCATAATGATAACGAAGGGTATAAATACCAACTGGTGGAATATGGAGATAATCCGGGAAGATAACTTCTTGGGCCGGGCGGTAGGGACGCTCGGGAGTGGGTATCTACATCTGATCCTTCGACCGACTATTTGTGGAGCACATCCTGGGGCCTAGAGGTGACCCCTCTTCCTCGACGCATGACGCCGGGAATGGAGGATTAGCTATGGAGAAGACGTTCTCCATCTCGTGGTGCTAAGAGAATTCACACATAGCCCTTAAGAGATAAGGAACAAATTGGCAACTACATGGTAAGGTCACGGGAACTAAACTATATCCCCAGACCTGGTGCAAGGAAAGAGCGAGGAAATATACATTTTGGGAATAAAGAAAAAGAATTGAAGACACTCAACGCTTGAATGATCCCACTGTGAGGATCATCAACACTTATATTCTCTAGCACGTTCTATTTGCATACATGTTTGATGTGCTAAGTTTCTATCCCAGTGTTCAGCTTGTTGTGTGTCCTTATGTGATATTCCACGTTGTGTGTTACTGTTTTTCTATAGCATGCAAATTGGACTTAATAATATTCGACCAAGTAGTCATGTAGCCCGGCAACATACGGGCTACACATATTCATACTCAGCATAGTTTTGTTGAGTCCTTTATTTTTACAGGTATGGATCTGGACGAAGGCGGAGAGTAGGCAGGGTGACTACCTTGGGGGTAGTCCATCTGGGCAAGACTTTTAAGTAGTATGTTTTAATGTATGGGTTGTGACTATGTACTAGACCCTGGATGTACGTATCAGTATGTGTTGTTAATTAAGTACTTATGCTGTAGACTCTCGGTACTTGGTTTGTATTTTCTGTTGTACTTGGATTTGGTTAAGGTTTAAATTCTAGTCGTTCAGACCGTAGCTTAGTGTTGATAGTGTTGTTGTGTCAACCACGTGGGTGGTTGGCGTCTGTGACACCCGGATGGAGTTGTGAATCCGCTGCATAGACTTATTGTGATATCTTTTGGCGCATTGTTTGTACTGCTGTTTGGTTATTCGGGGGTGTTACAGAAAGTGGTATCAGAGCGTAGTTACGCTCTGATGACTGGAACAGAGAAGTACCGAGTATAAGAAAACCTAAATATGGGAAACTGGGTTAAGGGTTAGTAATGTGAGGCACGACTTTACCAATCTAAACCACTAGCAAGGGTGATAATAACTTGCAGCAAGTTCTAGTGAATGTTCTAGACTAACAAACGACATTTTCAGATGTCTGGGCGACGAGGTCGAGGACGAGGCCGTGGCCACATGGAGCAAGATGACATTCTTGAAGGGCAGACCGTAGCTGAGATAGTAGCAGCCGCCCTAGCTCACATAAGTTTCCAGCCAGGAGCCCAGCAGGCACCACCGGCACCACAACCTCACCCACCCAGGGAGACAAACTGGGTGAAGAGCTTAGCAGACCTTCGACCAGCTGAGTTCCGAGGAGAGTCAGACCCCACTTACTTAGAGAACTACATCAGCCTCCTGGAGACCGCCTTTGAGACTTTGAATGTTCTGGTAGAGGCTAAGGTTAGACTCGTAGCCTACTATCTATGAGAGTCAGCGAGCGATTGGTGGAAACTTGTGAAGAATGCTTACCTGGCTGACCCCATGTTCGGGTGGGATGCTTACACTGCACTGCTAAGGGCCAAGTATTACCCCGCCCATCTCCGGACGAAGAAGCGGGTTGATCTAGACACCCTGAAACAGACAGAGAGAATGACAGTAGATGATTACTACGCAGCTTTCACTGCTCTCCTCCGTGTACTTCCAGGCTTGGGATATTCAGACGAGATCTTAGTGGAGCATTTCTATGGTGGGCTGAACCACAGCATCTGATATGGCATGGGGCCCAGCTGTTACGCCACGATCCAGGTTGAACTTGAACTATGAATTTGTATTGAATGTTATATTGTGAAGATTTTTCTAAACCCTATTTTGCACAGGACTGCTATCATGCAGCGTCCCAGGTCGAGATCACTGTCTAGATGCGGGGTGAGGAATTCGCTAAGAAAAGGAAGGCGAAGGGTGGTGACTCAGAGGACCATAAATAGAATGGTGTGAGAAGGAACAAGCACTACCCAAGCAGGAAACGGGCGAAATACCATGGGAGCAAGCCTACCGAGACACTGCAGCTGAGCCGCCCAGCGATTGCAGCTAAGCCGCTACGCTCCTACCCACTTAAGGGTAAAATGAATCAAACACTAATATCTACACACCTGCACAGTTACCATGACCTGTTGCTGACTAACCAAATGATTTGTTCAGGGTCTGGAGTCGGCTCGAGCAAAGGGGCCGAGCGCTGATTTATTTGCAGACGATGCTCCAAGAACCACCCCAGAGTTGATTGCCAGGGTGAGCCGGTGCAATGCTTTTACTGCAAGAAGCGCGGGCACAGAGCCTTTGAGTGTTTCGCGAATCCCAAGAGCAAGAACTACACGCCCAGCTATGGTGGGAAAGGTGACCAGAGATCGGGACCCGGAGGCCAGCGTGGAGCCCATAAGGCATCTACCTCGAGGCCAGGGAAGGCGGCCTTGCACATCATGGACCGCACCTAAGGACCGGACACCCCTACAGCTGTAGGTAAACCTTGAAACCTTAGATGTTTGAAAAGCATGACCAAATCTTTGTGTGCCAAGTTGTATGACCATGCATGAAATCTGGTAGTGTAACGCCCCTATTTAACATATTTATAGCGGAAATTAAATAATAAAGGCGTACAGACCAATGGCTTCCAAACACCCGGCACCAAACCTCACCAATTTACAACTTAAAGATTACAACTGTCACGACCTGAACCTCGAGAAAGCTTAACAAAAATAAAACAGTAATAAAACACATAAACTCTCCACAAAACCTAATTCCATCCCAAACACTCGTTCTCTTCGTGGCCACCTGTAAAATAACTCGTACCTGCAAGATAAAACCAAGCAGTCCACCCCGAGAATGGTGGGTCAGTTCCTTGGAATGGAACTGGTACGATCCTCCAAAAACAAACTTATAATACAATTCTTAAATAAATAATACCTTGAATACAATCACTTAACCCACACAGAGGAACAAGGCATTTCACAAATCACCAATTCAAGATAACCAGTTGGAAAAGTAATACTTAACAGAAAGTCAAAGTTAGTCAATTAGAAGATTCACACCATAAGTTAGTGTACATCCATTGTTTACGTTAGATTCAGTTTCAGTTAGGAATAGGAAGACCCAAGTAGTCACAAAGACTAGGAACGAAAGAAGAGATCCAATAAACCATAACTCAAGAGTGGAAACAAATCAACTGGGAAAGATGGCCCCCACCGCCAAGTACGTCCTTTTAGGACAGGGGATATACAGCCTCTCACTGTTTACTACGTCCCTTTTGAGACAGGGGATATACAGCCCCTCACTGTTACCATTGAAGACGCGGCGTCGAAACAACAAGACCCAGCTCATGGATGAAACGATAACCAGAGTCAAAAGTAGAATTTACCAAAATTGACCTTCTCCACGTTCCCACTAGATCACTAAATACCCAGAGCAATACCAAAACACTCAGTCCTACAGAGTGCAGAAGCGTAAACCCTAAGCAGCTAATGTCTAACGGAGCAACCAAATAGAAGGAACCAATACCCATGTAAGTTTCACATTCAAGGCTCAGATAGTCACACAAGTTGAGTTAGTCACACAACCATTTCCTTTTTGAAATTCCACTTTAGCTCAGTTAGTGTTTGTCACAACATCCCTTAAGTCTTGTTAGCAAAGCTTAAGAGTACGAGAAATCGTACCTGGTATGTGAAGAACAGTAATTAACTCGAATGAGTGATTCCCCAATAGTAACCTAAAATTAAGGTGTTCCAAGTGTTGATTAGTTAAGGGACTTATAAACTAAACAACCTTCTATTCTTACTGATTCATAGTTCCAGGTTTAACATTATTCTGTCACAAGGATTTGGGCTAGGTTTCGTTAATTAAATCTTTTGTTAGGCCCATTCCGTTTAAACTGGAATGATTTAGGATTTGACCCCGAGGGTGGCCCAACCTCTCTTTGAATTGTTTAAGTAGGCTTTTGGAGTTCATAGACTTGGGCTTAGTGAGTTAACCCAAGACCGTATTACGTTTATGTTGTGAAATTAAACCCTTAAGTTATTAATGACTATTTAATTACACACCGATTAAAATCCTAAGGTTTAATTTATATATTCTTCTTATTATACCTATCACAAGGAATGTTATTCCTTCATCCATTGTAATGTACTTATAAACATATATATATATATATATATATATATATATATATATATATATATATATATTTATGTATTAAGATTTATCCATAACATTTTTAAGAAATTTTATTGTATTTAATTATGTTTAATAACTTTTAGGCATATCTCGAACCGATATATGGTTACTAAACAAAGTATTTTCCCCTTATTTATTTAATATTTATACGTACGTACCTGTATTAGAATTTATTTAAGACATCCCCTATGTAGCTTATTGTATTTAAATTATCTTTATTAATTCAACATTTAACTGCATACCATGTATGTTTTATAAGGTATTTCTTCTACTACATCTTCGAATACTAGCTCCTATAATATTTAGTAAATATAAGTGTTGATTTATTAGCCCCCTGTTTTACCCTAAGTTACTATTTTATTCCCTTTTTATATATGTGTATATATATATATTTTTCTTAGTTTTAATTAAGAATATTAACTCCCATATAATACAATAAATATGATGTAGAATAATTAAGTTCCTTGATTTAACATAAGTTTCTATTTTAATTCTCCCATATAAGTATATATACATATATGTAAATAATTTCACTTCTCTTAAAAGCTAATACCCAAAACATTTATAAACATACTGTTATAAAATGTTAATTTAGTTTTCCCTATTTTTCCCAGCTTAAAAAGTTTATTAACAAACCATACTTTAATTTTTGTTACATTAAAAACCTTATATTATAAGTTATTCTTAAGAAAAATTCATAAACACAATTTTTAAACCCACTTACCATAGTCAAAAAATTCCCAAATTAAATATATAGTACCTATAACATTTTAGACATATTACAAAATTTTTATTTCATAAAAATATCTTTTTTATTTAACCAAATAATTCCATAATACCCGTAACTTGCAAAAATCATAACTTACGTTTAAAAACTCCAAAACCATATTAATTTACATCAAAATAAACTAGGTTTTATAAGGAATCAATGGTTAAAATTTCAAGTCAAAATACATTCAAGAAGGTATTTAAATTAATTCAACAAGTTAGGGTTTAATTCTGGAAATATTAAAACTCATAACCAACTTAAACTCCCCAGATCTAATCTCGGCCGTCCGTTTCTAAAACTTACGATCGGACGGCCACTGAGTCTCGACTTCATCCCCAATCCCCCAGCGATTACCGAGTACTAAATTGCGAATTCCTCAAAATCTACAGAACCAAATTCGATGATTTTTGTTTCTATGGTTTCAAAATTCAATCCTGGTTCTAACGATACCAAATTCGCTAGCTAACATGCAGAATTCAGTGGTTTTCGATTCTGGTTCGAGGTTAGGGTTTAGTTCGGGTTTTCGAATACAAATCTAACAAATTCTTTCAATCTAACGCTTAATTGATGCAATTGGAACATGGGTTTGACCGATAATGTAAGGGCGATTAGCAAAATCGAAAGAATTTGAAGGAAAACTCACCAGAATTCCTCCGAATCGACGGAATTCAAAAACGGGTTCTGGAAAAACTCAAACTTTACGAGCTAGTTGAGTAGCCAACTTTGCAACACTATAAGTTTCGGTACAGATCGAGTTAGGCTTTGTTCTTGGGCTTAATTTAAAGAGAAACTTAACTCTACACATTGATAGCAAGAACTCACCCTAATTTGCACTACACAGAAAGAAGTCGGAGCCGAAAGTCACGAGTTTATACCTTGTGTTTTCTGTATGATTTTATGCAATGGTGAATCGAGATCTTTAGACGTCTCGCTCTCCCAATCGGTTATGAATCAGCCTTGGTCATCAACACGAAAGTTGTATAAGGATTAGAGATCTACACAACGAGCTATAGAAATCGAATTTTGGATGAAGGATGAGGAAGTTATGGCAAGACATATTTTACCTGAAATCGAAGGAAACTGGAAATCTGTGTTTTCAGTTTCGCAGGGTGGCTACTTTGGATCGAATTTCCGGTTGATGTAGGATGATCTAGGTTTAGTGTGAGTTATGGTTGGAAAGAGCGTTTATGGGAGAAGAGAATGCAAAAACGACACTAAAAATTCTAGAAGATGAGAGAGATATGGATGTCACGAGTTACGGCAGATCCCGAGGCGCACGGGTGAGTCATCAGACTTGCCACATCAGCATCTTTTCAAAATTTTGGCTCTAAACTTCATTTTATCAAACTTGGATATGATCCGTTTTTACGTTCTTTTTATCGATCTTCATGGTTTTCCATAACCTATTATTGGTATAGGTTTCATGGGCTGGTTTGACCATTCTCAAAAAGTCAACCCTAGCAAGGCTTGAAAAGCTTTAGGGTTTCTAGGATTTTATATTGACTTTTATGTTTCAACAATGTTCCAACTCTTTCTAAAATCTTTATAATATACTTGGAGTGTTTGAAATTTTTCCAAGATTTATTGACTTATAAATCTTATTATTAAATTCATAATACTATATAATAATAATAGTAATCCAATATTTAATAATATTCTTTAGGATTAAATGGAAGAATCCCATGATTTAATTTTCATAATTCCATATAAGGATTAATGATTTATTATTCACAATCCATACTATTATAATAATATATTATTTTTACGGTTTTAATAAAAAAATCCCCTAAATTAATTTAGGGGTATTTCAGTATATCCCCCTTAAAAGAAACTTCGCCTCGAAGTTTAAACATCAACTTGAACGATAATAATTCCAACGAATTTTCATACCAATCCAATCCTCCTTAACTTCCATCCATTCTATTTCAATATTCCACTCGAGATTACTCAGAATCAAATCAAACTGAATCAAAATATAAAACTGAATCAAAACATACCAAGATATACTAAATCAAACGTCACATACTACCGTGCCATAATGTAAAACTACGTACATACAAACCTCTCACTCTACTAATAATGTTCTCCCTCTACTAACAATGCAAGGGCATAATCCGGATGAGGTAACGAAGGAGGAGTATGCCAGTATATCCCCCTTAAAAGAGCTAAGGTACGCCCTCGTACCGCTACTAACGTGAATCAGAGGATAGGAAATCATCATGAATAGATGTGGGTACTTCACTCTCATGGAGTCCTCAGTCTCCCAAGTAGCTTCCTCAACCCCATGATGCTCCCAAAGAACTTTCACTAATTTGACTGATCTGCCTCTCGTTTCTCGGACCTTCGTGTCCAAGATCCGAATAGGAGTCTCCTCATACCTCAGTGTAGGCTCAATCTCCAGTCTCTCTGGCTGCAGTACGTGAGAAGGGTCAGGCATATACTTCTTCAACTGAGATACATGAAACACGTCGTGTACCTTCCCCAACTCCGCTGGTAGCTCTAGTCTGTAAGCATGGGCCCACTCGCTCCGTAATCCTGTACGGACCGACATACTTAGGGCTTAGTTTCCCCCTCATCCCAAATCTGAATATCCCTCTCATCGGAGACACCCGTAAGAAAACCATGTCACCCAACTGAAACTCGAGCTCTCTGGTGCGCTGATCCCCATAGGATTTCTGTCTAGACTGCGCTGCCCTCATGTGCTGCTGAATAACTCTGACGTCATCCTGCAGTGTCTGAACGTACTCGGGCCCAATCAGGACTGCCTCGGTAGGGTCACTCCATGATAAGGGAGTCCGGCACGGCCTGCCATACAGAGCCTGGAATGGTGCCATGCCGATAGATGAGTGGTAGGAGTTTTTAGGAGAACTCCACCAGGTGTAGACGCTCTACCCAACTCCCTGATAGTCTAGAGCACTGCTCGCAGCATATCCTCCAGCGTCTGAATCGTCCTCTCGGTCTGCCCATGTCGGGTGAAAGGCTGTGCTAAGGCGTAGCTGAGTACCAAACGCCTCCTGCACCTGACGCCAAAATCTGCTGAGGAAACGTGTGTCACGATCGGAGACGATCGTCTTCGGTACCCCATGGTACCGGATGTGCTCTGTGTGAACACCTCAGCCAGCTTGGGCACCTTCCATGTGTCCTTGATAGGTATAAACCTGGCTGTCTTGGTCAACCTATCGACTATCACCCAAATAGAATTCAGTCCGCCTCTAGCTGGAGGGAGACCGACCACAAAGTCCATGCTGATGTCGTCAAATTCCAGCACGGTACTGGTAATGACTGAATCTGGCCTCCTGGTCGACGATGCTCAAACTTCACCTTCTGACAGGTGAGGCATCGGGAGACGAAATCTGCTACATCCCTCTTCATCCCGCTCCACCAGAATAACTGCTTCAAATCCTTGTACATCTTGGTGGCTCCAGGGTGTACTGATAATGTAGAGGAATGAGCCTCAGAGAGAATCCTGGTCTGAAGTTCTGTCGCATCCTGAGGAACGCAGAGTCTGCCTCTGACTCGAAGGTGTCCCTCGCTGTCTAGCTCGTACTCATACTTCAGACCATCAGTCAAACCGTCTGCTAGCTTCTGCCTGACGCCCTGTAGGTATACATCACTGTCCTGGGCTGCGTATATCTCCTCAGCTATCGTGGTCGTCTCTATCAAGGCTAGGAGTGAGTATGCTCTCTTGCTCAGCGTCTGCCACGACATTCCCTTTACCTTCAGTGTACTGAAGGTTGATGTCATAATCAGCCAGTAGCTCGACCCATCGTCGTTGTCTCAGGTTCAGCTCCTTCTGGGTCCAGATGTACTTCAGACTCTTATGGTCTGTCATAATCCGGACTGTGGCTCCATACAAGTAATGTCGCCAGATCTTCAAGGCGAAGACTATGGCGAGGAGCTCAAGGTCGTGTGTGGGGTAATTTTCTTCGTGTTTCTTCAGCTGTCGAGAAGCGTACGCTACCACTCTGTCATTCTGCATCAGTACCCCACCAATCCCTCTGCCTGTAGCATCACAATACACCTCGTATCCCTCGTTCCCCTCAGAAATCACTAATACTGGAGCTGTGGTCAAGGCGTCCTTCAGCGCCTGAAAGGAGACCTCATAAGCCTTTGTCCATACAAACGGGCTGTCCTTCTTCATCAAGGAGGTCAAGGGCTTGGCTAGTGTAGAGAAGTCCTTCACAAAGCGTCTATAGTAGTCAGCCAACCCAAAGAAACTCCTAACCTCTGTCACAGTGCGAGGTCTATGCCAGCTCTTCACTGCCTCAATTAGCTGGGTCTACTGAAACTCCCTCAGCTGAGATCACATGTCCAAGAAATGACACCTTGTCCAGCCAGAATTCACACTTGCTGAACTTGGCATATAGTTTCTTCTCTCTCAGAGTCTCCAAGGCTGTCCTCAAATGCTGCTCGTGTTCCTCCCGACTCTTGGAGAATATCAAGATGTCGTCTATGAACACGACTACTGACTTATCCAACTGGGCTTGGAAGACTCTCTGCATTAGATCCATAAATCTCGCGGGTGCATTGGTCAGTCCAAACGGCATCACTGTGAACTCGTAGTGGCCGTATCTAGTCCGAAAAGCCGTCTTCTCTATATCTGACTCAGCTACAGCTATCTGATGATATCCGGAACGCAGATCAATCTTGGAGAACACCTTAGCTCCCCTCAGCTGGTCGAACAAGTCATCGTTCCTGGGCAGTGGGTACTTGTTCTTGATCGTGACATTGTTCAGCTCCCTGTAGTCGATGAAGAGTCTCATGCTTCCGTCCTTCTTCTTGACGAAAAGCACTGGAGCACCCCAAGGTGAGACACTGGGTCTGATGAAACCCTTATCTAGTAGCTCCTGCAGCTGCTTCTTCAACTCACCCATCTCTGCAGGGCCCATCCGGTAGGGAGCCTTAGCAATCGGTCTCGTGCCAGGTATGAGGTTGATGTTGAATTCAACCTCTCTCAGTGGTGGTAGTCCAGGTAGCTCCTCTAGAAAAACGTCGGGGTACTCCGACACAATGGGAACATCGCTCTGGAACTTCGGGTCCGTCCTCAGATCTTAGGTATAACAGTAGTTGGCGGTAGCGCCCTTGGACACCTCCTTCATTAGGGATAAAGCTGATACAACCTTTATAGTCGGCTGTTTAGGTTGCATTCGGTATGACACTGTGATCCATGTAGCTGACTTCAGGAGGAGACGATGCTCTGCACAGTGTAGTCTACCTCAGTACCGCTGTAGCGTGTCTATGCCCGCAATTATGTCGAACCCCATGCAAGGGAAAACTATGGCATCCAGAAGGAAGTCTGCTCCCTTGATGTATATGCTCAAATTCTTGCACTGCTTACTACACTTGATCAGCTCTCTGGAACGCAGCAAGACTGAGCAGTCATGGATATCCTTTGTGGGAGCATTGATCTTAGCATGAAACACTTGTGATATGAAGGAGTGGGAGGCACCAGAATCAAACAGGACTGTGGCCTCCACTCCATTAACTAGGAACGTGCCTGAAATTATAGGATAGATTTTTAAGATTCGGGGTAAACGTTCCAAGGTAATTACTCAGGGTTAATGTTTATGCCTGTGATGACCATTCCATTGCTCTTTTCTTGAGCCTGGTTCAACACATTCAACCTGATCCCTGAGTTTCCAACCCCTACAATGAAGCAATAAAATTCTTAGAATTTCCATTCTTATTTAAAGCTTCATGAGCAACTTAAAATTTACAATGCTGAAACTGTAAAGTACAAGGCTAGGTCTGTCTAAAGGTTAGGTTTAGACTGCCCGGTTTCATATGGGTCTGGTTAATGATGGGTGTGGGGGCTGTGTTGGGCTTGATTCTCTTCACCCCATGGCAGATGAGTCTAGCTGCAGCACCAAAAATCAGTACATCACCCGACTTCAGGAGGATCTTGGTAGCAAGGTCCATCCTCCTTTGATCACCAAATAGGAACTCCGCATCATCTCCGAGCGATATGGACACCACTGGAACTCCCCTGGTGACGGACTCTAGCGATCCGTCCTTGTCTTGGTGCATCCCTAGCTTACCCTCCTTTCCATATAAGTTGATGATACACACATCGGAGGCTAGGTCTGGGACGGGCTCATCCTCCAATACTTGTGCTGCCTTAACTGCAGCTCTAATGATGGTTTGCAGTTCCTCCGGGATCGGCGGCACCTCCACCTCTTCATAGCTCTTGGTGGCGTGGTCCCACTTCTTACCTAGGCACATGATCTTCACCTTCATGGTTGAACCATTCTTGAAGGGAGGGGTGTAAAAATTTCTTTCCTTCACACCTAACTCCCTGATCTTGAGGATCAATGCATACTGGACTGCCGGGGTCAAGTACTCTCGTAGTAAGATCACCCCGGGTCTCAATACCTCACACTTCTCTGGTGGGTGTGGCTTGGCTTCAAAGGGGATGTTGGGTGTGGAAAATGGAAAAATAGGAAAGCAAATATCGAAAGCTAAATGGAAACAATAATTTGCCATTAAATAAATAAGTCACGGTTCACAACTGGTAATGAAAAGGTTCGAAGCAAAACAAAATAAAGGGTTTATAGTTCATTCCTTTTACATTGACAAAGAAAAACTAGCCAATGGAATGTAAAGAAAGTAAGAGTCTAAGCCTCTTCGTGAGGGAAGTAGTCCTCACCAGGTGAACTTGGGTCATCACTTGCTGCCTCGACGCGGTCCACCAGGTTAAGGATCGGTGTCTTGCCCGGCCTCTGGGGTAGTTCTGTCCTGGCCTCTATGGATGGCTCTGGGCAGGGCAGCTGGTAGATGGTCCAGCACCTCCTGTGCCACCTCGACCTCCTCCAGTAGTAGTAGCAGCTAGGGCTCTAGCAGTGGTCCCGGTGCGTGGCTTGTAGTTCCTGGAATCCGGGTTCAGGAAGCATTCGAACGATCTGTGCCCCTTCTTACCGTAGTGGTTGCAATCCACCAGGTTTCCCTTACAATCCTTGCCCGGGTGGTCCTTCTTGCACCACTTGTAAAAGTACTTTCTCGCAGGTTGGTTCCCTGTTTCAGTTTCAAGGTTAGTAATTGTGATAACAAAATGTAACCACATTGGAGATTCTAACTTATCTCATCCCTAAATGGCTGGGAGCGGAGTGGCTCAGCATCAGTATATGAGGGGACCATGGACTTCTCGTTCCTCCCCTTGTAGAACTTTCCCTTCCTCTCATAGTTCTGGGAAAAGTTCCCTCCATTTCCTCTTTCTCCATCCTTCTTCCTCTTGCCTAGCACAGAGTCCTGGTAGGCAATGGTGGTCTCGCAGTCATTCGTGTCATCCGCTAGCTCCTGTGGTGACAATATGTGTTAGTGGGGAAATCTTTGCGTACCAGAAATTCTAAATCATGTTCCATACCTGTAGGGTCATCCCTCTGGTTGAACCGATCATAGTCATGATCCTGAAGTTCAAGCCCGTGTGGAATTTGTCCACCAGATACCTCGGAGCGTAAGCTCCCTCTCCAATAACAGCGAGCAGCTCCACAAATTTATTATTGTACTCAGCAACAGAGGAAGTTCCTTTCTTCAACTACTCGAACTCGCTCCTCATCCTCTTCTGCAGGTAGGATGGATAGAACTTGGCTCTAAGGGCCACCAAGAAGGCTGGGAAGCCGAAGTTCGCCTGGGCAGTCAGCTCAGCTCTGGCGGTCTGCCACCATCGATGCGCGGGTCCCTGGAGAAAGTAGGCCGCTATGTCCACCTGGTGAGCCGCTGGAACGTGCAGAGAGGTGAAGGCCTTCTGCATCTCGTCGATGTATCTCTCTAAGGTATTCGGTTCTGGCTAGCCTTCGTAGACTGGGGGACGAAGGTCGTTGACTGCCTTCAGCCAGTTGAACTCCCAGGGACCATTAGGTGGTGGCGGTGGTGGCTGTGGGATCTGAGACTGCTGCTGAGCTAATGCAGCCGTCACAATCTGCGCTATGACCTCTGGGGTGACATCGTCGGGTCCATAGCCTCCTGAGGGACCAGCTCCTCTTCCTCCTCTTCGAGACATCTCGCTGGTATGATGGTTTTGTTACTCAGAAGTCGTATTGTTGAGTCTAAATATCTATGTAGTAAAATATGAAATATTTATAACGTCCTAAGGACGGTTCAGAGGTACGTGAAGTAAAGCGTAAGTAGTAAAGTAAGTATGGGGTAAGGGTCACGCGCCTTTCTGAAATTCTCACTTCCCAATTCTATCCGAGTTCCCCAGTTTTAAGTGCACCTATAATCTAAGTATTTCACTCGGCTTGTTTTCTCGGGCTCAGAGCGTAACTACACTCTGATACCAATTTCTGTAACGCCCCTATTTAACATATTTATAGCGGAAATAAAATACTAAAGGTGTACAGACCAACGGGTTCCAAACACCCGGCACCAAACCTCACCAATTTACAACTTAAAGATTACAACTGTCACGATTTGAATCTCGAGAAAACTTAACAAAAATAAAACAGTAATAAAACACATAAACTCTCCAAAAAACCTAATCCCATCTCAAACACTCGTTCTCTTCGTGGCCACCTGTAAAATAACTCGTACCTGCAAGATAAAACCAAGCAGCCCACCCCGAGAGGGGTGGGTCAGTTCCCTGGAATGGAACTGGTACGATCCTCCAAAAACAAATTTATAATACAATTCTTAAATAAATAATAGCTTGAATACAATCACTTAACCCAAACAGAGGAACAAGGCATTTCACAAATCACCAAGTCAAGATAACCAGTTGTGAAAGTAATACTTAAGAGAAAGTCAAAGTTAGTCAATCAGAAGATTCACACCATAAGTTAGTGTACATCCATTGTTTATGATAGATTCAGTTTCAGTTAGGAATAGGAAGACCCAAGTAGTCACAAAGACTAGGAACGAAAGAAGAGATCCAAGAACCCATAACTCAAGAGTGGAAACAAATCAACTGGGAGAGATGGCCCCCACCGCCAAGTACGTCCTTTTAGGACAGGGGATATACAACCCCTCACTGTTTCCTACGTTCCTTTTGGGACAGGGGATATACAGCCCCTCACTGTTACCATTGAAGACGCGAGCACGGCGAAACAACAAGACCAAGCTCATGGATGAAACAATATCCAGAGTCAAAAGAAGAATTTACCAAAATTGACCTTCTCCACATTCCCACTAGATCACTAACTACCCAGAGCAATACCAAAACACTCAGTCCTACAGAGTGCAGAAGCGTAAACCCTAAGCAGCTAATGTCTAACGGAACAACCAAATAGAAGGAACCAATACCCATGTAAGTTTCACATTCAAGGCTCAGTTAGTCACACAAGCTGAGTTAGTCACACAACCATTTCCTTTTTGAAATTCCACTAAAGCTCAGTTAGTGTTTGTCACAACATCCCTTAAGTCTTGTTAGCAAAGCATAAGAGTACGAGAAATCGTACCTGGTATGTGAAGCACAGTAATTAACTCGAATGAGTGATTCCCCAATAGTAACCTAAAATTAAGGTGTTCCAAATGTTGATTAGTTAACGGACTTATAAACTAAACAACCTTCTATCCTTACTGATTTATAGTTGCAGGTATAGCATTATTCTCTCACAAGGATTTGGGCTAGGTTTTGTTAATTAAATCTTTTGTTAGGCCCATTCCGTTTAAACTGGAACGATTTAGGATTTAACCCCGAGGGTGGCCCAACCTCTCTTTGAATTGTTTAAGTGGGCTTTTGGAGTTCATAGACTTGGGCTTAGTGAGTTAACCCAAGACCATATTACGTTTATGTTGTGTAAATAAACTCTTAAGTTATTAATGACTATTTAATTACACACCGATTAAAATCCTAAGGTTTAATTTATATATTCTTCTTATTATACCTATCACAAGGAATGTTATTCCTTCATCCATTGTAATGTACTTATAAACATATATATATATATATTTATGTATTAAGATTTATCCATAACATTTTTAAGAAATTTTATTGTATTTAATTATGTTTAATAACTTTTAGGCATATCTCGAA
Source organism: Limonium bicolor (assembly GCA_023374045.1). Classification (NCBI taxonomy): domain Eukaryota; kingdom Viridiplantae; phylum Streptophyta; class Magnoliopsida; order Caryophyllales; family Plumbaginaceae; genus Limonium; species Limonium bicolor. The sequence continues at coordinate 51,870,620 of CM041776.1, forward strand.
CCGATATATGGTTACTAAACAAAGTATTTTCCCCTTATTTATTTAATATTTATACGTACGTACCTGTATTAGAATTTATTTAAGACATCCCCTATGTAGCTTATTGTATTTAAATTATCTTTATTACTTCAACATTTATCTACATACCATGTATGTTTTATAAGGTATTTCTTCTACTACATCTTAGAATACTAGCTCCTATAATATTTAGTTAATATAAGTGTTGATTTATTAGCCCCCTGTTTTACCCTAAGTCACTATTTTATTCCCTTTTTATATATGTGTAAATATATATATTTTCCTTAGTTTTAATTAAGAATATTAACTCCCATATAATATAATAAATAAGATGTAGAATAATTAAGTTCCTTGATTTAACATAAGTTTCTATTTTAATTCTCCCATATAAGTATATATACATATATGTAAATAATTTCACTTCTCTTAAAAGCTAATACCCAAAACATTTATAAACATACTATTATAAAATGTTAATTTAGTTTTCCCTATATTTCCCAGCTTAAAAAGTTTATTAACAAACCATACTTTAATTTTTGTTACATTAAAAAACCTTATATTATAAGTTATTCTTAAGAAAATTCATAAACTCAATTTTCAAACCCATTTACCATTGTCCAAAAATTCCCAAATTAAATATATAGTTGCTATAACATTTTAGACATATTATAAAATTTTTATTTCATAAAAATAACTTTTTTTATTTAACCAAATAATTCCATAATACCCGTAACTTGCAAAAATCATAACTTACGTTTAAAAACTCCAAAACCATATTAATTTACAGCAAAATAAACTAGGTTTTATAAGTAATTTATGGTTAAAATTTCAAGTCAATACACATTCGGGAAGGTATTTAAATTAATTCAACAAGTTAGGGTTTAATTCTGGAAATATTAAAACTCATAACCAACTTAAACTCCCCAGATCTAATCTCGGCTGTCCGTTTCTAAAACATACGATCGGACGGCCACTGATCTTGAGTTCATCCCCAATCCCCCAGCGATTACCGAGTACTAAATTGCGAATTCCTCAAAATCTACAGAACCAAATTCGATGATTTTTGTTTCTATGGTTTCGAAATTCAATCCCGGTTCTAATGATACCAATTCGCTAGCTAACATGCAGAATTCAGTGGTTTTTGTAACACCCCATCCAACAACAAACACTTAACAACATTCTGCAGCGGAAAATATACTACCTCACATTACTTAACTCGTTGATGTTACACGCCGTTAACCACCCACGTGGTTAACATGGCTATTATATAAACATTGTACCGGTCTGATGGACTAGATTCCCGAGCGACTACACATTATTATCCCTTTCCATTAACAACAGAAACAACTTACACTTTCCAACTGTACCGAGTATTTACAAGCTGATGCCGATAACAATCTCAATCTTACTACACCTACTGTATATATACAACTTAAATTATTACCCATGTACAACGACTACCCCGTCCTACTCTCGAACGGCTTCCAGCTCTTCGTACCTGAAACAGGAAAAGAAAAGAAAGGGTGGCCCCCAAGGGGCTCAGCACCTTTGCTGGTATGGTAATCCCGCAGCCCACATGCTACCGGGCCACGCACAACTAATTGTCGTCTTAGCATGCGGTTGATTATATTTAAATCATGCATGTAACTATAAACACACAACACATAACATTTCGCCTCAATGGGCTCAACAAACAGATAACATATCCATACTTGATAGGTCACTCATGGTATTCTTTAACCCTAGAGTGTTTCTCCTCTAATGGAGCTACTTCCTTAATAGACGACACTTACCCATTAATTGGGTTATCCTTAACGCCTCTTATCACAACTGGGATTCATATCCATGATCCACACACTCCACATCTTACAACATATAGCATACATCACATAACGACATATAACAACACTTTTCACGTATCAGCGTACACATGATAACATCGTAATAGAAATTGCATTACATCAACAACACATAATATAACGGGAACAGTTCTCTTAGGAACCGACCCAAACATAGTTAATTCACTGGTGAGCCTAGAGAATGATGTCACCCTCATGGTAAGCTCGTTATACAACAACAACACTCATTACCGTCCTAATAGTTGGACGAGTAACTTAAGTTAAGATGGTTCGGGTTTGGTGGCCCGAACACACCACACAAACACATGTTCCCCCTAAACCGATCATAAGTCAGAATAGCTAAGCTTTGGAATAAGCTAATGGGAGATCATAACCCGTGAGGGAAACAACCATAACAGAGAGAAGGGTAAGGCTAAGAAGGATACCCACTCCCAAACAACGCGTGACCGGCCAAACCGGATTCCTCACCACTGTTAGTACATACTTTTTGTTATTAGTTAGAACCCCACTATGGAGTCTATCACATCTACACACCATACAGTATTACAACTAGGTTAAACACACAAGGGAGATCCCTACATTCACATACACATATCACACAATTAACACACGCATAGCCAAGGTTAGAACGTCCCATGGTTCGGGTCGTTTAATCCGAATACCGAACTCTCATGTGATCCTAGACTCAGTTAACTAAGGTTAACACTTCCGAGGTTAAATGGTATCGGAGTTGAACACGCCATATAAATGAATTATTGTAAACTCATTACATGTTTTATCTTACAACGTGGCAAACATACAGAAAAACACATTGGCATACAAGCCGGTGTAATCCGGTAGGACACAGGTTGCAAGAAAACCATACCTGTCACCGGAGTCCACTTTATCGTGTCCACTTATGTTCCTCGAGCAAATCCTCGAACAACTGATAACATTACATGTATTTTTATTAACATCGGGGTATCATGATTGTTTAAAGTCTAATGCTTATAACTTTTCCCCGTTAACTCAGTTACATAACTTCACTTTTTAACTTGTTTTACTTTTACATTTTAATACATCTTTTCCCCCACTAAATTGTCATTATAACTCACCTAACATGTCTTAAACAACCTTATAACATCATTACTAATCAATCCCCATCATTACATATCATTTTATAACCTTAAACAATGTTTTTGGTCCGACCGACCTTACCGACCGACCTTACACAAGGTCGGTCCATTCCAGAACACATTACCGTCAAAAATTCTACTTCGACCGACCTTGTAAGTTCGGTAGCATGTTCGGTCCATTCCCGAGAGTTTCTTCCCTTTGAAAATTCAGGCCCGACCGAACTTGCCAAGTCCGGTCCCATGTTCGGTCAATTCCAGAAACTTAATTCGTACACAAAATACAAGCCCGACCGACCTTGCAAGTCCGGTCCCCAAGGTCGGTCCATTCCAGAAACTAATTCTCGCAGGGTAAACTGGGCTCGACCGACCTTGGCAAGTTCGGTCGCAAGGTCGGTCTGCTCCAGACCCTTATTTTTCCATTGCCCATTTAACTCCAAACTTTTCCTCAAGCCTCCTAATGTGTTCTAACATCATTTGGCACATCAAACACCTTTAGCCATGTACTAAACTCTTTGAATCACACACCAAAACCATCTTATCATTCACAAATTTCTTACAAAATTCTTAGCACTTGGAATGTTTTCTCCTTAAGATTTCTAAGTGGTATTTCACCAATAATGACCACTATACCAAGGTGTTTCCTCTACACCTTAACATCACCTCTCAAACTTCTTTTCTTACTAACTAAATCTCCTTTTTCACATCTTACCTAAACATCATTTCTTCCTTGTACATCAACATTCCTAAACCTTAAATAAACTTCTCCAAGACTTTAATACATTCTCAAAAACACATATTGAATTCCTTGAACTTCCAAGATAATACCTAAATCCTTGTATCACTCTAAATCACCTTAATACATATTTTCTTCCCTAGTAAAACACTTGTTCACCTTTAACACTCCCTAGATCACCAAAACTTATTGAAACACTTAGAACTTCTTACACATTTTCCAAATTTTGCCATAGCTTCTCTTGTATATACTCACATCCAAACACTTAGGTTTTTACCTTATTTCATTCAAGAACACCTAAAATCCATCAAGAGTATTCTCACACACAAAACTTCACCAAATTTACACTACATCACAATATAGTGCATAAACTTAATTGCCTGGCACTTAGGCCCTTAAATAACATGGCTCTTAGGCCCTTAAATAACATAAACCTTAAACACTGAATTTCCCACATAAATAATGCCTTTGACCTGCAAATACACCCAACAATACATATGCCCTTAATAAACTCCTTGAGAGCATTTTACTAGCACATTTGCCATTGGCTCCATAGGTATTTATTAAGCAAATCAAGCTCATTTTCCTAAGGCATAAATTACATTAGGTTAGCACATTTACCTCTTTTCCTCACAAACTTCTTTCTTGTTTCCTTGACTAAATTGGCAAGGCTTTTGGTTGCTTGTCAACTTCTAAACATTATACAAATAATGTAATGAGTATACAAGCTTTAAGCTTCATGTCATTGTAAACCCTAGTTACATATATTATCTTATAATTTTCAACAACAAAACTAGTCTGTAATTTTGATATGCGTAACTTTTATAAACAACATAAGATAAATTTTGATCAAATGGTTTAAATTGTTGAACAAATGGCTGAAAATTTTGAACAAATTGTTGAAAAATGTTGAACAAATGGTTGAAAATGTTGAACAAATGGTTTAAAATGTTGCCCAAATGTTTGAAAATGTTGAACAAGTGGTTTAAAATGCTAAACACCGTGTATTACTAATATGAACATGTAACTGATGTTTAAAAATGACAAAATAATGTTGATACTATTTTATTATAAAATTTCTGATAAACAACTAGTATCACGTTTTTGAACTGTTTATAAAAAAATTGAACATATGGTTCAAAAGATTGAACAATTAATTTTATATTTGTAAACATGAACCGTGACTGTTAAAAAAAGGAACAACAAAACTTTTTTTTAACAAAGTGTGTTACAAGTTTACCATGTATCTTTAAATTTTTAACATGGTAATCCAATTTCAAAATTATAAATTGTACTGATATTATTTTATTATATAATTATCCATGAACAACTAGATTGGAATTTTAATTTGAGCAAATTCTAGAAACTACATGAAATAAATTTTGAAAAAATGGTTTAAAATGTTGAACAACATGCATTGCTAATATGAATATGCAACTCATGTTCAAAAAATGGCAAAAGAAATATAAATGGTATAATTATATTGATATTGTTTTATAAATTTTTGGATGAACAACTAGTATCAAATTTGTGAACAAATTGTAAAAAAAATTGAACATATGGTTCAAAAGATTGAACAATTAATTTTATATTTTTGAACATAAACGTTCACATTAAAAATGTGAAGTAACTATTGAACAAAGTGTGTTAAAACTTGAACAAGTAATACATAGTATCTGAGCACAAACTTGAAAGTTTTTAAAAAAGTAATCCAAATTTAAACAGAGAATTAAATTGTATTAACATATTTTTCTCACCGGCGGCCAATTGGTTGAAAATGAAAGTAATGTGAGATAAGTAAAATCGGTTGTGTACTGGTAAAAAAATGAAGAGATCAATGGTTATATATCTTAGAGTAAATTACTCAGAACCCCCTCGAGGATTATTACAGTTAACCCCCTTGTGTTTATCATAATTATTGGTAACCACCTCAAGGTTAAGGTATCTTTGACTACGAGCCCCCGAACTATAACTTTGTTATCAGGAAGTTAACTACGTGTTGACCTATCAGCTTAATCACATTAATAATGCCAAGTTAACTGTAATTATGTTAAACACAAGGGGGCTCATAGTCAAAGACCTTAAACTCGAGGTGGTTAACAGTAATTATGTTAAACACAAGGGGGTTAACTGTAATATCCTAAATCCTCAAGAGGGATCTGATTAATTTACTCTATATCTTATGTGTGGTTATGATATTGAGAGGTTTCCATGGTTCTTCATCATTCAATTTCGTTGATTTATTCATCGATGTCAGTAGCGAAAATTTATGGAATGATTTTAGTTTAATTTGAACTGACAAAGAGTAGAGGAGAAAAAAAGAAAGAGAAGAAGAACGATGATAATTGCAACAAGAACGAAGAGAAAAAGAAAGAGAAGAACGGTGATAATTGCGACAAGACCATATTTGTAGATTTTTAAGAGAGATGAATCTTTTAAAATTGTTAATTGTTGAAATAATTTCTAAATTAATGAAGAAGTTAAAATGATTTGTTTAATATAATTTTAAAGAACAAAATATAAAAACAAAAACTGTCATATAATGGAGATGCCACGTCAGCGATAGTTGTATAGGGGGTGATAAATGAACGCGAATTCGAAGGTGGAGGTTGTGCCACCTTGTAATATGGAGATGGCTAATTTTGGTATTTTGTCCTGCCACATGTCAACCTTCTATTGGAGGAAAATAAAGCAAAAAGAAAAAAAGAGAGAATAAGAGGGAAAGTCACGTAGAGGGGGAGAGGAGTAGGTGAGTAGGAGAGAGAAAAACACTTTTTTTAAAAAATGTCATAACTTATAAAATATAAGTGTAAAAATTAAAAAAATTATACCATTGTTTATCATTTTTTGTGCTCTTCAAAACAAGATGTATCATGGATATGTTTTGATAAATTTTTTACTTTTCATTTTTTGTATGTACATATTTTTTAAGATTCATTGTGAATCTTAAGTTCAATAAAAGTGAATCAAAGGTTGTTACAACGTGAGTCAAAGGTTGTGAAAAAGTGAATCAGGGAGTTGCTTAAAAGTGAATATGAGTTTAAAAAAAGCAAACCTCATAAACAGAGATTGTTTAACTAAAGTGATTCTGATTGTTTGACTAGTGTGAATCAGAGGTTTAATGAAATACCCCAAACCTTAATATATTGTTTAAACACTTAAATATGGTATATTAAGACTAAAAAGAGTCTTAGAAACATTAGTAAACAAATTTAAACAAAAGAAAACACAAGATGTGCTTTAAGGTCAATAAAGGCCAAAATGTGCTCTAAGCTTGGGGTAAGCTTGTTTAAGACCTAATGAACTTACCAAGATCTTAATTATATGCTAATGAACATATTAAACCAATTACCAAAGAAAACCAAGCTTGAAAACAAGTTTAAACACAAAATGTGCTTTAAGGAGTCTTAAAGCACATTTTTGAAAAATTGTCTTGTAAATGAGTTTTGAATGGCTAAATGTCCATCATTACTCTTTAATTAACATGTGTACTATATAGTATCACATTTGGAAGTCTATATCAATGGGAAATCAAAAATTTCACTTCTATGTGCCTTGTTTTCATGAATAGTGATTTTTATAAGCTATTTTGTAACATATGTTGTATAAGTAATTAAATTGACAAATAAAGACTATAATACCCTCATACTACTATTGGGGGCCGGTTTTTAAGGTTGGTGACACACCACCCTTGTTATCTTGTTAAGAAAATAAAGAAGACTACTTAAGTACCTTTTTACTTTATAAAGCATAAATATCTTCAAAAGCAAATTCTATCTCACTCTCTCATTTCTTTCCTTCATTTCCCACGGTTCCAAACACCATCTTCAACCTCTCTTCTTCATTCTCTCACGGTTTGCAATAGTACACACCACCATCTCCATCTTTGATCTCTTGTAAAATCTAGCTCACTTGTCCAAATCAAAAACAAACACCACCAATCTCTTCCTCTCATCAAGCTCTTCATTTCTATCTTATTAAAATTCCAAGACCACCATTTTGGTGCCATGGAGTTCCACCATTGAAGGAGCTTGAGTTTGTATTTTTACATATTGTTACTCTCCTTTGCTTCTAGGTAAGGAATCTTAAATAAAAACTTCATTTCCTTCATGTTTTTGTTGTGACCGAAAATACCTATTGAAGGAGCTCTTTGTGTGACCTTGTTCTAGCTTCATTCCAACTCTTCATGGACTAGGTGGAGTCCTCTTGTTAGATATTCAAACTCTCTTCAAAGATCAAGGTAAAACAACTACATTAATGTTTTTGAAACAATGTAAAATTAGGGTTTACAATGAGATGAAGCTTATAGCTTGAATACTCATTATAATGTTTGTATATTGTTTAGAACTTGACAAAGAATCAAATACCTCACCGGTTTTTAAAGTAAACAAGAAAGAAGTTGTTTGGAAAAGAGGTAAATCTACTAACCTAATGTTGTTTAAATGCCTTAGGAGAAATGAGCTTATAATGCTTGTTAAAACTACCTAAAGAGCAAATGGTGAATGACTTAGTAAAGTGTTCTCAAGAGCTTAGTAAAAGGCATATGTGTTTTTGAGTGTATTTGCAGGTCAAAGGCAAATATATTGTGGAAATTCAGTGTTTATGATTTATGCATCTTAAGGGCCTAAGAGCCATGTCATAAGGGCCATGTCATTTAGGCCTAATGCATGCACTAAATTATGCACTATATTGTGACGTGGTGCTATATGAGTGAAGTTTGTGTATAAGAAAGTGCTTGATGGATTTTTAGTGTTCTTGGTTGTTTGTTGGTGAAAACAATATGTTTTGGTTTAGTAATGTTCTAGGAGAACCTATGTCGAAATTTAGGTAAGAAGCAAGAAGTTCTAAGTGTTTACATGAGGTTTGGTGAATTAGAGGTGTTAGGAAATGACTAGGTGTTTTATAAGAGAAGATATAATGTCTTAAGTGTTCTAGAGTGTAACAACGACTTAGGCATGAGCTTGAGGTTTTAGTATGTACCAAAGTCATTTTGGACTTAGGTAAAGACTTAGGCAAACTTTGGTAAAATAAGGAGAAAGTGTAAACTTGGAAAAGAATTTCAAGAATGACATAAGGAGTTAGTTGTGAGAAATAATGCTTAAGAGATGATGTTAAGATGAGGAGAAAGCATTTTGGGATAGTAGTTATCATAGGTGAGAACACCATTTAGAAACCTAGTATAAAATGTTGTAAGTGTTAAGGAATTTTACAAGGAAATAAGTAAAGGCTTAAGGAATTAGAAAATGAGTTTCATGGATGTTGTATGTGGATATAAGGGTACCAAATGTTGTTAGGAAACATTAAGAGGCTTTAGGAGAAGTTTGGTGAAGATTTGACAAAGTTTGGGTAAGTTTAGAGGACGTCCGACCCAGGGGTCCGACCCAAGTTTGGGTCGGACAGCCTCTGTTAGACGTCAGGAAATTGTTCTGGAATGGTCCGACCCAGAAGGGTGGGTCGGACATGGGTCGGACGGTCATGTTTCAAAGGAGGGAAAATGTTCTGGAATGGTCCGACCCAGTCGAGTGAGTCGGACGTGGGTCGGACGGGCATGTTTGTAAGGCGGTAAAATGTTCTGTAATGGTCCGACCCAGAAGGGTGGGTCGGACATGGGTCGGACATGTATGTTCTGAGGTCGATGAAGTTCTCTAGAATGGTCCGACCCAGAAGGTTGGGTCGGACATGGGTCGGACAAGGTAAGGTTCTTCAGACCCGAAAACCACTGGAAGGGTCCGACCCAGTTGTGGGTCGGACGGTGGGTCGGACATACCAAAACTTAAAAAAAAAAACAGAAAAGAATGTGACTTATGTAGTTAACCCTAGGGTGTATAATGAAGGTAACCTAGGGTAAGTTAGACATTTAAACATGTCAAATAATCATGTTAAACACTTAGTAAATTTGGAGGTTAAGTAAGTTAATTAACCGACATTCTTGAATCATGTATAGGAGTGACCTACGGTGGAAACAAATCAAGGCAAGGACCAAGGTATGGTTTTCTTGCAGTCTGTTGTCTACCGGTTTACACCGGCTTGTGTGTTGTATGTTTTTCTGTGTGTTTATGACGTTATAAGATTAAACATGTAATGAGTTTACAGTTGTTCATATATTGTGATGCTATGATGTGACTCATTTCCCTTGTGTGTGTCTAACATGACTTACCACTTATTGTGTATTGGTTGTTAAGTTCCACCATGAACTTCTAACAAGTGTTAACTGGGAAGTGAGGAATCCGGTTGTCCGGTCATGCATGTAAGTTAAGAGTAGATATCTGAATCAGATTCGACTCTTATGTTGTTAAGATTGTTCTCCTTAACTTGGCGTTCGATCTCCCGCTAGCTTCCTCCAAAGCTTACCTATTCTGACTTATGATCGGTTTAGTGGGAACATGTGTTTGTGTGGTGTGTTCGGGTCACTAAATCCGAACCATCTGTGACTTAAGTTACTCGTTCGACTAACAGAACGGTAATGAGTGTGTTAACGAGCTTAACATGAGGGTGAATCATTCTCTAGGCTCTTGTGTTATTTGACCCTGTGGTTTGTTATTGTGGAACGAAGATCCACTGTGTATGTGATGTTGTGCTGTGCACTATTGATGCTATGCCACATGTTATGTTATGTTATGTATATAAATGAATGCCATGTTATCATGACAATTAGTTGCGCGTATCCCGGTAGCCGATGGGCTGCGCGTTAACCATACCAGCCAAGGGTTGCTGACCCCCTCGGGGGATCCATATTTCTCTTACTGCAGGATGAGGATCGAAGAAGCGGAGTGGCTCTAGATCCTAGGATGTGGTTTACTTTGAGTACTTTTGGATGTTGGCCCGGGATGCGCCTGTGCTCCCGTGGCGTGATATATATTTGGTTGTGACAGTTAACAGTGATGTGATACAGTGAAGGATATGTAAACACTCGGTATTGTTTATGTATATATGGTTATAGTTTATGCTCGGGAGTCTGATCATCAGACCGGTACAATTGTATTTATTCAGCCTTGTTAACCACGTGGGTGGTTGACGGCGTTGTAGCACCATTCGTTAGTTACTGTTTAGTTGTTTATTTCCGCTGCGATTTCATTTAGTGTTATGTGCGTAGTAGGGTGTTACAAAAAGTGGTATCAGAGCGAAGTATCGCTCTGATGACTAGAATACCGAGCTTAGGGATATACCGAGTTAGGAAACCTAACTACAGTTACTTCAGTGAACATTATGGAAAGGTTAACCACTAACTAAGTGTGGAGATACCTTATTGTCGGGAAGCGTTACAACCGTTGGACCGATAAGTGTGCAAGCATATTGCTAATGAATATTCATGTGAATACAGATGGCAGGTAGACCGCGAGGTAGAGGCCGCGGAAGCGGTACTGGTGATACGGGTGACCAGGGAGAACACTACGGCTCAGGTTATGGCTGAGGCTGTAGCAGCCGCTGTAGCCCAAATGGTACCCCAGCTTGTAGCTGCGATTCAGCAGGGGCAGATGCCCGGAGTTCAACCACCACCGCCACCGCCACGAGAGACCAACTGGGTCAAGGCATTGGCAGACTTGAGACCCCCTTCATTTCATGGGGAGACCGACCCATGTAAGCTGGAGGCGTACATCTCCGAGTTGGAGACCGCCTACGAGACCTTGGCTGTACCTGCAGAGGCTAAGGTCCGTCTTGCCGCTTATACCTGAAGGGTTGGCACAGAACTGGTGGAAGCTTGTGAGAGACGACCGGATGGCGGATCCTCGGTTTGGATGGAGGGAGTACACGGCTCTGCTGCGAGCCAAATACTACCCTGTGCACGTTCAAGAGGCCAAGCGCCTGGAGCTGGATAGTCTGAGGCAGGGGGACAAGGTGTCGGTGATGAGTATTACACTGCATTCACGGCCTTATCCACCTGTACCGGACTGGGATACTCGAAACCGGGTGCTGGTAAACCGTTTCTACAACGGTCTCAGCCACCGTCTTCGCTATGGGATGGGGCCAGCTGAGTATACTACCTTGCAGGTAATTTAAATAAAGAGTGATGTGAATATGTATGTAGTCTACAAGTGAGTATTAATGTGAGTATGTATTGCGGGGCATGACTGACATCCTAAATTCAGGAGTGCTATCATGCCGCTGCTAAGGTGGAGATCACCGTCCGTCTGAGGGACGAGGAGAATGCGCACAAGCGCAAGGCCACGAGCGAGGGCCAGAGTCCGCAGGGGTACGGGGGGGAGGAAAGAAGAAGAAGAAACCTTATCCCCAGCCCCAGAAGAGTCAGCACCAGGGTGACAAGGGCCAAGCCCAAACCAACCACAGCTGAGGAGCCACTGAAGCTCACATATGCTTATGCGGCGAAACCCCTACGCTCTTACCCACCTAAGGGTAATTATTTAATTGTGTGATAAGTTGAAGTGTATGTTGATAAGTTGTGAGACAAAGTATTGATGTATTGTGATAGCAGCTAGCACGGGCTCTGGACCGGAGCGCCACTATTATGTAAGTGGTGCAATGGAGACCACCCCGGCAAGGACTGCAAGGGAAATGAGGTGCAGTGTCGTTACTACGAGAAGTGGGGCACCGTGACCACGAGTGTTACCGGAACCCCAACAGCAGAGTCAACAAGCCCAGGGGGCAGTGGAAGGGTAAGGCCACAGCAGCTATTGATGGCCCGAAGACGGCTAACCAGCCACCCACAGATCAGAGGCACACTGATTCCCAGAAGGGGAAGGGGTCGGGACCTAGCAAGGCCGCCCTGAATGTGGTGGACCGGTCAGAGGCGCCAGGGCCCTCTTCTAGACCAGGTACCGCCTAAACTGTGAATGTAATAAGTGATTGCATACCGCATTTCATGCTGTGTGTATTAATGAGTCCAAGTGTATTATCATGTGAGTAAGGAGTTAAAGTATAGTGTGAAAGACACCTAATTAGATAATTCTAAACTTAAAGGAACCTTCAATATATGTTATCCAATCCCACCCACATCAAACCCCGAAGAAACCACCATCAATATTACCGACTTTCCAATGGAGCAATGTCAGGTTATCCAGCCAGGTATGATACTCTAAATGGATACCTGACACCGGAAGCACAAATCCATGTCATCAGATGATGCGACGAACTTGGAGCTAAACCTGGAGGTTTCTACACACCCGAATACCTGAACGGATCAAGAATGCAATTGAAGATGATGTGCATGGGTAAGGACTGGAACCCTTACACCAAGTCATATCAAGAAGTGCGACTGAAGATGGAGCAACAGTACCAAGTATACCTGAGGAGTTCGTGCGGTCGTTAATCACGCCGTGGGAATTGCTCAACAAGTTGAAACGGATTCAATTCCAGATGTGAAAACAGATTTGTGTATTGTGAACTTCTACCAGAAAGGTGGACGATTAGGTTTACACCAAGATAAGGACGAGTCACCCGAGTCTCTATGTAAGGAGTACCCGTGGTGTCTTGGTCCATTGGTGATACCGCAGTGTTTGTGTATGGCGAGCAGAAGCGTGCTGATCTCGCAAGGAAGTTAATACTAAAGTCAGGAGATGTGTTAGTCATGGGTGGGCAGTCAAGGATGCTATACCATGGCATCAGGAAGATCAAACTGAATACCGCACCGTCGGCAGTGATCAATGCCACACACATGAAACCGGAGTTTGAATTGACCTTCAGACAGTTTTAAAGCCTTGTATAATTCTGTAAGTGTTAAGCCAGTATATGTTAAGGAAGTTACGTATGTTAAGTTATGTCAACCGTGTAAACCAACAATGTTGTAAAGAGAATGTGTTAATGAATAAAGTGGAGTTATGAAGTATATCAACCGTGTTGTTACCCAGTACTTATTAGTTTGCCAATGAATAGCTGCACTCGGAACGGGAGGTACACTGAGTGTCTGCAATGAGGCAGAAGCCGGCAAGAGCGGCACAATCCTCACCGGTACCTTTCCAGTGAATGGCGTGGATGCATCGATCTTGTTCGACTCTGGAGCCTCACAACTTTATTTCGCTATCTTTTGCGAAGAGGCTGGGGTTAGATGGTGATGAGATGCCAGATTTCTTGGTCACTCTCCCATCGAAAGAGCAGATCAGGTGTACCCGCTACCACGAGATGATGTTGTAAGAATCAGAGGTGAAGAGTTTCCGATCGACTTGATAGAGTCGACGGACTTGGATTTGATGTGATTGTCGGGATGAACTGGTTGGAGCGGTACAAGGGCAGAATCCTATGTGCCGAGCATCGACGCTTCTTCGGAGTCCATCTGGGTTTACCATATCATACCGCCAGAGGCCCAGGGAGCCTTCGACACAGATCATCACCGCCATGGCCATGTATCGTGAGTTACAACGAGGGAGTGATGTATACCTCTGCTATGTCCAGGACATAGAGAGAGACCCAGAGTTGAGTTTGATGTGCCGGTAGTGTCGGAGTTTCCTGATGTATTTCCTAAGGAAACTGCCGGGCATGCCGCCAGCACGAGAGGTTGAGTTTGAGAGTGACTTAGTTCGGCACTGGACCCATTGCGAAAGCACCTTATCGTATGGCTCCAGCAGAGATGACAGAGCTCAAGGAGCAGCTGAGAGACCTACTTGACAAGGGCTTATCCACCTAGTGTTTCACCATGGGGAGCGCCGGTCCTCTTCGTGAAGAAGAAGGACGGTAGCCTCCGCCTGTGTATTGTATCGGGAGCTGAATGCTGTTACGGTGAAGAACCGTTACCCTTTACCACGCATCGACGACCTATTTGATCAGTTGAGGGGAGCATCAGTATTCTCCAAGATAGATCTACGTTCGGATACCATCAGATTGCCATCCGTGATAGTGATATCGAAAAGACAGCATTCAGAACTAGGTATGGGCATATGAGTTCACAGTTATGCCGTTTGGCTTATCAAATGCACCAGCAAAGTTCATGGACTTAATGAACCGCTTGTTCCAAGATCAGTTGGACAAGTCTGTGGTAGTCTTCATCGATGATATCTTGTGTATTCGAAATCAAAAGGTGAGCACGAAAGCCACCTGAGAAATGTATTACAAACATTGAGGAGGAATCAGTTGTATGCTAAGTTTTCGAAATGTGAATTTTGGTTGAACCAAGTGTCCTTTCTTGGACATGTGATTTCTGAGACCGGATCACTGTTGATCCGGCAAAGATAGATGTAGTGCGCACCGGCCTAGGCCAAAGACAGTTACCGATATCAGGAGCTTCCTGTCTGGCAGGTTATTATAGGAGGTTTGTGAAGGACTTCTCCAGTGTCTCGAAGCCGATGACTTCCTTAATGAAGAAGGATGCACCATTCTAGTGGACAGTCGACTGTGAGAGTTCTTTCACGAGTCTCAAGGATGCTCTGACATCTGCACCAGTCTTGACTATACCAGACAGTTCAGATGGTTTTGAGGTCTACTGCGACGCATCAGGTAGAGGTATGGGTTGTGTATTGATGCAACACGGGAAGGTCGTAGCATACGCCTCCCGACAGCTGAAGAAGCATGAGGAAAACTACCCTACCCACGACTTAGAATTGGGTGCCATTGTCTTCGCATTGAAGATATGGCGACATTATTTGTATGGGGTAAGTGTGACAATCTATTCTGACCACAAAAGCTTAAAGTACTTGTTCACTCAGAAGGAGCTGAACATGAGGCAAAGAAGGTGGGTTGAATTTCTGAATGACTACGATATTAATATGCAATATAAAGAGGGTAAGGCAAATGTGGTAGCTGACGCATTGAGTCGCCGAGCACACTCTCTCCATTCACTAGTCTCTCATACTGGCTTGGTTGAAGAGGTGCGGAGTGCTCAGATGACGGATCAGTATATGCTGGAGATCCGGCAGAAGCTTATTGATGGCACATTCGAGGGTCAGAAGTACGACTTCAGATCCACGATGATGACCTGATTAGGCTGAATGGCCGATTGTGTATACCTAGGAGTAGCGCTGAGTTGAAGGAGCGCATATTGAGTGAATCCCATTGTTCTACTACTTCGATTCACCCCGGAGCTTCAAAGATGTATAAGGGTATGAAAAGATATTTTTGGTGGACTGGAATGAAAAAAGATGTAAGTGATTATGTGTTGAGGTGTCTCACTTGCGAGAAGGTCAAGTTTGAGCACCGACGGCCTGTGGTATGGTACAGCCAATGCCAGTGCCCGAGTGGAAGTTCCATGATTTCCATGGACTTCGTAGTAGGGCTTCCGCCTACAAGGGGAGGTCTGAATATGATATGGGTTGTTGTTGACCGACTGACCAAGGTGGCCCGATTCATTCCGATGAAGGACACCTGGAAAGTGGCAAGATTGGCAGAACTCTTTGATAAAGAAATTGTAAGACACCATGGTGTATCGAAAACGATTGTATCTGACAGAGATACCAGATTCTTATCCAGATATTGGAAGTCTACACGAGAGGCATTGGGTACTGAACTGAAATTGAGTACAGCGTTTCACCCACAGACCGATGGTCAGAGTGAGCGCACCATTCAGACACTTGAGGATATGCTACGTGCTTGTGCACTTGACTTTCAGACCAGCTGGATTGATAAGTTACATCTGGTCGAGTTTAGTTAAAACAACAGTTGTCATGCTTTGATCAAGATGTCTCCCTTCCAGGCCTTGTACGGTAGACCATGCCGCACGCCATTATGCTGGGATGAGTCGAGTGAGACGGTCATTATAGGACCAGAGTATCTTGAACAAGTTCAGGCAGAAGTTCGCCAGATCCGGGCTAACATGAAGGCAGCTCAGGATAGACAGAAGTCGTACGCAGATGTGCGCAGACGTGACCTGGAGTTCTCCGTGGGCGATCAGGTATTTTTGAGAGTATCCCCCATGAAGGGAGTATTTCGTTTTGGCCAAAAGGGCAAGTTGAGCCCAAAATATGTGGGGCCTTATGTTGTGACGGAGCGGATCGGCCCGGTAGCCTATAGACTAGATCTACCCGCCGAGCTGGGCAAGGTACATGATGTATTTCATGTGTCCCAGTTGTGAAGAAGTATATGTCTCATCCGTCTCATGTGCTTCAGCCTGAAAGGCTAACCTTAGAGCCGACCATGCGATCAGTGGAGACTCTGGTACGGATTCTGGATACTAAGACTCGAGACACTCGCCATAAGTCTGTGAGACTGGTGAAAGTTCTTTGGTCTAACCAGGACGTTGAGGAGGCCACTTGGGAGCTGGAAGATAAGATGAAGGCGAAGTACCCGTCATTGTTTACTTCTTAGTGCTTATGTGTATAGGGTATGGGGCGTACCCCTTTTTAAGGGGGGGTAGAGCCATTTCGGTTATGTGTGTACGACGTGTATTTGAATACATCGTCTATGTTATGTTGTTATGTTACAGACCATTGTGTCTGAATGATGTGGATGATGTTGTATGGACCTTGTGTCCAATGTTATGTACCCGATGTTAAGTTGTATGGACCTTGTGTCCAATGTTATGTAAGTGTGTTGTTAATGATGTATGGAAGTATTGTTTATAAGTATTTCCGTGTTCTAATATTTAGGATATGTGGAAGTATGAACTTTGAGGGCAAAGTTCTTTTAAGGGGGGTAGATTGAAATACCCCAAACCTTAATATATTGTTTAAACACTTAATTATGGTATATTAAGACTAAAAAGAGTCTTAGAAACATTAGTAAACAAATTTAAACAAAAGAAAACACAAGATGTGCTTTAAGGTCAATAAAGGCCAAAATGTGCTCTAAGCTTGGGGTAAGCTTGGTTAAGACCTAATGAACTTACCAAGATCTTAATTATATGCTAATGAACATATTAAACCAATTACCAAAGAAAACCAAGCTTGAAAACAAGTTTAAACACAAAATGTGCTTTAAGGAGTCTTAAAGCACATTTTTGAAAAATTGTCTTGTAAATGAGTTTCGAATGGCTAAATGTCCATCATTACTCTTTAATTAACATGTGTACTATATAGTATCACATTTGGAAGTCTATATCAATGGGAAATCAAAATTTCACTTCTATGTGCCTTGTTTCATGAATAGTGATTTTTAAAGCTATTTTGTAACATATGTTGTATAAGTAATTAAATTGACAAATAAAGACTATAATACCCTCATACTACTATTGGGGGCCGGTTTTTAAGGTTGGTGACACCACCCTTGTTATCTTGTTAAGAAAATAAAGAAGACTACTTAAGTACCTTTTTACTTTAAAAGCATAAATATCTTCAAAAGCAAATTCTATCTCACTCTCTCATTTCTTTCCTTCATTTCCCACGGTTCCAAACACATCTTCAACCTCTCTTCTTCATTCTCTCACGGTTTGCAATAGTACACACCACCATCTCCATCTTTGATCTCTTGTAAAATCTAGCTCACTTGTCCAAATCAAAAACAAACACCACCAATCTTTTCCTCTCATCAAGCTCTTCATTTCTATCTTCTTAAAATTCCAAGACCACCATTTCGGTGCCATGGAGTTCCACCATTAAGGAGCTTGAGCTTGTATTTTTACATATTGTTACTCTCCTTGCTTCTAGGTAAGGAATCTTAAATAAAAACTTCATTTCCTTCATGTTTTTGTTGTGACCGAAAATACCTATTGAAGGAGTTCTTTGTGTGACCTTGTTCGAGCTTCATTCCAACTCTTCATGGACTAGGTGGAGTCCTCTCTTGTTAGATATTCAAACTCTCTTCAAAGATCAAGGTAAAACAACTACATTAATGTTTTTGAACAATGTAAAATTAGGGTTTACAATGAGATGAAGCTTATAGCTTGAATACTCATTATAATGTTGTATTGTTTAGAACTTGACAAAGAATCAAATACCTCACCGGTTTTTAAAGGAAACAAGAAAGAAGTTGTTTGGAAAAGAGGTAAATCTACTAACCTAATGTTGTTTAAATGCCTTAGGAGAAATGAGCGTATAATGCTTGTTAAAACTACCTAAAGAGCAAATGGTGAATGACTTAGTAAAGTGTTCTCAAGAGCTTAGTAAAAGGCATATGTGTTGTTGAGTGTATTGGCAGGTCAAAGGCAAATATATTGTGGAAATTCAGTGTTTATGATTTATGCATCTTAAGGGCCTAAGAGCCATGTCATTTAAGGGCCTAAGTGCCATGCAATCTAAATTATGCACTATATTGTGACGTGGTGCTATATGAGTGAAGTTTGTGTATAAGAAAGTGCTTGATGGATTTTTAGTGTTCTTGGTTGTTTGTTGGTGAAAACAATATGTTTTGGTTTAGTAATGTTCTAGGAGAACCTATGTCGAAATTAGGTAAGAAGAAGAAGTTCTAAGTGTTTACATGAGGTTTGGTGAATTAGAGGTGTTAGGAAATGACTAGGTGTTTTATAGAGAGATATAATGTCTTAAGTGTTCTAGAGTGTAACAAGGACTTAGGCATGAGCTTGAGGTTTTAGTATGTACCAAAGTCATTTGGACTTAGGTAAAGACTTAGGCAAACTTTGGTAAAATAAGGAGAAAGTGTTAACTTGGAAAAGAATTTCAAGAATGACATAAGGAGTTAGTTGTGAGAAATAATGCTTAAGAGATGATGTTAAGATGAGGAGAAAGCATTTTGGGATAGTAGTTATCATAGGTGAGAAACACCATTTAGAAACCTAGTATAAAATGTTGTAAGTGTTAAGGAATTTTACAAGGAAATAAGTAAAGGCTTAAGGAATTAGAAAATGAGTTTCATGGATGTTGTATGTGGATATAAGGTACCAAATGTTGTTAGGAAACATTAAGAGGCTTTAGGAGAAGTTTGGTGAAGATTTGACAAAGTTTGGGTAAGTTTAGAGGACGTCCGACCCAGGGGTCCGACCCAAGTTTGGGTCGGACAGCCTCTGTTAGACGTCAGGAAATTGTTCTGGAATGGTCCAACCCAGAAGGGTGGGTCGGACATGGGTCGGACGGTCATGTTTCAAAGGAGGAAAATGTTCTGGAATGGTCCGACCCAGTCGAGTGAGTCGGACGTGGGTCGGACGGGCATGTTTTAAGGCGGTAAAATGTTCTGTAATGGTCCGACCCAGAAGGGTGGGTCGGACATGGGTCGGACATGTATGTTCTGAGGTCGATGAAGTTCTCTGGAATGGTCCGACCCAGAAGGTTGGGTCGGACATGGGTCAGACAAGGTAAGGTTCTTCAGACCCGAAAACCACTGGAAGGGTCCGACCCAGTTGTGGGTGACGGTGGGTCGGACATACCAAAACTTAAAAAAAAAACCAGAAAAGAATGTGACTTATGTAGTTAACCCTAGGGTGTATAATGACGGTAACCTAGGGTAAGTTAGACAGTTAAACATGTCAAATAATCATGTTAAACACTTAGTAAATTTGGAGGTTAAGTAAGTTAATTAACCGACATTCTTGAATCATGTATAGGAGTGACCTACGGTGGAAACAAATCAAGGCAAGGACCAAGGTATGGTTTTCTTGCAGTCTGTTGTCTACCGGTTTACACCGGCTTGTGTGTTGTATGTTTTTCTGTGTGTTTATGACGTTATAAGATTTAAACATGTAATGAGCTTACAGTTGTTCATATTATTGTGATGCTATGATGTGACTCATTTCCCTTGTGTGTGTCTAACATGACTTACCACTTATTGTGTATTGGTTGTTAAGTTCCACCATGAACTTCTAACAAGTGTTAACTGGGAAGTGAGGAATCCGGTTGTCCGGTCATGCATGTAAGTTAAGAGTAGATATCTGAATCAGATTCGATCTTATGTTGTTAAGATTGTTCTCCTTAACTTGGCGTTCGATCTCCCGCTAGCTTCCTCCAAAGCTTACCTATTCTGACTTATGATCGGTTTAGTGGGAACATGTGTGTGTGGTGTGTTCGGGTCACTAAATCCGAACCATCTGTGACTTAAGTTACTCGTTCGACTAACAGAACGGTAATGAGTGTGATTAACGAGCTTAACATGAGGGTGAATCATTCTCTAGGCTCTTGTTATTTGACCCTTGTGGTTTGTTATTGTGGAACGAAGATCCACTGTATGTGATGTTGTGCTCTGCACTATTGATGCTATGCCACATGTTATGTTATGTTATGTATATAAATGAATGCCATGTTATCATGACAATTAGTTGCGCGTGTCCCGGTAGCCGATGGGCTGCGCGTTAACCATACCAGCCAAGGGTTGCTGACCCCCTCGGGGGATCCATATTTCTCTTACTGCAGGATGAGGATCGAAGAAGCGGAGTGGCTCTAGATCTAGGATGTGGTTACCTTTGAGTACTTTTGGATGTTGGCCCGGGATGCGCCTGTGCTCCCATGGCGTGATATATTTGGTTGTGACAGTTAACAGTGATGTGATCCAGTGAAGGATATGTAAACACTCGGTATTTTGTTTAATGTAAATATATGGTATTAGTTCTATGCTCGGGAGTCTGATCATCAGACCGGTACAATTGTATTTATTCAGCCTTGTTAACCACGTGGGTGGTTGACGGCGTTGTAGCACCATTCGTTTAGTTACTGTTTAGTTGTTTAAGTTCGCTGCGATTTCATTTAGTGTTATGTGCGTAGTTGGGGTGTTACAAAAAGTGGTATCAGAGCGAAGTATCGCTCTGATGACTAGAATACCGAGCTTAGGGATATACCGAGTTAGGAAACCTAACTACAGTTACTTCAGTGAACATTATGGAAAGGTTAACCACTAACTAAGTGTGGAGATACCTTATTGTCGGGAAGCGTTACAACCGTTGGACCGATAAGTGTGCAAGCATATTGCTAATGAATATTCATGTGAATCAGATGGCAGGTAGACCGCGAGGTAGAGGCCGCGGAAGCGGTACTGGTGATACGGGTGACCAGGGCGAGAACACTACGGCTCAGGTTATGGCTGAGGCTGTAGCAGCCGCTGTAGCCCAAATGGTACCCCAGCTTGTAGCTGCGATTCAGCAGGGGCAGATGCCCGGAGTTCAACCACCACCGCCACCGCCACGAGAGACCAACTGGGTCAAGGCATTGGCAGACTTGAGACCCCCTTCATTTCATGGGGAGACCGACCCACGTAAGCTGGAGGCGTACATCTCGAGTTGGAGACCGCCTACGAGACCTTGGCTGTACCTGCAGAGGCTAAGGTCCGTCTTGCCGCTTATTACCTGAAGGGTTTGGCACAGAACTGGTGGAAGCTTGTGAGAGACGACCGGATGGCGGATCCTCGGTTTGGATGGAGGGAGTACACGGCTCTGCTGCGAGCCAAATACTACCCTGTGCACGTTCAAGAGGCCAAGCGCCTGGAGCTGGATAGTCTGAGGCAGGGGGACAAGGTGTCGGTTGATGAGTATTACACTGCATTCACGGCCTTATCCACCTGTTACCGGACCTGGGATACTCGAACCGGGTGCTGGTAAACCGTTTCTACAACGGTCTCAGCCACCGTCTTCGCTATGGGATGGGGCCAGCTGAGTATACTACCTTGCAGGTAATTTAAATAAAGAGTGATGTGAATATGTGTAGTCTACAAGTGAGTATTAATGTGAGTATGTATTGCGGGGCATGACTGACATCCTAAATTCAGGAGTGCTATCATGCCGCTGCTAAGGTGGAGATCACCGTCCGTCTGAGGGACGAGGAGAATGCGCACAAGCGCAAGGCCACGAGCGAGGGCCAGAGTCCGCAGGGGTACGGGGGAGGAAAGAAGAAGAAGAAACCTTATCCCCAGCCCCAGAAGAGTCAGCACCAGGGTGACAAGGGCCAAGCCCAAACCACCACAGCTGAGGAGCCACTGAAGCTCACATATGCTTATGCGGCGAAACCCCTACGCTCTTACCCACCTAAGGGTAATTATTTAATCTTGTGTGATAAGTTGAAGTGTATGTTGATAAGTTGTGAGACAAGTATTGATGTGTATTGTGATAGCAGCTAGCACGGGCTCTGGACCGGAGCGCCACTATTACTGTAAGTGGTGCAATGGAGACCACCCCGGCAAGGACTGCAAGGGAAATGAGGTGCAGTGTCGTTACTACGAGAAGTGGGGTCACCGTGACCACGAGTGTTACCGGAACCCCAACAGCAGAGTCAACAAGCCCAGGGGGCAGTGGAAGGGTAAGGCCACAGCAGCTATTGATGGCCCGAAGACGGCTAACCAGCCACCCACAGATCAGAGGCACACTGATTCCCAGAAGGGGAAGGGGTCGGGACCTAGCAAGGCCGCCCTGAATGTGGTGGACCGGTCAGAGGCGCCAGGGCCCTCTTCTAGACCAGGTACCGCCTAAACTGTTGAATGTAATAAGTGATTGCATACCGCATTTCATGCATGTGTGTATTAATGAGTCCAAGTGTATTATCATGTGAGTAAGGAGTTAAAGTATAGTGTGAAAGACACCTAATTAGATAATTCTAAACTTAAAGGAACCTTCAATATATGTTATCCAATCCCACCCACACCAAACCCTGAAGAAACCACCATCAACATCACCGACTTTCCAATGGAGCAATGTCAGGTTATCCAGCCAGGTATGATACTCTTAAATGGATACCTGACACCGGAAGCACAAATCCATGTCATCAGACGATGCGACGAACTTGGAGCTAAACCTGGAGGTTTCTACACACCCGAATACCCGAACGGATCAAGAATGCAATTGAAGATGATGTGCATGGGTAAGGACTGGAACCCTTACACCAAGTCATATCAAGAAGTGCGAGCTGAAGATGGAGCAACAGTACCAAGTATACCTGAGGAGTTCCGTGCGGTCGTTAATCACGCCGTGGGAATTGCTCAACAAGTTGAAACGGATTCAATTCCAGATGTGAAAACAGATTTGTGTATTGTGAACTTCTACCAGAAAGGTGGACGATTAGGTTTACACCAAGATAAGGACGAGTCACCCGAGTCTCTAAGTAAGGGAGTACCCGTGGTGTCTTGGTCCATTGGTGATACCGCAGTGTTTGTGTATGGCGAGCAGAAGCGTGCTGATCTCGCAAGGAAGTTAATACTAAAGTCAGGAGATGTGTTAGTCATGGGTGGGCAGTCAAGGATGCTATACCATGGCATCAGGAAGATCAAACTGAATACCGCACCGTCGGCAGTGATCAATGCCACACACATGAAACCCGGACGTTTGAATTTGACCTTCAGACAGTTTTAAAGCCTTGTATAATTCTGTAATGTGTTAAGCCAGTATATGTTAAGGAAGTTACGTATATGTTAAGTTATGTCAACCGTGTAAACCAACAATGTTGTAAAGAGAATGTGTTAATGAATAAAGTGGAGTTATTGAAGTATATCAACCGTGTTGTTACCCAGTACTTATTAGTTTGCCAATGAATTAGGCTGTGCACTCGGAACGGGAGGTACACTGAGTGTCTGCAATGAGGCAGAAGCCGGCAAGAGCGGCACAATCCTCACCGGTACCTTTCCAGTGAATGGCGTGGATGCATCGATCTTGTTCGACTCTGGAGCCTCACACACATTTATTTCGCTATCTTTTGCGAAGAGGCTGGGGTTAGATGGTGATGAGATGCCAGATTTCTTGGTCACTCTCCCATCGAAAGAGCAGATCAGGTGTACCCGCTACCACCGAGATGCTGTTGTAAGAATCAGAGGTGAAGAGTTTCCGATCGACTTGATAGAGTTCGACGGACTTGGATTTGATGTGATTGTCGGGATGAACTGGTTGGAGCGGTACAAGGGCAGAATCCTATGTGCCGAGCATCGACTGCTTCTTCGGAGTCCATCTGGGGTTACCATATCATACCGCCAGAGGCCCAGGGAGCCTTCGACACAGATCATCACCGCCATGGCCATGTATCGTGAGTTACGACGAGGGAGTGATGTATACCTCTGCTATGTCCAGGACATAGAGAGAGACCCAGAGTTAGTTTGATGTGCCGGTAGTGTCGGAGTTTCCTGATGTATTTCCTAAGGAACTGCCGGGCATGCCGCCAGCACGAGAGGTTGAGTTTGAGTGACTTAGTTCCGGGCACTGGACCCATTGCGAAAGCACCTTATCGTATGGCTCCAGCAGAGATGACAGAGCTCAAGGAGCAGCTGAGAGACCTACTTGACAAGGGCTTTATCCACCCTAGTGTTTCACCATGGGGAGCGCCGGTCCTCTTCGTGAAGAAGAAGGACGGTAGCCTCCGCCTGTGTATTGACTATCGGGAGCTGAATGCTGTTACGGTGAAGAACCGTTACCCTTTACCACGCATCGACGATCTATTTGATCAGCTGAGGGGAGCATCAGTATTCTCCAAGATAGATCTACGTTCCGGATACCATCAGATTGCCATCCGTGATAGTGATATCGAAAAGACAGCATTCAGAACTAGGTATGGGCATTATGAGTTCACAGTTATGCCGTTTGGCTTATCAAATGCACCAGCAAAGTTCATGGACTTAATGAACCGCTTGTTCCAAGATCAGTTGGACAAGTCTGTGGTAGTCTTCATCGATGATATTCTTGTGTATTCGAAATCAAAAGGTGAGCACGAAAGCCACCTGAGAAATGTATTACAAACATTGAGGAGGAATCAGTTGTATGCTAAGTTTTCGAAATGTGAATTTTGGTTGAACCAAGTGTCCTTTCTTGGACATGTGATTTCTGAGGCCGGGATCACTGTTGATCCGGCAAAGATAGATGTAGTGCGCACCTGGCCTAGGCCAAAGACAGTTACCGATATCAGGAGCTTCCTCGGTCTGGCAGGTTATTATAGGAGGTTTGTGAAGGACTTCTCCAGTGTCTCGAAGCCGATGACTTCCTTAATGAAGAAGGATGCACCATTCGAGTGGACAGTCGACTGTGAGAGTTCTTTCACGAGTCTCAAGGATGCTCTGACATCTGCACCAGTCTTGACTATACCAGACGGTTCAGATGGTTTTGAGGTCTACTGCGACGCATCAGGTAGAGGTATGGGTTGTGTATTGATGCAACACGGGAAGGTCGTAGCATACGCCTCCCGACAGCTGAAGAAGCATGAGGAAACTACCCTACCCACGACTTAGAATTGGGTGCCATTGTCTTCGCATTGAAGATATGGCGACATTATTTGTATGGGGTAAGTGTGACAATCTATTCTGACCACAAAAGCTTAAAGTACTTGTTCACTCAGAAGGAGCTGAACATGAGGCAAAGAAGGTGGGTTGAATTTCTGAATGACTACGATATTAATATGCAATATAAAGAGGGTAAGGCAAATGTGGTAGCTGACGCATTGAGTCGCCGAGCACACTCTCTCCATTCGCTAGTCTCTCATACTGGCTTGGTTGAAGAGGTGCGGAGTGCTCAGATGACGGATCAGTATATGCTGGAGATCCGGCAGAAGCTTATTGATGGCACATTCGAGGGTCAGAAGTACGACTTCAGACTCCACGATGATGACCTGATTAGGCTGAATGGCCGATTGTGTATACCTAGGAGTAGCGCTGAGTTGAAGGAGCGCATATTGAGTGAATCCCATTGTTCTACTACTTCGATTCACCCCGGAGCTTCAAAGATGTATAAGGTATGAAAAGATATTTTTGGTGGACTGGAATGAAAAAAGATGTAAGTGATTATGTGTTGAGGTGTCTCACTTGCCAGAAGGTCAAGTTTGAGCACCGACGGCCTGGTGGTATGGTACAGCCAATGCCAGTGCCTGAGTGGAAGTTCCATGATTTCCATGGACTTCGTAGTAGGGCTTCCGCCTACAAGGGGAGGTCTGAATATGATATGGGTTGTTGTTGACCGACTGACCAAGGTGGCCCGATTCATTCCGATGAAGGACACCTGGAAAGTGGCAAGATTGGCAGAACTCTTTGATAAAGAAATTGTAAGACATCATGGTGTACCGAAAACGATTGTATCTGACAGAGATACCAGATTCTTATCCAGATATTGGAAGTCTACACGAGAGGCATTGGGTACTGAACTGAAATTGAGTACAGCGTTTCACCCACAGACCGATGGTCAGAGTGAGCGCACCATTCAGACACTTGAGGATATGCTACGTGCTTGTGCACTTGACTTTCAGACCAGCTGGATTGATAAGTTACATCTGATCGAGTTTAGTTACAACAACAGTTATCATGCTTCGATCAAGATGTCTCCCTTCCAGGCCTTGTACGGTAGACCATGCCGCACGCCATTATGCTGGGATGAGTCGAGTGAGACGGTCATTATAGGACCAGAGTATCTTGAACAAGTTCAGGCAGAAGTTCGCCAGATCCGGGCTAACATGAAGGCAGCTCAGGATAGACAGAAGTCGTACGCAGATGTGCGCAGACGTGACCTGGAGTTCGCCGTGGGCGATCAGGTATTTTTGAGAGTATCCCCCATGAAGGGAGTATTTCGTTTTGGCCAAAAGGGCAAGTTGAGCCCAAAATATGTGGGGCCTTATGTTGTGACGGAGCGGATCGGCCCGGTAGCCTATAGACTAGATCTACCCGCCGAGCTGGGCAAGGTACATGATGTATTTCATGTGTCCCAGTTGAAGAAGTATATGTCTCATCCGTCTCATGTGCTTCAGCCTGAAAGGCTAACCTTAGAGCCGACCATGCGATCAGTGGAGACTCTGGTACGGATTCTGGATACTAAGACTCGAGACACTCGCCATAAGTCTGTGAGACTGGTGAAAGTTCTTTGGTCTAACCAGGACGTTGAGGAGGCCACTTGGGAGCTGGAAGATAAGATGAAGGCGAAGTACCCGTCATTGTTTACTTCTTAGTGCTTATGTGTATAGGGTACGGGGCGTACCCCTTTTTAAGGGGGGTAGAGCCGTTTCGGTTATGTGTGTACGACGTGTATTTGAATACATCGTCTATGTTATGTTGTTATGTTACAGACCGTTGTGTCTGAATGATGTGGATGATGTTGTATGGACCTTGTGTCCAATGTTATGTACCCGATGTTAAGTTGTATGGACCTTGTGTCCAATGTTATGTAAGTGTGTTGTTAATGATGTATGGAAGTATTGTTTATAAGTATTCCGTGTTCTAATATTTAGGATATGTGGAAGTATGAACTTTGAGGGCAAAGTTCTTTTAAGGGGGGTAGATTGAAATACCCCAAACCTTAATATATTGTTTAAACACTTAATATGGTATATTAAGACTAAAAAGAGTCTTAGAAACATTAGTAAACAAATTTAAAAAAGAAAACACAAGATGTGCTTTAAGGTCAATAAAGGCCAAAATGTGCTCTAAGCTTGGGGTAAGCTTGGTTAAGACCTAATGAACTTACCAAGATCTTAATTATATGCTAATGAACATATTAAACCAATTACCAAAGAAAACCAAGCTTGAAAACAAGTTTAAACACAAAATGTGCTTTAAGGAGTCTTAAAGCACATTTTTGAAAAATTGTCTTGTAAATGAGTTTTGAATGGCTAAATGTCCATCATTACTCTTTAATTAACATGTGTACTATATAGTATCACATTTGGAAGTCTATATCAATGGGAAATCAAAAATTTCACTTCTATGTGCCTTGTTTTCATGAATAGTGATTTTTATAAGCTATTTTGTAACATATGTTGTATAAGTAATTAAATTGACAAATAAAGACTATAATACCCTCATACTACTATTGGGGGCCGGTTTTTAAGGTTGGTGACACACCACCCTTGTTAGCTTGTTAAGAAAATAAAGAAGACTACTTAAGTACCTTTTTACTTTATAAAGCATAAATATCTTCAAAAGCAAATTCTATCTCATTCTCTCATTTCTTTCCTTCATTTCCCACGGTTCCAAACACCATCTTCAACCTCTCTTCTTCATTCTCTCACGGTTTGCAATAGTACACACCACCATCTCCATCTTTGATCTCTTGTAAAATCTAGCTCACTTGTCCAAATCAAAAACAAACACCACCAATCTCTTCCTCTCATCAAGCTCTTCATTTCTATCTTCTTAAAATTCCAAGACCACCATTTCGGTGCCATGGAGTTCCACCATTGAAGGAGCTTGAGCTTGTATTTTTACATATTGTTACTCTCCTTTGCTTCTAGGTAAGGAATCTAAATAAAAACTTCATTTCCTTCATGTTTTTGTTGTGACCGAAAATACCTATTGAAGGAGCTCTTTGTGTGACTTGTTCTAGCTTCATTCCAACTCTTCATGGACTAGGTGGAGTCCTCTCTTGTTAGATATTCAAACTCTCTTCAAAGATCAAGGTAAAACAACTACATTAATGTTTTTGAAACAATGTAAAATTAGGGTTTACAATGAGATGAAGCTTATAGCTTGAATACTCATTATAATGTTTGTATATTGTTTAGAACTTGACAAAGAATCAAATACCACCGGTTTTTAAAGGAAACAAGAAAGAAGTTGTTTGGAAAAGAGGTAAATCTACTAACCTAATGTTGTTTAATGCCTTAGGAGAAATGAGCTTATAATGCTTGTTAAAACTACCTAAAGAGCAAATGGTGAATGACTTAGTAAAGTGTTCTCAAGAGCTTAGTAAAAGGCATATGTGTTGTTGAGTGTATTTGCAGGTCAAAGGCAAATATATTGTGGAAATTCAGTGTTTATGATTTATGCATCTTAAGGGCCTAAGAGCCATGTCATTTAAGGGCCTAAGTGCCATGCAATCTAAATTATGCACTATATTGTGATGTGGTGCTATATGAGTGAAGTTTGTGTATAAGAAAGTGCTTGATGGATTTTTAGTGTTCTTGGTTGTTTGTTGGTGAAAACAATATGTTTTGGTTTAGTAATGTTCTAGGAGAACCTATGTCGAAATTTAGGTAAGAAGCAAGAAGTTCTAAGTGTTTACATGAGGTTTGGTGAATTAGAGGTGTTAGGAAATGACTAGGTGTTTTATAGAGAAGATATAATGTCTTAAGTGTTCTAGAGTGTAACAAGGACTTAGGCATGAGCTTGAGGTTTTAGTATGTACCAAAGTCATTTTGGACTTAGGTAAAGACTTAGGCAAACTTTGGTAAAATAAGGAGAAAGTGTAAACTTGGAAAAGAATTTCAAGAATGACATAAGGAGTTAGTTGTGAGAAATAATGCTTAAGAGATGATGTTAAGATGAGGAGAA
The DNA here is from genome assembly GCA_023374045.1 of Limonium bicolor. NCBI lineage: Eukaryota > Viridiplantae > Streptophyta > Magnoliopsida > Caryophyllales > Plumbaginaceae > Limonium > Limonium bicolor. The sequence goes on from CM041776.1 coordinate 51,900,253, forward strand.
AGCATTTTGGGATAGTAGTTATCATAGGTGAGAAACACCATTTAGAAACCTAGTATAAAATGTTGTAAGTGTTAAGGAATTTTACAAGGAAATAAGTAAAGGCTTAAGGAATTAGAAAATGAGTTTCATGGATGTTGTATGTGGATATAAGGGTACCAAATGTTGTTAGGAAACATTAAGAGGCTTTAGGAGAAGTTTGGTGAAGATTTGACAAAGTTTGGGTAAGTTTAGAGGACGTCCGACCCAGGGGTCCGACCCAAGTTTGGGTCGGACAGCCTCTGTTAGACGTCAGGAAATTGTTCTGGAATGGTCCGACCCAGAAGGGTGGGTCGGACATGGGTCGGACGGTCATGTTTCAAAGGAGGGAAAATGTTCTGGAATGGTCCGACCCAGTCGAGTGAGTCGGACGTGGGTCGGACGGGCAAGTTTGTAAGGCGGTAAAATGTTCTGTAATGGTCCGACCCAGAAGGGTGGGTCGGACATGGGTCGGACATGTATGTTCTGAGGTCGATGAAGTTCTCTGGAATGGTCCGACCCAGAAGGTTGGGTCGGACATGGGTCAGACAAGGTAAGGTTCTTCAGACCCGAAAACCACTGGAAGGGTCCGACCCAGTTGTGGGTCGGACGGTGGGTCGGACATACCAAAACTTAAAAAAAAAACAGAAAAGAATGTGACTTATGTAGTTAACCCTAGGGTGTATAATGAAGGTAACCTAGGGTAAGTTAGACATTTAAACATGTCAAATAATCATGTTAAACACTTAGTAAATTTGGAGGTTAAGTAAGTTAATTAACCGACATTCTTGAATCATGTATAGGAGTGACCTACGGTGGAAACAAATCAAGGCAAGGACCAAGGTATGGTTTTCTTGCAGTCTGTTGTCTAGCGGTTTACACCGGCTTGTGTGTTGTATGTTTTTCTGTGTGTTTATGACGTTATAAGATTTAAACATGTAATGAGTTTACAGTTGTTCATATTATTGTGATGCTATGATGTGACTCATTTCCCTTGTGTGTGTCTAACATGACTTACCACTTATTGTGTATTGGTTGTTAAGTTCCACCATGAACTTCTAACAAGTGTTAACTGGGAAGTGAGGAATCCGGTTGTCCGGTCATGCATGTAAGTTAAGAGTAGATATCTGAATCAGATTCGACTCTTATGTTGTTAAGATTGTTCTCCTTAACTTGGCGTTCGATCTCCCGCTAGCTTCCTCCAAAGCTTACCTATTCTGACTTATGATCGGTTTAGTGGGAACATGTGTTTGTGTGGTGTGTTCGGGTCACTAAATCCGAACCATCTGTGACTTAAGTTACTCGTTCGACTAACAGAACGGTAATGAGTGTGATTAACGAGCTTAACATGAGGGTGAATCATTCTCTAGGCTCTTGTGTTATTTGACCCATGTGGTTTGTTATTGTGGAACGAAGATCCACTGTGTATGTGATGTTGTGCTGTGCACTATTGATGCTATGCCACATGTTATGTTATGTTATGTTATGTTATGTATATAAATGAATGCCATGTTATCATGACAATTAGTTGCGCGTGTCCCGGTAGCCGATGGGCTGCGCGTTAACCATACCAGCCAAGGGTTGCTGACCCCCTCGGGGGATCCATATTTCTCTTACTGCAGGATGAGGATCGAAGAAGCGGAGTGGCTCTAGATCCTAGGATGTGGTTTACCTTTGAGTACTTTTGGATGTTGGCCCGGGATGCGCCTGTGCTCCCGTGGCGTGATATATATTTGGTTGTGACAGTTAACAGTGATGTGATCCAGTGAAGGATATGTAAACACTCGGTATTTTGTTTAATGTAAATATATGGTTATTAGTTCTATGCTCGGGAGTCTGATCATCAGACCGGTACAATTGTATTTATTCAGCCTTGTTAACCACGTGGGTGGTTGACGGCGTTGTAGCACCATTCGTTTAGTTACTGTTTAGTTGTTTAAGTTCCGCTGCGATTTCATTTAGTGTTATGTCCGTAGTTGGGGTGTTACATTTAACAAGAGTGAATCAAAGATTGTTAAAAAGTGAATCACATGTTGTTACAAAGTGAATCAGAGTAATAAGAGTGAATCTCGTAAGCATAGATTAAGAGGTTTAAGAAATGTAAATCAGAGGTTTTTATAAAGTTAATCATGCGTTTAAGAAAAGTGAATCAAAGGTTCAAGAAAAGTGATTCTCGTAAATAGAGATTGTTTTAACTAAAGTGAATAAGAGGTTTAAGAAAAGTGAACCAGTGGTTTAAGAAAAGTGAATCAAAGGTTTTTTAAAGGTGAATCAAAGGTTTAAGAAAAGTGAATATTATGTTTAATACTAGTAAAAGTCAATCCTACCATAAACTTATGCGTGGGTGGTTTTTAGGGTGTTTGGGGGGGGGGGGGAGGTAGGGTAATCTTTTTTGCATTAGTTCTACACTTTATATTGTCGTCACTACTCGACAGTTTCTTAGGGGTTGTGGTTTAGGGTCTGCACTACAAACCATAACATTCCTAGGGTGGTTTTGAGGGTGTTTGGGGGTAGGGCAATCTTTTTGGCATTAGTTTACACTTATATTGTCGTCACTGACTCGACAGTTTTTTAGGGTTTATGGTTTAGGGTCTAACGCCTTCGATGTTTTTAACTTTACTATGGTGGTTTTTAGAGTGTTTGGGTAAGATTCATTTTGTTAATGAATAAGGTTCATTTTATTATTAAAAAAGATTCATTTTGCTAATGAATAAGATTCACTTTAAAATACCTAGTATATACTCATTCTAAAATATAAATTTTAAGTTTACCAAAACATATCCATGATATATTGTTTTGAAGAGCACGAAAAATGATGAACAATGGTATTTTTTTTTATTTTTGCACTTATATTTTGTGAGTTAATAATTTTGAAAAAAAAAAGAATTCTCTCTCCTACACTCCCATTACACCCGTCAACACAACTTTTCTATTTTTTCATTTTTTTCTTCCTATCACATACTGACACTTGGATGGAGCCACAGTACAAGATGGCGCAAGCGCCATCCTCTCCGTTCCGTAAATGAAACTCGGGAGGAGAGATAATTCCAAGGACTTGAAAGCTGGACGCTTGATCTGAGGAGGCCAAGCTTTGAATTTGTTTTGTGAGTGGTGTTCGGGCGTCGAGGGGAGATGATATTTCTCGTACCTTAAGGCTGGATGTGAAATCCGAGGCAAGACATAGGGAATGAATAATGAGTTGTTTGAGAAAGATGTCCGCGCCTGTAATTATTAATTTACCGGAGATGAAAGGTGCTGTGTGAGGGGGAATTGTCTCAGAAATGATAAAAGACTCTCATTTTGCCTAGGGTGAGTATTTGGATCGGATAATTTGGATTTATCTAAAATCCAAATTAACTGATTTTTTTTGTAGATTTTTAACCGAATTTTAAAACCAAATTTAAAATTTTGGTTATTCGGATATCCGAATTATAATTCGGTTTGGATTTCGGTTTTAACCCTGTAAAATTCGGTTAACTGAATTATCCAAACTTTTTTTTTAAAGAAAAATCCCTAAATCTTTCTGTTAATACTCTTTAAACATGACAAACAAAATTTCAAAATTCAAACCCTATCTCGCATTGCTCCAATCCTTCAATTATATAATGTCATACTATTCTTTTTTTGTCAAATTAATTATATATAACTGGTTCTTTTGGAACATCGTTCATCGCTACTCACCCCTAGTTTGATATAACTAGTCTAATGTTTGAGTGAGTTCTTTCTGATCTGTTGTGATGAATTTGCAACTAGGAAATTCATAATTTTCTAGTAGCTTATGGTTATTACTGCAGCTAATGATGAACATAAAACAAAAAAATGTGTTTGATTTTTTAAAAAAAAATTCGGTTAATTGAAATCAGATTTATAAATCAGTTTTCGGTTTTTTTTAAAAAATTTCAGTTAATTGAAATCCGAACTAAAAAAAATTTTGGATTTTAATTCATTTTTGGTTTTCAATTTTAAAAAAAAATTGGATTTTTAATAATTTAGATTTATGTTAATTCGATTTTGATCAAAATTTGGATAATTCAGTTAAAAAACGAATTAACCAAAATCTTAAAACTTTTTTACGATTTTAGTTTCGATTAATAATTCCAAATGCTCACCTCTACTTTTGCCCAGATAAAAATTTCCCTCTCGTCTTTACCATTTCCCGCGTATAGGACAAAGTTAGGGAATATCTCTAGTTCAGTTTGATTTTTTTGCTGAGTGGCACTTCCGTAACGATGCCGTTTTGAAGGGAAATTCATGATGGTGAGATTTGTTGTGTGTGGGGTGACCAACTTTACGAAATAAATTAAAAAATTCCATCACATGATTCATGGTTAAAGGTGGTTTAGTAAGAGAATTAAGAGAAAATTACTATTGAGTCTACTACATTCTAGGTACATAGCTTTCGATAAATTGTGTGATAAAATATATTTTTTTATATAATGAGCGTATGGATGTAATACAGTATGTTTGTTGAAATGTGTTTACGTGGTGGTATAAAATAGGTATCTCTATTTACAAAAAAAATAATGTATTATTCGAATAGTATTATTTGCCATTGGATCTTAATTTCTATAATATGATTATTGAAATTGCATTCTAAAAATAATATATTTTATATGTTTACTTCAACACTTAGATCAACAAATTAAATTAATTATTTACTTGTTTAATTAGCTGAATAACCTTCATAATAAAGAACGCAAAATCTTGGCTACAGCCTTCTGTAGCCATCTCTGGCTACATACGAGGCGCGTCATTAGCTTTCTTTCTTTTTTTTTATTGAGATTGTTGAGTGCCAGTGTAATATTTTTCTTTTTAAATTTTTTTCCTTTTTTTATTATAAAATTTTAAATGGTTGTAACTTTTAATATATATGTCCAAAATGAAAAAAAATATATCATTGTTCATCTAATTTCAAGCTCTTCAAAACAAGACCAGTCATGGATATGTTTTGACAACTTTTTTTAAAAAATATTTTTACATGTATACGATAATATTTTAACGTGGTGATGTATGTACATATTTTAATGTGAGAATGTATATGTTTTAATGTGACAATGTACATGTTCAAATGTGAGAATGTACATGTTTTTCAATGAAAATCTGTACATGTTTGTATGGTCATATGTACATGTTTTCTCCCTTATATGTACATATTTTAATCTAAAGAAGTACATATTTAATGATTCGTACAGATATGTGACTATCTGTATATTTAATGCTAGGATGTACATGTTTTTACGTGTGGATGTACATGTTTTAATGAACATTTGTACATGTTTGTATGACCATCTGTACAAGTTTTCTTTTACGTTCTGTGTACTATATATGTAAAAATATTTTTTTAAAGTTGTCAAAATATATCCATGACTGGTCTTGTTTTGAAGAGCTTGAATTTAGATGAACAATGATATGATTTTTTTTTCATTTTGGGCTTATATATTAAAAGTTATAATAATTAAAAGTTTTTATGGTATAAAAAAAAACAAAAAGCAAAACAAAAAAGCAAATAATGGTGTGGGCGTGGGCATGGATGGTGGGCATGGGCATGGATGTAGCTAGATAGGTACAGTTGGCTTTAGCCAAGAAGGACTGAATAAAGAATAGAGTAAATTACTCAGAACCCCCTTGAGGATTTGGGATATTACAGTTAACACCCTCGTGTTTATCGTAATTATTGGTAACCACCTCAAGGTTAAGGTATCTTTGACTACGAGCCCCTGAACTATAACTCTGTGATCAAAAAGTTAACTTTGTGTTGACCTATCAGCTTAATCACATTAATAATGCCAGGCTGGACAACAAAACTACTTAATCAACATCGTCTAACTCTCTCTCATCCCACTTTAGATGCATTTCAAGGAAGGGATGACATTTTTAGGAAAATAATAATGCAGATTAAGTAGTTTTTTTTGTCCAGCATGACCTTATTAATATGGTTAAGCTTATAGGTTAACACGTAGTTAACTTCCTCATAACAGAGTTATAGTTCAGGGGCTCGTAGTCAAATATACCTTAACCTCGAGGTGCTTACCAGTAATTATGATAAACATAAAGGAGTTAACTGTAATATCCTAAATCCTCAAGGGGGTTCTGAGTAATTTACTCTAAAGAATAGTACATTTTATTTATAAATAAACTACTTGAAAAACAAATCAAATGTTTGGTATGTCGCCGAGAATTGATAGCTTCAAGGACCAACTACCAACAATACTTTTGTGATATTGAGGTAAAAGAAATGGCTTTTGAGATACAGTATTAGCGCAACTCTTTTGTAGGCCATATATGGGGTAAGATATTTGGCTATAATATAGTTAGAAACGTTGTGGAAAGGTCATGGATCTTTATCGCTACCCCTCAAATTACGCTCCAAAAGGAGGGATAGTTTATGTTCAGGTTTGACAAAGGGGAGGACCTTCAACTCATCCCTGATAAGGCTTCCAAGCTCCTCAACTTCATACCGCTTGTGTTAAAAATGGTCCCCAAACTTTTCTTCAATCTTAAAAATATACTCCAGATTTCAGTGTGGATTCAGTTTCTCAGGCTTCACATCAGCCTATCATCAATCATGCTTAAAAAAAATCTACACAAAGCTTGGTGCCCACACCGATAAATCTACATCAGAAAAATCTAGGATCTCTTATGCTCGAGCTTTGGTCGAGGTGGACGTCCATAAAGATCTTGTCAGCGATATTGAAATTCGCACTTCTAGGAGGCATTATCTTCAACATGTTCACAATGAATGGGAATCGGTTTCTTGTCCTCCTGTAATTCTATAGGGCACTCCCTCTCAAGCCGCCCTTTCTCTAGCTCCTCTGTTGTGCCTCACCCTACTCGAATCCAGAAGCTCAGACTAGCTCCCTTGATCTCTCATGCTCCACCTCTCAACTCAAACACTCCCTTACCCCCTCATATACCAAATGATCTACGCTCACAAACTCCCCCAATATCCAACTCCGTCCCCCCCAATATATCTGACCTATTAAATGCAAATCAAATTCTAGCACTTTCAGCTCATGTCAACTTCTCCTACAACTCCCCCCCTAATTATCCAGTGTTGCATCCCTCCCTTCCTTCTTTAACTTCTCTATGTCAACATCTCTTCATCTTGTCATCCCGCCAAATCCCTTAGATATCTAGCACGTCATCCTTCTTCGGTCTAAGACTCCTCTCTGCTCTCTCTTGAAGGAATTTTCTCTCCAAATGTCTAATACATTTTCCTTCTTTGAGCATGGCCTTGATCTCGTGCCATCCCCTCATGTTGTGATTACCATGTATGAATTTTGCGGTTCGGAATGTCAAGGGCTGTAATGAAAGCGCCAAACACAGAGAGGTTCAAAATTTTTCAACTAGTATAATATTTATGTTATCGGTTTCCTGGAGACTAGTGTTTCATTCAACAACCACTCCTCTATTATCAGTAATTATTTCCTTCTTGGACATTCTTTCATAACTATTCTACTCATCTTAGTGGTCACATTTGGGTAGTCTCTGACCCCACTACTGTCTCCCTCTCCCCTCTTCAAACATTCGTGAAAATGCTCTTCTGTAAGGTCTCGCCCCCTGGAGCTGCCTCATTTACCCTCTCCTCCACCTATGGCTAAAATGACACTGCTTCTAGGTCCCATTTGTGGCCAGAGATTGTCGTCCTAAGTCAAAACATTAATGGTTTGTTGGTTGTCACTGGTGATGTCAATTACATCCTTTTTACGGAAGATAGGATTAGCACTCGTTCCCCTTCTTCTAGAGACTATCGTGAATTAGCTGACTACATTACACTTCCAATGTCTATAACCTTCGATAATATGGTCGTTTTTTCACCTTGAGGAATAACCAGTTCGGTCAAGATCAAGTCATGAGAAGATTGACCATGTTCTGGTTAACGAGGAGCTGTTTGTGGACTTCCGTTTAGTTTCTCCATCTTCCTTCCACCCCTCATCTCTGACCACAACCTTATTATTATCACCATCCCTAAGACTACCACCCACAAAAGGAGCTTTAAATTCCTTAATCTCTGGAGTGAGGATCCATTCTTCATTAGAAAGATTTAAACCTCCCATCTAATGGTAGCATGATTTTCTCCTTTATCCAAATGCTACATCATCTTAAATCCACTTTATCCTTCTCCATAGAAGAGAGTTTAGTTCTCTCTTCCTAAATCTCAATCCATCAGAGAGGAGCTTTGTAATATCCTCATTTAGCTAGATTTGGACCCCTGGGACGTTGCTCTTATTTCAAAAGTGAAATCTCTTTGGCATGCTCTCCCGACCAAGGTCAAGCAAAACATTTGTTCCTTAGACAGATCTTTAAAACTCCCTGGCTCAAGCAAGCTGACTCTAACTCTATTTTCTTCTACTAGGCCGTAATATCCAGAAGGAATAAAAAAACTCTATTTCTTTCCTAACTATTGAGAACGGATTGTCGTTTCACAACCTGAATGATATGACAACTTGCTTGGTAGTCAACTTTTAGCATATTATAGGCATAAGAGGGTCCCTCCCTAAGCCATTTACTAACCTCAATCTTGATAACTATACAATTCTGAACCACACTCAATGGGCCCTTTTTAGCTGGTTTCATTGAGAATAGTGATATCAAAGCGGCCCTACACTTTGTTGGGGAAGACAAAGCTCCTGGGTGGTTGGCTATTCGGCTAAGTTCTTTGTGGCTAAGGTTAGTATTCGTGATGTCTGTAGGGCTATTAAAAGTTAGTTTCACAGTTGTAAGACCCTTAGTAGTATTAATTCCACGCTCATTCTGCTCATCTATAAGACTGATTCTGCCTCTACTCCTAAAGATTATAAACCCATATCATGTAGCAACACAATTTATAGATCGACACTTAAATCCAAGCTGATAGGCTAAAGGAAACTCTCCCCTCCCTTGTGGGTGAAATTCATGGGGCATTTATTAAGGGTATGTATATCTCACTTTAATACCCCGGACCTAAAAATGGTGGTTAAATTATTCTAATACTATTATTTTAGGCCTAATGGTGCCTAGAGAGTATTGGTAAAGAGAATAAAACCAAAAGTAAAGAGAAAACGCGTAAAACGCGAAAAACGCTAAAACGTGTGTTTTACGAGTAAAGGAGATATATGATCTCATTAGGGTCCAAGATGGATTCCTAAGGCTTAGTTAGGCCTAATTAGTATACGGGAATGATTCCCGAAGAAAACAGATCCAAATAATGGATTAAAACGCTAACGGAGATAAAAAGCAAGTTTTTCGAGAAAACCCGAAAACGTGACTTTAAGTGGTCAAATAGACCCGTACAAATTATGGTTGACTATATAACTATAATTAAGTATTAATGGAAGCTTAATAGCCATTAAAAATAAGGAAACAAGAAAAATCCGAAAACAGGCCCGGTTAGTGAATAGTGCCAAACCGGGTAAAATAACTAGTGTTTTCTGTCAAAAACCAAAAAACGTTCCAGCATATATGTATATAGTGGGCCGATTTTAGTAACTTAATCAGCCTCCCTCTCTTGTTAGCTAGTTAGTAAAGAAAGAAAGAAAAGAAAAAGGAAGAAAAGAAAAGAAAAGTAGAAAAGTACTTTTAACACTCTCTCTCTTCTATTCTAACTCCCACACGTTTTTCTTTCTCTGCCCACCAGAGCCCCCTTCTTCCTCCTTGCTAGCTCTGATATCATTTTTGTAACACCCCAACCGTTAAACTCATCTTTACCTCTTAAACCGTTACTAATTGCACTTACTCACGCAGCGGAACTCTAACTACAATGAGGGGTGAAACAACGTCGTTAGCCACCCATATGGCCAACCAGGCCTATCTTAACAAAAAGGGCGAATCAAGCTCTAAGTTATCAGAGTCATGCAGCAGAAGCCTGTGGGCCGTAATCAAAGGTTAAGAATACCTGGCAGATGCGAGTAAATGGCTAGTCATAAACGCCTTGGGCCTTAGAGGCTAGAACCGAACTCGGTTATGAGTTAATTAACCGCATCGAAGTTAAAACACTTCATGATGCCGGAATTAGTGAACCAATGTTCAGCAGTAACATATGGTCGATTACGCAGGCGTAACCCCTTTTAAGGGGGGTAGGGCGAGAAACCGCTTAGAGTATGTTTTACGTATAGGTGCGTCAACCACTATGTGCATATCACAAAGAAAATTGTTTTGATGATTGGAGCTCATGTTACATAAACATGTGTACCCATTCATTGTGTAATTTTGGTTATTGCGCATGAGAGATGCGAGTAACGTGTAAGTAATATGTATGAAAAGAGGAGTAGAGAAACCCCTAGGGAATGAGAATCCCTATAGCATATGTCTATTGAGATTAGACATGAGATATGATGAGTATGAATCGGTATGAAACCGAGGTGTAACCTAGTAGGGAGTGAGTTCCCTAAGTGATTTTATTTGAGAATGATTGATGGAGTGAGTTCCATCCATTGGAGTTGTATGTTGTGTGTTTTAAATTGAGTAACAATTTGAGAAAATAAGTCATGAGTTGCTTAGGTAAAGTAAGCAAAGTAAATTGAGAATGACGGATGACCTAAGTTCTAGGAATTAGAGATAAATGAAAACAGATTGTTTTATGATTATGACTAGAAAGAGTAAAAGATAGAAAATGAAAAATGTTTGACTATCTAATTGTTTGAAACTGACGTGGGAGGTGGAACTTGGTCTGCTAGTGATCAAGGGAAGCCGAACACAAATTGGGGTGGAAGGATAGTTCAACACTGATGCTGATCACATCAGGGTTGGATGATTCTTGAAGCTCCCTTTAAGTGGTCACAAGTAATCACGCTAAGAAAGAGGCAGCTAGCATAAATTGGGCTTGGAGTTGTGTGATGTTTTCTAAATGTATTTTCAAATGGAATTTACAAAAGAATTTTTCTTCTAGTATGAAGATGGAAATGAAAACTGGTTTTTAAACCGCTATCACCCGCTGATGGCTACAGCCTTAAGTCTTGATGACCGGTAGAACGGTGGGCGTGTATTAGTTTTGAAACCATTGCACCGTACGTGCGGCGGTCCTAAGTGACCGGTTGGGGCAGTGACAGTGTGTGATTTTTCCAAAGGCAGTGGGACGGGGAGAGTACCCTGAGACTGTCCTGTGTTGAGTGAGTCAACCAGAGTGCCTGAGGATATGTATATGTGTAACGTTTTGATCAGAACCGAAGGGACCATGGGCCAGAGAGAGTAAGTGCCCATTTGTCATGAAACGACTGTGGACCAGAGAGCGTATGTGTCCAACGTGACCGGTACCTGAGGGATCAGTAGTATATTACTCAACATGGATTCAAGGATTGTAATGCCTTCTTGTCTTCGGACCGATTCCATGGAGAGTGTACAAAGAGTATTTTTGATTGCTATACATGCTGTGATATGTGTGTGTATGTGTAGTGTGAAATGAGACTGACTTGTGGAGTCTGTAAGGTTATACATGTATTATAACCATGGCATAGTATGCCCGTGAGACTAACCATATTAGATTCACCAACTTTGAGGGTAAAGTTCCTTAAGGGGGGTAGATTTTAATACCCCGGACCTAAAAATGGTGGTTAAATTATTCTAATACAATTATTTTAGGCCTAATGGCGCCTAGAGAGTATTGGTAAAGAGAAGAAAACTAAAAGTAAAGAGAAGACGTGTAAAACGCGAAAAACGCTAAAACGTGCGTTTTACGAGTAAAGGAGATATATGATCTCGTTAGGGTCCGAGATTGATTCCTAAGGCTTAGTTAGGCCTAATTAGTATACGAGAATGATTTCCGATGAAAACAGATCCAAATAATGGATTAAAACACTAACGGAGTTTTGAAGCACGTTTTTCGAGAAAACCCGAAAACGTGACTTTAAGTGGTCAAATGGACCCGTACAAATTATGGTTGACTATATAACTATAATTAAGTATTAATGGAAGCTTAATAGCCATTAAAAATAAGGAAACAAGAAAAATCCGAAAAACAGGCCCGGTTAGTGAATAGTGCCAAACTGGGTAAAATAACGAGCGTTTTCTGTCAAAAACCAAAAAACGCTCCAGCATATATGTATATAGTGGGCCAATTTTATTAACTTAATCAGCCTCCCTCTCTTGTTAGCTAGTTAGTAAAGAAAGAAAGAAAAGAAAAAGGATGAAAAGAAAAGAAAAGTAGAAAAGCTTTTAACACTCTCTCTCTTCTATTCTAACTCCCACACGTTTTTCTTTCTCTGCCCACCAGAGCCCCCATCTTCCTCCTTGCTAGCTCCGATGGCGATTTTCTCATGCCCACACAGCACCTCTCTTCTTTCTTCTAGTGAACACTCAAATCCACTCCAAACTCCACAACATTACTACCGTTGGATTCCCCTCTTCATAAGGAACGAGTTCCACCCTTCAAAAGCTGAAAAACTCCACCTTCATCACCATGGCTAAATGCCATTTTGAAGTGTGAATAAGAGTATTTGGATCTCCATCTCCTCCTTATTACTCCAAGCCGATTGTTGATCTTCATTAAGGGCTGGAATTGCTAGTTTTGTTGCCCAAGAGCTCCATTTAAAAGTTCAAGTGGACCAAGTGCGAACCTAGCATGGTGAGATCACACGGTAAAGCTAACCCCGGTGAAAGGTATGATTTTCTTATACCCTGCGTACTAACCGAGTTACGTTGATTTATGTGTTTGCGTGCCGGCTTAATCAAGACTAAAGCATGAAAATAAACCATTGTTTGATTATGTATGCCTTGTTGTATGTTGAATGAGCTAACATACTTGTATGCCGGTGTGGTCTAACATAGAGTAAAGACCGAATCATAGTGAGCAACGTTTGGCTAGAGACCCATAGATCGGGTCGATGCGTATGATAACGATAAAGTGCAAACACACAAACTATCGATTAAAGTGAAACGATGACACAAGCACATGAACCCACTAGAATGTGAGGAGATGTACGGGTTGAGTAAACACCCGATAACGGTTAGAAAACCATATTGAAACAAACCACGAACTAAATAAATGTGGACAGATAAATGAACCTCCATATAGAAGATTGTAGAAAGTTCAAAGATGTGAACTAGTCAATTAAGTAAAAGAGACCTAAGGGATCAGTAACCCCCTGGAGACATGGGCGACCTCCTATAAGAGGATTTTACCCGGTATAAGAAATGACCGAAAGCATGAGTAAACGAAATGTAAGGGTAACTCTTAAAACCTAAGATTAACCGAACTTGAGTAATGTTCCCAAGTCTTTCGAAACATCGAGAGTGATGCTTCTAGACTAATATACATAATATTATTATAACTCCGAGAGAGGAGTGTATGGGTATGTGAGTAGTCCGAGAGTAGTCGGACCTATGTAAAAAGAGATAGGAACTAAGAGAGAGTTCCGGGAGCTAGTTGAACCTTCCCACCATGCTAGACCCAGAGTAGGGTCGAAACCGGGGAAGTAAGACTATGCTCGAGTGTCATGAGTTTTGGCTTAAGTATGTATTAAGAGTAACAAGCGTGACGTAGGAGACCTGTAGTGTCTCGAGAATCTACAAGAGCTTGAGTATAAATAACCCAAGAGTGTGGGTGAGATGATGAGTATAAATAACCCAAGAGTGTGGGTGAGATAATGAGTATAAATAACCCAAGAGTGTGGGTGAGATAATGAGTATAAGTAACCCGAGAGAATGAGTGAGTATAGAATGAGTAGCCCAAGAGAATGGGTGTGTATAAGAATAAGTAACCCGAGAGAGCGGGTGAGTTATTGAATGAGTAACCAAGGCATAGTGAGGTATAACTCTCAAGGCCTAAGAGTAAAATGATACAACTGACAACCTTGTTATGTTAGTTAGGGAATGTATCCCATGATTGATTGTTGAATCCTTGTGTAGTGTACATATATAATGTATTACTATATGCATGATGGGTGAATTTAAATGAACTCCATGCTCTCGACAAAGTAGTCGGCGTACCCCGGTTAGCACTCGGGGTATGCGAATTTCATATGCAGCGTTAAGCTGAGCCCCTAGTGGCACCATTTTTATCTTTCAGGTAAACCGAAGACGATACCGTTCGAGAGTAGGACGGGGTCGGTGGTTATCATGGGTAGTTAGGTTTAATTTGCTTATGTACTTGAATGAGGTGTAAGACCGAATATGTTATCGCCATCCGTATATTGCAGACTCGGTATAGTAAGGGAATGAATGGAGTATTGTAATTGTATTGTGTACTCGGTTGTTCCAGTTCATTAGACCGTTACGGTATGTAAGATAGGCCTGGTTAGCCATATGGGTGGCTAACGGCGTTTTTTCACCCCTCGTTGTAGTTAGAGTTCCGCTGCGTGAGTAAGTGCAATTAGTGACGGTTTAAGAGGTAAAGATGAGTTTAGCGGTTGGGGTGTTACACTCGCACCCCCCGTTGGATGATGAAGATGGACATTAGAAAGGCGTTCGATACGATGGACTGGAACTTCTTCCATGCATGCCACCCTTTCCATTCTAAACGCTGCCTCTTTTTGTGGACTGGATTATGCAATATACCCCCACCTCTTTCTCAATCAACGTCAATGGCTCTCCCTCTGGGTACTACAAAGAAAAGCGAGGGCTAAAGAAAGGGGACCTTATTTCCCCGTACCTTTTTGTCCTAGTCATGGACATGCTTTTGTGTCTTCCGGATCAGTTTTAGGTCATCCGGAAGTTCCAGTTTCACTCAACTTGTAAGGACCCACATCACCCATATATTCCTTGCTGATGATGTCCTCTTGTACTGTAGAGGGTACCAGCAGTCCATATCACTTAAGCTAGACATCTCTTTCCAAAGGCCTCGAGGCTTAGGCTAAATCCCTTCAAATTAAACATTTTCATGGGTGGGGTCCCCACCTCTGAAGCTTCCTTGATCCTCCTCTCCACCAGATTTAACAAAAGGTTCTCAATTCCTTTTTGTTACATTGGTATCTCTATTACCACGAAAAGCTTATGACTTCTGACTTGCCCGCGATTAACAACATTCAACAAAATATCCCTACATCAAAGGAGATGGGGCATCTATCATTTGCTGGCCATCTGTCCCGCATCTATAGTATTTTATATGACATTGCTGGCTTCTTGGCTTCATATGTAGTCCTTCCAAAAGATATCATTAAAAAAAATCTCCGCTTCTTCCACTAGTCTGAAGACGCTGATAGTAACCCCTTCGCTCGCGTCGATGGGAGTACTGCATGTGTTAAAACAAATTTGAAGGCCTAGGAATTAAGGATTTCAATAGATAGAATATAACCTTTCTTCTCAAGTCTATCTCTCTTATAACCCACTATGCTGAGAGGTTGTGAATTCAATGGATTCATAGTGTGGATCTAGAAAACACAAACATTTCGAACATTACCTAGATAGGGGTGACCCTTGGGCGTCACAATCTATTCTTCATGCCAAAGACTGGTGGATTAAATCTTGTGGTTCTACCCCTGTCGCCATCTTCCTCATTCTCCTCTACTCCCACCACCTTTGTGTGAGTAATTTCTACAACGACACCTCCAATCCTCCCCATCCGTTCCCTTGGTTCAATATTTGTTGAAAAATCTGGTCTCTTCCGAAAGCTAATTTTATTTTATGGGTCACACTTTAAAAACACCTTAAGACTACTGACAAGCTCCAATCTTGAGGTATTTGTATTGGTAACCGTTGTTGGTTCTATGAGCATGCTCTAGAGAGTAGCGAGCATTTGTTCTTTCTGAAGAGGGTCTCTTGCAGAATTTGGTAAATGAGTTGTAACTAGCTAGGCATTCCCCCAACAGGCTTAGTCTAAGCAACTCTATTGCTTGGATCTCCCGCTATTGTAAAAGAAAGAGTCACTTGACTGTGTGTCACACTGCCATTACATACACAGCTTATACATATAGATCGAGAGGCGCAAGCCGCTATAGCAAACAATGGTAAAGACCCTCCACTCGTTGCTGTAGACATCAAATTGGCGATCAAGTGAGTCATCTGGACAAAGATGGGGGCCTCACCTCATGACCATGTTTGGCTAGAACATGTTCTTCAATCTTAGCTCTTGTGGTATTTGAATGATCCCTGTGCCCATTGATCATAGTCTGTGGGGGGGGGGGGGGGGGGGGTTGTATGTGATTCGGGATTACTTATTGCCACATTTTTGTCTTTTATGCCCACCATTTTAACCCTTTTTAGTATTTATTTTTTGGGGAGTGGACTCCCTGTTATTAACTTTTTTGTAAAGAACCTGGCCTTCATATATGCCTATCAAAGTACTATGCAGGATAAAATACCTTGCAGATCGTAGAGCACAAAACTCATGTACCAGATAAGGAGATAATCTTCTCTACTTGTTGTAATAGGAAACTGGGAAAAATATGATATATAGTGGAGCTTTTATCCTACATTCTGGTGAATTAGAACTTGCTTTTAACAAGAAAATGAGGAGTGATGCTTCGGACTACTTGGCGGAGATGGACACAATTTTGCATGGACTTTCTCAAGCAGCAAACAGACGGATCACAAAAATTCTTATGCTCATCAACTGCCAAAAGTCAATGAAGATGATGAAGAACATCCTTGCTAAATGCCAGGAAAGACCCCTCTTTCTTCCCTTCGTATCAATCTATACTTAGAAGTAATTTGGTGATTAGACTCAAACTCTGTAATGATATGTTAACTAATTTTCCAGATGTATTAGCTAGTAGATGCTAGAACTGTATTTTGAATGGAAGCATTGGGACATGTCCTCCACCCTTTTAACATTAGTCAAGCAGCTAGGCTTGAAAGTGAGGTGCTTCCCCACCAAAAACTTGTCGACTATAATAGGCCAGAAACAGTGGCCTCATGGATAATATAAAGAGTAACATATTTGCTTAAAAAAACTTTTTATAAAGTACATTTGTCAAATGTATAAATGAAAAGAAAAATCATAGTATATTTACACATATGTGGTGCCGGTCACCCATGTGACTGTCCAGTACTTTTTTAATATAATCCGCTCACATGATGCATGAGACAAAATAAAGTTTGTATTGAAGTTGGTATCATAATTGATTGATGAAGTGCAAAAACAGATATATATATTAAATTATCCAAAAAATAGTAAATTAATTATGATTATTTTGTAATATATTATTATTAATTTTTGGCTTCTCTCTCCTCAATTGGCAAACCATTTTGCACGCGTACGTTTCCGTGTGTGAAGTGCGATAATTGAATCACTGTGGTTATCTGTATATGATAATTGAAGATGAACATACGTCATTTATTATAAAACGAGGTTCTAACTTGAACTTATACATATTACAATTGCCAGCAGCAACTACACCTACAAAGAAGAGTGAAAGGACAATTATATTATATCAGAGATCTAGCTAGCCATGGAGCTGTACCTAGTCATCAGATGCTTGCTATACGGTGCTATAGCTTGGGTATCCATCCAATCAATCGTGACGGCAATCAAGCGGAACAGCAAGAGATTACCACCTGGCCCCTTTCCTCTACCTCTCGTCGGCAACATATTCAGCCTCGGAAAAGAACCCCTGAAATCACTGAACGATCTAGCAAAGACGTATGGCCCCGTCATGTGTTTCCATCTGGGTTGGCAGACCACTGTGGTTGTCAATTCCGCTTCTTTGGCGAAAGAGGTCCTCCTGACCAACGACGTTTCCTTTGCCAATAGGTACGTTCCTGATGCGTGGACTGCCCTTGAGCATGATAAGTCTTGTATTGGGTTGAGACCTGCGGATGCGCGTTGGAAAGTGTACCGTAAGATCTGCATCTCTCATGTTTTTGCAAACAGTAGACTTGATGCTACACAAGGTCTCAGGATGAAGAAAGTGAATGATCTCCTTTCATATGTTGAGGTACTATCTTCTACCCAAGCGCACTCTCCAAAGAGTTATAAAATGAAAAAATAGAGTCAGTGAAAATTAATACATGTATTTTTGTCTTTATGTATTCCTACTGCACTGAATCAGACTAGCAGGGTGAGAGGAGAGGCAGTCAACGTTGGTCAAGTTGCTTTTACCACATCTCTAAACTTCGTATCAAACACTGTCTTCTCCATCGACTTAGGAGATCCCACTTCGGACATAGCCCGTGAGTTTAAGTTGCACGCCGCAAATCTTGCTGTGGAAGCCAGTATCCTTAACTTAGGGGATTACTACCCTTTAATAAAACCGCTTGACCTACAGCGCATCAAGAAACGGAGTACTGCTATCATGGGGAAGGTCATGGCACTATTGGACAAGAAGATTAATGAGCGCTTAGAAGAAAGGGAATATGGACATATTTATGAAGACGTTTTAGATGCTTTGTTAACTCTTGTACAAGATACCAAGGAGCTCCAATCCCAGGAACTACGCCATATATTGTTTGTAAGTTTTTTACTTTCTGTTTACAAATTTTATTCCACCTTGATTTATTTATATACTATATGGTTTCAAAAAAAATTGGATCGATCAGGAGTTATTCACAGCCGGAACAGAAACAACTTCAACAACACTAGAGTGGGCAATGGCAGAACTTATGCGCAACCCCCAAATCATGAATAAAGCACAGACAGAGCTACAGGAGGTAATCGGATTAGGTAATCCAGTACATGAACAAGACGCACCACGACTACCCTACTTACAAGCAATAATCAAGGAAACATTAAGGTTACATGCACCTGCACCCGTCCTACTACCAAGGAGAGTTAACCAAGACACTCCACTTGGAGATTTCATTGTACCCAAGAACGCACAAGTCTTGGTCAATGTCTACGCCATCCAAAGGGACCCAACCTTGTGGGACAACCCGGATTCCTTCCAACCAGAAAGGTTTTTGAGATCGTCAATTGATATTAAAGGACAAAGCTTTGAGCTCATACCATTTGGGTCTGGCAGACGTATTTGTCCAGGTCTAACCTTAGCTAATAGGATGCTTCACTTAATGTTAGCATCTTTGATTCATGGGTTTAACTGGAAGCTTTCAGATGGAGTTAAACCTGACACGCTCGATATGAACCCAAAACTTGGATTCTCTCTTTCTAAAGCTAAACCCTTACTTGTTTTCCCTCTTAAAAAGTAATTCATTTTCCCTCTTTTTCAATTTCATTTTCCTTGTAACAAATAGATGCGCCATGATATTTAATAATAAACTTTGGCCCGCAGCTTACTACTAGAATTAATCCATGCTTCTTTTTTCTAGGTTGAAAATGGATTCATGGGATTCCATATTTATGTTTGTATCTCATATTTTTATTACCATTAATAAACAAAATTTGGGATTAGTTTGAAGTAGCATTATGTCTTAGAGTAACTTGATCCGGGGTCACTCCATATCTATCCTAGAGAAAAGAAGACTTGGACGCCAACACACAGTTATTACTATTAAACTCATCACTAATTAACTAGATAACATATTTTGGGTAAGTCAAAAAAGAGTGAGACAAATAATACGCGGACCCCAACGCCAAAGAAACTAGACTCTTCTTTGGAGAAATCATCAGAAGGGTTAAGCCTTGTCGTAGAATTAATCCACGCTACCCCACCTACTAATCAGTCAAGAAATCCGCTACCGGCAAGGGACGAAAAGGGTAAAATCATCAATCCAGAAGTTGAAGCTGATGAATGCATTGACCTACTTTTGGAGTTAGGTTGTCAAGTGCTGAACCCAGCCCAAACCAAAGTTAATATTATCAGTCAAATGCAAGAGCAATTACGTATCTGAGTGGCTTCAATTGATGCTTAGTGGTCCATAGATCATAAGAGGGTTGGACCCGGATATTAGGTCGTAGGTCTGGACAGGTGTATCTTGGGATTGGAAGTCTTAAGCTCGTTATCAGAGAAGGGAGCTAGGAGGTTGAGTAATCACAGTAAGATAGGTTGAATGTTGCTCGAGGCGATGATTCTCTTAAGGAGTACGTAGAAGTTGTTGCAGGATGGTTGGTAGGTCATTGGCTATATTCTAGCCCATCTAATTGTTGCTAGTTTCATGTTTTTAGGGTTGTACTGGATGTGGCGGGTACTCTTTTTCCTCCCTAAGTTTTTTCCCACCGGGTTTTACCTAGGGAGGTTTTAACGATGCCCAAGTTTCCCATCCCTGTTCCAAACTTATTTCTAATAATATGGCTTATGCCCAAATTATCAAAAAAAAAAAAACTACTCGCTAGTACAATTGCTTATATGCTGGTACCCCATCTCGGGTTTTCCAGTGGACAAAATCAGCAACACTCTCTAGTTGAGATGGCCTAGATAACTCTCACCCAGCGAAGCTCTCATCCAAGCCAAGCGCCCACTTTTTGTGAATCTCTTCAATGTTAACCTTAATCTTCCTTATTACCATCTTCTCCTGCACTCTCCCGAAATTCCCTCGATCTATCATCTAACACACTCGTTTTCTTTTCCAACCGACTTTCCTCATTTCCACCAAACCTAGGCATTCATAAGTTAAATGCTAAGAAAGAAGCAGCCCATCATCCGTATCTCAAATTGCAACTAGAAGCAAAGGATCCACTCAGTAGTGTTGCAAGAAGTTCACTGAAAAGCCATCGGAAGGGAAAACCTTATGAGATTGAATCTACCACTGCTCAAGTCCAGATCTAATAGCCAGGATAACTTTCCTGCTTCTTCAACCTGTAGCTAATGATATTCTTTTAGTCAATCCTGCCGCTGTTGTTGTGCCCTAGTTTTTTTTTTGCTAATTTTATTTCTCATTCATAAAAGGAGTTGAATAACAGCCTAATGTTAGAAACAAAAGAGTTGTGTGGTTAGAAACAAAAGAGTTGAACGGGAGGCTTTAAATGAATATGTTAGCAGCCTAATGTTGAGATGGTACGAACATAGTAAGAAGAGCACCTTGAAAACCTTATCTCATACAAATGATAATCAAACTCAATATGCTTGCTACGAGCATGAAGACTTGGATTAGAAACTAGGTGGAGAGCACTCTAGTTATCACAAAACAAAACTGGAGGTGAGGATACAGGAATTCCTATTTCAGCAAGCTGATACGCGATCTAGGTTATTTCTGAAGCAGGCATGGCTAAAGCACGGTATTCTACCTCAGCACTTGATCGTGATACGATTGGCTATTTCTTTGAAGCCTAGGAAACACAGTTCGAACCCAAGAAGACACAGTAGCCAGTAGTTGACAGGCTTGTAAGCTCACACCCTGCCAGTCTGTAATTGGTGCAAGAGAGGTTTTTGATGTGAGTAAAAGACCTAGATTGTGAGTCCTTGACATATAGCATAGGATCTGTTTCAAGGCACACAGGTGTATAGTTTGTGGTTGATGCATGTGTTGACGTGCTACATTGACAGCATGTGCGATGTCTAGATGAGTCAAACTAGCATATTATAGTGTACCCATTAGGCGGTACATTGTGGGTTCAATTAGAGTGAAATCCTCATTGGTACATTCTTATTTCTGACTAAGTGGGGTGCGAACAGGTTTGGCCTGTGCAAGTTCAACTTTTTGTAACAAATCACGAATGTACTTCGATTGGTGCAGAAACAGGCCATCATGGGTGAACATTGCCATGATGCTAAGGAAAAATGAAGGATTCCAAGGTCCTTTAAGGCACATCCATGACTCAGTTTTGTAATAACTTCCTGGAATAAATTTGGACAGCTTACAGTGATGATTATATCATCTACATATACTAGAAGAAAGATAGAACCACAGGGTGAGTGCCAGTAGAACAGGGTTATGTCAGCAGACTACAAATAAAACCAATTTGAGTCAACAAGAGACTTAGTTTCTAAAACCAAGCCCTTGGAGACTACTTAAAGCCATATAGAGATTTTTGCAAGTGACAGACTGAATCACGATGAGCTGAATCAATAAAGCCCGGGGGTTGCTCCATGAAGACAGTTGTAGTTAGTACACCATGCAAAAACACATTTTTCACATCAAGTTGTCGAATTTCCCAACCCTTTGTGACTACAACATATATGATAATTCTGATTGTAGCACTTTTAACAACAGGATAAAGGTTTCCCACCATCAATACCTTCAAATTGATGGATTCCATAGGCTACTAACCGGGTCTTATACCTCTCAATCTACCCATCAGGATGACATTTGATCTTGAGTACCCATTTGCACCCGACCACATTCATCTCAGGTGTACGTGGAACTAAAGTCCAGGTATTCTTGTGGGCAAGTGCTTCCATTTCCACAGTCATAGCGGTGATCCACTCAGCATGTTTTAGTGCTTCCTTGACTGTGTGCGGTTCAAGAGTTCTTGTGATGGCAGCAATATGACCTTTACTCTTAGAATGTGTTACCATAGGATGAGTTTTCAGTGTAATAAGTTCAGCAGGTAAGGGTAAATCAACAACAAGCTCGATAGCAAGTGCAGATGTATGATCTTGCAGGTTTATGTAGTGTAAGATGTATCTGAGGTGAGAATTATTGTCTATTAAAGAGGACCAGGTTCAGGCATTTGTTGTGCAAATATTTGTGTAATTGAGTAGGACTCATGATCGGGATGGTTGATATCAAGTTTTAGTATTTCAGGGTGAGATGTTTCAGGCTTAAGTCATATGTGTAATGACCGCAACTCTGGCCTAGGAGTTAGGGAGGTTACACGCCGCGAATTACTACTTAATAACACAAGGCTCTAAGCTAATGTTCGTAAATAAGGCCCATAACGATAATTGTATTAAAGCATAACTAAGGTGTAGCAAATGTATTTTTCAAATGTAATACAGGTGTAAATGTTAAAACAGAAATCCAAAAGCGTAAGTGTCAAATGCTACTAAGGCCCATTGGCTACAAAGTCTGAAATGTAATGTATCAAATAACAAAGAGCTAATAGACTATGCTCCAGAAATCATAGAAGATCCTCGATGATCAATCTGCAAGGTTAGTGAGAATAGGGGAGTGAGCACACAACTATGCTCAGTAGATGACTAACTTCATCAACCAGCATGCTCAAAACATTTACAGAACAAATTATAAATTCATAAGTTTAAACAGAAGGGAAAAGGTATTTCCAAGGCAAATGCCATCAATAGAAGTCCAAAACAATAGGACTAAAACAGATTCCAGAGTAG
Source organism: Limonium bicolor (assembly GCA_023374045.1). Lineage (NCBI taxonomy): Eukaryota > Viridiplantae > Streptophyta > Magnoliopsida > Caryophyllales > Plumbaginaceae > Limonium > Limonium bicolor. The sequence goes on from CM041776.1 coordinate 51,923,235, forward strand.
AGGAAATCACAAGCAGAATGGGACACTAGATACCAAGGCATACAACCAGAATGGAATAAATCCCATAAATAGAACGATGAAACATCACTCATAAACAGAACATGTGAAACACCTGTGAACAGAACAGGAGACACCTGTGGCAAACAGAAGGAGGTCCTACACAACGTGCTTCGAGATAGCTAAACCAGCCATCCTCGGTTTAGATAAAGAATACTAGGTCCCAAAAACAGAAGCTTAAATAATGGTAAGAATATGTGCACCAATTTCACCATAAAGCATTTAGAAAGCTTAATTATCAGTAGGGTAATACAACCCCGCAAACAAAAGTCAAAATGGAGCTCAAACGAGCATGTTTAGCCAAAAAAAGAGGGAAGTCCAAACTTATGTCTGAACATCAATGTTTGTTGCGAGTCGAGACTCAGAAGGCGCAGAAATCAGAATGTCTGAACTTGTGTCCGAACTTCGAAGTTCAGACACAAGTAGATACTCAAAACAAAGAATGTCCGGATATCGGTCCGGACTGCAAAGTTCGGACAAGTTTCAGAAAACAGATACGCAGTGAGGTCAGAACTTGTGTCCGGACAACAATGTTCGGACACAAGTCGAACTAAAATCAGAGAAGTCCTTGTGAGGTGTCCGAACATGTGTCCGAACATCAATGTTCGGACGCATGTCAAACTAAAATCAGAGAAAACCAACAGAATGTGTCCGAACTTCTGTCCGAATGTGCAAGTTTGGACACCAGCTGAAATTCGCAAGCTAGACTCGTCCTCGCACACCGTCCGTACATCAAAGCTCGGACGGAAGTTCGGACATAGTAAAAAAAGCAGAAACAACGAGTGCAACAGGGTCTGTCCGAACATCAACGTTCGAACACATCGAAAAATACAGTTTTTAGAAGCGAATTACACACACGCAGAATGTCCAAAACTTGACAAAAATGCCATACCAAATCCAGAACAGTTTCAACACAACTATAGGGGTTTTACTAGAGCAATAACAAGGTAAATCAGAGTGTAAAACACCACAAGAACGTAACTCAAATGAACGTTAGGATCCCATTCAAACACCCCATAGGTGAACACACTAATCGAATCCGGTGATAAGCCGCAGAGTTATTATATTTTTTATGTTAGATTTATAGTTATATTAGTCAAATTAGGGTTAGAATAGTTAGTATTTATGTTATATTATATATAAAGTTTATTATTTGTTCAGACTTATGTTTTTATGTGCTTTTCATGCAAGAAATGAATTTATAGTCAAAGAACCAAGTAGTGCCGGGAATGATACCGGAAGAGCAATGCACGGCAGTAGTTTGGAGCAAAACAAGTGGTGTGCCGGATGTACTGCCGGGTATCTTCTACCCGACACATACTAAAAAGTCACTCTGGTTGACTAGAAGTTAGCAGTTATTGACCGTTAGCAATCTGGATGATGGCGGGTATGGTGCCGGACATCTCCTGTCCGGTACTAGTACCTTTTCGCTCATATTCGGTGGTTTTGACTGTTAACAATTGGTCACATTTTACACATGGTGCCGGGTACAACTGACCCGGCATGACGCCTGACACAAGCAGAGATTAGTGATTATAAATAGGCCGAACTTCTCCTCATTTTGACACACTTCAATACATCCATTTCACTCCATTCACCCTCTAATTCCACATCCACCCCAAGGTATTGGTGTCCAAGAAGTTCTACGCAACTTCCCACGCGAAGAGAAGGAAATCCATGGCGGGTTAAGGCTACGACCGTTTCCCTTATCTCCTTTGTATTCTTTCTTTAATCTGTGTGGATGGTGGAGTAGAATTCCTTATCATCTTTGGTTAGGAATGCTATTCTTGTAATTACATTTATGGTTATCAACAAAGTTTACAAGTTTCAACTAGGATTTAGTTCCTAGTGTAGAGAAGAATATAGTTCGCTACTTGTTCTTCTTTTCATCGAAGTTCTAAAAGAATTGGTTAAGGGATATTAGTGGTCTTAAACGTTGTTGTTCTATGGATGGGCAACAAGACCTAAGATTTGGAATTAACCTATTCTATTCTCCTTTTTCTTGTTCGTTTATCAGCATTATATTTGCTGGATTCGATAATGGATTGAGAGTATTTTAACAATCTTGACATTTTGAATATGCCAGGTGACATGCCGGGTGTCTGATGTCCGACACATTCAAAGTTCTTGAATGTGCCGTGCATCCTTTGTCCGGCAACCTATACGGCACATTCAAAAGTTGGTTAATTCGAAACTTGTCAACTTGGTTTTGTGATCATACTTGTTCTTATATTGATTATTATTCCGAGTCAAAGATATTTCATTGTATATACCATTAGTTAGATTTTAGTAGTTTACTTCTAGTGTAGAATTGATATTTACATTTCCCCCTTGTTTTAGAATAGACTATTACTAGGATTAGGACCGATTTTCTATTAAGTCCCTTGGGTTCCATACTCTCGGTCGTAATCTACTGACACTATACTCCGATCGGGATTTTTGTTACCCGTATAGAGTTGCAGAGTTATTTTATATTTCTTTAATTCTTTTTATTCATTTGTACACCCCTTTACCCCTACAATTTTCCTATTAGCATCCACAAGCCATCTACTTCGATAATTAGTAGAAGACGACTCAAAATATGAGGGAGAAACAGCCACTGAAGTGTTGACCAGAATGTAGAGCAGACAACACTGCTAAATACCAAAACGTAGAGAAATCCAGAATCAACAACAGCCCTCAAAACCCTTAAAGTAAACAAGAAATCACAATCATAAATCCGAACCTGATTCTGACAACGGAATCGCAGAGGAAGCCACCAGTAGGAGGAATTACCCGAGAACGCCGAAAGTATCACTAATTCATAATCAGATTGCAGTGAAACAGTTAGGAACGGAGGGGTTCTTAGAAATGCAGAATTGAAGGGAATTAGACAGATTACTATAACTGGATAGGACTTCGCAACAGAGGAGGGATCCACATCCGAGACTCGAATTTCCAAACCAGCAACAGCAGCACTTGACCAATCAAGAAGAGAATGGAGAATATGGAGAGAGAAGAGAGAGAAGCGTCTCAACGGTTGAGGAACTGATTGGGAAATTAGAATAGTGAGAGCGTGGTGAGAAACGTGGTTAGAGGAATAATTAAGGAGGATAATTAATTATGAAATAATAAATTCTCACCAGGAAATCTAACGGGAGGGGAAAAAGACTTCCTTCTCCCCAGCTTAATTAAAAAGGACCTTCATGTCCTGAATAATAAAATATCCCAACATAAGACAACACTGTGACGAAATAATTTATGTACTAAACTTTGGGTTATAACATCACCTTCCCCTTAAAAGAATTTCGTCCTCGAAATCAACGTACCTACTGCTCGAAGAGGGCGGGGAACTTGGATCGCACTTCACTCTACAGCTCCCAAGTTGCCTCCTTCTCAGACTGCCCCGACCACTGAATCTTACCCATGGGCATGGTCTTACTTCGGAGCTTACGCACACTGCGAGCCAAAATCTTTGAAGGATGTGCTTCTTAAGTGAACTCCTCTCTTAGCTGAAGCGGACCAAACTCGGTAACATGAGACGGGTCTGGAATGTACTTCCTCAGCATAGACATATGAAACACGCTATGAACTCCTGTTAAAGATGGCGGCAACGTTAGACAGTAGGCAACCGGTCCAATCCTCTCTAGGATCTCATTGGACCTACGAAGCGAGGGATGAGCTTGCCTCTCTTCCCAAACCTCAGAACTCCTTGGACTGGGGAGAGTTTCAAATACACATGGTCACCCCCCTGAAACTCTAGTGGTCGTCTCCTCTGATCAGCGTAGCTCTTCTGACGACTCTAAGCCACAAGCAGACACTCTCTGATAGACTGAATCTTACCCACAACATCCTAAACTAAGTCTGGACCCTCTATAGCTCTCTCCTTCAGATCATCCCAAAAGATGGGTGATCTTCACCTCCTACCGTATAGGGCCTCGAACGGGGCCATCTCGCTGCTAGACGGAAAGCTATTATTGTAGGCAAACTCAATCATTGCCATGCGCTGATCCCAACTGCCCCTGGAGTCAAGCACACATGCTCCGAGCATGTCCTCAAGAACCTGATTCATCCTCTCTGTCTTACCGTCTAACTGAGGATGATAGGCTAAACTGAATGACAGCTTCATCCCCAATGCCTGATGCAAACTCTACCAAAATTTGGACACGAATTATGGATCTCTATCTGATACAATCGAAGCTGGGACTCCGTGAAGGCGCACTATCTTATCCATGTATAACTGAGCAAGGTTGTGCAAACTGTAGTCTTCCTGACTGGAAAGAAGTGAGTGCTCTTCCTGAGCCTATCCACGATCACCCAAACTGCATCAAAACCTCTCGGAGTCTTAGGCAGTCTGTTATACCCAAAATTTTGACCCCCCTAGTTAGGGTCTACGAGGCTTTAGTGTTGTGAGGGGCATTTCGATCAAGTAATGAGAGATTCCGGCTCGATCGACACATTCCAGAGCATGGGGAGCAGTTTTGTAACACCCCAACCACCACCGTACACTTAACACCAAACTGCAGCGGAAATCTCAACTCATCACATTACTTAATTCAATGGTGTTACACGCCGTTAACCACCCACTGGAACAAGGCTAATACATGTACATTGTATCGGTCTGATGGACTAGATTCCCGAGCAACTACACAATACAATCCTTATTTCATTTCCAACATTTATTATATACATACATTCCCACTGTACCGAGTATTTACAAACTAATGCCGATAACAATTTCGGTCTTACTATGCTTACAATGCTTACGCCATTTAAATGGCTACCCATGCATAAACATCTACCCCGTCCTACTCTCGAATGGCTTCCAGCTCCTCGTACCTGAAATAGAAAAGGAGAGAAAGGGTGGCCCCCAAGGGGCTCAGCACCTTTGCTGGTATGGTAATCCCGCAGCCCACATGCTACCGGGCCACGCACAACTAATTGTCGTCTTAGCATGCAGTTGATTATACTTAAATCATGCATACAAACCATAAACACACAACACTTTGCATACACCCAACCATAGGGCTCAACATATATCCAACACATCCACACTTAACAAATCATCCAATGATTCCTTTAACCCTAGAGTGGCTCTCCTCTAAAACGGAGCTACTTCCTTAATGAACGACACGTACCCATTAATCGGGTTATCCTTAAACGCCTCTTGTCACAAACTGGGATTCATTTCCATGATCCACACACTCCATATCCTACAACATATCTCATTCCTCACATAACAAAACATAACAAAACCTTTCTTGTTTCGGCGTACACATGATAACATCACAATCATTTTAAACACCTAACGTATACATATCGTAGCATGGCAAGGGAAATTGCCTAGCACAATAACAACACAAACACCATAAGATCGGTTCACACAAGGAACCTTCCACCATAGTTAGTATACATAGTGAGCCTAGAGATTAATGCCAATCTCATGCTAAGCTCGTTACCAACCTCGTTACCGTCCAGTTATATCGAACGGTTAACTTAAACCCAAGGTGTGTCGGATATAGTAATCCCAAGCACACCGAAATAACATTCGTATGCCCCTGTGGCCCGACGTGAGTCAGTAATTAGCTTTGGATAAGCTAAGGGAAGGTAAAACCAAATTGGAATACAACCTATACATACACCAAGAGAGCCGAACCGGATATGACATCGACTCCCGTCCATCACACGCGTGGCCGGAACAACCGGACTCCTCACCCCCCATTAGTACATATTTACTTATAAATAAGTAGTTAGAGATCCATTATGGAGCCTACCACATCCACACACCATACGGTATCATGACCGAGTTAAGCACACAAGGGAGGTTCACATACTTGCATACAACAACATATCCAACTAACTCACACATAGCCGTGGTTAGAACGTTCCCAAGGTTTGGGCCGTTAACTCCGAATACCGATCACTCATGTGCCTAGATTTGGTTAGCTAAGGTTTAACACATATTTGAGGTTAAATGGTATCGGAGGCCAAATTCGCCACATAAATGAATTACTATAAACTCATTACATGTTTAATCTTACAAGGTGGCAAACACTCAGAAAAACATATTGGCATACAAGCCGGTGTAATCCGGTAGGACACAGGTTGCAAGAAAACCATACCTGTCACCGGAGTCCACTTTATCACGTCCACTTACGTTCCTCGAACAATTCTCGAACAACTGGCACATTACATATACTTTTATTAACATCGGGGTTGCTTGATTATTTAATGTCTAATGCTTATAATTTTTCCCCTTAACTTAGTTACATAACTTCACTTTTTAACTTGTTTTACTTTCACATTTTATTACAACTTTTCACCCACTTAATTGTCATTAAGACTCACCTCAAATGTCCTCAACAACCTCATAACATCATTAACCATCAATCCCCATCATTTTATAACCTTTAACAAATGTTTTGGCCCATACAACACCTTGTCCGAACTTGTGTCCGAACCTCCAAGTTCGGACGCAAGCCGCGACCTAATACTGAAAACCATACACACGTCCGAACTTGTGTCCGGACTTCCCAAGTTTGGACACAGTTCGAGAGTAAATCCCAGATAGAAACAGTCACGTCCGAACTTGTGTCCGGACTTCCCAAGTTCGGACACAGTTCGAGAGTGAGAAAATCCTTTACCCAACAGAGCCTGTCCGAACTTCCATGTCCGGACGGAAGTTCGGACACGGCAAACATTCAATTTCCAAGTCTTTAAACACTTAACCAAATTCCTCCAAAGCCTCCACACTTATAGTATCTTCTCCTTAGGTTTCTAAGTGATGTTTCATGCCTATTCTAACCATTATACCAGGACATATCTTCCACACAAACATCATCATTCAAACATCCTTTCTTACATATCAAAACTCCTTATGTCATTCTTACAATTCCTTTTCCAAGCTTACACTTCCTCCTTAATTTACCAAATCCTCTTTTCACAACTTCTTGAATTCCTTTCTCAAAACCTTACCTAAACATCATTTTCTCCTTATTCATCAATCATTACCTAACCTTAAACAAACTTCTCCAAGACTTAAATACATCCTAAAAACACTCATTGGATTTTCTAGAACTTCCAAGACAATGCCTAAATCCTTATAGCACCTTAGAACACCTTAATGCATGTTTCCTTCCTTAGTGAAGCATGTATCCATTCCTAACAATTCCTAGTTCACCCAAGTTCACTTAAGCACTTAAAACTCCTTATACATTTTACAAATTTTGCCATAGGTTCTCTTAGCACATCATCATTCCAAAGCTCATAGTTTTCACCATTAAACACTCAAGAACACCTAAATCCATCAAGAACACCATCACACACAAGACTTCACCCAATTTACACTACATCACAATATAGTGCATAATTAAACTTGCTTGGCACTTAGGCCCTTAAATAACATGGCTCTTAGGCCCTTAAATTGCATAATCCTTAAACACTGAATTTCCACAATACATAAGCCTTTGACCTGCAATTACACACCAAGACATATGTTCCTTTACTAGTCTCCTTGAGAACACCTTACTAAGTCATTCACCATTTGCTCTTTAGGTAGTTTTAGCAAGCATTATAAGCTCATTTCTCCTAAGGCATTAAACCACATTGAGATAGCATATTTACCTCTTTTCCACTCAAACTTCTTTCTTGTTTCCTCTTAAAACCGGTAAGGCATTTCTTTCCTTGTCAACTACTAAACAATATACCAATATTGAAATGAGTATATAAGCTTTATGCTTCATCTCATTGTAAACCCTAGGTTTACATTATTTCAAAAACATTAATGTAGTTGTTTTACCTTGATCTTTGAAGGGAGTTTGAATATCTATGAAGAGAGGACTCCACCTAGTCCATAAGATTGGAATGAAGCTAGAACAAAGTCACACAAGAGCTCCATCAATGAGTATTTTCGGTCACACACAAAACATGGAGGAAACTTGATTTTTCTTGAGATTCCTTACCTAGAAGCAAAGGAGATCAATAATATGTGAAAAGGTGAGCTCAAGCTCCATCAATGGTGAATCTCCTTGGCACCGAAATTGAGTTCTTGAAGATTTGAAAAGGTAGAAGTGTAGAGCTTGCTCCAACTAGAAGAATGGTGGTCTTGGAATTGAATTTGGACCATGGAGCTAGGAGTTACAAGTGGTCAAAGATGGAAAACAATGGTGGTGTTGGTGTTGCTGTAGCAGCTCGTAAAAGAGAGCAAGAAGGGAGGTTGGAGACGTGTGAAATAAGGAGGAAAGGAGAAATGAAGATACTTGCTTTAACAAGATATTTGTATTAAAAGGCAGCTTTCTCCTTTTTACCTTCCTACCCTTCCTTTCCTTAATTGATTTTTTACATGGTGGTGACTCACCTTCATAAAAACCGGCCACCATTTAGTTAGAAGGGTGTTTTGGTCTTTGTTGACCAATCAACTTACTTATAATAACATATGTTACAAACTAGCTTATAAAAGTTACTATTCACAAAAACAAAGCACATAGAAGTGAAATTTTTGATTTCCCATTGATATAGCCACCCAAATGTGATACTATATAGTACACATGTTAATTAAAGAGTAATGATGGACATTTAGCCATTCAAAACTCATTTACAAGACAATTTTTCAAAAACGTGCTTTAAGACTCCTTAAAGCACTTTTTGTGTTTTAACTTGTTTTCAAGCTTGGTTTTCTTTGGTAATTGATTTAATATGTTCATTAACATATTTATAAGGTATAGGTATGACCATTAGGTCTTTTACAAATTTATCCCAAGCTTAGAGCACATTTTTGCTCTTATTGACTTTAAGGTATTTATTTGTGTTTTGTTTGGTTTCATTGTCTACCAAAGTTTCCTAAGGACTTAATTAGCCTTATAAAGTCATAATTAATATTATCAAGTCTTGGTAGGCTCTTTGGGTCCTAACCAAGTTCACTCCAAGCTTAGAGCATGTTTTTGCTCAAACCGTGTCTTATGTTTTATTGTGTTTTACCATGGTTTAAATGGTTCATTTATGTTTCTAAGGCACTTTTTAGCCTTTAAATACCATAGTTTAACATTTACACAACATACCAAGGTTTGGGGTATTTCAATCTACCCCCCTTAAAAGAACTTCGTCCTCGAAGTTCGCATTTCCTCGCATCATTGGATTAGAATACGGGAATTACTTATAGCCATAAAACTTCCATTACCAACCACCCTTTACATCCAACCTCGGACTTAATGGTCCGGGCAACATATCCACATTATACATAAAATATCATACTCACATGGTAACCTCGGACTTAATGGTCCGGGTACCTTCACCACACTTGCACTTACATAATATCCCTCAGACTCTTAGGTCTGGGTGACATAACCACATTTGGACTCGTAGGCCCGGGTAACACAATCAATTCAGAACCCACCCACATTAGAACTCAAGGTCTAAAATAATATTTTTACTTATTCCACAAACATGTCTTAGCATGTATATCAAACAGAAATACCTTTTCCATCTCTCCATGGGTTCGAATCCCACGTTGAGTACATATACACTGTGATCCCGCAGAACCCGGTCGCGATGGACACCTTCTGGTCCCCGTTCCTTTGGGAGATCAAAACATTCACTTAATTTTTAACATATATACTTCTCATGTCACCGGTCCGAAGACAAAGGCTCATACGTCCTCAGCTCGTGAGCAAGTACTACAAAAATATTCTTTACTAGGTTAAGTATAAGAAGATCTTTTATTCAAAATATTAATCGATTGTTTTAAAACATCAATTGAAAATCCTTTTGAAAACACCACACAACCCAAGTCCAATTTATGCTCCTTATATTTTTCTTAACATGGTTGTTTGTGACCACTTACAGGGAGCTTCAAGAGTCATCCAACCCTGATGTGATCAGCATCAGTGTTGAACTATCTTTCCACCCCAATTTGTGTTCGGCTTCCCTTGATCTCATGATAATCAAGTTTCACCTCCCACTTCTTTTTCAACCAACAACTAATTCAAGCGTATCCCATTTTCTATCTTTAAATCCTTCTAGTCATAATCATTACATCACCAAGGGATAGAACTCCGTCTATCAATCATCACCCAAATCCAACTTAATTCAAGTTACCTAGGGAATTTAATTCTCACGAGGTTCTATGTCGGTCTCATACCCCTTCATAAATCACAACATTTTTATTTTTTTGTTTGTTTTTTTTTTTCAAAATACAATACATGGTTTACATTTATGCACAGTCGGGGTTTTAGTTCCCCGGGAGTTTCTTTACTCCCTTCCACTTGTACTCTCACACACCACTGTTAACAAAATAAACACACTTCCCACAATGATATTCGCATCTTCTGTGCGCAATTACCACAATTTAACCATAAATAAATGCGTATGTTTATATAACACACGCGCCAACCATCATAACAAATCATTTTGTGCTATGCACAACCCCGTTCTCGTACACTTGTACGGTAAAACACACTAAGTGGTTTTGCGCTCTACCCCCCTTAAAAGGGATTACGCCCATGTAATCAATCACTAAGCATTAGCTTAAAATGTTCTGCCGTCGTGAAGTGTTTTAACTTCCACGCGGTCCATTACACAATGGATTCTGATTAGAGGATCTTAACCATATTAGCGGTTTAGTTCCTAAACCAAGAATTCGCATTGGAGTTGTAACTCATAACCGGTTTCGGTCCTTGCCTGTGAGGCTTCTAGGCATTGATGACTAGCCATCCATTCATACTCACAATGTATATTCGGCATTTGATGCATGGGCTCACTGGCTTCTGCTGCGCCATTCTGATAATTATAGGGCTAGTTTGCCCCATTCGTTACTGTTACTGTATTGTACATCTCCAATGCATTACCCTTATCTTGGGAAGAATGGTTTCTCAACCGACGCATGGTATCTCTTACCCTGAGCGAATTCGGTGAGTTTCACAATTTTCCATCCGCTTCTCCAATAGCTTACAGCGTACTACTATGTAATTCACAATGATTGACTTGCTTCTACCGACTTACTGTCGGTTGAGATTGAGCTACTACCTAATGTGTAGTGCTCTCTCAGTTATTTCTCACACCTGGGGTATATCTCATACTGACATTTGGTATTTAGTGTTACTGTAGTCACTTACTGTTAATCATGTCTCCACCTTTGGTTTTGCACATGTATTCTTTCATTCCTGCGGCCTTGCATTACCTATGCATTGGCCATTATAATATTATTCCTCCACAATTACCATGCTTCTGATTCCTAGCTATCCCACTTGATCATTACTGCGCAAGTGCAATACCAAAACACTCAGTCATACAGAGTGCAGAGGCGTAAACTCTTGACAGTAAATCTCTCATGCGATTGCGATAGGAATTTACACTGTGTTTTACCGAAATTCTTATCACATAATACTTGTCACCGGCTTACTGCTCGGTTCGTTTGCTATCATTTACTGTTGTGCCTCCACTGGGTTTAACTCATAACTCTGCTCACTCCCCATTTTATCATCTAACAATACTCACACAACGGTCGCTTATTGCGCACCATATCCTTACTCATTATACAACATCAACTTATACTGCATCCGCTATTATATTAGCTTCCGCTATTACGCTGGGTTTATCTGGCCATTTATTTGGCTGATTTTTTAATATACTACTATTTTTCTTGAGCCTTTATGTTTCTTGAGCATTGTTTGCTACACATTTAGCTTCACACACCTATGGTGATTGCTATCAGACTTATTACTCTTCCTGTGTACACAACTGGTATGAGCACTTCTTTTCGTATTATTTTATTCAAATCATCCTGGGGTAATAACAACGTGGTCCATCCTCCACATATTTCTTGAACTTGATCCACACAACTACCGCTCTCGCGGTTTCCCAATATCGAGAGGTATCCCCACTCTTTAAAGCAGTGGTTCATTCTCCGCTCTATTTCCTTGTGTAACATATACTTCTGCAATCAATCTAATTTATATAACACATTTTATTTGTGGCCTATAAGCCTTATTGCCTTGAGCTGCGCTCATTGTAGGCTGTCCACATACATGTACTTCTTTGTGCAACATTACATAGTTTGGATATCATATTGAGCTTCATGACAAGGTCGTTGCATTCCGTTTCCTTTCATGGGATGCCCCTTAGGATTGTCAGTCCGTCTTCTGACAACTTATGTTCTAAACTGGGTGTTAGTTTCAACCCTCGTGTTTCTGTCATGCATTTCGTGCAACAATTGTTGATGCGAACACCCTTTAAGGATTGCTCTTGGGTGTTGCTAAATCATGCCATTACATTTGGCTTGCACTCATGGGTACATTCAGTAAACTACGCCTTCTCCAATGTCTTTATATAACAGTCGGTGCACTTCGCACCTCCTGTGTCTTAAATATTTCCTTGCACACATTCACTGATTCCTTCAGTCTCTTTAATTTAGCTGGGTTCCTTTACTTCAACCCTTCCTTGTAATCTCTAGCTCTTGTTTGATTTATACTGCTGACCGTAGATGGAGTCGACTACTTCCCGTGTTTCGGACTCCACTCGTATACATATGTGGGGTACCATAATGATACATTGCTACCTACCCAACTAACCCATAAGTAGGTCTGTCAGGCCCACAAGCCCTATCGGATCGGTCGTCCCACAATTTAGTTGGTACACTCGTAGTGGTCTCACACGCCTAGGTGAAGTATTCTGTTGTCAACTCCCTTATGTTGTCCCATGCTTCCCGAACTTAATCTAAGGAAAGTTTATCCACTGTTGTATCCTTGTCAACTGTCCTTGGTTTTACTGGTTTGGTGTAAAAGAAGGTTAGAAAGAAGTGTTGGTTTGAAAGAAAATCTGGTTTTGAAGAAAAGAGTTTGAATAAATCTGGGTTTGAAAGAAAAGTTTCATGGTTTCCAACATCTTCTTACCTTAGCCCTAGCTTCTGCTGACTGGCGTACTTCCAATTACGAAGGTCAGGCTGTTAAGCCCTTCCATGGTTATTTTGATTACACTTAACTTCGTGGTACTTTACCAAGTACTTTGTAGTGGTTATAATTTCCCGAATAGCCCTGTATAGCAGCACTTGCTATGGCAAGTGCGCCATGCTAACTGGCTATCGGTTCAACACATACCGGTTGTGGTATTGTTTTTACCCGCACTATCATCAGTGGCCTTGTTGGCCCTTTTGTTCTTACGGTCTCGACAATAACCTTTGGGTAACTTCTCACTATATTCACATAATAGTTATCAACTGGGGTGTCTCCCATTCTTGGAGTCCCCTTTTTACTTAGCATTATTTTCTCTTTGTAGCCCGTTCCACGCATCGTCGTGGTTACTGAGACTTGTCTCTTGTTTGGGCGCTGCGTTGTAGTTCCTTAGTTGGTTGGTATACCGTTGGTGTATTATCTGGCAACTGTGGTTCCGTAGACACTCGTCTCGGGTTTCATTAATCCATTTCTTGCCTGTTGCACGGTTGGTGCGTTGCAGGCTGGTTGTTCTCAACTGCTCTGCATGTCGACCCAGGTTGCCGGAAATTTTATCCTCTTATACACAAGATTCTTCATTCCTCGCTATGAAATGCGGTTAACACTGTTTAGATGGAACCGTCTCAGGGATTCCTACTTTTCGGGATCTACCGTATGACAGGTTCTCCGTACTCTAAGGTATTTAATAACAGCCAGATCGGGTATTCCCGAGTAAGAGTGGACTTCCACCTCTCTGGCGTTGTTTCCCAAGTTATATACAGGGATTGCGAGGGTGGGATGGAGACTGTAGGTTTCCAGTACACACTGGTAATTCTTATCTAGCGTACTCTCACGCTATCACTCACCCTTAACCCAAAGTACTTAAATCTAACTCGGTACTTCCTAAGCTCGGTAATTCAGTCATCAGAGCGATACTTCGCTCTGATACCACTTTTTGTAACACCCCAACCACCACCGTACACTTAACACCAAACTGCAGCGGAAATCTCAACTCATCACATTACTTAATTCAATGGTGTTACACACCGTTAACCACCCACGTGGCTAACAAGGCTAATACATGTACATGTATCGGTCTGATGGACTAGATTCCGAGCAACTACACAACAATCCTTATTCCATTTCCAACATTTATTATATCATACATTCCCATTGTACCGAGTATTTACAAACTAATGCCGATAACAATTTCGGTCTTACTATGCTTACAATGCTTACGCCATTTAAATGGCTACCCATGCATAAACATCTACCCGTCCTACTCTCGAACGGCTTCCAGCTCCTCGTACCTGAAATAGAAAAGGAGAGAAAGGGTGGCCCCCAAGGGGCTCAGCACCTTTGCTGGTATGGTGATCCCGCAGCCCACATGCTACCGGGCCACGCACAACTAATTGTCGTCTTAGCATGCAGTTGATTATACTTAAATCATGCATACAAACCATAACACAACACTTTGCATACACCCAACCATAGGGCTCACATATATCCAACACATCCACACTTAACAAATCATCCAATGATCCTTTAACCCTAGAGTGGCTCTCCTCTAAAACGGAGCTACTTCCTTAATGAACGACACGTACCCATTAATCGGGTTATCCTTAAACGCCTCTTGTCACAAACTGGGATTCATTTCCATGATCACACACTCCCATATCCTACAACTATCTCATTCCTCACATAACAAAACATAACAAAACCTTTCTGTGTTTCGGCGTACACATGATAACATCACAATCATTTTAAACACCTAACGTACATATCGTAGCATGGCAAGGGAAATTGCCTAGCACAATAACAACACAAAACACCATAAGGTCGGTTCACACAAGGAACCTTCCACCATAGTTAGTATACATAGTGAGCCTAGAGATTAATGCCAATCTCATGCTAAGCTCGTTACCAACCTCGTTACCGTCCAGTTATATCGAACGGTTACTTAACCCAAGGTGTGTCGGATATAGTAATCCCAAGCACACCGAAATAACATTCGTATGCCCCTGTGGCCCGACGTGAGTCAGTAATTAGCTTGGATAGCTAAGGGAAGGTAGAAACCAAATTGAATACAACCTATACATACACCAAGAGAGCCGAACCGGATATGACATCGACTCCCGTCCATCACACGCGTGGCCGGAACAACCGGACTCCTCACCCCCCATTAGTACATATTTACTTATAAATAAGTAGTTACAGATCCATTATGGAACCACATCCACACACCATACGGTATCATGACCGAGTTAAGCACACAAGGGAGGTTCACACACTTGCATACAACACAATATCCAACTAACTCACACATAGCCGTGGTTAGAACGTTCCCAAGGTTTGGGCTGTTAACTCCGATACCGATCACTCATGTGTTCCTAGATTTGGTTAGCATAGGTTTACACATATTTTGAGGTTAAATGGTATCGGAGGCCAAATTCCGCCACATAAATGAATTACTATAAACTCATTACCTGTTTTAATCTTACAAGGTGGCAAACACTCAGAAAACATATTGCATACAACCGGTGTAATCCGGTAGGACACAGGTTGCAAGAAAACCATACCTGTCACCGGAGTCCACTTTATCACGTCCACTTACGTTCCTCGAACAATTCTCGAACAACTGGCACTTACATATACTTTTATTAACATCGGGGTTGCTTGATTATTTAATGTCTAATGCTTATAATTTTCCCCCGTTAACTTAGTTACATACTTCACTTTTTAACTTGTTTTACTTTCACATTTTATTACAACTTTTCACCCACTAATTGTCATTAAGACGCACCTCAAATGTCCTCAACAACCTCATAACATCATTAACCATCAATCCCCATCATTTTATAACCTTTAACAATGTTTTGGCCCATACAACACCTTGTCCGAACTTGTGTCCGAACCTCCAAGTTCGGACGCAAGCCCGACCTAATACTGAAAACCATACACACGTCCGAACTTGTGTCCGGACTTCCCAAGTTTGGACACAGTTCGAGAGTAAATCCCAGATAGAAACAGTCACGTCCGAACTTGTGTCCGGACTTCCCAAGTTCGGACACAGTTCGAGAGTGAGAAAATCCTTTACCCAACAGAGCCTGTCCGAACTTCCATGTCCGGACGGAAGTTCGGACACGGCAAAACATTCAATTTCCAAGTCTTTAAACACTTAACCAAATTCCTCCAAAGCCTCCAACACTTATAGTATCTTCTCCTTAGGTTTCTAAGTGATGTTTCATGCCTATTCTAACCATTATACCAGGACATATCTTCCACACAAACATCATCATTCAAACATCCTTTCTTACATATCAAAACTCCTTATGTCATTCTTACAATTCCTTTTCCAAGCTTACACTTCCCTCCTTATTTACCAAATCCTCTTTTCACAACTTCTTGAATTCCTTTCTCAAAACCTTCCTAAAACATCATTTTCTCCTTATTCATCAATCATTACCTAACCTTAAACAAACTTCTCCAAGACTTAAATACATCCTAAAAACACTCATTGGATTTTCTAGAACTTCCAAGACAATGCCTAAATCCTTATAGCACCTTAGAACACCTTAATGCATGTTTCCTTCCTTAGTGAAGCATGTATCCATTCCTAACAATTCCTAGTTCACCCAAGTTCATTTAAGCACTTAAACTCCTTATACATTTTACAAATTTTGCCATAGGTTCTCTTAGCACATCATCATTCCAAAGCTCATAGTTTTCACCATTAAACACTCAAGAACACCTAAATCCATCAGAACACCATCACACACAAGACTTCACCCAATTTACACTACATCACAATAGTGCATAATTAAACTTGCTTGGCACTTAGGCCCTTAAATAACATGGCTCTTAGGCCCTTAAATTGCATAATCCTTAAACACTGAATTTCCACAATACATAAGCCTTTGACCTGCAATTACACACACCAAGACATATGTTCCTTTACTAGTCTCCTTGAGAACACCTTACTAGTCATTCACCATTTGCTCTTAGGTAGTTTTAGCAAGCATTATAAGCTCATTTCTCCTAAGGCATTAAACCACATTGAGATAGCATATTTACCTCTTTTCCACTCAAACTTCTTTCTTGTTTCCTCTTAAAACCGGTAAGGCATTTCTTTCCTTGTCAACTACTAAACAATATACCAATATTGAAATGAGTATATAAGCTTTATGCTTCATCTCATTGTAAACCCTAGGTTTACATATTTCAAAAACATTAATGTAGTTGTTTTACCTTGATCTTTGAAGGGAGTTTGAATATCTAGAAGAGAGGACTCCACCTAGTCCATAAGAGTTTGGAATGAAGCTAGAACAAAGTCACACAAAGAGCTCCATCAATGAGTATTTTCGGTCACACACAAAACATGGAGGAAACTTGATTTTTCTTTGAGATTCCTTACCTAGAAGCAAAAGAGATCAATAATATGTGAAAAGGTGAGCTCAAGCTCCATCAATGGTGAATCTCCTTGGCACCGAAATTGAGTTCTTGAAGATTTGAAAAGGTAGAAGTGTAGAGCTTGCTCAAACTAGAAGAATGGTGGTCATGGAATTGAATTTGGACCATGGAGCTAGGAGTTACAAGTGGTCAAAGATGGAAAACAATGGTGGTGTTGGTGTTGCTGTAGCAGCTCGTAAAAGAGAGCAAGAAGGGAGGTTGGAGACGTGTGAAATAAAGGAGGAAAGGAGAAATGAAGATAGAACTTGCTTTAACAAGATATTTGTATTAAAAGGTAGCTTTCTCCTTTTTACCTTCCTACCCTTCCTTTCCTTAATTGATTTTTTACATGGTGGTGACTCACCTTCATAAAAACCGGCCACCATTTAGTTAGAAGGGTGTTTTGGTCTTTGTTGACCAATCAACTTACTTATAATAACATATGTTACAAACTAGCTTATAAAAGTTACTATTCACAAAAACAAAGCACATAGAAGTGAAATTTTTGATTTCCCATTGATATATCCACCCAAATGTGATACTATATAGTACACATGTTAATTAAAGAGTAATGATGGACATTTAGCCATTCAAAACTCATTTACAAGACAATTTTTCAAAAACGTGCTTTAAGACTCCTTAAAGCACTTTTTGTGTTTTAACTTGTTTTCAAGCTTGGTTTTCTTTGGTAATTGATTTAATATGTTCATTAACATATTTCTAAGGTATAGGTATGACCATTAGGTCTTTTACAAATTTATCCCAAGCTTAGAGCACATTTTTGCTCTTATTGACTTTAAGGTATTTATTTGTGTTTTGTTTGGTTTCATTGTCTACCAAAGTTTCCTAAGGACTTAATTAGCCTTATAAAGTCATAATTAAATATTATCAAGTCTTGGTAGGCTCTTTGGGTCCTAACCACGTTCACTCCAAGCTTAGAGCATGTTTTTGCTCAAACCGTGTCTTAGTGTTTTATTGTGTTTTACCATGGTTTAAATGGTTCATTTATGTTTCTAAGGCACTTTTTAGCCTTTAAATACCATAGTTTAACATTTACACAACATACCAAGGTTTGGGGTATTTCAAGTTTTGTCGTTGTCAGGGGCGTTTTCATAATTTTTAAGGCTCATGAGACCTCCTATAGGATTTCTCTCTCCTCCAAAAAATGCCCAAATTAGCTCTAAATGCTTTGCAATTTTAACCCATGATAGAGGATGACATTTTAAGCATACTGGCGTTGGAATTTTGATTTTTCAAATTTCCAATAATTTTCTAGCAATTTCTGACTGAATCTGACAAGAAATTCAATTTAAATATAGTACAACATTTAAAAAATCCGATTCCACTTCAGAAAAATCATAATTGCCATCCTTGACACGTGGTTAAAATTTCACAACAAAATTCCTTTGGGAAGTCATTTTATTAAAGTGTTGAAAAATCTTACTTTTACTAGATCTTCTTTATCTTTATGAAAGTCTATATAAAGGGATAGGTTTTTTTGATAAAGGGAGAATCTCATAAGCTCAAGAACCCTAGGAAGTCAGAAGGCACAGCCTCCTCTCTCTCTCTCTCTCACACACATTTTCTAATACCCGGCCACCCGAATCATATCGAAAATCCCCCGAAATCACCATCTAAACTCGTTTTCCAATCCCTAAAGCACCAATAATCATTAAAACCCCACATAAACACCACCAAAACGTGAAGAACAGAAAGAACAACCAACAACCAGAAGCTCGGGTTGGACTCAGTCCGGAACCGGCACCATTGGAGCCATCGAAAGACACCCGACGTGAAGAAACACCTCAAATCCGAAGGTAAAACAGGTTGGGACCTCATTATTTTGATTCTCCATGACTTCACTAGTCTTCTGTCTAATTTTGTGCGTAAACTAACCTTTTATAGCTTCTGAATTGCTAATTGTTTTGGCTTCTGCCCAATTACTTGTTTGTTAAGTTTCGCATTGAGTTTGACTTCAGACAGAGATTGAAATACCCCAAACCTTAGTATATTGTTTAAACACCTAAATATGGTATATTAAGACTAAAAAGATTCTTAGAAACATTAGTAAACAAATTTAAACAAAAGAAAACACAAAATGTGCTTTAAGGTCAATAAAGGCCAAAATGTGCTCTAAGCTTGGTATAAGCTTGGTTAAGACCTAATGAACTTATCAAGACCTTATTTATATACTAATGAACATATTAAACCAATTACCAAAGAAAACCAAGCTTGAAAACAAGTTAAAACACAAAATGTGCTTTAAGGAGTCTTAAAGCACATTTTGTGTTTTAACTTGTTTTCAAGCTTGGTTTTCTTTGGTAATTGGTTTAATATGTTCATTAGTATATAAATAAGGTCTTGGTAAGTTCATTAGGTCTTAACCAAGCTTATCCCAAGCTTAGAGCACATTTTGGCCTTTATTGACCTTAAAGCACATTTTGTGTTTTCTTTTGTTTAAATTTGTTTACTAATGTTTCTAAGACTCTTTTAGTCTTAATATACCATATTTAGGTGTTTAAACAATACTAAGGTTTGGGGTATTTCAATCTACCCCCCTTAAAAGAACTTTGTCCTCAAAGTTCACACTTCCACATATCCTAAATGTTAGAACACGGGAATACTTATAAACAATACTTCCATACATCATTAACAACACACTTACATAACATTGGACACAAGGTCCATACAACATAACATCGGGTACATAACATTGGACACAAGGTCCATACAACATCATCCACATCATTCAGACACAACGGTCTGTAACATAACAACATAACATAGACGATGTATTTAAATACACGTCATACACACATAACCAAAACGGCTAATTAAAGCACATTTTGTGTTTTATTGTCTTGTAAATGAGTTTTTAATGGCTAAATGTCCATCATTACTCTTTAATTAACATGTGTACTATATAGTATCACATTTGGAAGTCTATATCAATGAGAAATCAAAAATTTCACTTCTATGTGCCTTGTTTTTATGAATAGTGATTTTAATAAGCTATTTTGTAACATATGTTTGTATAAGTAATTAAATTGACAAATAAAGACCATAGTACCCCTAAGTACTATTGGGGGCCGGTTTTCTTAAGTGTGGTGACTCGCCACTCTCTTGTTAACATGTTAAGAAAATGAAGAAGACTACTTAAGTTACTTTTTACTTTATAAGCATAAATATCTTCTAAAAAGCAAAACAAACTCACTTATCTCATTCTCTCATTTCTTTCCTTCATTTCCCACGGTTCCAAGTCTTCTTCAACCTCTCTTCTTCTCTTCATTTACGATTTGCAATAGTAAACACACAAACTCCACCTTTGACCACTTGTAATTCCTAGCTCACTTAACCAAATCAAAAACAAACACCACCATTATCTTCCTCTCATCAAGCTCTTCATTCCTATCTTCTCAAAACTTCAAGAGCCCCATTTCGGTGCCATGGAGTTCCACCATTGAAGGAGCTTGAGCTTATATTTTTACATATTATTACTCTCCTTTGCTTCTAGGTAAGGAGTCTTAAAGAAAAATCATGTTTCCTCCACGTTTTTACCTTGACCGAAAATGCCCATTAATGGTGCTCTTTGTGTGACTTTGTTCTAGCTTCATTCCAAGCTTTCATGGACTAGGTGGAGTCCTCTCTTGATATATATTCAAACTCTCTTCAAAGACCAAGGTAAAACAACTACATTAATGTTTTTGAAATAATGTAAACCTAGGGTTTACAATGAGATGAAGCTTAAAGCTTGAATACTCATTATGTTATTTGTATAATGTTTAGTAGTTGACAAGGAATCAAATACCTTACAGGTTTTATAAGGAAACAAGGAAGAAGTTGTGTGGAAAAGAGGTAAATATGCTAACCTAATGTGGTTTAAGGCCTTAGGAGAAATGAGCTTGTATTGCTTATGGAAATGATCAAAGGAGCCAATGGGAAGTGACTTAGAAGAATGCTCTTGAGAGCTTAGTAAAAGGCATATGTGTTGTTGAGTGTATTTGCAGGTCAAAGGCAATTATATTGTGGAAATTCAGTGTTTAAGAGTTATGCACTTTAAGGGCCTAAGAGCCATGCATTTTAAGGGCCTAAGTGCCATGCAATTTAAATTATGCACTATATTGTAATGTAGTGTAGATTTGGTGAAACTTTGTGTGTGAGAGTATTCTTGGTGAATTTAGGTGTTCTTGTGTACTTGATGGAGAAAACAATGTGTTTTGGCTTCGTAATGTTCTAGGAGAATCCATGTCAAAATTTAGGTAAGAAGCAAGAAGTTCTAAGTGTTTATATAAGGTTTGGTGAACTAGAAATGTTGGAAATGCCTAAGTATTTTACAAGAGGAGAAATAATGTCTTAAGGTGTTCTAGGTAAACAAAGGGACTTAGACATCAACTAGGGTTTAGATGGTAAGAAATGATGCTTGGGAGATGATGTTAAGATGAGGAGAAAGCATTTTGGGATAGTAGTTATCATAGGTGAGAAACACCATTTAGAAACCTAGTATAAAATGTTATAAGTGTTAAGGAATTTTACAAGGAAATGAGTAGATGTTTGAAGAGTTTAGAAATGAGTTAGAACCTGAGTTTAATGGATGTTATATGAAGTATTTAGTGTGCCATATGGTGTTGCAACACATTAGGAGACTTAAGGAAAAGTTTGGAACAATTTGGACAATTCTTAGGAAGTTTCTGCAGTAGACCGACCCGGGGGGACCGAACCTGGCAGGGTCGGTCGGACTGTAAATAGCAGGGTAAAAATGCTTCTGTTAGAGACCGACCTAGGGGACCGACCCTGTCTGGGTCGGTCGGATAGGAAGAAAAGACGGTAAATGTCTCTGTTAAAGACCGACCCAAGGGTAGGGTCGGTCGGTAGGGTCGGTCGGCCTAAACTTGTTTTAAAAAAAACAGGAAAGAATATGACTTATGTATTAACCCTAGGGGGGTATAATGAAGGAACCAAGGATGGGTCGGGCATTTAAACATGACATGTAATCATGTAAATACTTAGTAAGAATTGAATGTTAAGGAAGATAATTAACCGACGTTACTAAATGTGTTTAGGGTTCTCTCAAGGTGGAAACCAGTCGAGGCAAGGACCAAGGTATGGTTTTCTTGCAGTCTGTTGCCTACCGGTTTACACCGGCTTGTGTGTTGTATGTTTTTCTGTGTGTTTATGACGTTACAAGATTTAAACATGTAATGAGTTTACAGTTGTTCATATTATTGTGATGTTATGATGTGACTCATTTCCCTTGTGTGTGTCTAACATGACTTACCACCTGTTGTGTATTGGTTGTTAAGTTCCACCATGAACTTCTAACAAGTGTTAACTGGGAAGTGAGGAATCCGGTTGTCCGGTCATGCATGTAAGTTAAGAGTAGATATCTGAATCAGATTCGGCTCTTATGTTGTTAAGATTGTTCTCCTTAATTTGGCGTTCGATCTCCCGCTAGCTTCCTCCAAAGCTTACCTATTCTGACTTATGATCGGTTTAGTGGGAACATGTGTTTGTGTGGTGTGTTCGGGTCACTATATCCGAACCATCTATGACTTAAGTTACTCGTTCGAATAACAGAACGGTAATGAGTGTGTGTAACGAGCTTAACATGAGGGTGAATCATTCTCTAGGCTCTTATGGTGTTTAACCTTCTTGGTTGTTATTGTGGAAAGAAGATCCACTGTGTATGTGATGTTGTGCTATGCACTATTGATGCTATGCCACATATTATGTTATGTTATGTTATGTATAAAATGAATGCCATGTTATCATGACAATTAGTTGCGCGCATCCAGGTAGCCGATGGGCTGCGCGTTAACCATACCAGCCAAGGGTTGCTGACCCCCTCGGGGGCTCCATATTTTTACTGCAGGATGAGGATCGAGGAAGCAGAGTGGCTGTAGGTTCTAGGCTGCAGTTGTTCTTGGTTTATTTTGGGTTGTTGAGCCCGGGATGCACCTGTGCTCCCGTGGCATTGTATTTTGGTTCCGTTGAAACTACTATGACGGTATATTAAAAGTTTACAGTGAAAGGATGTAATTAAATACTCGGTATTGTATATGATGTATTAATGGTTTTAGTTTTATGCTCGGGAGTCTGATCATCGGACCGGTACACTTGTATTTATTCTGCCTTGCTAACCACGTGGGTGGTTGACGGCGTTGTAGCACTGAAGCGTTTAGTTATTGTTTAGTCGGTTATTTCCGCTGCGATTTCAATTAGTTGTGAAGTAAGTTGTAGGGGTGTTACATCTTTCCATTACTAACATATTGTATACCTTTCAGGCTACACGTAAATAATTTTTTAGCTGGAAACACCGTCGGGAACCACCAGAAAACCCCTGTCTGTGGCTGGTCCGGGACCTCGGACCAATGGTCCGGGACCACGGACGGGTTGTCCGTGGCCACGGACACCCATGAACGGCGGCGGGATTTTAAAATTTTAAAAATTTAGGTTTTGCTAAACTATGTCCGGGCCTACGGACATCCTGTCCGTGGCCCCGGACTTTTCAAATTTTCATTTTCTGTTTAATTCAACTTTTATTTTCACATAGGTTAACTAGGGTCCTTGGTTACGGACATTAGGTCCGTGGCTACGGACGGAAACACAATTTGACCTAATTCTGCCTTCGAAACCGTAGTTTAGGTAATTGTAATTTTCACTTTTATTTTCTGTCAAAAAATGCTAAAAACACAAAAAAAAAAACAGAAGCTCGCGCACTTAGGTTAAAATGACTTGTAATAAGCCGTAATTAAACTAAGTAGAGGAAAAACGACTTCTAGGGGTAATGAAAGTAATTGAACCCTAAATAAGTCGTATACCAAGCCCCCGAACCCGAACTCTCCTTTCCTAATTTCATCTAGGTTAAAATTAGGTGGTGACTCATAATAGGTTCCAGTGAGCTAGCTTAGGTTTTAATAATTATTGTTATATGACATAGTTATTAATCTTAGGTTATAAGTGGACCTAAATCCCGGTTAGATCCTAACAACTTTAATCAACATAGGATTGGGTTTAAAATCAAGGCTCACAGACTGGCGACTCTGCTGGGGACCATTTCTTAATTTTCACCTGTTTAATTTTAAGAAAGAGGGCTTAACTTGAAGATTGTTTATTTATGGCTTTTATTACATTGTTTATTTACTTGTGTGCGCAATTTAAATTTCTATACCTTTGCATCATATGAGAGTGAGGGTCCACATAAACCAATTTCACCCCGGGACCCGTTTGAGGGTCCCCTGTCAGGGACTCACACCTTTTAGGTGATGTGAATAAGCGGGGGAAAAGAGGAGGGTGTCGTCTAACCACACCCCCTTAATACCCGGGCCTTAGCCCCAAGCGTTTTCTTGGCAGTGCCCTTACCTAGCCCTTTGTTTGGTCAGTCATAGACCCGACCGTAGACGCACACCTTCAGGTGATGTGAAAAAAGTGGGGAAGCCTAAAGAGAATAGCGTGCAAGCCCTATTCCTTTGTGGTGACCTGGGGCCGCGCCCCAAGCACCTCTCCGGATTGACCTGTACCCGTTGGACTGAGTCATTTTGTGAGGACATTCGCATCACCTGCTTACGTAAGACTTCTATGTATATGTTTTTCCTCCTGGGCCTCAGGCCCAATGTCTATATCGATCCTTCAATCTCTCCGAGTCCAAGAGAAACACTTGAAGGTTCTAGTGGCCCAAATGCCTTTACCTCTGTGAAAACATCCTCTCAGGATAAGCTTGAAGGTTTCCATTACTCTCTTTAGGATTGCTAGCCCATTTCACATGCCAAAAATCTCCGGCCTGCTCGGCCCGAAAAGTCCAAAAAGGCAAAAGAGTCTTGTGATTAGAACATAAGGATCCTCATTGGAAAGCCTTTCCATGCCATTGAAAGCCCATGCCCTAATGTTTTTTGTTTCTTTTTACAGAGAGAAGGCAAGATTTCAGAAAGACGCTAGGACAGAAGTTCTGGACGTTTGACCTGACTGCCTACTCCCCCACTTCCATCATTCCATCCTGAAGTAGACTCCAACTCATCTGACATGTCGGTCCAGGCTCATGACGATATCCCTCAGGAGAATCAGCAAGTAGGAGGGGAAAACCAGAACACTTCTGTTGAAGAGCTCATGAAAAACTTTTATTTGAAACACCAGGAGGCAATCCAGGCACTCGAAAATAAATATGTGGACACAATCGCCAAGCTGGAGGATAAGTTGGCCGCGTTGGAAACGACAGCCCAAAAGCAGGACTACTAGGGGTCCGACGGGGGAACAAGATCAAATGGTCAGTGATAAGTGCAAAACATATAGACTTTTTAAGGTTTAATCACCTTATTAATTGCATCATTTTTAGTAATGTTTCTCACTTATCTAGGGTTCTTCCTATAATTATGTTGCTATATTAACTGATGTATTTTATGTGATAAAATGTAGGAAAAATACCTAAAACATACACATGTTTATAGGGATTAAAACAAGGACATGGAGGAGGACGTGAGAGTACGTATTAGTGCATGCAACCGCCTCATTTCAAGAGGACGTGCATGCGGTCATGTCTTGCATGCAACCGCCCCATAACGGGCGGACAAGACCAAAGAGCAACCGCCCCCTATTGGGCGGACAACACTAATAATGCAACCGCTTGATAACGAGCGGACAAGATAGAGGAGACCGCCACACAACAGGCGGACAGCATATAGAGACGACCGCCTCTTATCTAGCGGACACGTGTAAGTGTCCAGGAAATTAACGGGTTATCTTCTTCGCCGACTCGCTCTGCAACTTGAGACGGCGCCTACCAGAAATCACGCACGCGTTGCAGCCCTGTCCCCTGCGCAATCAATGAGCTGCAATCAATGGGGAGCTGCAATCATCGAGCTCAATCAATGAAGTTGCTGCTCTGCTTCTTCTTCCTCTATAAATACAACACTCGTCTCACCTTCTCCAGTGTCCTTCCAGAGGTTCCGTCCGTGGTTCCTCATGGAGTTCCAATTCACACCATCATTCCATCTTCATACCACTACACTTTCACTCACTCGTTCATTTTCATTTCTAATCTCCCGCTTCTCCATTTGTTTTCTTTTCATCTCATTAATCTCACCTCTGGTCTCACGTATTTAAATAGAAGACCAAACTATTTAATATGTTAGGTTAGAGTTCGTATGCTTTGCGAATGATTATTATGTTCTGTATTAATTATGCAATGTTTTTACTGGTTTTAATTTAATGAAGTTTGTTACGATTAAAGCTTATCTCTCGCCTTTTTAATAAATGTCATGAGTTTATTAAATTGCTTGCTAAGTCTATTTTGATCAGACCAGGTGATAAATAGATAGGTTAATTAAGCCGTAAATCTGGAGAAAGCTTATTATGAGTTAATAAGTTAGTATTTTCAGATGCAATTATATTTCCTGGAACCTAATGTCCGTTTACATAAGAGTGCTCGAACCTTGATTAGACCGAGCATTTCTGGTAAACGAGTTCTTATGAGGCTATGACTTAGTCCTTATGATAATTAAAGGAATTTTGCCAGACAATTATAATTAAACCAGTAGGAATAGCATGAAAGAGCAGATAATATTAATCTGAACCAGAGTCCCGTTTAGTTTATTTGCTTACTTAGTTAATTTTATTAACTGTTTTTATTTATATGTAACAAGTCAATTAACCCCCCCCTCCTGTGACACGCTTAGGTACTATAATATGTACATTAGTCCCGCGGTTCGATATCGGTCGCTTACATTTCACTATACTACTGCGACCGGGATTTGTTTGCAGCCCGACGTTTATTTTGAGTTTTAATTTCTTTTCTTTTATTTTACACCAGTTTAACCACTCACTATATAACATCTGCAGTCAGCCTGGTACGAAAACATCAAGCTGCCATTGAAGCCTTGGAGGGACGGCATGCAGCAGCAACAGTTGAGCTCCATGAGAAGATAAGATCTTTGGAGGCGGCAAGACAGGAAAGGCCGCTGCAAGGATTTGTCAACCCTTTATACGGCATGGACAATATCTCCTTGGAGGGACATGACACCCAAGTTGGGTACGGAGGCGGTGCTCCTGGGAACCAGTTAGCCGCTGAAGTTCAGAGGGCTCTAAGACGCATTGAGC
Organism: Limonium bicolor; assembly: GCA_023374045.1. NCBI lineage: Eukaryota > Viridiplantae > Streptophyta > Magnoliopsida > Caryophyllales > Plumbaginaceae > Limonium > Limonium bicolor. Next base: position 51,950,726 of record CM041776.1, read on the forward strand.
GCATGGAAAAGGCTGGTAAACCTGCTGGTTTTGACTATCTCTCCATGGGATCCTATCCAGACGTCGAGCTACCTGTGAAGCTGAAGCTCTCTACCCTGGCTCTCTACAAGGGCTCGACTGATCCTCAAATCCATTTGTCGATGTTTGATCAAGAGATGTCTATCCTGAGGCTCAATGATATGCAGAAGGCTAAGGTTTTTGCCCGATACCTAGATGAGATTCCACAACGATGGTACCTAACTCAAAGAATGAACACCAAGACATACCAGGAGATATGTGAAGCGTTCTTGACTCACTTTGAGTATGCTAAAAATTTGGAGATCACCCCGAATGACCTGGCTAGCACGCGCCAAACGGGAAGTGAGTCCATGTCTGACTTTATAAAGTGGTGGAGGAGGAAGGCAGCACATGCCTACCAGGATAGATGAGCAGGAACAAATTCACATGATTGTCGAGAACATGCAAAAACAGTACAATGATGAGTTAAAGTATATGTACTTTCCATGCTTTGATATTCTCATGGGCCAGGTAGGAGTTTTGGAGGAGAAGATCCACAAGGGACACCTAAAGCTTGGATATCCTCGAGGATCCGGAAGTAATTCAAAGTTCCCAAAATCTGAACCAGTGAAAGCTTCTTACTCAGCTTACGCACAGAGCGCACCACAGAGGTACACAGGACAGTACGAGGTGAATGCGTCCAGCACAGCCAAGGGAACAAGGGAGGAGCTTTGAGCAGTACCACCCCTAAGACCGATTTCAATCAACGAGAATTCACAGATATCGGTCGGCCTTTAAGTCAGCTCTGAAAAAGCTCAAGAGCGGAACATCTTGGCAACCCCTTTCCCCGCCCCACCAGAGTCACCCGTTTGGGCAAGAATCCAAATCAGTTCTTTCTCTACACCACCAGTTACCAGGTCACGACACTGATCATTGCAGGGCCTTGCGCATAAGATCCAAGACCTGATTGACCAGGGACTTCAGTTCTCAGAGCACGGGAATATCTTCGGGAATCCTATGCCAGAACACCGCTAGGAATCTTTATTATTTTTCTTCTCCCTTTAGTTGTTTATGCAGCTTTTGTTTTTCCTTTTTGTTTTCTTTTAGTTCTTTAGCTAGTTCAGTTGTCCTTTCCCATTTAGTTTACTCATGTTAAATTACTTCTTTGGTTATCAATAAAACTTCTTCTTTGTTCATGTTTTAATGTTCATACATTCGTTTATGTGCTGAAAAATAGAAAGAAAGAAAAGAAGAGGGGAAAATGAAATACCCCTAACATTCAAATAATTAAATATTGATAAATAAGTATTATTTAGGGGATTATTAATCCCTTAAGAAAGTATATAAACATTTAGGCGTTAAAACGCACCTAAACTCCTTAAGGTCAGAAACGTGCGTTAAAGCCCGACCTTAAGTTAAACAAGTTATACAAGTTATAAACTTCATGAAAGATATCAGGATCATTATATGACCCTTAGAACATAGACCTCATCTAAAACCGAGCAAAAATACAATGCTCGGGAGTTCCCCTAAAGGCCCTAAAGGCCCGAAAGTCACGGAAATACATTATAGGATGAAGTAAAGCATTACTCTTCATTCCAAATACACCACAACACTTTATTAAACATATAAGATGAAGTCCTCATGCTACATTCTTAGTTAACGCAAAGTGCTAGGAGATGCCTTATGAGGGTCCCCAACCCTCGGAATGCCCTAGAGGAGTCCGAGGTGGCACGACTCCTATAAAACTAATTCTTTGATTCCTAACATCATTATTCAACATTCTAAAGAATGCTCGAGCCAATTCCTCAAAATAAAAGTGCTCGGACGAATATCTTAACGCTCCTTTTGCCCCGGTTAGCCCGGGTTGTGTTTTCGAGTTGAATATACCCCATATAACTAAATGTACACACCTTAACATATTATTATTGACTATAAAAAATGTCAATAAATGCTTGGAACTCATAGCAACTACTTAGTTTTCAGAAAATCCTTAAAGCACAAAAATGCACCTTTGGGTGTCACAAAAATGCGTTCTACGCATTACCTTGAAGTTTTTGAGGAGCCACGAGTTGGTAATATTAAAAGGGGATAAAGTAGCATCTAAATCAATTAATTCCAGTACTAAATTCATAGTACAAGTGGGGGCGATTTTATCATCAAAAGGGTACCGAAAACCAGCATTTTTACCTTAAACTTTCATCTTTTACCATAGTGTAAATGTACCAAATAAATGCTGGAACCTATTACACATATTATTATGGTCTTAGTACAATATAGTGTAACACAAATCAAATTAAAAATCCATCTCGTTTGACCTCCAATGAAGGCGCCATTTGGTGTGAAATTTGACTAGTTTTAGGAAAAGAATTTGCCTTATGGAATGGTGACTCATCTAGCATGTGTTATATGCTAATATGTCAAATAAAATCTGTTAATTGGAGCCCTCATTACCGATCACCTGCAAGGAAAAAACAAGGAGAATGTTAGCCTTGGCAAAAGTAACGAAATAATATGCTAAAAGTAGATCTAGATTCCAAAGTAATCAAGTTGCAAATGTACAATCAAAACAGCCATGTTCTAGCATTATTGGCTGCCGATTTTGATATGTAAATGAAGGGATTTATTGCTCCATTAATTAGTCAAAAGAATACTCTACCTACTAAGCATAATTCATAGTCAAAAATAGGCAAAAACAATTGTCTTGTACAGCTCTTCATGTCCGAAAATATGCAAGAAAAGGAGGCTTACATGCCTTATAAAAATTCAACAAATAAGCCTACCTATCTAGCCATGTTCTAATGTTTTTATTCATCAAAAATCAAGGCTATACTACAACCCTTGTTACCGAAATTATGAGGATAATGAAGACAACAAATGACATGTAATCTACTTAGAAAATTCAAAAGAAAACACCTTACCTAACTTAGTCCTTGTCTTCTTCTTGCAATTATCAAACAAGCCATGCTTTTCTTCCTTGTATTATGGCCGAGAATGTGCAGTCAAATACGGTCATTTATAGAGCCAACAAACAAATAATAACAAGGAAAAGATAAGTCAATTTGACATTAAATTATCAAAGAAAAATTCATTCCATTCCTTACCTTTACTTCCAACGTGAGCTTCATTTCCTCCTTGCCTTGTGGCCGGTTTGGTAAGCTCTCCCTTCTCATCTTCATCTTCTTCCTTTGAAGCTCCTAAGTCCATTAATGGAGGTTTAACTTCTATCTTCATTTCTAAGGTAATTTCCTAGCATTTCTCATCAAGACTTGAAGCAAAAACCTTCCTAGGGCAACTACAAGATTTCAGCATCAATTAATACACCAAGGAGGTTGTCTTAAATCAACATTAATCCTAGGAGCATCCAAGATCATCTTAAAGTATTTTTCATGCTTGAAAATCCTTAAGACACATTTATGTGTACTCAAAATTCTACATCTTCTAAAGCTATTTTCTTCATCAAATTCATGAAGGAAAATTGATGCTCCATCCCTCCTAGGTGTGCTGAAAATTAAAGAAGAAATGCCTAAGGTAAATCCTTGGAAAACTACTTATAAATCTACTCAAGGTCTTTGTTAAGATCTAACTACTAAACCCCTTCCTCTCTTGCATAAAACCGAAGAGGAACATCATTTACCATTGGAGGAAGCTTGGGAATTCAAGAGGAGTTCAAGCTCTTAATCATCCTTTATTAAGAGTAAGTTTACTAAGCAAATCTTTATTGTTTTAAGCTTGTTTAAGCTCTTAAAAAGTGTACAAAAATTATGTTCACCTTCTTAATATTAAGACTCAAACTATATGGTAATACATACCAAAATATAATTTAACATTTATAGTAAGCTTACTACCTTAAGCACATTTTTGTTTTACAAAAATTACTTATGATATATAATAATTCATGCCGAATTACCTAGGCATTTATGCTCCCTTTTGAGCTAAAAATCAATCTAAGACATTACAATAATTTTTACATGAGTTATATGACTCATATGAATATATGTATAATTATTATAAGTTATAAATCAAGATTTGGAAACTATATGGTGATATATTATCATTGCCGATTCAAATGTGGAGAATATTTTAATGAGCTAAATATGTATATAAATACATACTATGAATTTTGGGTGAGTTAAAAATAATTACTAGTGTTTAAATAACTATTTTAACAAGTTATATGGTAGAAATATAATTTTTATAAAGTTTGGGTTAAGTTTTGGGATTACCGAGAATAAAGGGTGTCTATGGCATAATTATAATATAATATAGTGTAAAATTATTATTATGAATTGGTTGAATTAAATAAGAGTTTAGAAGTTAAAATAACAATTTTCAAAGTTTTGGGGTATATGTAACTTTTTGGAAAGTTTGGTGTAAAACCGAGAGAAACTAAGTTTATGGGTATATTAATGTATTAAGTGTGAAATTGACTATGGTCAAAGTGTTGACCGGAACTTTAGGTTAAAATGATTATGACTGAAATATTAAGTTTATAAAAGTTTTGGGGTGAATGTGTATTTTAAGAGTTTATATATAAACCGAATCTTATAAGAGGGCGAAAACATAATTTGTAGCAATATAAGTGTCCACTTGGTTTTAAGAAAAAATATTAAAACTATAGTTTATAAGTGAATATATAATTATATAAAGTTTTTGGGTTAAGTGTAATCATAGAAAGATACTTATCAAAACCGAAAGTTAAGGTTGATTTGGTATTTTAAAAGTTTTGGTGTCCAAATAATAAATACTGAATTGTTAGAGGTGGTTTAGTGAATTAATTAATTAAGAAGATAAAACTATGTACTATGATTTATTTTGGAATATAATGTAAGTTTAAGAAATAAATGTGGTTATGATATAATAACCGAAAAGTATGTAGTATTTATGTGATTTAAAAATATTTGTAGGTCCTATATGGATATTTAGAAGATTTAGAAAAGGAAGTTATGATTTAATGTAACACCCCAACTCAATCCAAATGTGGTCTCGCAACTTAACAGTATATATTTACACATGACACAGCGGAATTCTTACAATCCAGGACCTTGCCACGGTCTGACTACAGAATATACCGACATTAGTACAACAATCTTAACCATATACATATCCTTCTTACAATCCCCTCACATCCTATACATCTTACTAACTCAATTGCCATACGAGTGTACATGCACAACTCGTAGGCCACTCTAAACCCTTAACACTGTATCCTCTTCTTACTCTCGCGACGGCCGCTTCCTGTTGTACCTGTGTAGTAAAAACAGCCCCCAAAGGGGGTCAGCACGAATGCTGGTACGATCCCCTCATGGCCCCCAAGCTAACGTGGCTACGACGACTAATTGTCGATAGCATGGAGGTTGATTAGATGCACAACATAATAAGAATGCTGTAAACAACAACTCAATATGACAATCAAAGTTCACACACAATGAACGACTTAAATGCGTTCTCCTAATTAGAGAGTTAGTTATTTAACTCCTTAAGTAATGTTACCTCTTAATCTTAGTCCATCCTTATCTACCTCAATTGTCTTATCTTAATCTTAGAAACAACCACCTTTAATAAGGAGTGGATGTAGCTTATCTAATCTTATATTACAAACCATCCTTTAAAAGGAATGGTTGCAACTTATCTTAACCTCACCTTAATCTTAATCTTAATACAATCATCCTTTAAAAAGGATGATTGCAACTTACTTAATCTTACCTTAATCTTAATTCAATCTCAATCTTAATCTAAGTATACAAACCTTTCCTGGAAGGGATTGGTTGTATCTAATTCGAACCTGGGATTTAGGTGATCCCACCGCACCATCTTAATGCCACCTACTCTGGACGGGAGTCCAGCGTAGCTGAGCCGGCAACCGGCCCTAGGCAACAAGTCCGAAGACAAGTCCTTAAGCGGAGGTCGAATCTGCTATAGATACGACCCCTTTCCTTAGCATGCATGACCGGAGATCGGTCCCGGGTTTCCTCACTCAAGTTCCAGTTAGTAGTTATCTCAAGACCCTGTTTGTTGGTTAACCTCTTTCGGTTCATATCGTCCCTCATTAGGGGGCGTTCCTTAGTCTCACTCAATTCCTTACTAAGCATTGGTTAGTAAGTTCTCACGGTATGTTGTGTTAGTTTTCAAACATCACACAACAATACAATATATATAATATGTTCCGGTTGCATGCTTTATCTTGTTTAGTGAGCACACAAAACAAATAGCACACAAGCCGAGGGACACCTCGTTAGCAAGCAGGTCACAAGAGAACTGTACCGTTCACCGTTGGTCGTTCGGCTGCTTACTCTCTTCCGGAGTCCAAACTCCCAAGTCCTAAAACATTCATTCAGTTTTAGGTTGTTAATCACTTAACTTAATATGACTTACTTACTTGTTTAACTTACTTAATTCCTTAATGATCCCCACCTAACACCTCTTAGGTCTTACACTTAATCTTACAAACTTAATCTTAAACTTTCAAGTTTATACTTAGCTTAACTTAATCTCTTAAGTTCTTAGGGTCTCAATCATTACTACCCTACCAAAGGCATCCCTTATTACCCATTGCCATTCTTAGAATTCAAAATTTCTTTTTTGTTTTTAGGCTCGACCGGACTTACCGAGGACTTGCCAAGTCCGGTCCATTCCAGTACCCTTTTACCGTTGGAAAATTCACTCCGACCGGACTTACAAGTCCGGTCCTATGTCCGGTCGATTCCAGAGACTTATATCCGTACAAAATTCAAGCCCGACCGGACTTGACAAGTCCGGTCCCATGTCCGGTCTATTCCAGAAACATTTCCCGGTATTGTAACAGAGCCCGACCGACCTTGCAAGTCCGGTCCTAAGGCCGGTCGGCTCTTGAAACTTGTTTCTAAATTCTCTTTCAACTCCAAACTTCTCCTCATATATCCTAATATGTTATAACCTCATTTGGGCACCTCAAATACACCTTAAGCCCTCCTTAAAATACCTTAAATCATCCACCAAGATCCACCTTAGTCATTATGCACTTTCCTTGTAATAATGCTAACACTTGTAATTTTCCTCTAGGTTTCTAGGTGGTGGTTCATACCTAGTGTAACCTGCCAAATGTTTTCTTCACCACTATAACATCATCTCACAAGCATCTTTCACCATCGAAAATCCTTTTATGCACTTACTTAAGGTTCCTTCCTAAGCTTAAGCTTCCATCCACCAACACCTTATTTCCTTCCTAGTTGTTTACCAACATTTGCCTAAGTCCTACATGCTCAATTACATTCTCTCGATTCTTAAATCCTCCAAGGTAATGCCTAAGTCATTATATCTCATTACCGCACTTTATCTTACCCCTTTTTCATCAAGGCAACCTCTAAAACTTCCTATTACTTCCTTAGTCATTATTTCCCCTTAGAACATAATCAAATCACCTTAATCATTATACCTTCTCCTTAATCTTATGCACACTTCTTATATTCCTCATCTCATGATTTTGGTGTGCTCAAAACACTCACCATTCCTCTAACTTCTCCTAGACATCTCTAGGTCATCCTAAACCTCAAGAACTCCTTAGTCAACTCATTCCACCAATTTTCTTTCATGCCTAGTAAACCCTAGGGCATATTAGCTCACCACTACCACTTAAACACCTTGTTTTCTACTCAAATTTCGCCATAGCTCCTCTAGTATCTTATCATTCCCAAACACATTATTTTTCCTCATTCAACCATCTCACACACATCAAGTTCTTCTCATCATATCTCATCACCCAAACCAACTCATTCACAACAAACTCAATATATTGCAAAATCTTAAATTGCATAGCACTAAGGCTCTTAAATGACATGGCTCTTAGGCCCTTAAATGACTTAAACTTAAACACTGAATCTCCCACATATAAGCTTTCAACCTGCAAATACACTCATCAATCTCATAGTAGTTATAATGCTCTTAAAATCCACCTTAACCTTATAACTAACTCATTCATTAGCTCCTTATCACAAGTTCATAAGCTTGTTTAAGTTCTTTTCTTAGGTTATATAACCCAATACACAATGTAAGCTCTAAGCTACATTGGTATTTATCTAAAACTCATTCCTTAATCTTAAACCACCATTAGGTAAGCATTTTACCTTGTTTTCTCAAGCTTATCTTAATCTCCTCCTAGACCTTCTTCTTGCATAGATCTCGGCCACCACTTAAATTCCTTTTGCCAATGTTCTAATCAATATTTAAGAACTCATATGAGTACTAAACAATGCACTAACCTCAAGGAATAAAAACCTAGGTTAGAAATGTGTTCTAAGGCATAAAAGTGGATGATTACCTTTGAAGTCTCAAGGTAGACTTTGGCATTGAATGAAATAGGACCTCCACTAGTCCTTGGTGAATAAATCAAGCTAGAACAAGGCATAAAAACATAGCCCCATGAGAAGAAATTTTCGGCCATGTAAGAAATGATGGAAACATGGTTTTTCTTACATTTTCTTTACCTTAAGAGAATGGAGAAGCTAATGAGCTCTTCAAACTTGATTTTCCCCCATCAATGGAGTTTTCTCATGGCACCAAAATGGAGCTTTGAAAGATTTGAAAAGATAGAAAGATAGGTCTTGACCTAACTAAGACAAATATGCAATTTGTTTTGGATTTGGAGCTTGGAGTATTTGGCAAGTGATTGAAGATGGAGAACCATGAAGAAGCTCTCTCGGTTTTGGAACAAGAAGAGAAGAAGAACCGTGTGGGAAGAGAAATGAAAGAGAGAGAAGAAAAAGGGCTAAGATATTTGCTTTAATAAAGCAAATAGTAACTTCTTTACTTATCTCTTCTTTCCTTTCTCATTTGATGACTCATGTGGTGACTCCCCACATAAAAACCGGCCACCCTCTTAATATAAGGCTAACATGGTCTTTGTTGACCAATTAATTGACTTATATTGATTAAAACTTAAACTAGTCACTAAATAGTTACTATTCACTAACAAGGCACATAATCGGGAAATTTTTGATTTCCCATTGATTTAGACCTCCTAATGTGATACTAATTAGTACACATGTTGATTAAAGAGTAATGATGGACATTTAGCCACTCAAAACTCAATTCTAAGACAATTTATCAAAAATGTGCTTTAAGACTTCTTAAAGCGCATTTTGTGTTTTGACTTGTTTTCAAGCTTGGTTTTCTTTGCTAATTGATTTAAAATGACCATTAGAATATTACTAAGGTCTTATCATGATATTTGGGTACTCACCCAAGTCTCTCCAAGCTTAGAGCACGTTTTTGCCCTGATTGCCTTTAAGGCACTTTCTTGTGTTTTCCTTGGTTTAAATTGTCTACCAATCTTTCTAAGGCATATTTTATCCCTACTACATCGTGATTTGATGTTTACTTAACATACTTAGGTTTGGGGTATTTCAATCTACCCCCCTTAAAAGAACTTTGTCCCCGAAGTTCCCATGCATCCTATCTTATTAGAATACATGTCTTACCTCATTCCTTAGATCATATAGATCATACTTATGTATACTTAATCTCATTGGATCATTAGATCCGCCATATTCTTATACTTAAATATCACACAACATGCTTAAGCATGTGTAGCACTCAAAATTCCTTTTGTTCCTTTTTGATGATTAAAACATTCACATAACTTCCAACGTATTCTCCCATGTCACCGGTCCGTAGACAATGGCTCATTCGTCCTCGTCACCATGGGCTAGAATACAAAACACGCTGCTCTCCCCATGTCACCGGTCCGAAGACAAAGGCTCGTGCGTCCTCGACTTCATGGGCGAGACTCAGTAAAAAGGTAATCCTTTTTACGAGGTCATGTGAGGAATAATTCCTCTAATTAAAAATACAATCAACTCCAATTTCATTTTATCCTAAGGCCTCTATCCTTAGTGTGATTTAATTGTGACCACTGGTAGGGAGTTTCAGGAATCATCCAACCCTGATGTGATCAGCATTAGTGTAGAACTATCCTTCCACCCCAATTTGTGTTCGGTTTCCCTTGATTCCTAGAAAATCAAGTTCCACCTCCCACGTCATTTTCAAACATCCAAATAATTCACTCATGTCCAATTTTCTATCTTTTTAGTTCTTCTAATCATAATCAATACATCCCAAGTGTGGACTCATTCCATCAAGCATTCCCAATTCATCTCTGAGTAATTACCTCAGAACTTAAATTCCTACTAAGTTCTAACTGTCCCATACCAACCCTCACCAACTTATATCTCATAGCATTACTGCTTCCTTCTCATGCTCATATCAAATAATATCTATAGTGTTATCTTATTCTTATCTCACACATAGTCTCATATCGACATACCTCATATATTCTTATTCTTAAGTCTCCTTAATCCTCTTCCTTAATTCTCTTAACTTGTACTCACACCGGAGTTAACAAGATGCTTAATATGTATGGTATTCACATCTTCTGTGTGCAATAACCATGATTTATCTCAAAATGTTTATGTAAAACATATTCTCAAATTATTTTGTGCTATGCACAACGTAGTTTATGTACTCAGTACACAAACATACGCTAAGCGGTTTTCGCTCTACCCCCCTTAAAATGGATTACGCCCACGTAATCAACATTATATCATCCTTGAACATAAGTTCAAGATGTCTAATTCTTACCAAGCATTCTAGCTTCCACGTCATCTATCTTAGTTATAATTCGATCAGAAATGGCTTAGTCTCTGTATCGAGGATTCTTAACGGTACTTATACCGTTTCCTTAACTTAGTTTGGTCTAATCTCAAAGGTAGTGATCTGCTAGCTTCCGCCGCACCACTCTGATGTTCTTAGGCTTAACTGCCTCACTTAGCTTTTAATAGCATTGTATATCCTTCTGCATCCTTACTGTTTAGGAATATTAGTCTCTCAATGGACACGTGTTATCTTTATATATACACGGTGATGAGTTGTAGCCCGTCTATCCAGTCTCCCTGGAGATCTAATGTTCATACTCTTAGTATTTCCTCGAATGTCTAAATTGTTCTCCCCAAATGACCTTTGGTCTGAGGATGATTCTTAGTCTGAAACTACTGTTTAGTGCATATCGCGCTTTACAGTCTTAACCTCTTACATCTTAAGACATGTCCAATGTCTGTACTTAACAATCCGTGCTTCTCGCACTTCATAGTCCTTAATTATTTGTTCTCTGATTCCCTGTGTTACTGGTTCAACTAAATTCTTCTCTTCGACTGTTTGTGGTAGTAGCTGCTCTTGTCTGATCTTGCGTCGTTGTCGGTGGTACGGAGTCGACTACTTCCCGTGTTCCTTACACCACTCGTTCACATGCATGGGGTACCTTACTGGTACATTACTACTTACCCAACTAACTCATAAATGAGCGTGTCAGGCCTGCAAGCCCCTGTGGGGTGCAGTCATCCCACGTCTCGTTTTAGTAAACTCATAGTGTCCGTCACACGTTTAGCTATTGCTAATTATGAAGTATTCTGTTGTCGATCTCCTCTTTCATTGTTCCATAATAACATTCATTGTTCTTCTTGATGTTAATCAAGGAAATCCATTTACTGCGTTCTTGGGTATGGTATGCTCCAGCTCCTTTCTGTATTCCGTATTGATTCCATTTCTTAGTAGCTTAGGTCTCTTTCCATAGAGCCTCTTATCTTCTTCCTCATTTTCATTCTATTAGGAAAGCACTTCCAGTTCCTTAAGGAATGGGTAGTGTGCTTCCTGCGAAATCTTACCTAACCAGGTCCAGACTACTGGCATCAATGCACAGTCCGTCTATCATCTTAATTTCTTACTTATACTGGTATTAACTCATAAATCTAATTGCCTCAGTGTCAATATTTGACGGCTCATTCTTAATGGTCGCCTTACCGCGCACCATGACTTAATCCACCTTTCGAACTATTGTACTCACGACCACTACTACCGTGGTAGTTGGCCCTTACCATGTTGCCCATTGATGGTGCAACCTCTTACTCACTTATTCAAATGTCTTAACTTATACTCGGTCCCTTCTTGGTGTAAACACACTGGGAGTTCTTTCATTCCGGTATTGGCGGTTGTCGTACCGTGTTGTAAAATAGTTGGCTCTTGATATGAAGGTGTTATCTACCATGTAGTTTAACTGGTTACTGAAGAAGTCATCCGCTGAATCACAAGCTCTTCTGAGCATTGTTTAATTGACGTGCCATAATGTGCAGTCACAATGTTTATCTCTGCCCATACTAATTCTTACATCCTGGGTGTTGGATATGAGGTCTATCTGTGCCACCTTCATTATTACTCAAGTGTATCTGGTATGTTCTAAGGTATCTCAAGGTTCATAGTTTCCATTTTCTAAATAAGTTTTACTTCATCTCTAACAAGTGAAAGCCCTTTTGTGAGGGTTCATTCCCACTCTTGGCCTCACAACAAGGAGAGGTATCCCCACCCTAAAAGGCGTGGTTCGTTCTCCGCTCCCGTCCTTAGCATTATCTCAATATTCTCATTGGTACCCTTTCTTGGTATTGTTTTTCCCATCTAAATTATAGGTTTGGTAACCGTTCATATCTACAAATTGTAGTCTCATGGCTTTAACAAGCTCTCTTAATTTACTCTGCCCTCGGGCTCTGATGTGGTTTAACATCCTTGGCCTCGTAGGCTCTTAATGCTTAATGTCTCAGTTCATTATTTGTACTCTTACTCATCTGCAGGTTATCCTCATAAACTTTCTGGTCCCTTGGAACACCATCAATCATCAGGTTACTTACTAAATGTAGTATCAGATTTTATGGTAAGTTGTTACATCCTGCTTCCGCTATGGAAGTTGTTCAGGTGATCTGAGGTTACTTAATGTCTTTGACAATACTGTCACTTTACTAGACTTATGTCTTTTGGCATCAAGGATAAGTTCGTATTAGGCGTTTGCCTTACGGTGTCCAAGTTGGATATCATCCTGGCATCTTATACTTCTATCTCAACGCTCGTTCAACTTCCGTTGACTATGCACCCTTGATGGTCAATCATTCTTGGGTATTAATGAGTTAGACGAACAGTACTAGCTGTCATTCATCAGTTTGTTCGGCTCGACTATGCCCGCTCTGTGGGGTAGTCCTCTGAGCTTTCCTTTTCCAGGTTGTACGACTTTAATTCTTAGTATTTATAGCTTATGTTTATTTCTTTTATCCTTGATTCCGGGTTTTTCCAACATCTTCATTGAAGAATGTTTCATTGGTGTCCTTAATGGTCCTCTGAGAGTCTATCCCGTTTTGTTGTAAGTCGATGCTTCAACAGTCTCAATAGTATCTTATAATACATCCCTTGTATATCATTGCTTATATAGTGTTTTGCTAGCGATACCGAGCAATCTCTTAGGTTTTCCCCCTTGAAGTTTGAGATTGGTGTTCTTACCGTACTGTCGGTTGTTGTTGTAGTGGGTTATACCGTTGCTATATTTCTATGATTTAGTATTATGTCCAAGTTCCACTCCTGGCTGACTGGCGTGTCACCTTATCTCATTTTGGTCAGGGCCGTCGGGCCGTCCCTTCCAAGGTCCTATTTTCCTGTTCTTATGGTTTTACAATCTCGTGTTAATGTGTTACAACTGTCAGCGTTCTCCTATCTTGCCATGATGGCTTCCCGTGTGGCTTAACCGTGGTAGCACTTGCCATAGCAGTGCGCCATGCAGGATGGGTCATTGGTTCAAGGTGCATCTGTAGTGATACTCCCTTCTAATTTCCATGTAATTGGTAGTCCTCGGACTCCTTCGATAATCTCTTATTTGGATTACCGTCCATCCGGCAGTTTCCTTGTTATTTGACAGTACTGTCATCTATTAGGTGTGTTCTCTTTCTGAGGGAATCCCTCTATATCTTCTTATGTCTTAATCCTTGCTTCTGTCTCCACACATCTTGCTGTGGTTACTAAGTAATGATTTTTCCTTTAGGCACTACATCGTTAGTCCTATTTCGGTATACAATTTATATGTGTTTCCACCGTTGTCCGCGTTTGTCGGGCAGGTTTGCAACCTTTTTCATTGTATGGGGTTTGGAGTTCCCGGTTCTAACTGGACTTTCCGTAATCTCAATCCTCATGCTTTGTATTTCCGCTGTTATGCTCACTCGGACCGCTGCTCCGGTACTCATGTCGCTTATCATTTCCTTATCCATTGCACGCGTAGTGCTTTCCTTATCATTGGTATTGCGGGTTATTCGACTGCGTAGCATGTCGACCCATGTTGCCGGTAATTACCGTTCTTTTACTGGTAGGTTCCATTGGTAGCGCCTGTTTCGCCGATGCGCTCCATTAAAAATCTCCCAGTTCTCCTTAACTGTTTATGCAACAAGATGTTTCTCGTATTGCTTACTGTTAGCTAACTGCCAGATCGGGTTCCCCCGAGTAAGAGAAGGCTTTCTTCTCTCTGGCGTTTGTTCCACATATTTAGGGTTAGGGATGTGGAGGGCGGGCCTAGGTACTATGGATATCCGGTAAACACCGGGGAGTCCTGGCTAACGCACCTCACACTCTATCTCTCAACCCTTAACCCATAACTCAATCTCAGCCTCAATATCCTCCTAAGTTCGGTAATTCTTGTCTGCAGAGCGTAACTACGCTCTGATACCACTTTTTGTAACACCCCAACTCAATCCAAATGTGGTCTCGCAACTTAACAGTATATATTTACACATGACACAGCGGAATTCTTTACAATCCAGGACCTTGCCACGGTCTGACTACAGAATATACCGAACATTAGTACAACAATCTTAACCATATACATATCCTTCTTACAATCCCCTCACATCCTATACATCTTACTAACTCAATTTACCATACGAGTGTACATGCACAACTCGTAGGCCACTCTTAACCCTTAACACTTGTATCCTCTTCTTACTCTCGCGACGGCCGCTTCCTGTTGTACCTGTGTAGTAAAAACAGCCCCCAAAGGGGGTCAGCACGAATGCTGGTACGATCCCCTCATGGCCCCCAAGCTAACGTGGCTACGACGACTAATTGTCGATAGCATGGAGGTTGATTAGATGCACAACATAATAATGAATGCTGTAAACAACAACTCAGATATGAGCAATCAAAGTTCACACACAATGAACGACTTAAATGCGTTCCCTTAATTAGAGAGTTAGTTATTTAACTCCCAGTAAGTTCCCTCTTAATCTTGGTCCATCCTTATCTTACCTCAATCTGATTCTTATCTTAATCTTAGAAACAACCATCCTTTAAGGAGTGGATTAGCTTATCTTAATCTTAATATTACAAACCATCCTTTAAAAAGGAATGGTTGCAACTTATCTTAACCTCACCTTAATCTTAATCTTAATAATACATCATCCTTTAAAAAGGAATGATTGTAACTTATCTTACCATTAATCTTAATCTCAATCTCAATCTTAATCTAAGTATACAAACCTTTCCTGGAAGGGATTGGTTGTATCTAATTCGAACCTGGGGATTTAGGTGATCCCACCGCACCATCTTAATGCCACCTACTCTGGACGGGAGTCCGCGTAGCTGAGCCGGCAACCGGCCCTAGGCAACAAGTCCGAAGACAAGTCCTTAGCTGGAGGTCGAATCTGCTATAGATAACGACCCCCTTTCCTTAGCATGCATGACCGGAGATCGGCCCCGGGTTTCCTCACTCAAGTTCCAGTTAGTAGTTATCTCAAGACCCTGTTTGTTGGTTAACCTCTTTCGGTTCATATCGTCCCTCATTAGGGGCGTTCCTTAGTCTCACTCAATTCCTTACTAAGCATTGGTTAGTAAGTTCTCACGGTATGTTGTGTTAGTTTCCAAACATCACACAACAACAATATATATATAATATGTTCCGGTTGCATGCTTTATCTTGTTTAGTGAGCACACAAAACAAATAGCACACAAGCCGAGGGACACCTCGTTAGCAAGCAGGTCACAAGAGAACTGTACCGTTCACCGTTGGTCGTTCGGCTGCTTACTCTCTTCCGGAGTCCAAACTCCCAAGTCCTAAAACATTCATTCAGTTTTAGGTTGTTAATCACTTAACTTAATATGAATTACTTAACTTGTTTAACTTACTTAATTCCTTAATGATCCCCACCTAACACCTCTTAGGTCTTACACTTAACCTTACAAACTTAATCTTAAACTTTCAAGTTTATACTTAACTTAACTTAATCTCTTAAGTTCTTAGGGTCTCAATCATTACTACCCTACCAAGGCATCCCTTATTACCCATTGCCATTCTTAGAATTCAAAATTTTCTCTTTTTTTTTTGTTTTTAGGCTCGACCGGACTTACCGACCGGACTTGCCAAGTCCGGTCCATTCCAGTACCCTTTTACCGTTGGAAAATTCACTCCGACCGGACTTACAAGTCCGGTCCTATGTCCGGTCGATTCCAGAGACTTATATCCGTACAAAATTCAAGCCCGACCGACTTGACAAGTCCGGTCCCATGTCCGGTCTATTCCAGAAACATTTCCCGGTATTGTAACAGAGCCCGACCGACCTTGCAAGTCCGGTCCTAAGGCCGGTCGGCTCTTGAAACTTGTTTCTAAATTCTCTTTCAACTCCAAACTTCTCCTCATATATCCTAATATGTTAAACCTCATTTGGGCACCTCAAATACACCTTAAGCCCTCCTTAAAATACCTTAAATCATCCACCAAGATCCACCTTAGTCATTATGCACTTTCCTTGTAATAATGCTAACACTTGTAATGTTTTCCTCTAGGTTTCTAGGTGGTGGTTCATACCTAGTGTAACCTCTATGCCAAATGTTTTCTTCACCACTATAACATCATCTCACAAGCATCTTTCACCATCGAAATCCTTTTATGCACTTACTTAAGGTTCCTTCCTAAGCTTAAGCTTCCATCCACCAACACCTTATTTCCTTCCTAGTTGTTTACCAACATTTGCCTAAGTCCTACATGCTCAATTACATTCTCTCGATTCTTAAATCCTCCAAGGTAATGCCTAAGTCATTATATCTCATTACCACGCTTTATCTTACCCCTTTTTCATCAAGGCAACCTCTAAAACTTCCTATTACTTCCTTAGTCATTATTTCCCCTTAGAACATAATCAAATCACCTTAATCATTATACCTTCTCCTTATCTTATGCACACTTCTTATATTCCTCATCTCATGATTTTGGTGTGCTCAAACACTCACCATTCCTCTAACTTCTCCTAGACGTCTCTAGGTCATCCTAAACCTCAAGAACTCCTTAGTCAACTCATTTCCACCCATTTTCTTTTCATGCTCCATAGTAAACCCTAGGGCATATTAGCTCACCACTACCACTTAAACACCTTGTTTTCTACTCAAATTTCGCCATAGCTCCTCTAGTATCTTATCATTCCCAAACACATTATTTTTCCTCATTCAACCATCTCACACACATCAAGTTCTTCTCATCATATCTCATCATCCCCAAACCAACTCATTCACAACAACTCAATATTTGCAAAAATCTTAAATTGCATAGCACTAAGGCTCTTAAATGACATGGCTCTTAGGCCCTTAAATGACTTAAACTTAAACACTGAATCTCCCACATATATAAGATTTCAACCTGCAAATACACTCATCAATCTCATAGTAGTTATAATGCTCTTAAAATCCACCTTAACCTTATATCACTAACTCATTCTCATTAGCTCCTTAATCACAAGTTCATAAGCTTGTTTAAGTTCTTTTCTTAGGTTATATAACCCAATACACAATGTAAGCTCTAAGCTACATTGGTATTTATCTAAAACTCATTCCTTAATCTTAAACCACCATTAGGTAAGCATTTTACCTTGTTTTCTCAAGCTTATCTTAATCTCCTCCTCAGACCTTCTTCTTGCATAGATCTCGGCCACCACTTAAATTCCTTTTGCCAATGTTCTAATCAATATTTAAGAACTCATATGAGTACTAACAATGCACTAACCTCAAGGAATAAAAACCTAGGTTAGAAATGTGTTCTAAGGCATAAAAGTGGATGATTACCTTTGAAGTCTCAAGGTAGACTTTGGCATTGAATGAAATAGGACCTCCACTGTCCTTGGTGAATAAATCAAGCTAGAACAAGGCATAAAAACATAGCCCCATGAGAAGAAATTTTCGGCCATGTACAAGAAATGATGGAAACATGGTTTTTCTTACATTTTCTTTACCTTAAAGAATGGAGAAGCTAATGAGCTCTTCAACTTGATTTTCCCCCATCAATGGAGTTTTCTCATGGCACCAAAATGGAGCTTTGAAAGATTTGAAAAGATAGAAAGATAGGTCTTGACCTAACTAAGACAAATATGCAATTTGTTTTGGATTTGGAGCTTGGAGTTATATTTGGCAAGTGATTGAAGATGGAGCATCCATGAATGAAGCTCTCTCGGTTTGGAGCAAAAGAAGAGAAGAAGAAATCGTGTGGAGAAGAGAAATGAAGAGAGAGAAGAATAAAGGTAGGCTAAGGTAAGATATTTGCTTTAATAAAGAAATAGTAACTTCTTTACTTATCTCTTCTTTTCCTTTCTCATTTGATGACTCATGTGGTGACTCCCCATATAAAAACCGGCCACCCTCTTAATATAAGGCTAACATGGTCTTTGTTGACCAATTAATTGACTTATATTGATTAAAACTTAAACTAGTCACTAAATAGTTACTATTCACTAATCAAGGCACATAATCGGGAAATTTTTGATTTCCCATTGATTTAGACCTCCTAATGTGATACTAATTAGTACACATGTTGATTAAAGAGTAATGATGGACATTTAGCCACTCAAAACTCAATTCTAAGACAATTTATCAAAAATGTGCTTTAAGACTTCTTAAAGCGCATTTTGTGTTTTGACTTGTTTTCAAGCTTGGTTTTCTTTGCTAATTGATTTAAAATGACCATTAGAATATTACTAAGGTCTTATCATGATATTTGGGTACTCACCCAAGTCTCTCCAAGCTTAGAGCACGTTTTTGCCCTGATTGCCTTTAAGGCACTTTCTTGTGTTTTCCTTCGTTTAAATTGTCTACCAATCTTTCTAAGGCATATTTTAGCCCTACTACATCATGATTTGATGTTTACTTAACATACTTAGGTTTGGGGTATTTCATTTAAGGATTGATGAAATTAAAACTATATGATATACAAGTACAAGTAATTCACTTGTAAAAGAAATAATATTATTTGGGATTAGGTTATAATTAATAAAAGATATGGGAGAAATATGCCCATGCGTAACACGTAAATATAATTTGGGAATTTATTAAGTTGTTATGTCATTTAGACAAATATAAATATGTATCATAAATATTACGTGTGCATAAAACTTATACAGTTAAGGTTTTCAAATAAATCAAAAGGAAATGAAAATAAGTGATTATGGAATTAAAACTATGGTTATATAGTTATAAGGAATATAATTGTAACCAATAAATATTATTTATGATTAAGTGGAGAATAATAAAGGAATTATAAGAATATTATGTCCATGCGTGACATATAAATATAATTGAGAAAATATAAAGTTGTTATGTCAACTAGACAATTATAACCATGTAACATAAATAGTACATGAAAATATAAGTATATATATATATACATTAAAGGATTTAGAAATAAATCACAAGGAATAACAAATAAGTTATACATCCAATCATAAGGTAATTAAAAGGAATTACTACTCAATGTAAGTTTTATAAATTAAGACTACATGTTTTGGAAATATATATAAATACCTTAATTAATAATAAGGATAAGAGGTTAACGAAACTACCTGAGTATAAAGAAATAAACCTCACATGAAATAACGAATATGAGATCGTTTCATGAATCAATAAAATTATTATACGAGAGTTACAAAAATTAACACTCTCAGTTAATCCTATACTAGGACATTGTTTGACCAGACGTTGACCGGGAACTAAACAAGTACAGTCTACGGTGAACGGTATGGAATTCTTGCAGTCTGCTTGCTACCGGATTACACCGGCTTGTGTGCTGTCTGTTGTTTGAAATAACGACCAAGATAATTGTATGTAAAATGTTGTATTACTCATGTGAACTGTTGTGTTACTTTATGTGCATGATGTTACTAACTGTAACGTATGTTCCACGCATACAACACTACATTACCAGTGGACTAAACACCTGCGAATTATTATACCGAGAACTTGTACTCAGGTTTCTCACTAACTTCACTTTATAACGAACGTCATTATCCTAATCGTGATAACTGACAATACACATTACTTGTGTTCTTGCTTAACGCCCTTGTGTGACATCTAACAAATTCTATACTACAAGAAGCGCGGAGCCCAGTTGTTCTAGCCATGCATGCTATGAGAGCTGTACCTGTCTCAGGTCGTCTCCTATTCAAATATACGTCGCGACGGAAGTTTTGGGTGCACTCTTTGTCCACTCACCGGGACCGTACCGGAATATTATTAAGTTGGGAGGAAGACTGCATTTCTCCCGAGGGTACGATACCCATCTCTTTAAGTACAGGAGTTAACTACGTTATCTTCTGAGGGAATTATTACCCACCTAATTGTACGAGAGTCCCAGCTCGTCTAAGGGTTTATCATACCCAACTAATTTACTCTATGAAGATAGAGTTTAACGAGGTCGCTATACCTCCACTGTATTGAAGAACTCTTATATACATGTTAGTCCCATTGTGTGGAACTGACTACTATCAAGCAATTACAAAACATCTAACTTGACCTTCTGAAGTCTTGTTCTGTGTGACTTGGTTATCCTTGCATGGATACTTGTTATGATTATGTTATGATGCTTATTTACAGCTTTACAAAAATGACTTGCATGTATTCGACAAAGTAGTTGGTGTGGCCCAGTAGCTTGTGGGCTACACGATTTCATACCGGCAAATTATTTTGCTGGGCCGTTTCATGGCTAAACAATTCCAGGTACCTGAATATAGAAGAGCTCTCCCGACCGAGTGTAGGTGGGGTAGAATTAAGACAGGGATTGTTACTACCGGCACCATTTTACAGTATTGTATTTTTACTATTGGTTTTGTTATTTAAGCGTTTTGTATTCAGCGCACAGACCGTAGCATTGTAAGTTGTATTGGAGTTAGCCTTGTTAGTCACATGGGTGACTAACGGCGTTGTAGCACCACCCGTTGTTTCGTATATATTTTCCGCTGCATTTCTTGCTATCTTTGGGAGCTATCATCGTACAGGTTGTGGAGTTTCGGGTTGGGGTGTTACAGAAAAACTCTCACTCATAAAGCATGTCCACTAAGATATAAAAGGAAAAACCTTTGTTTTTCACGAAACCCCTTGTACAAAACCACCTTCCCATACAAGCATTCACCACCTCCACCACACATGTCACAGCATTCCATCATTCTTGCCATACACATAAAAACAAAATTGCTGCCACCAAAAAGAACAAAAAGATAAACCATTCGGCAATCACCCCATCACCACTCACCACCATCATTTACCATCACACATGCAATCACCCTCCATAAATAATTTGGGCATTCACTGCTGGAAAAAAAGGAATAAACAACGCTTAAATTGGACATATAGAACGTTTGTAAAGCGTAGTTTATTCGAGCGACGCAAATGAACTAACATTTTAAATGACGCTTCCAAAGAGTTCTTTATACTATCTTTAAAGAACGCTTATTTGCAAAGCGTTCTTTATAATGCGAGAAAGATGACAACATGAAAAACGTTTTAGCCTAGAAAGCGTTCTTTATGCTTAGACAAAAACAACGCTTATATGTGATAAGCGTTTCTTATAATGGTTGGCGGGAGAGCATAAAGAACGCTTATATGCATAAGCGTTCTTTATATCTTCCTTTTTTAATTTTTTTTTCAGAAATCTCTGTTCCAACAAATGCTACAGATATATCATTACATCAGATCAATGCATTGTTGCATTTTCAAAACAGCAGAATCCATCACAACAAACTGTAACAGAGAAATTAAATCTATACGAATTCAATTTACAGCAAAACACATCAGATCCCAGGCCAATTGCAACAAATTAATCAGCTAGTATATATTAGTACCAAATTAACAGAGATTTGCTAGTATTACCAAACATGCAGACAAAACTTAATTACAATTAAAATCCAAACACAGATGGAAGCTAGCTACTAAGTACTTATGTTTGTACTGCAATCTGTAGAAATTTGATAATGCAAGAAACTTCATTTTTCAACACAATGCAAGTACTGTAGTTGAACTCATGGGGAACAAACTGCATTTACAGGTGCAAATTGGTTCAGTTCAGACACAACTTCAAAGAAGAAAAGAAATAGCTGCAGCGCGTACTCATGACTTCTGCTGATCTTCATCATCATAAGCTATTGATTTCGTCCAGTAAGTGCACATGTGATCCTTGACAAACTCTAGATCGGCAAGTGAATAAGTAGCTCCTTGTTTTTCGAAGAAGTCAGTAAGCTGCACGCAAGAATTATAAAAGCAATTAAGTACACCATTTAAACATATCCAACCATGCACAAACAGTTAAATTACTAATTCAAACACACAGACTTATAATACTTCTTCATTGACATTGTGGACTCTATCGATGTTGGACACGATTTCATACATGTATCGCATCACAAAATATCCACAACTGCTGCTATCCGGTTGCCTGGGACACTATTTTCAATAAAATTATATTATTAATTATATATATACACACTAATATACAAAATATATTTACGTATGCATGAGTAAATAGAATGTTTTTTTTACCTTTTTCAAATACTGTACATTCAAAGGAGAATTCCTTTGCCCGACACTGCACATACCTTCTCTAAAACCACTGAAATTAATTAAAACAAGCATTTAAGTGACAAGTAATAAAAAAGTTTAAAATTTTATTTGTGAAATGAAAATATGCACTATTTACTTACTTTGTCAGCAGAGCATGAATGGTGATGTTCCTAATTCCTTTAATAGGGTCAATCACTATACAGCGTGATGAGTAAGTACAAACCACTAACAACAACCAATGATTGCTACAAGTGCAAACAACAACAAATCAACTTCAGCTTCGAAATATATATGAGTTAATATAAAACAATAAAGACAAACGCATAAGGTGGTCAAGCACGCTTACATCTGATGATACGGTATGAGCACAAATCGGCTTTTCCTGGTAACCGCCGCAATTATGGCATTGCGCACATGGCTCTGACACGCAACACCGTCTCTCGTAGCTTCATCGACAGACACAATTTGTGGACATAGGAAGGTGATCGTATTTGTCATATTGTTTGACGCCAGCCTCGATAGTAAGGGCCTTTGATGACAAAGGCATTAAATTAAAATTATACATAAAACGTACTATTATCTTTGAGAGAGAAAAAATGTGATACTTACAAGCAGTACGATTGAATCACCGATATGTTCAGCATATCACCAAGCAGCAGCTCCTTGACATCTCTAATACTGATCAGCAACTCCTGGGATTGTTTGTTGTGGAACACAGACGCTGGAACCTTAACGATGAACTGAATGAAATCATCACCCTTCCCGAGTATCATGTTATATAAGACCTGCTGACGCTTTCGCAGTGTATTCACCAAATTTTGGGGAAGAATGAAATCTTTTCGAAGTGGACTGATGTAGTGATCATCCTGCTGACCCGATGGTCCCTTTCCTTTCGACGCACGGACTTGCTTACCTTTGTCAGCAATAGGAACAAGTGCCTAAGAAATGACAAGTTAGTATACGTTAGGAAACTATTCCCAAAACTGCAGTTATATATGGAATGTTAATTAGTAAACAAATTTAAGTTCTTTTGCTTACCGTACTATCAGATAAATCCACCAGATTGCAAGGCCACGGTACTTGTGAGCCACGTGCTTCAATGACAGTGCTCCAACCATTCCACTCCATCGGTAGTGGAATGGTATCACAGCCTTGACAGACACTGTCTACGAACACACGGACGTACCAGGGCGGAACTCGCTTAAAATGACATAGTGACGCCGAATCAGTCTGTAGAATTGTGCCTAATGCAACCATAAAGCTGCCATGTTCATTGATGTGCAGAAGACGACACTTTTTGGTTTCCTAATAAACGAACAAAAACAATTAGATTCATATATATTACATTGCAACATGCATACTTTTGATTAATTGAAAAAATAAATAACGACAAACCACTGAAATTCACACATACCTGGAGCTTGGCATATGGGAATGGATCAGAAGGTGCAGGTACAGTGTAAGAATGAGAAACCTGAGACGGTACAGGGGTGGAAGCAGGTGCAGGGGTGGAAGCAGGTGCAGGGGTGGAAACGGGTGCAGGGGCATACACTGATGAGCTGGAAGATTGATGCCCCTGACTCAGCTGTTGCATCAATCTTGCTTCCATTTGTTGCAACTGCTGCTGCAAATCAGATTGGAATTACTGTGACAACTTCCTTTCGATGTCCCTCATTTCTTCCTCTCTCCCCATCCGCTGGGAGCGCGGAAAAACATCTCGCTGACGCACTGCGGATCCAAATCCTCGAACTCTCCCAGGGTAATCCTTCTTGCCAAGCGCTTTGTTCAATGGATCATCCTGACTATGAGGCTGGCCAAGAAAAGAATAAGCACCCTCTGCAGTCTTGTACACGCAAAAAAACATGTAAATTATGAATTAGATCAAATAAATAAAACATACATAAATTGTAAGAAAAATTTATAAACTATTAAATATTACTCAGGACACTCACAATTTTTGCAGCTAAGTCTGCAGTCTCCTTCCGCGGATAATACATTTCGCCATCCTTCTCTAATTGGCGGCCAAGCATGTATGCTTGTGCCCGAATCACCTCATCCCGACTCTGAATCGGCTCAATTGTGCCGTCCTCACACACACGTTAATAACCCTTTTTCAATCCAGCCTGTTATACGCCCCGCGTACCCAGCTCGGCCCATGTAGTGTGGATTCTGATCTTTCAAGCAATTTTGTCGGGCTTTTTCCTGAACTGCCTGTGGAAAGAATTAATACAATTCATTTTAACTTTATCCTTTTATATTAACAACATAAAATTAAAAGTTAATCTATGAAAACAATTACGTGCCCTAAACTCAGGGGTGATATGTGCTTCATAGAATTCCTTCCACTCCTCCTCAGTGATCATGCCAGCGTACAGCTCATACGGAGGCACCTGCTTCGGGTTGTCCGTATTGATCCAACCAGCCACCAGCCTATTTTTGAACGCTCGCATACGCAAAGCAAGCAGTGACAACACTTTATCATATGCTTCATCTGGGATCAGGTACTTCTTCTTCAAGCTCGTCCACATGATGTTCTTTATTTCCAGATCTTGGTTCCTCCAGTTTTTGTTGATACAGCAATGGGTCTTAACCAATCGACCCATGGCGCTGGCAAACTTCTTCTTAGACGCGCCAGTGGGTCTAAGATACCTGTAATATTAACAGTATATATGTTAGTCATACGTAATATATATAGTACTACGTATAAATCTACAAATATCAGTATATATATGAAAAAATAAGACAGAATAACATATAGGTGTAACATATACCTATCCCACACCAGATCAATCATGCCACTCTCCTTCTTCTCATTTAGACCATGTGACGGTCCTCGTTTCTTTCGTGGAGGGCCCTGAGAGGTCGTAGGAGGGTCCTGAGAGGTCGTAGGCTGATCAGCGGCAACGACAATCTGTGTACGCTCCGTTAACTGCATCTCTGCATCTATCTCCATCTCCATATCCTCATCACATTGTAGGAGCATCTCATGATCGTTGGCGTCCATAATCTGCACAATATCATTACTTAAATATATAGTCAGTGTCATACATAGAGTCATATATAGTCATTTAATATATAGCTATTCAGAGAAACACTATATGAACAATTAAGAAGTAATTAGAGAAAAATTACAAACTAACCTAGTAGTCTGGTTAGTCCAGATGTGAATATTGCTATACTTCAATCAACCAGCCCGTATGAGGTGTGACAATGAAAGTTACTACCAATGCCTGCAGAAGATAGTTTGTACACAAAAATAATTACATTTCGAATCCAATAATTCAATACTTTGACAAAATTTTCTGGGAAATCCGATAGAATCCCCCCTAAAAATATAGGGTTTCACCACAATAGAGCATGTACAAGAGGCGACAGTTTGGTTTGCAAAATTAATCCCAAATACACTTAATCCTAATAAACACATTAATCTCAAACAGAGCATGTATCTTCCTCAGTTTGGTTTTGCAAAATTTCACCATAACTACGTGGCTATAATAATTTGTACGCCCGAACACTTATATTTTTCACCTAATAACATATTAATCTCAAGTCCATTTGGACACAACCAGCAAGTATATACTACCAAAAATCAGCTCGCGGCAGTTTAATCCGGTTTGCAAAATTAATTAATCCCAAACATGCAATTAATCCTAATAATTAAACACATTAATCGTTCAGTTTGGTTAGCAAAATTCCCTCCAGCAGAATCAAGAATATAGGCGATAGAGCATGGATCGATATTACGCCGGTTGGGTTGTAAAACTAATTACTGGAGATGATATACGTATGTACTGAGGCGACGGGCATGTATGTTCCTGTTCGATAGAAGGTTACAAAATTAATAATAGTGAAAGAGTAGAAATATATATGTTCCAGTACATGTTCGCAAATTTGATGAATTACCGAAACAGAGGCGATCGACAGCTAGGCATGCATATTTGGGTCGATCGATTGATGATCATCAGGCGCAAATATCGGGAGAAATCAACGTGTAGCAGGCGCGAGAGACGGCCAGCCGGAAAGCGGTAGCGGCGGCACGGATGGCAACGCGGCAGTGGCGGCAACGGTAGTGGCGGCGATGGCACAGTAGCTAGCGGACGTTGTACTGGCCGGGGTACCGTATGTGAGCTCAGTCGAGAGAGAGGTAGCTAGCTCTTGAGGGTTACGTGCGGGAGAGATTAAATTTTTGTGAAATTTATTCAGGCAACATAAAGAACGCTTCAATTCAAAAGCGTTTTTTATGCTGAGAGACAAAAAACATAAAAAACGCTTCTAAACGGAAACGTTCTTTATGCTAAGCGTTCCAGAGACATAAAAAATGCTTTATACGAGAAGCGTTCTTTATATGTTTCATATAAAGAACGCTTATTTTCCAAGCATTTTTTTGTCTTTGGGCGCGATACAATAAAGAACGCTTCCTAAGTGAAGCGTTCTTTAAAATGTCCAGCCTAAACCATAAATACAACGCCTTACATTATAATCGTTCTATAAAATGCTAAAAAAAACGATTTACAAATATAACCGTTTTAAAAACGGCGTTGTTTATTCTTTTTTTTTTCAGTAGTGATTCTAAGGTTTGTTAAATAAACCCCACAACAATACTAGGGGCAATTTGAGTTAAGGAACAATAATGTTTAAATGTGCAAACAAGTCTCCGAGTGTACACTTCGCGAGAGTGTATTGAGCGGTAAAACCAAGAGCGAAAGGGCATGTCATTTTTACACGACTCCAGAGAGGTTGCATTTAAAGGTGAGGTAAACGGCATGACTCCGACCAAAGGAGATAATTCGTAAATTTACGCTTAAACCTATGAAAAGTAACAAAGAACGGATACACACCTATTAGGGATGACGAAGCACCTAGGTACAGCACCACACAGCCAAAAAGCCTCTGAACCTAGACATAAACCCTAGGCACCCCCGCTGAGCTTTTCTTGTACATCCTCTTGTATAACACTACAAATTCCACAAACAAGCCAGCCAATGATGAACGACCGACCCGGTGACCAAAGGAAGCAAGGAGCCCGACTTCTGAACAACAACTTCACAAGTCCAAAGAAGCAAAACTGCTACCAGCACTACGAAACGATCCGCAAATGGTGCCAAAGTGACACAGGATCCAAATGAGCTCACATCAAAAACAACTCTCAAAGTTCAAAACCGGGAAACACAAGAACCCCGAAGGAAAGGAGATTCAAAGAAAGGCAAACCTGAAAAGCCTCGAAGAAATCCAAAATCAGGAAAAAGAGAGAAGGTGCAAGGCACAACTCAAAGTTCCAAGCTCATAAGCGAAGTCATCACGAAGTAGCCAAACGACTTCAAGACGAAGAAGGCAGGTCTGAAAGAAGGTGCAAGTTGCAACTTTGGTCACCCTTATAGCTCCACATATCCTAAACATTCCCTCATGGTCCTTTTGTCATTCATCACACCCATAGCCACGCCATAAGCTCAAAACACTTCCGACTTAATAGTTGTGAATCCAATCACGTGAAAGTAAAAGGTTGAATGTTAAATCTAACAATTTCAAATTCAATGGTTGAGATGTCTTGACCAAAAGGAGGCACGAGTGCAAACATCAAACACGTTGAGTGTAGGTAAGCACCACATCAAAATAAACCCTGACCTTGTGATCGATATTTTGTTTTTGCTCATTAATCAAAGAAAATACTAGGGGCAGTCGATCGTTCCGATCGATTACCATTAAGTCCTAAAAAAAACTCAGATCGCCTTAAGGAAAAATACCAGGGGCAATTGTTGGTCCCCAAAAATTTGAACAACGACACCGATGGAGGCCCAAAGACCCGAAACCCAAAGGTTTTGAAACCCTCTCATATCACTCAGGCCCGTCCTAAGACCTTTCTCCATATTCGAACATCTGCAGGCCCATCCTAAGCCCTTTCTCCACATTCGAACATCTGCAGGCCCGTCCTAAGACCTTTCTCCACATTCAAACATCCTCAGGCCCGTCCTAAGCCCTTTCTCCACATTCAAACATCCTCAGGCCCGTCCTATGCCCTTTCTCCACATTCAAACATTCTCAGGCCTGTCCTAAGCCCTTCCTCCACATTCAAACATCCTTAGGCTAGTCATAAGACCTAGATCATTCCTTTAGGCTCGTCATAAGACCTAGATCCTTCCTTAGGCTCGTCATAAGACCTAGAACCATCCTTTAGGCTCGTCATAAGACCTAGATACTTCCTAGGCTCATCATAAGACCTATCCCATATTTAGGCTCGTCATAAGACCTAGAACCATCCTTTAGGCTCGTCATAAGACCTAGATCATTCCTTTAGGCTCGTCATAAGACCTAGATCATTCCTTTAGGCTCGTCATTAGACCTAGACCCATCTTTAGGCTCGTCATAAAACCTAGACCCATCTGTAGGCTAGTCATAAGACCTAGAACCATCTTTTAGGCTCGTCATAAGACCTAGATCATTCCTTTAGGCCCGTTATAAGACCTAGATCCTTCCTTAGGCTCGTCATAAGACCTAGAACCATCCTTTAGGCTCGTCATAAGACCTAGTTGCATTCCTATAGGCTCATAATAAGACCCTTTAGCTTACCTACTCTCATTAAGCACATTGTATTCATCTCATTCATATAGGCTCGTCATAAGACCTAGTTGCATTATCCAGGCACGTCACAAGACCTGGCAATAGAAAGGTTGGCAAGGTGATGGCAATAAATCCTCCTGTGTTATGTCAACTTACTTTGGGATCAACGAATGGTGGGCAAAGGCAATAAGTCCCTAGGGTTTTTACCAGGAGTTATCCCTGCACACCGGCTTGGGGGGCGATGGCAATAAGTCCACATCGGGTCCAGCCTGGAGTATTGGCACGGGTTTCAATCCCTAGAAGCATCCGAGCATCATCAACATCATCATCATCAGCATCAGCATCAGCATCAACATCATTAGCATCGTTAGCATTTCAACATTCTTGCATTTGCATACAGTTTTCACATCATAGGTAGTCAACGCCTTAGAATCGCTTGACATTGCTTTATTTCTTTTATTATAGGTAGTTAGTGCCTTAGAATAGTTTAACATCATTTCATTTGTTATAGGTAGTCAATGCCTTTGAATCGCTTGACATTATTTCATTTTTGTCACCTAGGTAGTCAGCGCCTTAGAATAGCTTGACACATTATCACTTATAGGTAGTCAGCGCCTTAGAATAGCTCGACAACGTCTTATTCCTTAGGTAGTCAGCACCTCTGAATAGCTAGACGTAGTCAACGCGGTTTCGGACAACATGGAGGATTCTATGGAATCCAAAATTTTGGGGCATCACTCAAGCATCAACCAGACTTTTCACATCCATTACAAAGTCTAGTTGACGGGGGGCAATCTGTTATACCCAAAATTTTGACCCCCCTAGTTAGGGTCTACGAGGCTTTAGTGTTGTGAGGGGCATTTCGATCAAGTAATGAGAGATTCCAGCTTGATCGACACATTCCAGAGCATGGGGAGCAGTTTCGTCGTTGTCAGGGGCGTTTTCATAATTTTTAAGGCTCCTAAGACCTCCTATAGGATTTCTCTCTCCTCCAAAAGATGCCCAAATAAGCTTGAAATACTTTGAAATTTTAACCCATGATAGAGGATGACATTTTAAGCATAATGGCATTGGAATTTTGATTTTTCAAATTTCCAATAATTTTCTAGCAATTTCTGACTGAATCTGACGAGAAATTCAATTTAAAAAATCCGATTCCACTTCAGAAAAAATCATAATTGCCATCCTTGACACGTGGTTAAAAATTCATAGCAAAATTCCTTTGGGAAGTCATTTAATTAAAATGTCGAAAAATCTTACTTTTACTAGATTTTCTTTATCTTTAAGAAAGTCTATATAAAGGGATAGGTTTTTTTGATAAAGGGAGAATCTCATAAGCTCAAGAACCGTAGGAAGTCAGAAGGCACAGACTCCTCTCTCTCTCTCTTTTCCAACACCCGGCCACCCGAATCATACCGAAAATCCCCCGAAATCACCATCTAAACTCGTTTTCCAATCCCCAAAGCACCAATAATCTTCAAAACCCCACATAAACACCCCCAAAATGTGAAGAACAGAAAGAACAACCAATAACCAGAAGCTCGGGTCGAACTCAGTCCGGAACCGACACCATTGGAGCCACCGAAAGACACCCGACGTGAAGAAACACCTCAAATCCGAAGGTGAAACAGGTTGGAACCTCATTATTTTGATTCTCCACGACTTCACTAGTCTTCTGTCTAATTTTGTGCACAAACTAACTCTTTATAGCTTCTGAATTGCTAATTGTTTTGGCTTCTGCCCAATTACTTGGTTGTTAAGTTTCGCATTGAATTTGACTTCAAACTGAG
This sequence comes from Limonium bicolor, assembly GCA_023374045.1. Classification (NCBI taxonomy): domain Eukaryota; kingdom Viridiplantae; phylum Streptophyta; class Magnoliopsida; order Caryophyllales; family Plumbaginaceae; genus Limonium; species Limonium bicolor. The sequence goes on from CM041776.1 coordinate 51,981,760, forward strand.
ATCTTTCCATTACTAACATATTGTATACCTTTCAGGCTACACGTACATAATTTTTTAGCCGGAAACACCGTCGGGAACCACCAAAAAACCCTTGTCCGTGGGTGGTCCAGGACCTCGGACCTATGGTCTTGGACCACGGACACCCACGGACGGCGGCGGGATTTTAAAATTTTAAAAATTTAGGTTTTACTAAACTATGTCCGGGCCTACGGACATCCTGTCCGTGTCCCCGGACTTTTCAAAGTTTCGTTTTCTGTTTAATTCGACTTTTATTTTCACATAGGTTAACTAGGGTCCGTGGTTACGGACATTAGGTCCGTGGCTACGGACGGAAACACAATTTGACCTAATTCTGCCTCTGAAACCCTAGTTTAGGTAATTGCAATTTTCAATTTTATTTTCTGTCAAAAAATGCTAAAAAACACAAAAAAAAAACAGAAGCTTGCGCACTTAGGTTAAAACGACTTGTAATAAGCCGTAATTAAACTAAGTAGAGGAAAAACAACTTCTAGGGGTAATGAAAGTAATTGAACCCTAAATAAGTCGTATACCAAGCCCCCGAACCCGGACTATCCTTTCCTAATTTCATCTAGGTTAAATTTAGGTGGTGACTCATAATAGGTTCCAGTGAGCTAGCTTAGGTTTTAATAATTATTGTTATATGACATAGTTATTAATGTTAGGTTATAAGTGGACCTAAAACCCGGTTAGATCCTAATCAGCTTTAATCAACATAGGATAGGGTTTAAAATCGAGGCTCACACAGTCCAATAACAAAATCCATGCCCACGCTCTCCCATTTCCACTCTGGAACTGGAAGGGGCTGGAGCAAACCAGATGGCCTCTGATGCTTTGCCTTGACCTGCTGACAGGTCTGGCATCTAGATACGAACTCAGATATATCCCTCTTCATATTGTTCCACCAGAACGTCTCTCAAAGATCCCGGTATATCTTCACCCCTCCTGGGTGTACGGAGTACGGGGCTCCAAGAGCCTCATACATGATCTCATGCCTCAAAGAATCATCTACAAGCACACAGACACGATTTCAGAATCTCGGGCAACTATCCTCGGACACTCTGAACTCTAATTCTTGACCAGTAGAAATCCCCTCCCTGATCTTACACAACCCGGCGTCAAGCTCCTGACTGGCCTTGACCTGGTCGATCAAGGTAGGCTGAATCTGCAAACCTGCCAACATCCCAGACTTCTCTGGACGAACAACATAGATACCCTAACGCTGCAACTCAAGGGCAGACCTCTGCACACCCGTCAATGCACACACTACTCTAGACTGTCCTCTCCTACTGAGGGCATCAACTACGACATTCACTCTACCACGATGGTAGAGGATCTCTAGGTCGTAGTCGTGTAACAACTCTAGCCACCTCCTCTGCCTCAAGTTCAGCTCCTTCTGAGTGAACAGATACTTGAGGCTCTTGTGGTCCGTATACACCTTGAACGATGCTCCATATAGGTAGTGTCTTCAAATCTTCAGCGCAAACACCACAACAGCCAGCTCCAAGTCGTGGGTCGGATAGTTCTTCTCATATATTGCTTCAGCTGACAGGAGCCATATGCAACTACATTCCCATGCTGCATCAAGACACACTTGAGTCCCTTATTGGACGCATCACAGAAGACCTCCAGTCCTCTCCGGAAGAGTCAAAATTGGCGCAGAAGTCAATCTCTTCTTCAACTCCTGAAAGAGCTGCTCACAAGCTTCGCTTCACTCAAACTTCACCTCCTTCACTAGCAGACAAGTCAAAGGTAGTAGCCCTCCAATCCAAGAAAGCTATGAATCTCCCCAACATTAGTGGGTCCGGCCCACTCTGTAATAGCCCTAATATTCTATGGGTCCAGGAAGATACCATCCTTGGAGACAACATGTCCCAAGAAGATAACCTGATCCAACCAGAACTCGCACTTCTTCAGCTTTACGTACAAGTCTCTCTCCCTCAGAGTCTGGAGAACAGTCCTGAGATGCTCCTCATGCTCCTCAACACTCTTGGGATACACCAAGATGTCGTCTATGAAAACCACAACGAACTGGTTCAAAAATGGCTTGAACACCCAGTTCATCATGTCCATGAATACAGAAGGCGCATTCGTCAGACCGAATGGGATCACTAGGAACTCATAGTGTCCATAACGAGTCCTGAAGGCGGACTTAGGCCCATCATCTTCCTTAATCCTTAACTGATGATAACCGGACCTCAAATCTATCTTGGAAAACACTCTCACCCCAGCTAGCTGGTCAAACAGATCATTGATGCGCGGGAGAGGATACCATTTCTTAATGGTAACCTTGTTGAGCTCCCTGTAGTCAATGCATAAACGAAGACTACCATCTTTCTTCTTGACAAATAATACTGGTGCTCCCCAAGGTGACACATTAGGGCATATGAAGCCCTTATCCAGCAGCTCCTACAACTGAATCTTCAGCTCCTTGAGCATAACAGGACCCATCCGGTACGGGGCCTTAGATATTAGCTGAGTTTCAAGTGTGAGCTTGATCGAGAACTCCACCTCTCTGACTGGGGGAAGCCTAGGCCCGTCATCCTGGAGCACATCTGGAAAGTCTTTGACCACTAGAATGTCCTCCAACTTCACATCCTTCCAAACCTCAGGGATGTAGCACTGTAACACCCCAACTCATAATGTCATACTTATGTCATAAACCTCCATTCACTTATATTAAATTTGTAGCGGATTTCATACAACATTTGGTGTTACCACCGTTAGTCATCCACTTGACCAACTAGGCATACTAAAATCTCCAAGATCTAGCTACGGGCTGATGGACACGAATATACCGAACATTAGTACTTACAAGCCTTACCAAATACATAACACTCTTACAAACTCCTTACATCCTATACAGCTTACTAACTCAAATTGCCATATGAGTGTACATGCACAACTCGTAGGTCACACTTAAACCCATAGTACGTCTACCCCATCTTACTCTCAGGACAGTCGCCTTCTGACATTAACCTGCAAAATATAAACAGTAGCCCCCGAGGGGGTCAGCACCTTTGCTGGTACGATCCTCTCATGGCCCCCAAGCTAACATGGCTACGACGACTAATTGTCGATAGCATGGAGGATGATTAGATGCACAACATAATAGAAAGTGCAATAAACAACAAGCGACATATGAACAATCAAAGTTCAAACACAATGAACAACTTAAAAGTGTTCCCTTAATTAGTGAGTTAATCATTTAACTCCTTAAGTTATGTTTCCCCTTAATCTCAGTCCAACCTTATCTTCCTCAATCTTAATCCTTATCTTAGTCTTAGAATACAAACCATTCTGTAAATAGAAATGGTTTCATCTTATCTCAAACCTTATCTCAGTTCTTATCTCAATTAAGTCAACCGTTCTTTAATTAGAATGGTTGCTCCTTAATTCATTGTTTATCTTGTCGGGTCACGTAACCCTAACCAATGAGTTATCAGCTCCATTGGTTTGCATAAAAAATATTTGTTAGAATTAGTTGGGATTTAGGTAGATCCCACCACACCTCCTCAGTAGTGCCTCCCACCTTGAACAAAAATCAAGGTGACCGAGTCTTTATGTCGACTCTAGGTGACGAGTTCGAAGACAAGTCATATTTGGAAGTCGGGAACTGATAAGGATACCGACCTCCCCTAAAACACACGTGCAGGAACGATTCTGGATTCCTCACTCCCCCCCAAGTTCCACTTAGTCGAAGCCTTAAGTCAATGTTTGTCAGTTAGCCTCTTTCGGTTACTAATAAAACAATGTTAGGGAGTGTTCCTTAATCTCACACCATTGTTTACTAAACATTAGTTAGTAACTTCTCATAGTAGGTTGTGTTAGTGTATCACAAACACTCAACAAACATAATATTCCGGTTGCATGCTTTATCTTGTTTAGTCGGCACACATAAACAAATAGCACACAAGCTGAGGGACACCTCGTTAGCAAGCAGGTCACAAGAAACCATACCGTACACCGTCGGCTGTTCGGTTGCTTACTCTCCTACGGAGTCCAATTCTTAAGCCCTAAAACATTCATCCAATTTAGGTCATTAATTACTTCCATGTAACTTAACTTACTTAACCATTAATGTCCCTCATCTAATATCACTTAAGCTCTAATAATCTTAACCTTAAACACTTAAATCCTTTACTTAACTTAATCCCTTAAGTCCTTATATCCTTGTCTTTCTAATCATTATTACTCTCTTAATGGCATACCCCTAATACCACTTAACATCCTTATAATTTAGTTTTTTTTAATAAGTATGGGCTGACCGACCCACCGACTGACCCAACCCCCTGGGTCGGTCCATTCCAGAAACTTCCGGTCTCTCTAATTTTTCCCTGACCGACCCAAGCTCAACCCGACCGACCCATGACCCTCTGGGTCGGTCGATTCCAGAAACATTCCAGCTGGTTTATCACAGTCCAACCGACCCAGACTGGGTCGGTCCCCTGGATCAGTCCACTGCAGATTCTTCCCAAAAATTGTCTAACTTGCTTCAAACTTCTCCCTAAGCTTCCTAATAAGGTCTAACCTCATTAAGCACTATAGTCCCACCTTAAACACATCCACCAAACCCTTAATTCACTCACCAACCAAACTCCCTAACCATTTACTCAAAACCTTACAAAATCCTTAACACTTAGCACTTAACTCCTTATTCTTCCAACTTGTAATTTCGCCTAACACCTCAACTAACCAAAATGTCTCCTTTCAACCAATATAACTACTCCTCAAACATCATTATCCGTCCATATTTCCTTTTATAAACTCCTCAAGGTTATCATGCATCTACATGCACAATCTTCTCTCTTTTCCATTAGTTACCCATCACTCCTAAAGTTGAACATACCTATACATTTCTTTCCATCCTCTTAACACCTTAACATTGTTCTTCTTTTACCTTGACCATGCTACACCCTCCTTAGACATTTCCATCACCTTTACTCAATTTACTCACCATTCTCATGATCTTACACTCTTATACATTCCTAGTCATCCTCTTGACAATTTACAACATTCTCTTACAATTTTCACTTCCATCAACCAAGTCCACTCATTACCATCCAAACTATAACCTTATTAATCCACCACAAGCATCTTCACCACTTACGCAAGCTACCCAAAAATTCTCATTGTTATATTCTCTAGTTCATACCTAAATCATCTTAAAACATTATACACCATTTCCTTCAGATTTTTGCTCTAGTCTTAACATTCCTCATACCATGATTTTGGTGTGTTTAATACACCCACCTAACCTCTAATTCCTCCTAGACATCTCTAGGCCATTCTAACCCTCAAGAACACCTTTGTTAACTCATTTTCACTCAATTTCCTTTAATGACTCCTAGTAAATCATAGGTCATTTTAATTCACAACAACCACTTAAACACTTTGTTTTTTACTCAAATTTCGCCATAGATTCTCTAGTATATTATCTTGCCCATATGCATGGTTTTTCTTATTCAATCATCTCACACACATCAAACCTTTTCTCATCATTTTTCTCACCCACATCAACCTATTCATAACAAACTCAATATAGTGCAATAATCTTAAATTGCATAGCACTAAGGCTCTTAAATAACATGGCTCTTAGGCCCTTAAATGACATGGCTCTTAGGCCCTTAAATGACATGAATTAAAACATTGAATTTCCCAGATATAATAGCTTTCAACCTGCAATTACACCCATCAACCTCATAATAGTTATAATGCTCTTAAAATCCATCTTAAGCTTATCTTACTAACTCATTCCCCATTGGCTCCTAGGTCACAAGTTTACAAGCTTGTTTAAATTCTTTTTCATAGGTTATATAACCCATTACATAATGTAAGTTTTAAGCTACATTAGTACTTATCTAAACCTCATCCCTTAAAACCTTAAACCACCCCAAGGTAAGACATTTACCTTGTTTTTCTAGCTTTCCTCTCATTTTCCTCTTTTGGTTTTCTTGATAGAAACCGGCCAAGGACTTAGTTCCTCTTGCCAATGTTCTAATCCACATTTAAATAATGTAATAAGTGCTAAATATTGCACCTTAACTTAAGGAATCATTTCCTAGGTTTACAAGAATTTCTTAATACACTAAATGGATGTTACCTTTGAATTTTCGAATGGCTTTCATAATGAAGCAAGGAAAGAACAAGAAGTAAACAAGCCATCTTAAGAGGCAAATTTTCGGCACTAATAAAAAAGGATGGAAAAGATGATTTTTCTTTCACTTTCCTTACCTTGAATGAATGAAGAACCAAATGAGCTCTTTAAACTTGATTTTCCTCCATCAATGGAGTTTTCTCATGGCACCAAACTTGTGATTTGAAGAATTTGAAAAGATATAAATGAAGGCCTTGCTCCAACCAAGAATAATCTATGCTCACTTTTTGATTTGAAGCTAAAATGAGTATTTGGTGAACAATTGAAGGTGAAGGCACCATGGCTGCTGCTTGGGACGGTTTTGGAACAGAGAGGGGAAGAAGAAAACGTTGGTGAAGGTGTGAAATGAATAAGAGAGGAGAGAGAGAAGGTATAAGAAGATATTTTGCTTTTAAAAGGTAAATAGTCTTTTTCCACTTTATTTCCTCTTCTTTTCTTATTTGATGAAGCCTAAGGTGACTCATCTCTTCTAAAATCGTGCCCCCTCTTATTCCCTTAGATATTTAGGTGTTGTTTGACCATTGACCACTTAAGAAAGTCATTTGACTTATTTTGGGCACTATTTGGGTACTATTCACAATTACTGCACATATTTGTGAAATTTTTGATTTCCCATTGATTTAGGCTTCCAAATGTGATACTAATTAGTAAACATGTTGATTAAGGTGCAATCATGGGCATTTAGCCACTCAAAACCCATTTCTAAGATAATTTCTCAAAAAGGTGCTTTAAGGAGTCTTAAAGCTCATTTTGTGTTTAAGCTTGTTTTTGAGCTTGGTTTTATTTGGTAATTGATTTAACATGTCCATTATCATGTTAATAAGGTCTTATAATGATATTTGGGAGCTAATCAAAGTCACTCCAAGCTTAGAGCACATTTTCGCTTAAATTGCCCTTATGATGTTTACTTGTGTTTTCCTTGGTTTAAATTGTCTACCAATGTTTCTAAAGATTTTTTAGCCTTATTACATCATAACTTGATGTTTACTTAGCATACTTAGGTTTGGGGTATTTCAATCTACCCCCCTTAAATGAACTTTGTCCCCAAAGTTCCCATGCATCTTATTTTATTAGATTACACGGTTTTCTCATTCCATAGATCATATAGATCATTATTATATGTACTTAAGCTTATTGACTCATTAGGTCTGTCACATACATATACTCAAATATCACACAACATGCTTAAGCATGTATAGCACTCAAAATTCCCTTTGTTCCTTTTCATGATTAAAACAATCACATAATTTTCATCGTATTCTCCCATGTAAATGGTCCGTAGACAAAGACACATTCGTCCTTGCCTTCATGGGCTAGAATACAAAACTACACTGTTCTCCCCATGTCACCGGTCCAAAGACAAAGGCTCATGCGTCCTCGACTTCATGGGCAAGACTCAGTAAAAAGGAAATCCTTTTTACGAGGTCAAGTGAGGAATAATTCCTCTAATTGAAAATACAATAAACTTCAATTTCTTTTTATCCAAATGCCTCTATCCTTAGCGTGATTTAATTGTGACTACTAGTTGGGAGTTTCAGGAATCATCCAACCCTGATGTGATCAGCATCAGTGTTGAACTATCCATCCACCCCAATTTGTGTTCGGTTTCCCTTGATCCCTAGAAAATCAAGTTCCACCTCCCACGTCATTTTCAAGCATCAAATAATTCACTCATTTCCAATTTTCTATCTTTTAGTTCTTCTAATCATAATCATTACATCTCCAAGGTGTGGACTCAGTCCATCAATCATTCCCAGTTCATCTCTTAGTAATTACCTCTGGACTCTCATTCCTACTAAGTTCTATATCAGTCTTATACTAATTCTCGCCATCTTATACCTCATGATATTACTATTTCCTACCTCATACTCATATCGAATAATATCTCATAGTGTTATCTTATTCTTATCTCACACATACTTTCATATCGACTCATACCGAATATATTCCTTAAGTTTCTTTAATCCTCTTCACTAATTCTCTTAACTTGTACTCACACTGGAGTTAACAAGATAGCTACTTAATATGTATGGTATTCGCATCTTCTGTGCGCAATAACCATAATTAATCTCAAAATGTTTATGTAAAACAAATTCTCAAATTCTTTTGTGCTATGCACACCGTAGTTTACGTACTTAGTACATAAACATACGCTAAGTGGTTTTTCGCTCTACCCCCTTAAAATGGATTACGCCCACGTAATCAACATTATATCATCCTTGAACATAGGTTCAAGATGTCTAATTCTCACCAAGCATTCTAGCTTCCATGTCATCTATCTCACTTATAATTCGATCAAAGGGTCATAACTATGTTAATGGCTTAGTCTCTGTATCGAGGATTCTTAACGGTACTTATACCATTTTCTTAACTTAGTTCGGTCCAATCTCATTGGTACTGATGTGCTAGCGTCCGCTGTGCGACTCTGATAATCTTAGGCCTAACTGCCTTTCTTATCCTCTTAATGTATTGTATATCCTTGTGCCTCCTTACTGCTTAGAAATATTGGTCTCTCAATGGACGCGTGTTGTCTTTAATTATACACGGCCTTAATGAGTTGTAACTCGTCTATCCAGTCTCCCTGGAGATCTAACGATCAAACTCTTAGTGTTCTCTCAAGTGTCTAAATTGATCTTTCCAACTGACCTTTGGTCTGAGGATGATTCTTAATCTGAAACTACTTTTTAGTGCTTATTGCGCTTTACAGTTTAATCTCTAACATCTTAAGACATGTCCAATGTCTATACTTAATAATCCGTGCTCTTCCCACTTCATAATTCTTAATTATTTTCTATCTAAATGGGTTCTTTGGTCCCTTGGTGTCGTTGGTTCAACAGAGTTCCTTCTCTTCAACTGTTTGTGGTAGTAGCTGCTCTTGTCTAATCTTGCGTCGTTGACCGTGGTACGGAGTCGACTACTTCCCGTGTTCCTTACACCACTCGTTTACATGCATGAGGTACCCTACTGGTACATTACTACTTACCCGACCAACTCATGAATGAGTCTGTCAGGCCTGCAAGCCCCTATAGGGTGCAGTCGTCCCACATCTCGTTTTAGTAAACTCGTAGTGTTCGGTACACGTTTAGCCATTGCTAACTATGAAGTATTCTGTTGTCGATCTCCTCTTTCGTTGTTCCATAATAAAACTTATTGTTCTTCCTGAAATTAATCAAGGAAAATTCATTTACTGTGTTCTTGGGTATGGTATGCTCTAGCTCCTTTATGTATTCCGTACTGACTCGGTCTCTTAGTAACTGAGGTCTCTTTCCATAGAGCCTCTTATCTTGTTTCTCATGTTTTGATTCACTAGGAATGCACTTCTAGTTCCTTAAGGAATGGGTAGTGTGCTTCTTGTGAAATCTTACCTCGCCAGGTCTAGACTACTGGCATCAATGAACAGTTCATCTACCATCTTATTTCCTTACTTATATCGGTCTCAGCTCATGGATCTAATTGCCTTTGTGTCAATATTTGACTTCTTATACATAATGGTCGCTTTACTGCGCACCATGACTTAATCCCCTTATATAAATATTGTACTCACGACCACTACTACCGTGGTAGTTGGCCTTTACTATGTTTCCCATTGATGGTGCAACTACTTATTCATTTATTCTAACATCTTATCTTATACTCCATTACTTCCTGGTGTAAACACACTGGGGGTTCTCTAATTTCGGTGTTTGGCGGTTGCCGTACCATGCTGTAAAATGGTTATCTCTTAATATGAAGGTGTTCTGCCTCAAGCTCAGGTCCGTAAGTGGGCTAATTTCTCTTACATTCTTTCATCCTTTATGATGTTATTTACCATGTAATTTAACCGGTTACTGAGGAAGTCATCCGTTGAATCACATACTCTTCTGAGTGTTGGTCACTTGACGTGCCATACTGTGCACTCACAATGTTTATCTCTAACAATTACTGATTCTTAAATCCTGGGTGTCGGCTATGAGGTCTGTTTCTGCAGCTTCCCTTATTATTTATGTGTCACTGGAATGTTCTAAGGTAGTCTCAAGGTTTACGGTTTCCATTCTCTAACAGAAGTATTCTATCTCTAATAAGTGAAAGCCCTAATTGAGGGCTTTATTCCCACTCACGGCCCCACAACAAGGAGAGCTATCCCCACCCTAAAAGGAATGGTTTGTTCTCCGCCCCTGTCAATAGCATTATTTTAATATCCTCATTGGTGCCCATTCGGCAATATCTTCCACAATTAACTTACAGGTTTGGTAACCGTTCACATCCATGAATTATAGTTCGTTCATAGCTTGATTAAGTCTTCATATGTATTCTAGCAATCAAGGTTAAGTTCGTATTAGGCGTCTGCCTTACGGTGTCTAAGTTGGATATTATCCTGTCATCTTATGCTTCTATCTCAACGCTTCGTTCAACATTTGTTGACTACGCCACCCATCAATGATTAGTCATACTTGGGTGTTAATGAGGTAGGCAACCAATGCTAACCGTCGTTTATGAGTTTGTTCGGCTCGACTATGCCCACTCTGTGGGGGTAGTCCTCTGAGCTTTCCTCTGTCGAGATTGTATGTCTTTAATCCTTAGTAGGTTATAACTTAAGTTCACTTCTTCTGTCCCTGTTTCCTGGGTTTACTAACATCTTCAATGAAGAATGTTTATTACTGGTATTCTTAGTGATCATTCTGGGAGTCTTATCCCGTTGTTGTTGGAAGATGTTGTGTCAACAGTCTCATTGGTATCTTATAATACATTCCTTGTATGTTATTGCTTACATAGTGTTTTGCTCGGGTCACAGAGTGATCTCTTAGGTTTTTCACCTCAAGGTTCGGGATTGGTGTTCTTACCTGTACTATTCATTGTTGTTGTAGTAGGTTGTACTGTTGCTAACATTTATATCGTTTAGTATCTCGTCCAAGTTCAGCTCCCTGCTGGCTGGTGCGTCGACTCATCTCATCATGGTCAGGCCGTTAGGTCCTTCCAAGGTCTCATCCTCTGGTTCTTATGGATTTACAATCCGGTATTAATATGTATTACGACTGTAGCGTTCTACTATCTCGCCATGATGGCTCTTCGTGTAGCTTAACCGTGGTAGCACTTGCTATGGCAAGTGCGCCATACAAGATGGGCTGCTGGTACTGTGTGCGTCGGTAGTGGTACTTCCACCTAATTTATATATCTTTGATAGTCCTCGGGACTCCTTTGATGTTCTCTTATTTTGGATAACTAGTCATCCGGCAGTTTGCTGGTTGGTTTGACAATACTGTCATTTGTCAGGGTGTTCCTCTTCCTAAGGGAACCCTTCCTTACTTATGTCTTAGTCCTCGCTCCCGTTTCCACACATTTTGTCGTGGTCACCAAGTATTGATTCTCCTCTGGGCACTACATCGTAGTCCTATTCCGGTATACAATTGTGCGAGTCTTTATTGTCGCCTGCGCTATGTCGGTCAGGTTTTGTAACCTTTCTCATTGTATGGGGTTTGGTGTTCCCGTTTCTAACTGGACTTTCCAGTAATCTTAACTCTCATGCTTTGTATTAACCCACTGTTATGCTCATTTGGACCATTGTCCGGTACTCATGTCGCTTATCTTTTCCTATCCATTGCACTAGTAGTGCTTTTCTTATCACTGGTATGGCGGGGTAACTCGACTGCATAGCATGTCGACCCATGTTGCCGGTAATTTCCGTTCTCTTACTGGTAGAATTCCGTTGGTAGCGCCTATTTCCACGTTGCGCTCCAATTAAAACCTTCAAGTTCTCGTAAACTGTTGTACATCAAGATGTTTCTCGTATCGCTTACTATTAACTAACTACCAGATCGCGTTTCCCCGAGTAAGAGAAGGCTTTCTCCTCTCTTGCGTTTTGTTCCCCGTATTTCAAGTAAGGGATGTGGAGGGCGGGTTTAGGTACTATGGATATCCGGTAAACACCGGAAAGTCCTAACTAACGCACCTCGCACTCTATCACTCAACCCTTAACCCATAACTCAAACTCAACCTCAGTATCCTCCAAAGTTCGATAATTCTTGTCTTAAGAGCGTAACTACGCTCTGATACCACTTTTTGTAACACCCCAACTCATAATACCATACTTATCTCATAAACCACCATTCACTTATATTAAATTTGCGGCGGATTTCTTACAACATTTGGTCTTACCGCCGTTAGTCACCCACGTGACCAACTAGGCATACTAAAATCTCTAAGATCTTGCTACGGTCTGATGGACCGGAATATACCGAACATTAGTACTTACAAGCCTTACCAAATACATAACACTCTTACAAACTCCTTACATCCTATACAACTCAATAATTCAAATTGCCATACGAGTGTACATGCACAACTCTTAGTTCACAGTTAAACCCATAGTATGTCTACCCCATCTTACTCTCAGGACGGTCGCCTTCTGACATTCACTTGCAAAATATAAACAGTAGCCCCCGAGGGGGTCAGCACCTTTGCTGGTACGATCCTCTCATGGCCCCCAAGCTAACGTGGCTACGATGACTAATTGTTGATAGCATGGAGGTCGATTAGATGCACAACATAATAGAAAGTGCAATAAACAACAAGCCACATATGAACAATCAAAGTTCAAACATAATGAACAACTTAAAAGCATTCCCTTAATTAGTGTGTTAATCATTTAACTCCTTAAGTTATGTTTCCTCTTAATATCAATCCAAACTTATCTTCCTCAATCTTAATCCTTATCTCAGTCTTAGTGTAACACCCCATCCAACAACAAACACATAATAACAATCTGCAGCGGAAACTCAACTCATCACATTACTTATTCCAATGGTGTTACACGCCGTTAACCACCCACGTGGCTAACAAGGCTAATACATGTACATTTGTATCGGTCTGATGGACTAGATTCCCGAGCAACTACACAATACAATACTCATTCCATCTTCAACATTTTTATAACATACACTCCCCCTGTACCGAGTATTTACAACTACTGCCGATAACAACTTCGGTCTTACTACGCCTATCATACTCATGCCATTTAAATGGCTACCCATGTATAAACATCTGCCCCGTCCTACTCTCGAACGGCTTCCAGCTCTCCGTACCTGAAATAGGAGAAGAGAAAGGGTGGCCCCCAAGGGGCTCAGCACCTTTGCTGGTATGGTAATCCCGCAGCCCACATGCTACCGGGCCACGCACAACTAATTGTCGTCTTAGCATGCAGTTGATTATATTTAAATCATGCATACAAACCATAGACATACAACACATAACATTTCGCTCAATGGGCTCAACCTATAACCAACACAACCACACTTAACCAACCATCCAATGATTCCTTAAACCCTAGAATGGCTCTCCTCCAAACGGAGCTACTTCCTTAACGAACGACATGTACCCATTAATCGGGTTATCCTTAAACGCCTCTTGTCACCAACTGGGATTCATTTCCATGATCCACACATTCCATATCCTACAACATAACTCATTCCACATATGACAAAACAACAAACCTTTCCTGTTTAGACAGACACATGATAACATCACCATCATTTTAAACGTCCAATACATATATATATATACCATATCATAGCCAGGGAATTTGCATAGCACCATAACATTACATAACACCATAAAATCGGTTCTCACAAGGAACCTTCCACCATAGTTAGTATACCATGTGAGCCTAGGGATTTTTGCCAATCCCCTGTTAAGCTCGTTACCATCCTTGTTACCGTCCGGTTATATAGAACGGTTAACTTGTACCCAAGGTGTGTCGGATATAGTAATCCCAAGCACACCGAAATAACATTCGTATGCCCCTGTGGCCCGACGTGAGTCAGTAACTAGCTTTGGATAAGCTAAGGGAAGGTAGAAACCAAATTGGAATACCACCTATACATACACCAAGAGAGCCGAACCGGATAAGATAACGACTCCCGTCCATCACACGCGTGGCCGGAACAACCGGACTCCTCACCCCCCATTAGTACTTATACACTTAATAATAAGTAGTTAGAGATCCATTATGGAGCCTACCACATCCACACACATACGGTATCATAACCGAGTTAAGCACACAAGGGAGGTTCACACACTTGCATACAACAACAATGTCCAACTAACTCACACATAGCCGTGGTTAGCACGTTCCCAAGGTTTGGGCCGCCAACTCCGAATACCAATCACTCATGTGTTCCTAGATTTGGTTAGCTAAGGTTTAACACATATTTGAGGTTAAATGGTATCGGAGGCCAATTTCGCCACATAAATGAATTACTATAAACTCATTACATGTTTTATCTTACAAGGTGGCAAACACTCAGTAAAACATATTGGCATACAAGCCGGTGTAATCCGGTAGGACACAGGTTGCAAGAAAACCATACCTGTCACCGGAGTCCACTTTACCACGTCCACTTATGTTCCTCGAGCGATTCTCGAACAACTGTTAACATCACATGTGTTTTTATTAACATCGGGGTTTGCTTGATTATTTAATGTCTAATGTTTAACTTTCCCCGTTAACTTAGTTACACAACTTTACATTTTTAACTTGTTTTACTTTCACATTTTGATACAACTTTTCACCCACTTGATTTCCATTTAAAACTCACCTACCATGTCCTCAACAACCTCATAACATCATTACCTATCAATCCCCATCATTACCTTCCTTTCATAACCTTAAACCACATTTTTGGTCCGACCGGACTTGCCGACCGAACTTGTCCAAGTTCGGTCCATTCCAGAACACATTTCCGTCAAAATTTTCTACTCCGACCGACCTTGTAAGTTCGGTCGCATGTTCGGTCTATTCCCGAGAGTTTCTTCTCTTTGAAAATTAAAGCCCGACCGAACTTGCCAAGTCCGGTCCCATGTTCGGTCGGTTCCAGAAACTTAATCCGTACACAAAATACAAGCCCGACCGACCTTGCAAGTCCGGTCCCCAAGGTCGGTCCATTCCAGAAACTCCTTCCGGTAGTGTAAACTGAGCTCGACCGAACTTGCAAGTTCGGTCGCAAGTTCGGTCTGCCCCAGACTTTCGTTTTCCTTTTCTCATTCAACTCCAAACTTCACCCCTTATATCCTAGTACACCCTAACCTCATTTGGGCACTTCAAACACACCTTTAGCCATGTTCTAAACTCTTTAAATCACTCACCAAAACCATCTTATCATTCACAAATTTCTTACAAGATTCCTAGCACTTGGGATGTTTTCTCCTTAAGATTTCTAAGTGGTAATTCACCAATAATGACCACTACACCAAGGTGTTTCCTCTACACCTTAACATCATCTCCCAAGCATCTCCTCTTACTAACCAAACCTCCTTTTTCACATCCCACCTAAACATCACTTATTCCTTGAATATCAACATTATCTAAACCTTAAACAACTCCTCCAAGACTTAAATACATTCTCAAAACACATATTGAATTCCTAGAACTTCCAAGATAACACCTAAATCCTTGCATCACTCTAAATCACCTTAATACTTGTTTTCTTCTCAAGTAAACATTTATTCACCTTTAACACTTCCTAGTTCACCAAAACTCACTTAAAACACTTAGAACTTCTTACACATTTCCCAAATTTGGCCATAGCTTCTCTTGTATACACTCACATCCAAACACTTAGGTTTTTACCTTATTTCATTCAAAACACCTAAAATCCATCAAACACATTTTTATACACCACTTCACACATTTAGCACTACATCACAATATAGTGCATAACTTAAATTGCTTGGCACTTAGGCCCTTAAATAACATGGCTCTTAGGCCCTTAAATTGCATAAACCATAAACACTGAATTTCCCACATAAATAATGCCTTTGACCTGCAAATACATACGCCAATACATATGTTCTTTTACTAGTCTCCTTGAGAACACTTACTAGGTCATTCACCATTTGCTCCTTAGGTACTTTATCAAGCAAATTAAGCTCATTTTCCTAAGGCACTTAAACTACATTGAGATAGCTTGTTTACCTCTTTTCCTCACAAATTTCTTTCTTGTTTCCTTGTAAAACCGGTAGGGCATTTGGTCCCTTTGCAACTATTAAACATTATACAAACAATAGAATGAGTATTCAAGCATTATGCTTCACCTCATTGTAAACCCTAGTTACACATATTGTTTTAACACATTAAGGTAATTGTTTTACCTTGGAATTGGAAGAGAACTTGAATAAGTATCAAGAGAGGACTCCTCCTAGCCCTTGGAAGATTCAAATGAAGCTAAAACAAGCAAGATAAATACACCATTGTGAGGTGAATTTTCGGACAACATGAAAACATGGAGGAAACATGGATTTTCTTTGAGTTTCCTTACCTTGAAGCAAAGGAGAGCATGAATATGTGAAAAGGTGAGCTCAAGCTCCTCCCATGGTGGTTTCTCTTGGCACCGAAATGGAGGTTTTGAAGTTTTGAAAAGACAAGATTGTAGAGCTTGGCTTAACTAAGAGAATGGTGGTGTTTGTTTTTGATTTGGTTAAGTGAGCTAGATTTTACATGTGGTCAAAGATGGACTTCCATGGTGGTATCGTATATTACCGAGAAGAACAAGAGAAGAGAGGAAGAAGAGAGTGGAGCCGTGTGAAATGGAGAAAGGGATGAGAGAAATGAGATAAGTTTGCTTTAAGAAGATATTTGTAACTTATAAAGCAAATAGTACTTTACTTAAAGTTTTACTTTACTTATTTGATTTATTTTACAACTTGGTGACTCACTACTACAAAAACCGGCCACCATTTAGTTAGAAGGGTAGTATAGTCTTTATTGACTCATTTAATTACTTATAACCTCATATGTTACAAACTAGCTTATAAAAGTTACTATTCACAAACTAAGGCACATAGAAGTGAAATTTTTGATTTCCCACTAATATGGCCACCCAAATGTGATACTATATAGTACACATGTTAATTAAAGAGTAATGATGGACATTTAGCCATTCAAAACTCATTTACAAGACAATTTTTCAAAAACGTGCTTTAAGACTCCTTAAAGCACATTTTGCGTTTTAACTTGTTTTCAAGCTTGGTTTTCTTTGGTAATTGACTTAATATGTTCATTAACATATAAATCAGGCATAGGTATGACCATTAGGCCTTATACACACTTATCCCAAGCTTAGAGCACATTTTAGCCCATATTGACCTTAAGGTATTTATTTGTGTTTTGTTTGGTTTCATTGTCTACCAAAGTTTCCTAAGGACTTAATTAGCCTTATAAAGTCATTATTAAACATTATCAAGTCTTGGTAGGCTCTTTGGGTCCTAGCCAAGTTCACTCCAAGCTTAGAGCATGTTTTTGCTCAAACCGTGTCTTAGTGTTTTATTGTGTTGTACCATGGTTTAAATGGTTCGATTATGTTTCTAAGGCACTTTTTAGCCTTTAAATACCATAGTTTAACATTTACACAACATACTAAGGTTTGGGGTATTTCAATCTACCCCCCTTAAAAGAACTTCGTCCTCGAAGTTCACATTTCCTCGCATCATTGGATTAGAATACGGGAATTACTTATAGCCATAAAACTTCCATTACCAACCACCCTTTACATCCAACCTCAGACTTAATGGTCCGGGCAACATATCCACATTTCACATAAAATATCCTACTCACATGGTAACCTCGGACTTAATGGTCCGGGTACCTTCACCACACTTGCACTAACACAATATCCCTCAGACTCTTAGGTCTGGGTGACATAACCACATTTAGACTCATAGGTCTATGTAACGCAACACATTTAGGAGATCAAAGTCAACATAACCTTTATCACACATACCAAACAACATGTCATAGCATGTATATCAAACAGAAATACCTTTTCCATCTCTCCATGGGCTCAAGTCCCATGTTGAGTACATATACACTGTGATCCCGCAGAACCCGGTCGCGATGGACAACTTCTGGTCCCCGTTCCTTTGGGAGATCAAAACATTCACTTAATTTTTAACATATATACTTCTCATGTCACCGGTCCGAAGACAAAGGCTCATACGTCCTCAGCTCGTGAGCAAGTACTACAAAAATATTCTTTACTAGGTTAAGTATAAGAAGATCTTTTATTCAAAATATTAATCGATTGTTTGAAAACACCCATTGAAAATCCTTTTGAAAACACCACACAACTCCAAGTCCGATTTATGCTCTTTGTATCTTTCTTAATATAGTTATTTATGACCACTTACAGGGAGCTTCAAGAGTCATCCAACCCTGATGTGATCAGCATCAGTGTTGAACTATCTTTCCACCCCAATTTGTGTTCGGCTTCCCTTGATCTCATGATAATCAAGTTTCACCTCCCACTTCTTTTTCAACCAACAACTAATTCAAGCGTATCCCATTTTCTATCTTTAAATCCTTATAGTCATAATCATTACATCTCCAAGGGATAGAACTCCGTCTATCAATCATCACCCAAATCCAACTTAATTCAAGTTACCTAGGAAATTTAATTCTCACTAGGTTCTATGTCGGTCTTATAACCCTTCATAAATCACAACATTGTATATATATACGTATATCTTTTATCAAAATACAATACATGGCTTACATTTATGCACCATCGGGGTTTTAGATCCCCGGGAGTTTCTTTACTCCCTTTCCACTTGTACTCTCACACACCACTGTTAACAAAATAACACACTTCCCACAATGGTATTCGCATCTTCTGTGCGCAATTACCACAATTTACCCACAAATAAATGCGTATGTTTATATAACACACGCACCAACCATCATAACAAATCATTTTGTGCTATGCACACCTAGTTCGCGTACACTTGTACGGTAAAACACACTAAGTGGTTTTGCGCTCTACCCCCCTTAAAAGGGATTACGCCCACGTAATCAATCACTGAGCATTAGCTTAATATGTTCTGCCGTCGTGAAGTATTTTAACTTCCACGCGGTCTATTACACAATGGATTCTGATTAGAGGATCTTAACCATAATGGCGGTTTAGTCCCTAAACCAAGAATTCGCATTGGAGTTGTAACTCATAACCGGTTTCGGTCCTGGCCTGTGAGGCTTTTAGGCATTGATAACTAGCCATTCATTCATATTCACAACGTATACCCGGTACCTGACGCATGGGCTCACTGGCCTCTGTTGAGCAACCCTGATAATTATAGAGCTGGCTTGCCCCATTCGTTACTGTTAATGTATTGTACATCTCCAATGTATTACCATTATCTTGGAAACAATGGTTTCTCAACCGACGCATGGTATCTCTTACCCTGAGCGAATTCGGTGAGTTCCAAAACTTTCCCTCCACTTCTCCAATAGCTTACTACGTAAGTTGCACAATGTTTGACTTGCTTCTACCGACTTATTGTCGGTTGAGATTGAGCTACTACCTAATGTGTAGTGCTCTCTCAGTTATTTCTCACACCTGGGGTATATCTCATACCGACATTTAGTATTTAGTGTCACTGTAGTTATTTACTGTTAATCATGTCTCTGCCTTTGGTTTTGTACATGTATTCTTTCATTCCTGCGGCCTTGCATTACCTATGCATCGGCCATTACAACATTATTCCTTCACAATTACCATGCTTCTGATCCCTAGCTATCCCACTTGATCATTACTGCGCAAGTGCAATACCAAAACACTCAGTCATACAGAGTGCAGAGGCGTAAACTCTTGACAGTAAATCTCTCATGCGATTGTGATAGGAATCTACACTGTGTTTTACCGAAATTCTTATCACATAATACTTGTCACCGGCTTACTGCTCGGTTCATTTGATATCATTTACTGTTGTACCTCCACTGGGGTTAACTCGTAACTCTGTTCACTCCCATTTTATCATCTAACAATACTCACACAACGGTCGCTCATTGCGCACCGTATCCTTACTCATTATACAACATCAACTTATACTGCATCCGCTATTATATTAGCTTCCGCTATCATGCTGGGTTTATCTGGCCATTTATTTGGCTGATTTTTGAATATATTACTATTTTTCCTTGAGCGTTGTTCGCTACACATTTAGCTTCACACGCCTACGGTGATTGCTATCAAACTTATTACTCTTCCTGTGTACACAACAGGTACGAGTACTTCTTTTTTTTTTGTGTTATTTTATTCAAATCACCTGGGGTAATAACAACGTGGTCCATCCTCCACATATCTCTTGAACTTGATTCACATAACTACCGCTTCTGCGGTCTCACAATATCGAGAGGTATCCCCACTCTTAATGCAGTGGTTCGCTTACCACTTTATCCACTTATACAACATAAACTTCTACAATCAATCAAATTTATATAACATATCTTGCTTATGGCTTATAAGCCTTATTTGCCTTGAGTTGGGCTCATTGTAGGCTGTCCCCACATATGTACTTCTCTGTAAACATTACATGTTTAGAGGTTGTAGTGGGCTCCATGACAAGGTCGTTGCATTCCGTTTCCTTTCATGGGATGCCTCTTAGGTTTGTCAGTCCGTCTTCTGACAACTTATGTCTAAACTGGGTGTTAATTTCAACCCTTGTGTTTCTGACATGTATTTCGTTCAACAATTGTTGATGCGAACACCCTTCAAGGATTTCTCCTGGGTGTTGTTAACATATGCCTTTACATCTGGTTCACAGTTATTGGTACATTCATTTAGCCACGCCTTTGCATTCTTCACTGGTTATTATTTTCTTCTGTGAAGGTCATCATTTCCTGATAGTGTAGGTACTCATTTTGGGAGTTTCATCCCATTCATTGCACATTAATGTGTCCACATTAGGCATCTGCCTTTCCCTGCTTTCCAGCTATCATATTTATCCCTGAGGATCCTTAAGACATATGCTAGTCTTTACTTAACAGTTTGTGCACTTTGCACTTCCTAACTCTTAAACATTCCCTTGAAAGGAATTCACTAACCGTAGCATAATCTCGTTAACTTATTTGAGTTCCTTAGCTTCAACCATTCATGGCAATCCTTAGTTCTTGATTGACTTACACTGCTGACCGTAGTACGGAGTCGACTACTTCCCGTGTTCTGGACTCTACTCGTATACATATATGGGGTATCATACTGATACATTACTACTTACCCAACTAACCTATAAGTAGGTCTGTCAGGCCCACATGCTCCTATCGGAGTGCGGTCGTCCCACAACACAATTGGTACACTCGTAGTGTCCGTCACACGCCTAGGTGAAGTATTCTGTTGTCAACTCCCTTATATTGTCCCGTGACAATATTCATTCCTTGCTTCTCGAACTTAATCGAGGGAAAGTTTGTCCACTGTTGTATCTTTATCAACTGCCCCTGGTTTTACTGGTTTGGTTTAAAAGAAGGTTGGAAAGAAGTGTTGGTTTGAAAGAAAATCTGGTTTTGAAAAGAGAGGGTTTGAAAGAAAATTTCATGGTTCACAACATCTTCTTACCTTAGCCAAGTCTAGCTTCTTGCTGACTGGTGTACTTACAATCACAGAGGTTAGGCTATTAAGCCCTTCCACGGTTATAATGATCACATTTAATTCCATGGTACTTTTCCAAGTACCTGTAGTGGTTATAAATTTCCGAACAGCCCTGTTATAGCAGCACTTGCTATGGCAAGTGCGCCATGCTAACTGGCTATCGGTTTGACACCTACCGATTGTGGTATTGTTTTGACACATATTGTCATCAGTGGCCTTGTTGGCCCCCACTGATCTTACTGCCTTGATAAACACTCTTCTAGGTGACTTCTCACTGTATTCACATAGTAGTTATCAACTGGGGTGTCTCCCATTCTTGGAGTCCCCTTTACTTAGTATCGTATCCTCTTTATAGCCCGTTCCACGCACTTGTCGTGGTTACTGAGACTTGTCTCCTGTTTGGGCACTATGTTGTAGTTTCCTTTGTCGGTTGGTATTCCGTTGGTGTATTATTTATCAACTGTGGTTCCGTAGACACTTGTCTGGGTGTTATTAATCCACTTCTTGCCTGTTGCACGGTCGGTGCGTTGCAAGCTGGTTAACCTCGACTGCTCTGCATGTCGACCCAGGTTGCCGGAAATTCTATTCTCCTATACACAAATTCCTTCATTCTTCGCTATTAATGCGGTTAACGTTGTTCAGATGGAGACCGTCTCCGGGATTCCTAGTTTTCGGGATCTACCGTATGACAGGTTCTCCGTACCCTTAAAGGTACTTACTAACAGCCAGTTCGGGTATTCCCGAGTAAGAGAGAACTTTCATCTCTCTGGCGTTGTTTCCCAAGTTATAACAGGGATTGTGGAGGGGGATGGATATAGTAGGTTTCCAGTATTCACTGGTAGTTCCTACCTTGCGTATCTCTCACGCTATCACTCAACCCTTAACCCAAAGTACTTAAATCCTAACTCGGTACTTCCTAAGCTCGGTAATTCAGTCATCAGAGCGATACTTCGCTCTGATACCACTTTTTGTAACACCCCATCCAACAACAAACACATAATAACAATCTGCAGCGGAAACTCAACTCATCACATTACTATTCCAATGGTGTTACACGCCGTTAACCACCCACGTGGCTAACAAGGCTAATACATGTACATTTGTATCGGTCTGATGGACTAGATTCCCGAGCAACTACACAATACAATACTCATTCCATCTTCAACATTTATTATAAACATACACTCCCCCTGTACCGAGTATTTACAACTACTGCCGATAACAACTTCGGTCTTACTACGCCTATCATACTCATGCCATTTAAATGGCTACCCATGTATAAACATCTGCCCCGTCCTACTCTCGAACGGCTTCCAGCTCTCCGTACCTGAAATAGGAAAAGAAGAGAAAGGGTGGCCCCCAAGGGGCTCAGCACCTTTGCTGGTATGGTAATCCCGCAGCCCACATGCTACCGGGCCACGCACAACTAATTGTCGTCTGAGCATGCAGTGATTATATTTAAATCATGCATACAAACCATAGACATACAACACATAACATTTCGCCTCAATGGGCTCAACCTATAACCAACACAACCACACTAACCAACCATCCATGATTCCTTAAACCCTAGAATGGCTCTCCTCCAAACGGAGCTACTTCCTTAACGAACGACATGTACCCATTAATCGGGTTCCTTAAACGCCTCTTGTCACCAACTGGGATTCATTTCCATGATCCACACATTCCATATCCTACAACATAACTCATTCCACATATGACAAAACATAACAAACCTTTCCTGTTTAGACAGACACATGATAACATCACCATCATTTTAAACGTCCAATACATATATATATATACCATATCATAGCCAGGGAATTTGCATAGCACCATAACATTACATAACACCATAAAATCGGTTCTCACAAGGAACCTTCCACCATAGTTAGTATACCATGTGAGCCTAGGGATTTTTGCCAATCCCCTGTTAAGCTCGTTACCATCCTTTTACCGTCCGGTTATATAGAACGGTTAACTTGTACCCAAGGTGTGTCGGATATAGTAATCCCAAGCACACCGAAATAACATTCGTATGCCCCTGTGGCCCGACGTGAGTCAGTAACTAGCTTTGGATAAGCTAAGGGAAGGTAGAAACCAAATTGGAATACCACCTATACATACACCAAGAGAGCCGAACCGGATAAGATAACGACTCCCGTCCATCACACGCGTGGCCGGAACACCGGACTCCTCACCCCCATTAGTACTTATACACTTAATAATAAGTAGTTAGAGATCCATTATGGAGCCTACCACATCCACACACCATACGGTATCATAACCGAGTTAAGCACACAAGGGAGGTTCACACACTTGCATACAACAACAATGTCCAACTAACTCACACATAGCCGTGGTTAGCACGTTCCCAAGGTTTGGGCCGCCAACTCCGAATACCAATCACTCATGTGTTCCTAGATTTGGTTAGCTAAGGTTTAACACATATTTGAGGTTAAATGGTATCGGAGGCCAATTTCGCCACATAAATGAATTACTATAAACTCATTACATGTTTTATCTTACAAGGTGGCAAACACTCAGTAAACATATTGGCAACAAGCCGGTGTAATCCGGTAGGACACAGGTTGCAAGAAAACCATACCTGTCACCGGAGTCCACTTTACCACGTCCACTTATGTTCTCGAGCGATTCTCGAACAACTGTTAACATCACATGTGTTTTTTATTAACATCGGGGTTTGCTTGATTATTTAATGTCTAATGTTTAACTTTCCCCGTTAACTTAGTTACACACTTTACATTTTAACTTGTTTTACTTTCACATTTTGATACAACTTTTCACCCCTTGATTTCCATTTAAAACTCACCTACCATGTCCTCAACAACCTCATAACATCATTACCTATCAATCCCCATCATTACCTTCCTTTCATAACCTTAAACCACATTTTTGGTCCGACCGGACTTGCCGACCGAACTTGTCCAAGTTC
Organism: Limonium bicolor; assembly: GCA_023374045.1. Classification (NCBI taxonomy): domain Eukaryota; kingdom Viridiplantae; phylum Streptophyta; class Magnoliopsida; order Caryophyllales; family Plumbaginaceae; genus Limonium; species Limonium bicolor. The sequence goes on from CM041776.1 coordinate 52,006,280, forward strand.
GGTCCATTCCAGAACACATTTCCGTCAAAATTTTCTACTCCGACCGACCTTGTAAGTTCGGTCGCATGTTCGGTCTATTCCCGAGAGTTTCTTCTCTTTGAAAATTAAGCCCGACCGAACTTGCCAAGTCCGGTCCCATGTTCGGTCGGTTCCAGAAACTTAATCCGTACACAAAACAAGCCCGACCGACCTTGCAAGTCCGGTCCCCAAGGTCGGTCCATTCCAGAAACTCCTTCCGGTAGTGTAAACTGAGCTCGACCGAACTTGCAAGTTCGGTCGCAAGTTCGGTCTGCCCCAGACTTTCGTTTTCCTTTTCTCATTCAACTCCAAACTTCACCCCTTATATCCTAGTACACTACCTAACCTCATTTGGGCACTTCAAACACCTTTAGCCATGTTCTAAACTCTTTAAATCACTCACCAAAACCATCTTATCATTCACAAATTTCTTACAAGATTCCTAGCACTTGGGATGTTTTCTCCTTAAGATTTCTAAGTGGTAATTCACCAATAATGACCACTACACCAAGGTGTTTCCTCTACACCTTAACATCATCTCCCAAGCATCTCCTCTTACTAACCAAACCTCCTTTTTCACATCCCACCTAAACATCACTTATTCCTTGAATATCAACATTATCTAAACCTTAAACAACTCCTCCAAGACTTAAATACATTCTCAAAACACATATTGAATTCCTAGAACTTCCAAGATAACACCTAAATCCTTGCATCACTCTAAATCACCTTAATACTTGTTTTCTTCTCAAGTAAACATTTATTCACCTTTAACACTTCCTAGTTCACCAAAACTCACTTAAAACACTTAGAACTTCTTACACATTTCCCAAATTTGGCCATAGCTTCTCTTGTATACACTCACATCCAAACACTTAGGTTTTTACCTTATTTCATTCAAAACACCTAAAATCCATCAAACACATTTTTATACACCACTTCACACATTTAGCACTACATCACAATATAGTGCATAACTTAAATTGCTTGGCACTTAGGCCCTTAAATAACATGGCTCTTAGGCCCTTAAATTGCATAAACCATAAACACTGAATTTCCCACATAAATAATGCCTTTGACCTGCAAATACATACGCCAATACATATGTTCTTTTACTAGTCTCCTTGAGAACACTTACTAGGTCATTCACCATTTGCTCCTTAGGTACTTTATCAAGCAAATTAAGCTCATTTTCCTAAGGCACTTAAACTACATTGAGATAGCTTGTTTACCTCTTTTCCTCACAAATTTCTTTCTTGTTTCCTTGTAAAACCGGTAGGGCATTTGGTCCCTTTGCAACTATTAAACATTATACAAACAATAGAATGAGTATTCAAGCATTATGCTTCACCTCATTGTAAACCCTAGTTACACAATTGTTTTAACACATTAAGGTAATTGTTTACCTTGGAATTGGAAGAGAACTTGAATAAGTATCAAGAGAGGACTCCTCCTAGCCCTTGGAAGATTCAATGAAGCTAAAACAAGCAAGATAAATACACCATTGTGAGGTGAATTTTCGGACAACATGAAAACATGGAGGAAACATGGATTTTCTTTGAGTTTCCTTACCTTGAAGCCAAAGGAGAGCATGAATATGTGAAAAGGTGAGCTCAAGCTCCTCCCATGGTGGTTTCTCTTGGCACCGAATGGAGGTTTTGAAGTTTTGAAAAGACAAGATTGTAGAGCTTGGCTTAACTAAGAGAATGGTGGTGTTTGTTTTTGATTTGGTTAAGTGAGCTAGATTTTACATGTGGTCAAGAGAGGACTTCCATGGTGGTATCGTATATACCGAGAAGAGAAACAGAAGAAGAGAGGAAGAAGAGAGTGGAGCCGTGTGAAATGGAGAAAGGGATGAGAGAAATGAGATAAGTTTTGCTTTAAGAAGATATTTGTAACTTATAAAGCAAATAGTACTTTACTTAAAGTTTTTACTTTACTTATTTGATTTATTTTACAACTTGGTGACTCACTACTACAAAAACCGGCCACCATTTAGTTAGAAGGGTAGTATAGTCTTTATTGACTCATTTAATTACTATCTAACCTCATATGTTACAAACTAGCTTATAAAAGTTACTATTCACAAACTAAGGCACTAGAAGTGAAATTTTGATTTCCCACTAATATGGCCACCCAAATGTGATTACTATATAGTACACATGTTAATTAAAGAGTAATGATGGACATTTAGCCATTCAAAACTCATTTACAAGACAATTTTCAAAAACGTGCTTTAAGACTCTCTTAAAGCACATTTTGCGTTTTAACTTGTTTTCAAGCTTGGTTTTCTTTGGTAATTGACTTAATATGTTCATTAACATATAATCAGGCATAGGTATGACCATTAGCCTTATACACACTTATCCCAAGCTTAGAGCACATTTTAGCCCATATTGACCTTAAGGTATTTATTTGTGTTTTGTTTGGTTTCATTGTCTACCAAAGTTTCCTAAGACTTAATTAGCCTTATAAAGTCATTATTAAACATTATCAAGTCTTGGTAGGCTCTTTGGGTCCTAGCCAAGTTCACTCCAAGCTTAGAGCATGTTTTTGCTCAAACCGTGTCTTAGTGTTTTATTGTGTTGTAACCATGGTTTAAATGGTTCGATTATGTTTCTAAGGCACTTTTTAGCCTTTAAATACCAAGTTTAACATTACACAACATACTAAGGTTTGGGGTATTTCAATCTACCCCCCTTAAAAGAACTTCGTCCTCGAAGTTCACATTTCCTCGCATCATTGGATTAGAATAGGAATTACTTATAGCCATAAAACTTCCATTACCAACCACCCTTTTAATCCAACCTCGGACTTAATGGTCCGGCAACATATCCACATTTCACATAAAATATCCTACTCACATGGTAACCTCGGACTTAATGGTCCGGGTACCTTCACCACACTTGCACTAACTAACACAATATCCCTCAGACTCTTAGGTCTGGGTGACATACCACATTTAGACTATAGGTCTATGTAACGCAACACATTTAGGAGATCAAAGTCAACATAACCTTTATCACACATACCAAACAACATGTCATAGCATGTATATCAACAGAAATACCTTTTCCATCTCTCCATGGGCTCAAGTCCCATGTTGAGTACATATACACTGTGATCCCGCAGAACCCGGTCGCGATGGACAACTTCTGGTCCCCGTTCCTTTGGGAGATCAAAACATTCACTTAATTTTTAACATATATACTTCTCATGTCACCGGTCCGAAGACAAAGGCTCATACGTCCTCAGCTCGTGAGCAAGTACTACAAAAATATTCTTTACTAGGTTAAGTATAAGAGATCTTTTATTCAAAATATTAATCGATTGTTGAAAACACCATTGAAAATCCTTTTGAAAACACCACACAACTCCAAGTCCGATTTATGCTCTTTGTATCTTTCTTAATATAGTTATTTATGACCACTTACAGGGAGCTTCAAGAGTCATCCAACCCTGATGTGATCAGCATCAGTGTTGAACTATCTTTCCACCCCAATTTGTTGTCGGCTTCCCTTGATCTCATGATAATCAAGTTTCACCTCCCACTTTTTCAACCAACAACTAATTCAAGCGTATCCCATTTTCTATCTTTAAATCCTTCTAGTCATAATCATTACATCTCCAAGGGATAGAACTCCGTCTATCAATCATCACCCAAATCCAACTTAATTCAAGTTACCTAGGAAATTTAATTCTCACTAGGTTCTATGTCGGTCTTATAACCTTTCATAAATCACAACATTGTATATATATACGTATATCTTTTATCAAAATACAATACATGGCTTACATTTATGCACCATCGGGGTTTTAGATCCCCGGGAGTTTCTTTACTCCCTTTCCACTTGTACTCTCACACACCACTGTTAACAAAATAACACACTTCCCACAATGGTATTCGCATCTTCTGTGCGCAATTACCACAATTTACCCACAAATAAATGCGTATGTTTATATAACACACGCACCAACCATCATAACAAATCATTTTGTGCTATGCACACCTAGTTCGCGTACACTTGTACGGTAAAACACACTAAGTGGTTTTGCGCTCTACCCCCTTAAAAGGGATTACGCCCACGTAATCAATCACTGAGCATTAGCTTAATATGTTCTGCCGTCGTGAAGTATTTTAACTTCCACGCGGTCTATTACACAATGGATTCTGATTAGAGGATCTTAACCATAATGGCGGTTTAGTCCCTAAACCAAGAATTCGCATTGGAGTTGTAACTCATAACCGGTTTCGGTCCTGGCCTGTGAGGCTTTTAGGCATTGATAACTAGCCATTCATTCATATTCACAACGTATACCCGGTACCTGACGCATGGGCTCACTGGCCTCTGTTGAGCAACCCTGATAATTATAGAGCTGGCTTGCCCCATTCGTTACTGTTAATGTATTGTACATCTCCAATGTATTACCATTATCTTGGAAACAATGGTTTCTCAACCGACGCATGGTATCTCTTACCCTGAGCGAATTCGGTGAGTTCCAAAACTTTCCCTCCACTTCTCCAATAGCTTACTACGTAAGTTGCACAATGTTTGACTTGCTTCTACCGACTTATTGTCGGTTGAGATTGAGCTACTACCTAATGTGTAGTGCTCTCTCAGTTATTTCTCACACCTGGGGTATATCTCATACCGACATTTAGTATTTAGTGTCACTGTAGTTATTTACTGTTAATCATGTCTCTGCCTTTGGTTTTGTACATGTATTCTTTCATTCCTGCGGCCTTGCATTACCTATGCATCGGCCATTACAACATTATTCCTTCACAATTACCATGCTTCTGATCCCTAGCTATCCCACTTGATCATTACTGCGCAAGTGCAATACCAAAACACTCAGTCATACAGAGTGCAGAGGCGTAAACTCTTGACAGTAAATCTCTCATGCGATTGTGATAGGAATCTACACTGTGTTTTACCGAAATTCTTATCACATAATACTTGTCACCGGCTTACTGCTCGGTTCATTTGATATCATTTACTGTTGTACCTCCACTGGGGTTAACTCGTAACTCTGTTCACTCCCATTTTATCATCTAACAATACTCACACAACGGTCGCTCATTGCGCACCGTATCCTTACTCATTATACAACATCAACTTATACTGCATCCGCTATTATATTAGCTTCCGCTATCATGCTGGGTTTATCTGGCCATTTATTTGGCTGATTTTTGAATATATTACTATTTTTCCCTTGAGCGTTGTTCGCTACACATTTAGCTTCACACGCCTACGGTGATTGCTATCAAACTTATTACTCTTCCTGTGTACACAACAGGTACGAGTACTTCTTTTTTTTTTGTGTTTTTTATTCAAATCACCCTGGGGTAATAACAACGTGGTCCATCCTCCACATATCTCTTGAACTTGATTCACATAACTACCGCTTCTGCGGTCTCACAATATCGAGAGGTATCCCCACTCTTAATGCAGTGGTTCGCTTACCACTTTATCCACTTATACAACATAAACTTCTACAATCAATCAAATTTATATAACATATCTTGCTTATGGCTTATAAGCCTTATTTGCCTTGAGTTGGGCTCATTGTAGGCTGTCCCCACATATGTACTTCTCTGTACAACATTACATGTTTAGAGGTTGTAGTGGGCTCCATGACAAGGTCGTTGCATTCCGTTTCCTTTCATGGGATGCCTCTTAGGTTTGTCAGTCCGTCTTCTGACAACTTATGTCTAAACTGGGTGTTAATTTCAACCCTTGTGTTTCTGACATGTATTTCGTTCAACAATTGTTGATGCGAACACCCTTCAAGGATTTCTCCTGGGTGTTGTTAACATATGCCTTTACATCTGGTTCACAGTTATTGGTACATTCATTTAGCCACGCCTTTTGCATTCTTCACTGGTTATTATTTTCTTCTGTGAAGGTCATCATTTCCTGATAGTGTAGGTACTCATTTTGGGAGTTTCATCCCATTCATTGCACATTAATGTGTCCACATTAGGCATCTGCCTTTCCCTGCTTTCCAGCTATCATATTTATCCCTGAGGATCCTTAAGACATATGCTATGTCTTTACTTAACAGTTTGTGCACTTTGCACTTCCTAACTCTTAAACATTCCCTTGAAAGGAATTCACTAACCGTAGCATAATCTCGTTAACTTATTTGAGTTCCTTAGCTTCAACCATTCATGGCAATCCTTAGTTCTTGATTGACTTACACTGCTGACCGTAGTACGGAGTCGACTACTTCCCGTGTTCTGGACTCTACTCGTATACATATATGGGGTATCATACTGATACATTACTACTTACCCAACTAACCTATAAGTAGGTCTGTCAGGCCCACATGCTCCTATCGGAGTGCGGTCGTCCCACAACACAATTGGTACACTCGTAGTGTCCGTCACACGCCTAGGTGAAGTATTCTGTTGTCAACTCCCTTATATTGTCCCGTGACAATATTCATTCCTTGCTTCTCGAACTTAATCGAGGGAAAGTTTGTCCACTGTTGTATCTTTATCAACTGCCCTTGGTTTTACTGGTTTGGTTTAAAAGAAGGTTGGAAAGAAGTGTTGGTTTGAAAGAAAATCTGGTTTTGAAAAGAGAGGGGAATAAATTTTTGAAAGAAAATTTTCATGGTTTCACAACATCTTCTTACCTTAGCCAAGTCTAGCTTCTTGCTGACTGGTGTACTTACAATCACAGAGGTTAGGCTATTAAGCCCTTCCACGGTTATAATGATCACATTTAATTCCATGGTACTTTTCCAAGTACCTGTAGTGGTTATAAATTTCCGAACAGCCCTGTTATAGCAGCACTTGCTATGGCAAGTGCGCCATGCTAACTGGCTATCGGTTTGACACCTACCGATTGTGGTATTGTTTTGACACATATTGTCATCAGTGGCCTTGTTGGCCCCCACTGATCTTACTGCCTTGATAAACACTCTTCTAGGTGACTTCTCACTGTATTCACATAGTAGTTATCAACTGGGGTGTCTCCCATTCTTGGAGTCCCCTTTACTTAGTATCGTATCCTCTTTATAGCCCGTTCCACGCACTTGTCGTGGTTACTGAGACTTGTCTCCTGTTTGGGCACTATGTTGTAGTTTCCTTTGTCGGTTGGTATTCCGTTGGTGTATTATTTATCAACTGTGGTTCCGTAGACACTTGTCTCGGGTGTTATTAATCCACTTCTTGCCTGTTGCACGGTCGGTGCGTTGCAAGCTGGTTAACCTCGACTGCTCTGCATGTCGACCCAGGTTGCCGGAAATTCTATTCTCCTATACACAAATTCCTTCATTCTTCGCTATTAATGCGGTTAACGTTGTTCAGATGGAGACCGTCTCCGGGATTCCTAGTTTTCGGGATCTACCGTATGACAGGTTCTCCGTACCCTTAAAGGTACTTACTAACAGCCAGTTCGGGTATTCCCGAGTAAGAGAGAACTTTCATCTCTCTGGCGTTGTTTCCCAAGTTATATAACAGGGATTGTGGAGGGTGGGATGGATATAGTAGGTTTCCAGTATTCACTGGTAGTTCCTACCTTGCGTATCTCTCACGCTATCACTCAACCCTTAACCCAAAGTACTTAAATCCTAACTCGGTACTTCCTAAGCTCGGTAATTCAGTCATCAGAGCGATACTTCGCTCTGATACCACTTTTTGTAACACCCCATCCAACAACAAACACATAATAACAATCTGCAGCGGAAACTCAACTCATCACATTACTTATTCCAATGGTGTTACACGCCGTTAACCACCCACGTGGCTAACAAGGCTAATACATGTACATTTGTATCGGTCTGATGGACTAGATTCCCGAGCAACTACACAATACAATACTCATTCCATCTTCAACATTTATTATAAACATACACTCCCCCTGTACCGAGTATTTACAACTACTGCCGATAACAACTTCGGTCTTACTACGCCTATCATACTCATGCCATTTAAATGGCTACCCATGTATAAACATCTGCCCCGTCCTACTCTCGAACGGCTTCCAGCTCTCCGTACCTGAAATAGGAAAAGAAGAGAAAGGGTGGCCCCCAAGGGGCTCAGCACCTTTGCTGGTATGGTAATCCCGCAGCCCACATGCTACCGGGCCACGCACAACTAATTGTCGTCTGAGCATGCAGTTGATTATATTTAAATCATGCATACAAACCATAGACATACAACACATAACATTTCGCCTCAATGGGCTCAACCTATAACCAACACAACCACACTTAACCAACCATCCAATGATTCCTTAAACCCTAGAATGGCTCTCCTCCAAACGGAGCTACTTCCTTAACGAACGACATGTACCCATTAATCGGGTTATCCTTAAACGCCTCTTGTCACCAACTGGGATTCATTTCCATGATCCACACATTCCATATCCTACAACATAACTCATTCCACATATGACAAAACATAACAAACCTTTCCTGTTTAGACAGACACATGATAACATCACCATCATTTTAAACGTCCAATACATATATATATATACCATATCATAGCCAGGGAATTTGCATAGCACCATAACATTACATAACACCATAAAATCGGTTCTCACAAGGAACCTTCCACCATAGTTAGTATACCATGTGAGCCTAGGGATTTTTGCCAATCCCCTGTTAAGCTCGTTACCATCCTTGTTACCGTCCGGTTATATAGAACGGTTAACTTGTACCCAAGGTGTGTCGGATATAGTAATCCCAAGCACACCGAAATAACATTCGTATGCCCCTGTGGCCCGACGTGAGTCAGTAACTAGCTTTGGATAAGCTAAGGGAAGGTAGAAACCAAATTGGAATACCACCTATACATACACCAAGAGAGCCGAACCGGATAAGATAACGACTCCCGTCCATCACACGCGTGGCCGGAACAACCGGACTCCTCACCCCCCATTAGTACTTATACACTTAATAATAAGTAGTTAGAGATCCATTATGGAGCCTACCACATCCACACACCATACGGTATCATAACCGAGTTAAGCACACAAGGGAGGTTCACACACTTGCATACAACAACAATGTCCAACTAACTCACACATAGCCGTGGTTAGCACGTTCCCAAGGTTTGGGCCGCCAACTCCGAATACCAATCACTCATGTGTTCCTAGATTTGGTTAGCTAAGGTTTAACACATATTTGAGGTTAAATGGTATCGGAGGCCAATTTCGCCACATAAATGAATTACTATAAACTCATTACATGTTTTATCTTACAAGGTGGCAAACACTCAGTAAAACATATTGGCATACAAGCCGGTGTAATCCGGTAGGACACAGGTTGCAAGAAAACCATACCTGTCACCGGAGTCCACTTTACCACGTCCACTTATGTTCCTCGAGCGATTCTCGAACAACTGTTAACATCACATGTGTTTTTATTAACATCGGGGTTTGCTTGATTATTTAATGTCTAATGTTTAACTTTCCCCGTTAACTTAGTTACACAACTTTACATTTTTAACTTGTTTTACTTTCACATTTTGATACAACTTTTCACCACTTGATTTCCATTTAAAACTCACCTACCATGTCCTCAACAACCTCATAACATCATTACCTATCAATCCCCATCATTACCTTTCCTTTCATAACCTTAAACCACATTTTTGGTCCGACCGGACTTGCCGACCGAACTTGTCCAAGTTCGGTCCATTCCAGAACACATTTCCGTCAAAATTTTCTACTCCGACCGACCTTGTAAGTTCGGTCGCATGTTCGGTCTATTCCCGAGAGTTTCTTCTCTTTGAAAATTCAAGCCCGACCGAACTTGCCAAGTCCGGTCCCATGTTCGGTCGGTTCCAGAAACTTAATCCGTACACAAAATACAAGCCCGACCGACCTTGCAAGTCCGGTCCCCAAGGTCGGTCCATTCCAGAAACTCCTTCCGGTAGTGTAAACTGAGCTCGACCGAACTTGCAAGTTCGGTCGCAAGTTCGGTCTGCCCCAGACTTTCGTTTTCCTTTTCTCATTCAACTCCAAACTTCACCCCTTATATCCTAGTACACCCTAACCTCATTTGGGCACTTCAAACACACCTTTAGCCATGTTCTAAACTCTTTAAATCACTCACCAAAACCATCTTATCATTCACAAATTTCTTACAAGATTCCTAGCACTTGGGATGTTTTCTCCTTAAGATTTCTAAGTGGTAATTCACCAATAATGACCACTACACCAAGGTGTTTCCTCTACACCTTAACATCATCTCCCAAGCATCTCCTCTTACTAACCAAACCTCCTTTTTCACATCCCACCTAAACATCACTTATTCCTTGAATATCAACATTATCTAAACCTTAAACAACTCCTCCAAGACTTAAATACATTCTCAAAACACATATTGAATTCCTAGAACTTCCAAGATAACACCTAAATCCTTGCATCACTCTAAATCACCTTAATACTTGTTTTCTTCTCAAGTAAACATTTATTCACCTTTAACACTTCCTAGTTCACCAAAACTCACTTAAAACACTTAGAACTTCTTACACATTTCCCAAATTTGGCCATAGCTTCTCTTGTATACACTCACATCCAAACACTTAGGTTTTTACCTTATTTCATTCAAAACACCTAAAATCCATCAAACACATTTTTATACACCAACTTCACACATTTAGCACTACATCACAATATAGTGCATAACTTAAATTGCTTGGCACTTAGGCCCTTAAATAACATGGCTCTTAGGCCCTTAAATTGCATAACCATAAACACTGAATTTCCCACATAAATAATGCCTTTGACCTGCAAATACATACGCCAATACATATGTTCTTTTACTAGTCTCCTTGAGAACACTTACTAGGTCATTCACCATTTGCTCCTTAGGTACTTTATCAAGCAAATTAAGCTCATTTTCCTAAGGCACTTAAACTACATTGAGATAGCTTGTTTACCTCTTTTCCTCACAAATTTCTTTCTTGTTTCCTTGTAAAACCGGTAGGGCATTTGGTCCCTTTGCAACTATTAAACATTATACAAACAATAGAATGAGTATTCAAGCATTATGCTTCACCTCATTGTAAACCCTAGTTACACATATTGTTTTAACACATTAAGGTAATTGTTTTACCTTGGAATTGGAAGAGAACTTGAATAAGTATCAAGAGAGGACTCCTCCTAGCACTTGGAAGATTCAAATGAAGCTAAAACAAGCAAGATAAATACACCATTGTGAGGTGAATTTTCGGACAACATGAGAACATGGAGGAAACATGGATTTTCTTTGAGTTTCCTTACCTTGAAGCAAAGGAGAGCATGAATATGTGAAAAGGTGAGCTCAAGCTCCTCCCATGGTGGTTTCTCTTGGCACCGAAATGGAGGTTTTGAAGTTTTGAAAAGACAAGATTGTAGAGCTTGGCTTAACTAAGAGAATGGTGGTGTTTGTTTTTGATTTGGTTAAGTGAGCTAGATTTTACATGTGGTCAAAGATGGACTTCCATGGTGGTATCGTATATTACCGAGAGAGAACAAGAAGAAGAGAGGAAGAAGAGAGTGGAGCCGTGTGAAATGGAGAAAGGGATGAGAGAAATGAGATAAGTTTGCTTTAAGAAGATATTTGTAACTTATAAACAAATAGTACTTTACTTAAAGTTTTACTTTACTTATTTGATTTATTTTACAACTTGGTGACTCACTACTAAAAAACCGGCCACCATTTAGTTAGAAGGGTAGTATAGTCTTTATTGACTCATTTAATTACTTATAACCTCATATGTTACAAACTAGCTTATAAAAGTTACTATTCACAAACTAAGGCACATAGAAGTGAAATTTTTGATTTCCCACTAATATGGCCACCCAAATGTGATACTATATAGTACACATGTTAATTAAAGAGTAATGATGGACATTTAGCCATTCAAAACTCATTTACAAGACAATTTTTCAAAAACGTGCTTTAAGACTCCTTAAAGCACATTTTGCGTTTTAACTTGTTTTCAAGCTTGGTTTTCTTTGGTAATTGACTTAATATGTTCATTAACATATAAATCAGGCATAGGTATGACCATTAGGCCTTATACACACTTATCCCAAGCTTAGAGCACATTTTAGCCCATATTGACCTTAAGGTATTTATTTGTGTTTTGTTTGGTTTCATTGTCTACCAAAGTTTCCTAAGGACTTAATTAGCCTTATAAAGTCATTATTAAACATTATCAAGTCTTGGTAGGCTCTTTGGGTCCTAGCCAAGTTCACTCCAAGCTTAGAGCATGTTTTTGCTCAAACCGTGTCTTAGTGTTTTATTGTGTTGTACCATGGTTTAAATGGTTCGATTATGTTTCTAAGGCACTTTTTAGCCTTTAAATACCATAGTTTAACATTTACACAACATACTAAGGTTTGGGGTATTTCACTTAGAATACAAACCATTCTTTAAATAGAAATGGTGGCATCTTATCTCAAACCTTATCTCAGTTCTTATCTCAATTAAGTCAACCATTCTTTAATTAGAATGGTTGTTCCTTAATTCATTGTTTATCTTGTCGGGTCACATAACCCTAACCAATGAGTTATCAGCTCCATTGGTTTGCATAACAATATTTGTTTGAATTAGTTGGGATTTAGGTAGATCCCACCACACCTCCTCAGTAGTGCCTCCCACCTTGAACAAAAATCAAGGTGACCGAGTCTTTATGTCGACTCTAGGCGACGAGTCCGAAGACAAGTCATATTTGGAAGTCGGGACCTGATAAGGATACCGACCTCCCCTAAAATACATGTGCCGGAACGATTCCGGATTCCTCACTCCCCCAAGTTCCAATTAGTGGAAGCCTAAGTAATGTTGTTAGTTAGCCTCTTTCGGTTACTAATATAACAATGTTAGGGAGTATTCCTTAATCTCACACCATTGTTTACTAAACATTAGTTAGTAACTTCTCACAGTAGGTTGTGTTATGTATCACAAACACACAACAAACATATATTCCAGTTGCATGCTTTATCTTGTTTAGTCGGCACACATAAACAAATAGCACACAAGCCGGGGGACACCTCGTTAGCAAGCAGGTCACAAGAAAACCATACCGTACATTGTCGGCTGTTAGGTTGCTTACTCTCCTCCGGATCCAATTCTCAAGCCCTAAAACATTTCCAATTTAGGTCGTTAATTACTTCCATGTTACTTGTCTTACTTAACCATTAATGTCCCTCATCTAATATCACTTAAGCTCTTATAATCTTAACCTTAAACACTTAAATCCTTTAGTTAACTTAATCCCTTATGTAACACCCCTCTCCATAATCACGTAATAATCTCTCTCGTAGCAATAAATAAAACGTCTTACAGCGGAAGAAATAATGACAACAACAATACTCACTCGGGTGTCACCGGCCATTACTCGCCCATGCGAGTAACGAAGCCAAACTATATCCAACAACCAACTAAACAAACTGCTAACCACTGTGATAACGAGATAACTTCCTATACATCATACTAAGTCCATAAACCATAAATGTCGACAAGTGAGCGTCTCCCCAATCCCGAATATACATAACTGTACCATAATACAATTCACCATCTTCATTGTTATCCAAACAAACTCCCTGTGCGGTATTCAAAATAAACTCTAATTACCCTGTTCCCGCACTTCGGCTTCGACAATAATCAACAACCTACATAATGGTGTAGTATCAGCGATAAACACTGAGTATGCCGGGCCTGGACCCTAATGGTCACTTAGTCATCTTAAACATCTTATTATTAGATTGGTTTCATGCTTTTTCATTTACAGTTATAATCAATACTGTAATATACATACATAATATACTTAATCATCCATCCAAACATTCATAAACACTTAACCATCCATCCAATTCAAACAGTCATAAAACATTACAAACAACAATTGTATATCGAACGTATTGAATAATAACAGTATAATGTACAATGTACAATTGCCGTGGCGAACAGTATCCATAGTTAATTTACCTTGGCCTTTAAGGCCCCATCCAAACCATGTTTAATTAATACCAGTTGGGCGTCATGTTGAGACAACCCGATAATCTCACCATTGAAATACCCCAAACCTAAGTATGCTAAGTAAACATGAATTTATGATGTAGTAATGCTAAAATATGCCTTAGAAAGATTGGTAGACAATTTAAACCAAGAAAAATACAAGAAAATTCCTTAAGGGCAATTAAAGCAAAAATGTGCTCTAAGCTTGGAATGACTTTGATAAGCACCCAAACATCATTATAAGACTTTAGTAACATGATAATGAACATGTTAAAGCAATTACCAAAGAAAAACAAGCTTAAACACAAAACGTGCTTTAAGACTCCTTAAAGCACCTTTTTGAGAAATTGTTTTAGAAATGGTTTTTGAGTGGCTAAATGCCTATGATTACATCTTAATCAACATGTGTGCTAATTATTCACATTAGGAAGCCTAAATCAAAGGGAAATCAAAAATTTCACAAATATGTGCACTAATTTGTGAATAGTGCCAAATAGTGCCTAGTTTAAGTTTTAGTCAACATAAGTCAATTAGTTGGTCAACAAAGACCATGTTTGGCCTTATATAATGAAGGGGCCGGTTTTCTAAGGATGAGTCATTATAGACTTCATCAAATAAGAAAAGAAAAAGGAAGAAAAGTGATAGAAAGACTATTTACCTTTTATAACAAATATCTTCATCTAAGCCCACCTTTTTCTTCTCTCTCTTGATTTCTCCTTCCTCCATCGGTTTTCCTTCCCCTTACCTGCTTCAAACCGAGAGAGCTCCATCCATGGTGCCTCCACCTTCAATTGCTCACCAAATGTTCATCTTTGCTCCAAATTGAAAAGTTAGTATAGATTTCTCTTAGTTAGATCAAGGCCTTCGTTCCTATCTTTTCAAATCCCCAAAGCTCAATTTTGGTGCAATGAGAAAACTCCATTGATGGAGGAAAATCAAGTTTGAAGAGCCCATTTGGTTCTCCATTCATCCAAGGTAATGAAAATGTAAGAAAAACCATGTTTCCACCACTTCTTCTACATGGCCGAAAATTAGTACTCATGGGGCTTTGTTTTTATGCCTTGTTCTAGCTTGTTTTATTCACCAAGGACTAGTGGAGGTCCTCTTTCATTCAATGCCCAAGTCTACCTTGAGACTTCAAAGGTAATCATCCACTTTTATACCTTAAAACACATTATTAACCTAGGGATGATTCCTTAAGGTTGGTGTATTGTTTAGCACTCATGAGAGTCATTGTATATTGAATAGAACAATGGCAAGAGGATTGAAGTCCTAGCCGAAATGCAATCAAGGAAACCTAAGGAGGGAAGTAAGAGAAGCTTGAGAAAAATAAGGTAAATTGATTACCTAATGGTGGTTTAAGTTTTAAGGGATGAGTTTTAGATGAGTACTAATGTAGCCAAGAGCTTACATTAGGTAATGGGTTATATAACCTAGGAAAAAGAATTTAAACAAGCTTATGAACTTGTGACTAAGGAGCCAATGGGAATGAGTTGATAATATAAGTTTAAGATGGATTTTAAGAGCATTATAACTACTATGAGATTGATGGGTGTAATTGCAGGTTGAAAGCTATTACATGTGGTAAATTCAGTGTTTAAAATTCATGTCATTTAAGGGTCTAAGAGCCATGTTATTTAAGAGTCTTAGTGCTATGTAATTTAAGATTATTGCATTATATTGAGTTTGTTATGAATGAGTTGAATTGGGTGAGAAAGTAAGATGAGAAAGAACTTGATATGTGTGAGATGGTTGAATGAGGAAAACAATGCATTTGGGCATGATAATGTACTAGAGAAGCTATGGCGAAATTTGAGAAGAAAACAAAGTGTTTAAGTGGTGGTGGTGAGTTAATATGCCCTAGGTTTCCCTAGGGATCATTCTGAGGAATTTGAGTAGAAATGAGTTAACTAAGGAGTTATGGAGGTTTAGAATGACCTAGAATTGTCTATGAGGAAATTAGTGTTTAGATGGGTGTATTGAACACACCAAAGTCATGGTAAGAGGGATGGTGAGACTTGTGCATAAATTTGAAGGAGAAGTTGTATAATGCTTTAAGATGATTTAGGTATGAACTAGGGAATATAACAATGAGAATTTTGGGAAGCTTGTGTAAGTGAAGAGGATACTAGTGGTGGAACAATAAGGTTTTAGTTAGATGGTAATGAATGGACTTAGGTGATGGGAGTGAAGATTGAAGGAGAATGTTGTCGATTGTCGAGGAAATTGACTAAGAATGTATAAGAGTGTAAGATCATGAGAATGATGAGTAAATTGAGTAAAAGAGATGTAGATGTCTAAGGAGGGTGTAGGAAGGTCAAGGTAAAGAAGAACAAGGTTAAGGTGCTAAGAGGATGGGAAGAAATGTTTAGGTATGTCCAAGAGTTTAGGAATGATGAGTAACAAATGGAAAAGAGAGGAATTTGTGCATGGATATGCAAGGTGACTTGAGGAAGTTTTGGTAAATGAACTCAAGATGGGAAATGATGTTTATGAAGTTCTCAAACTGTTAAGGAGGGAACACTTGGGTTGGTTGAAGTTTTGGTAAGGTTACAAGTTGGAAATGTAAGGAAAAGTGCTAAGTGTTAGGAGTTGTAAAAGTATTGAGGGGATGTTTAAGAAGATCTTTGGAAATTGTTTTGGAGAGTTTGGTGGAAGTTCTAAGGTGAGTTTAAGTGCCTAAATGGTATTAGGACACCTGGGGTAACTTGTGGAGAAGTTTGGAGTCAAATGGGAATTTAAGAACAAAGGTCTGGAGCAGACCGACCTTGGGGACCGGACCTGCAAGGTCGGTTGAGCCCAGTTTACACTACCGGAAAAGTTTCTGGAATGGACCGACCTTGGGGACCGGACTTGCAAGGTCGGTCGGGGGTTGAATTTTAGGTACGGATTGAGTCTCTGGAATGGACCGACCTTGGGACCGGACTTACAAGGTCGGTCATGTCTAAAATTTTGTACGAGGATTGGTCTCTGGAACCGACCGAACTTGGGACCGACCTTGAAAAGGTCGGTCGGGCTCAAATTTTCAACGGGGAAAAACTCTCGGGAATGGACCGACATTGGGGACCGGACTTGCAAGGTCGGTCGGGGTAAAATTTTCAAACGGTAATAAGTTCTTGAATGGACAGACCTTGGGTAAGGTCGGTCGGTAGGGTCGGTCGACCCTTTTGATTTAAAAAAAAGGAAAGAAACCCTAAGAAAGTTTAGTGGTATTAATGGTACCCCATTAAGAGGGCATTGATGATTAGAGGTATAAATACCTAAGGGATTAAGTTAAGTATAAACTTAAAAGTTTAAAGTAAAGTTGTAAGATTAAGTTGTAAAACATAAGAGGTGTTAGGTGGGGAAACATTATGGGTTAAGTAAGTTAATTAAGTTGACTTAAGTTAAGTGATTAAGAACCAAAAACTGAATAAATGTTTTAGGACTTGAGAGTTTGGACTCTGGAGAGAGTAAGCAACCAAACGACCAACGGTGAACGGTACAGTTCTTCTTGTGACCTGCTTGCTAACGAGGTGTCCCTCGGCTTGTGTGCTATTTGTTTTTGTGTGCTCATTAAACACGATAAAGCATGCAACCGGAACATTATGTTTATTGTATTGTTGTGTGATGTTTGAAAACTAACACAACTTACCGTGAGAACCTACTAACTAACGTTTAGTAAGGAATCGTGTGATACTAAGGAACACTCCCTAATATTAGTTTGTTAAAAAAAAGAGGTTTAACCAACAAACATTGTCTTGAGATTTCTACTAACTGGTACTTGGGGGGGAGTGAGGAACCCGGGACTGACTCCGGTCATGCATGCTAAGGAAAAGGGGCACAGTATCTAAAGCAGATCCGACTTTCGCTTAAGGACTTGTCTTCGGACTTGTTGCCTAGGGTCGGTTGCCGGCTCAGCTACATTGGACATCCAGTCCAAGGTAGGAGGCATTAAGATGGTGCGGTAGGATCACCTAAATCCTAAATTATACGATAAGTTGTTTATTCAACCAATGGAGTTAATAGCTCATTTGCTAGGGTTGCTTTTGACCCGACAAAAATAAACATTGAGGTAAGATACAATCATTTCTATTTAAAGAGTGGTTTGTATTCTAAGATTAAGATAAGGTTTGAGATAAGTTGCAACCATTCCTATTTAAAGGATGGTTTGTAATATAAAACTGAGATAAGCTACATCCATTCCTATTTAAAGGATGGTTGTTTTCTGAGACTAAGATTGAGGTAAGATAAGGTTGGACTGAGATTAAGTGGAAACATAACCTAAGGAGTTAAATAATTAACTCTCTAATTAAGGGAACACATTTAAGTCGTTCATTGTGTTTGAACTTTGATTGTTCATATTTGGATTGTTGTTTATTGCACTTTCTATTATGTTGTGCATCTAATCAACCTCCATGCTATCGACAATTAGTCGTCGTAGCCACGTTAGCTTGGGGGCCATGAGAGGATCGTACCAGCATTCGTGCTGACCCCCTTTGGAGGCTGTTTTTACTACACAGGTGGACGTCAGGAGGCTGCCGTCACGAGAGTAAGATGGGGTACACGTGTTACGGATTAAGTGTGGCCTACGAGTTGTGCATGTACACTCGTATGGCATTTTGAGTTAGTAAGATGTATAGGATGTGAGGGGATTGTAAGAAGGATATGAATTTGGTTAAGATTGGCATGTACTAATGTTCGGTATATTCTGTTAGTCAGACCGTGGCAAGGTCCTGGAATGTAATTGAATCCGCTGCTACGTTTGTATTTAAGGTGATAAGTTTGTGATAACCACGATTGGATCGAGATGGGGTGTTACAACCATGGACAGTAGTCCTTCCGTACACACAAAGGTGCTCATTTCGCCAGAGGTCCGGAGGCCCCTGACTATTCACTTTACCTCGTAAGGCGTCCATATAAAAGACCGTAGCCACCTGACCCACGATCCAAATAGGGCCCGTTTGGTATAAACCTGGAGCGGAGCCCGATCGGGAACCCCTCAGTGATCACAAATGCGCAACCAAGTAGTTCGTAAACTACCGGGATTCCTCACCTCAACTCATACCATCTCTCTCTCATAATGTTTAAGATATGCTCTTAGCCTTATGGAGAATATAATTATTAATTAGCTGCCCTATGGGTCTCACGCATACCTAGAAGTAATCTAGGTTATATTCATGTTCGAGATCCATGCTCTAGAGACCGACAATGTCGTGACTCGTCCCTAAGTATTTTACTTAGGTTACCATATACTTAATATTAATACTAATGGTTTTTATCAAGTAACTGTCATGTTATCACATTAACGTATATGTATGTTTATATAAGTCGATCTATAGTCGACGTAGTGTTAGCCCCGTAGGACGCTCGTGCATAAAAAATTAATGCAGTAACACCCATAATCACATACATGTATCCAAAACACTTAACACACAAGTTATATCAACCAAATCCGAGCCCAAGCAATTCCTTAGGACAACCCGGATCAAACCCCTTTACATACCGTTCACCAAGACCTAGGATGCGCAGTGTAGACCACTAGCTCGTCAAGCGCATCCGTCTGAAGTATGATCTAAACGGTAATAAAACTATAAGTCAGTCTCCATGACTAACTACATCCGGTATTTCCGAATAACAAGTAACCCTGACAGTTCATCCCCGGATTTCTACAGTTATTTGTTACGGGTTTCTCTAAACCGGTCGGCTTGTTACTAAAACTCGCATGTCGAAATGTTTCGACTGTTAAGTTCAATTCATTATATTTTTTTATCTTATCCATCTCTTAATTTAGGTATATAACCTATAGTTGCATGTATGCATGCATTACATATTATATTGTATTATTTTCCACCATCCATTATAATACATTGCATTATATAATCCATTATCTTTAGTAAACTATATTTGCATTCAAATACTTATAACTTATAGTTTGTAACTATTTTCCATGGAATAACTGCCACCATTATATTATAGTTTCCAACCATAATATATATCCATCCTTATATACATTTCTCTTGTATATGTATATATTTACCATATAGGTAAGTTTCATGAGTTATAAAACTCTTACATCATATGTTACATTTTATCATCTTATATTAGATGATTATTCCAATTAGTTGTATTATATTATACAACTTATATTAAGATTATTATCCTAATATTATGTAACATTTTATGTTGTATAATTACAACTCCTAAGGTTTATTCAATATATACCATAGTTTATAAATCCTATTTATTTCTAGTTTGTCACATTATTAAATGTGAATATCCTTACCTATTTTAATTCCATCTAAACCATATAATTGTTGTAACATTTATAACACAATAGACCATAGTATAAAATTCATTTTCCAATTCTTAATAATTTGGTGCAGCCCTTTATTTCATTTAAATTTCATTTTGACCACATAACATTTTGTAATGTTATACCATATACTAATATCATGTAATATGATATTTTTATTTCCTTTACTTATAACCTATAGTTTTTATACAAACTATTTATACTGCCGCATAGGCAACATGTCAAAACCTTATTCTTTTCATAATCCATAGTTTCCTTTATTTACAAAATCATCCCATAATTTATACCATGTTATATATAACATATAATATAACATTTTTAACTTATAAAGGGTATAACCTATGGTTTTATTTTGTAAAATTTCCGAACAGACCTTGTCTGTTTCTAATTGAATTTCCAACCCCTTTAACTTTCCAAATTTATAATTGACCACAAATATAATGTTATGTAATATATATATATTATAACATTTAAAACCTCAATATAAATATAACCTATGGTTATATAATATTATAATTTTCGAACAGACCCATATGCTGTTCTAAATTTTTCTAACCCACCAAGTTTCTATAATTGCCATTTGGCCCAATTTATAACATATAGTTTTATAATAACATTAAAACTATATATATACTTATATCCTATTAAATACTCTTATATCATTCCAAAAGTCACCAAATTTTACCCAAGGGTTATAATTATCATTACTACCCATATACTCTCGGTATTTACATTTCCAACCCACCTATTTATCCAAAGTGAAACAATGACATAATAACTATTATATACATATATAGTTTATTTTAATTCCAAAATCAACCCAATAAATTCCTAATAGTCCATGGGTGTTATAATACCATTTTACACCCTTAACTTTCGGTAATAACATATATACCACATATGTTATAAAATTGTTACAATTAAATACTTATTTATTAAAAACCTTAAATAAGTTATTTAACTTATCTAATTTGGTCAAAACCTACCATATGGTCAAGGTTGACCTCGTTAATAATTCCTTGACCATCAATTTCCATAAATTACGATTTTGTACCCATATTTTCCAGCAGAAATTACCATTTAACCCTAAAAACTTTATAAAATCTTATAATCTTTATTTTAAATCCTTTTAACCTCAAACTTTCGGCTTTATTTTTATATAGCCCCCAAATTTAATTTAATTATACTTTAACCGTTATACTATGCGGTAATTCATATATATCACCTAAACTTAATTAAAACCTTAAATACATAAATAAAATGGCCTAAAGTACATGGCCATATTACAAACATTAGCTTATAAATAAATTATAAAATGCCAAAAATGCATTAAACTCTCGGCCTTACCACCATCTTTCCATATTTACCAATTTTCCACATAATGTCTTAAATTTGACAATTATGTTAATTAATTACTTATATAAATTTACTAAACCATTCCTTAATCACCTAAGGTCAAAATAAGACCTTAATAAACTCATTCACTCACGACATATTATATACATATGTAAAACAAATTAATATACCAAGTGTAGGTTTAAGTGATTTATACCTTGTTTTTGCCTAGTTTAGGCCTTGTTTGGCCATGGCTGTTTGGAGATAAAATTTCCACAACTTAGTTTACATGTTTTCAAACAGCAATTCAGGTATGATTAGTCTCCAAGCAAGATCTAACCATAAGAAGTGTTTTAATGTATATTTCAAGGTACAATTTACCTTAGAATACCAAGGTAACCAAAGGTGTCTTTGGCCTGTTTTTACAGTAGAACAAGAGCATCAAAAGAGCTACTGAACCAAGCTTTAAAACTGGTATAACTCAGATTAGAAGATGGCTAATTTTTACCTTGATTAAAATGCCTAAAATGGTGTTTTTGGCTTGGATTTGGCTATACCTTAAGATCTTGATGTACCAACTGAATAATTATGTTAAGAAGAAGATTATAAGCCTAGGAAAGCAAGCTTTCAAACCGGAATTGAAGAGAAACAAGATATAAGTGCTTAAAGCACATTTTTATACCTTAAGAACAAGATTAGATATCTCCACCTCCTTCCCCTGTTACAGCCGAGATTTGCCCTCCTTTTAACCTCCAAAACAAGCTGGAACCATGGATGGAAATGGTTGACGCTTAGCTCCATGGAAAGAGGAAAGAAATGTGAAGAGAATGAACATAAAATAGCTTAATAAGCTTACCTAGGTAGCAAAGTGTTCTTCTATGAATATGGTATGCTCTCATTGTTTTGGAGAAGCAAATAGAGAGGATGGAGCTGCTTGGTGTCGGCTGGGATGGAGTAAATGAAGAAAAGTAGCTTAAATTGTCTTAAAACACATTTTTGCTTTGTTTAATGTATTTAGTGTTTGATGAGTCACCAAGGATGATTGGAATCGATTATTGGAGGGGCAGGACTCTCTCACATGGAGACTTAATCAATCAAGGAGCAGAAGTGTATTGTTTAGATTATTGTATAAGAAAGGTAAAAGTAGTTTCCTTAAATCATGGAATGGTGTTGGAAGCTTGTTCCTTGTGTTTGAAAATGACGAATCAGCATGGGAAAGGGCCCCATGTGGCCGCCCAACATAGTCAAGACCAAGGGAGATGTGTTGACTTGTAATTTGATTTAGTAGTTAAATGTTAATTTCGGGTACTATTCATTATTAAATGCCTAATTGTTATTATTTTTTTAAAACTTTGAATTAGGCATGCTAATATGATATAATAGGATATATTAACATATTTAAACATAATTATAACCTTTAAGCCCATTAAAAACCAATTTAAAAGGCAATTACACAAAAACGTGCTTTAAAGTGTTTTAGTGCACATTTTATGTCGCAAGGTATTTCTGAGCTTGGTTTTCTCTGAGAACAGTTTTTTGTGCTCCGTACAAGATATTTGATCTTAGGAATCCAATTTTATATAAAATAGAGGTCATAAGACCTTTAAGGTTTCCTTAGAGCACATTTTTGCCCTACTTGACCTTGAAGCATGTATATGCTTGTTCTTTGTGTTGGAGTGTTGTACAACGATTGTAATATGTTAGTTATGTGTTATAATGCTTAAGACAAAGTTTCAGGTCCTAAGAAGTTCATCTGGGTATGTATTTACCCTAAACAGTCAAAGGGTGCAATATCTTGCTTTGTGTTGACCATCGCTGTTCTCAATTGACTTTTAAGGCATGTTTGAGGCCTTATTAATGGGATTAGATGTTTAATCTATGTTTTTATTAGTTTGGGGTATTTCAATCTACCCCCCTTAAAAAATATTCGTCCCGAATCGCTTAATCAAAAGGTAGTATATAAAGATACTAGTACCCATTATTCCCATAATTATATCTTATGATATATCATGTACACACATCGTATTGTGCTTATCCAGCAATAGCCATCACATTGTGCCCGTTAGTTCAATCATATACTGGATATAGGTGATCCATCAACACCATTATCTCCTACCAATTCTACAAACCCTGACACCTCCCCGAGGTGTCCATAATCCATCGTTCACATTCCATATCTAATGATTCATTTCGTTCTAGGCGATACCATATGTAATCATTCCACCAGCAATATAAATATATCACACAGTAGCATAAAAAAAAATATTACACACCAGTGTATATACATTATCAACAGTATCTCATAGGTCACACACAACAAACCAACAACGTACGCCCCTCGACCAACATAACCAACAAAACCTCGTATCCCCGCATATCACCAATTCACTTATGCCATGCATCTAAACAAACAAATAACACAAACCTCGTATGCCCCACATACCACAAACAACTACTGTATCCCCCGCATACAAACAACCAACCTTAGTGCACACACGTTCACAGCCAAGAGGCTCTACCCCCCTTAAAAAGGGTTACGCCCCCGTACCCCACAAGTATACACACAGCCGAGCCGCTCAACAAAGCGCTGGATACTTGGCCTCATATAGAGTTCTCCAACTCGTGGATTTCCTCATATCAGAGAAACGGGTATGACTTCTAGCCCTTCTGGGCTCCACATATATAAGGGTGAGGCACTTAACTATTTGTTCTCTCTCCCGAATTCATTCTCATGGGCCCACTCGCTCCGTATGAGGTGCAGACCCATGAACATAGGCTCAGTTTGCCTCTTTTCCTTGCTGTGTATCCCCGCATTTGGATCACTAGCGTATGCGTGTGTCTTCTCTCACTGATATTCAGATTGAGGTGTAGTATGACATTGGCCATTGTTAGTACTTAGTGCTCTTTGCCTTGTCCTTGTAATACTAACGTACCAGCCCACATTCCACGGAGATGATGATTGTCATCTGTGTATCCTGGTGGTTTTTTCCGGAGTAACACACGGTTGTAGTTCTTTGATACAACCTCGTGTTGATATCCATTGCATCTTTCTGTATTCCACTTAATTATAACTGCCCAAGTGCAATACCAAAACACTCAATCCTACAGAGTGCATAGGCGTAAACTCTCAGCACTAATATCTACTGATTCAACAGATAATATGAGCGAATTATCAACTGAGTGGTACATTCCAAGTCCATTGTTGCTTCTTAAGGTATCTGCTAGTATATTAGCTTTGTCTCTCTCATTGCGTAGTCACGCGTTTATGTCTACATCATCTGGTAGATTTCTCTGGATTGGAAAAATTTGCTCGATCCTTATGAGGGTTCTACATAATATTAGTCCATAATGGGTTTTCATGTTTCTTTCCTTTGGTTTCACATCCTTGAAGGTTTCCTTGTCTTCACTGTATACTGTCTACTGCTCTCTGTGTTGAAAGTTCTTGATTCCTCTAGCCCGTTGGTTAACTGCGGCTCTTCTCGTCCATCTTCGAGTAATCTGCATCACTGTCCTTAGTATGGAGGTTGACTACTTTCTCGGTTCCTAACACTACTTTCTACATGCATGGGCCCGTACTGATACATTACTACTTACCCGACTAACTCATAAATAAGTCTGTCAGGCCCACATGCTCTATCGGAGTGCGGTCGTCCCATGTCCGTTTAGTAAGCTGGTAATTCTGTCACACGGGTATTTGTGAAGTATTCTATTGTCAATCTCCCTTTTGATGGATGTCCTTTAATTGTTTATTAGTTCTTGTTATCGGTTATCTGTATAAGTGTTATTGCCCTAAGTGGCATCCGGTGGTAATTTGTGCATAAGCTGACGTTTATCAGCTCGGTATAATAAAAATTCGTGCTATATTTAGCAAATTTGGTCTCTCCTAATTTGGTCTCTTGAGTACGACAACATATTCCTTTTTTTCCCTATTTCAAGATCATATCTCATCCATAGTTCACATTTGTTCCCTCATCCTTTAATTGGATGTATTGCAGATTGCATATTTGCTTGAGCACTTTTGCTCTCCTCTTCCCACCATCCTCACTACTCACTGACGGTGGTGCATCTACAAAGGGTATGTTTGTCCATTAGGACTAAACATTCATCACTGGTAGTGATTAGCATTAAATGCAGGTATACACCGATGGTATTTGGCTAATAAGCCATGTCTGAAAATTCTTGAACAATTTAAACTGGTGTGGTTTACAATCACAGTGGCTGTATAATTTCCTCAGTTGCATAGGTTTCTAATCTTAAGGTTGTATGAAAAAGTATGAAAATTTATGGTATAAAATAATAGATTAAAAATTAGTAGTCGTTATAGTAGCAGCTGCAGCACTTGCTCTATCAAGTGCGCAAGGTAGATGGAAATTTCAGTGGTTTAATTGTCATAGCGCTTGCAATAGCAAGTGCGCCATGCAGGTGGAAATTCTGCTCAGTAATCACTGGTCTCATTGACTCTGCGTCGTTGTTTAATACCCCGGACCTAATAATGGTGATTTAATTACTCTAATAAAATTATTAAGGGCCTAATTGTGCCTAGAGAGTACTGGTAAAAAGAATAAAACCAAAAGAAAAGAGAAAATGCGTTAAACGCGAAAAACGCTAAAATGCGCATTAAATTTAAATAAGAGATAAATGATCTCGTAAGGGTCCGAGATGGATTCCTAAGGCTTAGTTAGGCCTAATTAGTATACGGGAATGATTCCCGAAGAAAATGGATCCAAATAATGGATTAAAACGCTAACGGAGTTTTAAAGCACGTTTTTCGAGAAAACCCGAAAACGTGACTTTATGTGGTCAAACGGACCCATAAAAATTATAGTTGATTAAATAACTGAAATACCCCAAACCTTGGTATGTTGGTTAAACATTAAAACATGATTTATTAAGACTAAAAGGAGTCTTAAAAACACTAGTAAACAAATTTAAACAAAAGCAAACACAAAATGTGCTTTAAAGTCAATAAGAGCTAAAATGTGCTCTAAGCTTGGAATAGGCTTGGGTAAGACCTAATGAGCTTACCAAGACTTTATATATGTACTAATGAACATATTAAACCAATTACCAAAGAAAACCAAGCTTGAAAACAAGTTAAAACACGAAATGTGCCTTAAGAAGTCTTAAAGCACATTTTTGAAAAATTGTCTTGTAAATGAGTTTTGAATGGCTAAATGTCCATCATTACTCTTAAATATATATGTGTACTATATAGTATCACATTTTGGTGGCTATATTAGTGGGAAATCAAAAATTTCACTTCTAAGTGCCTTGTTTAGGTGAATAGTGATTTTTATAAGCTATTTTGTAACATATGTTGTATAAGTAATTAAATTGACAAATAAAGACTATAATACCCTCATATTAATAAGGGGGCCGGTTTTCCTTAAGTGAGGTGACTCACCACTCTCTTATTAATGTATTAAGTAAGTAAAGATAAGTAAATAATACTTTTTACTTTTTACTACAATATCTCTTAAAAGCAAATTCTATCTCATTCCATTTCTTTCCTTCATTCCCATGGTTTCCAAACACCATCTTCTACCTCTCTTCTTTGCTCTCTCTCGGTAATACTACTATCTCCATTAGAACTCCCACTTTGACCTCTTGTAAAATCTTGCTCACTTGTTCAAATCAAAAACAAACACCACCAATCTCTTCCTCTCATCAAGCTCTTCATTCCTATCTTCTCAAAACTCCAAGAGCCCCATTTCGGTGCCAAGGTGTTCCACCATTGAAGGAGCTTGAGCTTGTATTTTGACATATTGTTGATCTCCTTTGCTTCTAGGTAAGGAATCTCAAAGAAAAATCATGTTTCCTCCATGTTTTTACCTTGACCGAAAATACACATTGATATAGCTCTTTGTGTGACCTTGTTCTAGCTTCATTTCAACTCTTCATGGACTAGGTGGAGTCCTCTCTTGTTATATATTCAAACTCCCTTCAAAGATCAAGGTAAAACAACTACATTAATGTTTTTGAAACAATGTAAAATTAGGGTTTACAATGAGATGAAGCTCAAAGCTTGAATACTCATTATGGTGTTTGTATATTGTCTAGAACTTGACAAGGAATCAAAATACCATACGGTTTTGTAAGGAATCAAGAAGGAAGTGTTTTGGAAAAAGAGGTAAATCTACTAACTTAATGTTGTTTAATGCCTTAGGAGAAATGAGCTTATAAATGCTTATTAAAACTACCTAAAGAGCAAATGGTGAATGACTTAGTAAAGTGTTCTCAAGAGACTAGTAAAGGGCATATGTGTGTTGAGTGTATTTGCAGGTTAAAGGCATATATATTGTGGAAATTCTGTGTTTATGATTTAAGCACCTTAAGGGCCTAGGAGCCATGCATTTTAAGGGCCTAAGTGCCATGCAATTTAAATTATGCACTATATTGTAATATAGTGTAAATTTGGTGAAGTTGTGTATGAGAGTGTTCTTGGTGATTCTAGATGTTCTTGTGTGTTTAATGGAGAAAGCAAAGTGTTTAGGCTTAGTAATGTTCTAGGTGAATCCATGTCAAAATTTAGGTAGGAAGCAAGAAGTTCTAAGTGTTTACATAAGGTTTGGTGAGTTAGAAAATGTAGGAAATGAATAAGAAGTTCATGATGTTTTAAAGGAGTTTTGATGAACTAGGAAAGTACTCTAGAGTGTAATAAGGACTTAGGCATGATCTTGAGATTTAGTAAGTACCAAAGTCACTTTGGGACTTAGGAAAATACCTAGGCAAACTTTGGTAAAATAAGGAGAAGTGTACACTAGGAAAAGAGTTTTAAGAAGGATGTAAGGAATTAGTGTGAGAGATGATGCTTGGGAGATGATGTTAAAATAAGGAGAAAGCTTTTGGGATAGTGGTTATCTTAGGTATGAAACACCACTTGAAAAACTAGGAGAAAACATTGTAAGTGTTAGGAATTTTGTGAAGATATAAGTAAAGGCTTAAGGAATTAGAAAATGAGTTTTATGAGTGTTTAAGGATGTCTTAAGCTGTGTTTGAAGTGTCCAAATGAGGTTAGGGGGTACTAGGTTATATGGGGTGAAGTTTGGAGTTAAATGTAAAAAGGAAAACAAGGATTTGGGGCAGACCGGACTTGCGACCGGACTTGCAAGTCCGGTCGGGACCTGTTTACCCTGCGAGAATTGGCTTCTGGAATGGACCGACCTTGGGACCGGACTTGCAAGGTCGGTCGGGCTTGTAAATTGTGTACGGATTGAGTTACTGGAATCGACCGGACATAGGACCGGACTTGGCAAGTCCGGTCGGGCTAAATTTCCGAAGGGGAGAAACTCTCTGAATCGACCGGACATGGACAAGTCCGGTCGGCAAGTCCGGTCGGACCTAAACTTAAAAAAAAAAGAAAAAAAAAACAGAAAAGAATGTGACTTATGTAGTTAACCCTAGGGTGTATATTGAAGGTAACCTAGGGAAAGATAGACATTAAAACATGTCATACAATCATGTTGAATACTTAGTAAATGTGAAGTTAATAAATAATTAACCGACGTTACTAATGTGTATAGGATTCTCTCAAGGTGGAAACGAAACGAGGCAAGGACCAAGGTATGGTTTTCTTGCAGTCTGTTGCCTACCGGTTTACACCGGCTTGGATGTTGATTGCTTTCTGTGTGTTACGACCTTATAAGATTAAGGCATGAAAAGAGTTTACAGTTGTTATACATATGATGTTGTAAGGTTATGACTCCTTTCCCTTGGTTGTCTAACAAGACCTAAATGTTTGCTTGTATGTGACTTAACAAAATATTGTGTGATCACTAACAAGTGCTAATCGGGGAGTGAGGAGTCCGGTTGTTCCGGCCACGCGTGTGGATGGGGGGTCGATATCATATCCGGTTAGGCTCTCTTGGTGTATGTTAGGTGGTATTCCAATTTGGTTTCTACCTTCCCTTAGCTTATCCAAAGCTAGTTACTGACTCACGTCGGGCCATAGGGGCATACGTATGTTATTCGGTGTTCTTGGGATTACTATATCCGACACACCTTTGGTATAAGTTAATCGTTCTACATAACCGGACGGTAACGAGGATGGTAACGAGCTTAACATGGGATTGGTAAAAATCTCTAGGCTCACATGGTATACTAACTATGGTGGAAGGTTCCTTGTGAGGACCGAGTTTATGGTGTTATGTATTGATGTTGTGATGCTATGCAAATTCCCTTGCTATGCTATGGTATATATATATATGTTGGATGTTCTAAAATGAATGCCATGTTATTATGACAATTGGTTGCGCGTATCCCGGTAGCCGATGGGCTGCGCATTAGCCATACCAGCAAAGGTGCTGACCCCCTCGGGGGCTCCATATTTTATTGCAGGATGAGGATCGAAGAGGCAGAGTGGCTCTAGGTCCTAGGTTGTTGATGTACTTTTGGATATGTTGGTAGTGGAGCCCGGGATGCGCCTGTGCTCCCGAGGCATTACATTTTGATACCGTTGTTGTACGGTGGTGAATGATTATGGATGTAGGTGTGTTGTAAATTAAATACTCGGTATGGCTGGTTATGTATATATATGGATGTTAGATACTATGCTCGGGAGTCTGATCATCAGACCGATACATTGTATTTATTCTGCATAGTTAACCACGTGGGTGGTTAACGGCGTTGTAACACCAAAGCGTTAGTTATTGTTTGGTTGGTTATTTCCGCTGCGATTTCGGTAGATGATAGGGGCGTTGTAGGGGTGTTACAAAAAGTGGTATCAGAGTGAAGTATCGCTCTGATGACTAGAATACCGAGCTTAGGGATATACCGAGTTAGGAAACCTAGCTACAGTTACCTAAGTGAACAGATTTGGAAAGGTTAACCGCTAACTAAGTGTGGAATTACCTGGTTGTCGGGAAGATGCTATAACCATTGGACCGATAAGTGTGCAAGCATAATGCTAATGAAATGTTCATATAAATTCAGATGGCAGGTAGACCACGAGGGAGAGGCCGCGGGCGCGGTACTGGAGATTTGGGTAACCAGGGCGATGATACTACGGCACAGACTATGGCTGAGGCAGTTGCAGCCGCCGTAGCCCAGTTGGTACCCGATCTGGTTGCTGCTATACAGCAAGGGCAACAGCCCGGAGTTCAGCCACCACCACCACCGCCACGAGAGACCAATTGGGTCAAGGCGTTGGCTGATCTTAGACCGCCATCATTTAATGGGGAGACTGATCCTCGAAAGCTGGAGGCGTACATCTCCGAACTGGAGACCGCCTACGAGACCTTGGCAGTACCTGCTGAAGCTAAGGTCCGTCTTGTCGCCTACTACTTGAAGGGTACGGCGCAGAGTTGGTGGAAGTTGGTGAAGGAGGACAGGATGGCTGATCCTGAATTTGGTTGGAGGGAGTACACGGCTCTGCTGCGAGCCAAGTACTACCCGGTACACGTGCAGGAGGCCAAGCGCCTCGAGCTGGATAGTCTGAGGCAGGGGGATAAGATGTCGGTCGATGACTACTACACCGCGTTCACCGGCCTTATCCACCTGTTACCA
This sequence comes from Limonium bicolor, assembly GCA_023374045.1. Taxonomy (NCBI): domain Eukaryota; kingdom Viridiplantae; phylum Streptophyta; class Magnoliopsida; order Caryophyllales; family Plumbaginaceae; genus Limonium; species Limonium bicolor. Next base: position 52,037,403 of record CM041776.1, read on the forward strand.
GACCTTGGATATTCGAACCAGGTGTTGGTGAACCGGTTCTACAATGGTCTTAGCCACCGTCTCCGCTATGGGATGGGGCCACCTGAGTATACCACCTTGCAGGAGTGCTATCATGCCGCTGCTAAGGTTGAAATTACCGTCCGTCTGAGGGACGAGGAGAATGCGCACAAGCGCAAGGCCACCAACGAGGGCCAGAGCCAGCAAGGGTATGGGGGAGGGAAGAAAAAGAAACCCTACCCTCAGCCCCAGAAGGGCCAGTACCAGGGTGACAAGGGCCAAGCCCAGACCACCACAGCTGATGTGCCACTGAAGCTCACGTATGCGTACGCGGCGAAGCCTCTACGCTCCTACCCGCCTAAGGGTAATTATTTAACCATGTGTATCTAGTTGAGGTGTGTGTAGTTGAGATGGGAAGTGAGTATTGATTGTGTGTTGTTGTAGCAGCTAGCGCGGGTTCTGGACCGGAGCGCCACTTTTACTGTAAGTGGTGCAATGGAGACCACCCCGGCAAAGACTGCAAGGGGAATGAGGTGAGGTGCTGTCACTGCCAGATGATGGGGCACCGTGAGTTTGAGTGTTGGACGAACCCCAACAGCAGGAACTATAAACCAAAGGGGCAGTGGAAGGGTAATACTACCACGACCACTGAAGGCCCGAAGGCGATTACTCAGCAGACTTCTGACAAGAAATACACTGAATCCCAGAAGGGGAAGGCTACGGGGTCCGGCAAGGCCACCCTGAATGTGGTGGACCGGTCTGAGGCACCAGGATCCTCTTCGAGACCAGGTACCGCCTAAACTGATAAATGAAAAAGTGATTGCTTACCGCATTTCATGCATGAGTGTTAGCAAGTCTAAGGGTATAAACATATAAATAAAGAGTTAGAATATAATGTGGAAAACACCTAAAGTTAGGTAATTTGAAACTTAGGAACCTTCAATATCTGCTACCCAATTCCGCCCACACCAAACCCTGAAGAAACCGCCATCAACATCACCGACTTTCCATTGGAGCAATGTCAGGTTATCCAGCCAGGTATGATACTTTTAAATGGATACCTGACACCGGAAGCACAAATCCATATCATCAGACGATGCGACGAACTTGGAGCAAAACCAGGAGGGTTCTACACACCCGAATACCCGAACGGAGCAAGGATGCAATTGAAGATGATGTGCATGGGTAAGGACTGGAACCCTTACACCAAGACATATCAAGAAGTGCGAGCTGAAGATGGAGCAACAATATCAAGTATACCAGAGGAGTTCCATGCGGTCGTTAACCACGCCGTGGGAATTGCTCAACAAGTTGAGACGGAATCAATTCCAAGTGTAAAAGCAGACCTATGCATTGTAAACTTCTACCAGAAAGGTGGACGGTTAGGTATACACCAAGACAAGGACGAGTCACCCGAGTCTCTAAGTAAGGGAGTACCCGTGGTGTCTTGGTCCATTGGTGATACCGCAGTGTTTGTGTATGGCGAGCAGAAGCGTGCTGACCTCGCAAGGAAGATATTGTTGAAATCGGGAGATGTACTAATCATGGGTGGACAATCAAGGATGCTATACCATGGCATCAGGAAGGTCAAACTGAATACCGCACCGTCGGCAATGATCAATGCCACACACATGAAACCCGGACATTTAAATTTGACCTTCAGACAGTTTTAAGCTTTGTATAATTGTGTGATGTGATAAACCCGTATGTATTAAGGATGTTGTAAGTGTGAACCATGGCGACAGTGTAAGCCAATGAATGTTGTAAAAAAAAAAAGAGCGTGTTGATGAATAAAGTGGAGTTGTTTGAAGCATATAAACCGTGTTGTTACCCAATACTTATTAGTTTGCCAATGAATTAGGCTGTGCACTCGGAACGGGAGGTATACTGAGTGTCTGCAATAAGGCAGAAGCCGGCAAGAGCGGCACAATCCTCACCGGTACCTTTCCAGTGAATGGCGGGATGCATCGATCTTGTTCGACTCTGGAGCCTCACACACATTCATTTCGCTATCATTTGCGAAGAGGCTGGGGTTAGACGGTGAACAGATGCCAGACTTCGTGGTTACTCTCCCGTCGAAAGAGCGGATCAGATGTACCCGCTACTACCGAGATGCTATTGTTCGAATCAGGGATGAGGAGTTTCCGATCGACTTGATAGAGTTCGACGGACTAGGTTTTGATGTGATTGTCGGGATGAACTGGTTGGAGCGGTACAAGGGTAGAATCCTATGTGCCGAGCATCGACTGCTTCTTAGGAGTCCATCTGGGGTTACTATATCATACCGCTAGAGGCCCAGGGAGCCTTCGACACAGATCATCACCGCCATGGCCATGTATCATGAGTTACGACGGGGAAATGATGTATACCTCTGCTATGTCCAGGACATAGAGAGAGACCCTGAGTTTAGCCCAGATGTGCCGGTAGTGTCGGAGTTTCCTGATGTATTTCCTAAGGAACTGCCGGGCATGCCGCCAGCACGAGAGGTTGAGTTTGAGATTGACCTAGTTCCGGGCACCGGACCCATTGCAAAAGCACCTTACCGTATGGCTCCAGCAGAAATGACAGAGCTCAAGGAGCAGCTGAGAGACCTACTCGACAAGGGCTTTATCCGCCCTAGTGTGTCACCATGGGGAGCGCCGGTTCTCTTCGTGAAGAAGAGGGACGGTAGCCTCCACCTATGTATTGATTATCGAGAACTGAATGCTGTTACGGTGAAGAACCGTTACCCCTTACCACGCATCGACGATCTATTTGATCAGCTGAGGGGAGCATCAGTGTTCTCCAAGGTAGACCTACGTTCCGGATACCACCAGATTGCCATCCGTGACAGTGATATCGAAAAGACAGCCTTCAGAACTAGGTATGGGCATTATGAGTTCACAGTTATGCCGTTTGGCTTGTCAAATGCACCAGCAAAGTTCATGGACTTAATGAACCGTTTGTTCCAAGATCAGTTGGACAAATCAGTGGTAGTCTTCATCGATGACATACTTGTGTATTCGAAATCGAGAGGTGAGCATGAAAGCCACCTGAGAGATGTATTGCAGACATTGAGAAAGAATCAGCTGTATGCTAAATTTTCTAAGTGTGAATTTTGGTTGAACCAAGTATCATTCCTTGGACATGTGATTTCTGAGGCCGGGATCGCTGTTGATCCGGCAAAGATAGATGCAGTGCGCACCTGGCCTAGGCCGAAGACAGTTACCGACATCAGGAGCTTCCTCGGTCTGGCAGGTTACTATAGGAGGTTTGTGAAGGACTTCTCCAGTGTCTCGAAGCCGATGACTTCCTTGATGAAAAAGGATGCACCATTCGAGTGGACAGTCAACTGTGAGAGGGCTTTCACGAGTCTCAAGGATGCTCTGACATCTGCACCGGTTCTGACATTACCAGACGGTCCAGATGGTTTTGAGGTCTATTGCGACGCATCAGGCAGGGGTATGGGTTGTGTGTTGATGCAACACGGGAAGGTCGTGGCTTACGCCTCCCGACAGCTGAAGAAGCATGAGGCGAACTACCCTACCCACGACTTAGAGTTGGGGGCCATTGTCTTCGCACTGAAGATATGGCGACATCATTTGTATGGGGTAAGTGTGACGATCTATTCTGACCATAAAAGCTTAAAGTACTTGTTCACTCAGAAAGAGTTGAACATGAGACAGAGAAGGTGGGTTGAATTCTTAAATGATTATGACATCAATTTACAGTACAAGGAGGGTAAGGCAAACGTCGTAGCTGACGCATTGAGTCGCCGAGCACACTCTCTCCATTCGCTAGTCTCTCATACTGGCTTGGTTGAAGAGGTGCGGAGTGCTCAGATGACGGATCAGTATATGGTGGGAATTAGACAGAAGCTTATTGATGGCACATTCGAGGGTCAGAAGTATGACTTCAGACTCCACGATGATGACCTGATTAGGCTTAATGGCCGGTTGTGTATACCGAGGAGTAGCGCTGACCTGAAGGAGCGCATACTGAGTGAATCCCATTGTTCTACGACATCGATTCACCCCGGAGCTTCAAAGATGTATAAAGGTATGAAAAGATATTTTGGTGGACTCGAATGAAAAAGGATGTGAATGACTATGTGTTGAGGTGTCTCACTTGTCAGAAGGTCAAGTTTGAGCACCGACGGCCTGGTGGTATGGTGCAGCCAATGCCAGTGCCGGAGTGGAAGTTCCATGACATATCTATGGACTTCGTGGTAGGGCTTCCGCCTACAAGGGGAGGTCTAAATATGATTTGGGTTGTGGTAGACCGACTGACCAAGGTGGCTCGATTCATACCGATGAAGGACACCTGGAAAGTGGCTAAACTTGCAGAGCTCTTCGACAAAGAGATTGTAAGACATCATGGGGTTCCGAAAACGATTGTATCTGACAGAGATACCAGATTCTTATCCAGATATTGGAAGTCTACACGAGAGGCACTTGGTACTGAACTGAAATTGAGCACAGCGTTTCACCCACAGACAGATGGTCAGAGTGAGCGCACCATCCAGACACTTGAGGATATGCTACGTGCATGTTCACTTGACTTTCAGACCAGCTGGATTGATAAGTTACATCTGATCGAGTTTAGTTACAACAACAGTTACCATGCTTCGATCAAGATGTCTCCCTTCCAGGCATTGTACGGTAGACCATGCCGCACACCATTATGCTGGGACGAGTCGAGTGAGACGGTCATTATAGGACCAGAGTATCTTGAGCAAGTTCAGGCAGAAGTTCGCCAGATCAGGGCTAATATGAAAGCAGCTCAGGATAGACAGAATCGTACGCAGATGTGCGCCGACGTGACCTGGAGTTCGCCGTGGGCGATCAGGTATTTTTGAGAGTATCCCCCATGAAGGGAGTATTTCGTTTTGGCCAGAAGGGCAAGCTGAGCCCGAAATATGTGGGTCCTTATGTTGTGACGGAGCGGATCGGCCCGGTAGCTTATAGACTTGATTTACCCGCCGAGCTGGGCAAGGTACATGATGATTTTCATGTGTCCCAGTTGAAGAAGTATGTCTCATCCGTCTCATGTGCTTCAGCCGGAAAGGCTAACCTTAGCCAACCATGCGATCAGTGGAGACTCCGGTACGGATTCTGGATACTAAGACTCGAGACACTCGCCATAAGTCCGTGAGACTGGTGAAGGTCCTCTGGTCTAACCAGAACGTTGAGGAGGCCACTTGGGAGCTGGAAGAAAAGATGAAGGCGAAGCACCCGTCATTGTTTGCTTCTTAGTGTTTATGTATAGGGTACGGGGTACCCCTTTTAAGGGGGGTAGAGCCGTTTCGGTTATGGTTGTGTACGACATGTATATGTATACATTGTCTATGTTATGTTACAGACCGTTGTGTCTGAATGGTATTATGTGGTTTGGACCTCGAGTCCGTTGTGGTATTGTGTGGTTTGGACCTTGAGTCCGTTGTGGTGTAAGAATGATGGTAAGGTTAGTAATGATGTTTGGAAGTATTGTTTTTGTAAGTGTTCCCCGTGTTCTAATAGTAAGATATGTGGGAAGTATGAACTTTGGGGACAAAGTTCTTTTAAGGGGGGTAGATTGAAATACCCCAAACCTTGGTATGTTGGTTAAACATTAAAACATGATTTATTAAGACTAAAAAGAGTCTTAAAAACACTAGTAAACAAATTTAAACAAAAGCAAACACAAAATGTGCTTTAAAGTCAATAAGAGCTAAAATGTGCTCTAAGCTTGGAATAGGCTTGGGTAAGACCTAATGAGCTTACCAAGACTTTATATATGTACTAATGAACATATTAAACCAATTACCAAAGAAAACCAAGCTTGAAAACAAGTTAAAACACGAAATGTGCCTTAAGAAGTCTTAAAGCACATTTTTGAAAAATTGTCTTGTAAATGAGTTTTGAATGGCTAAATGTCCATCATTACTCTTAAATATATGTGTACTATATAGTATCACATTTGGGTGGCTATATTAGTGGGAAATCAAAATTTCACTTCTAAGTGCCTTGTTTAGGTGAATAGTGATTTTTATAAGCTATTTTGTAACATATGTTGTATAAGTAATTAAATTGACAAATAAAGACTATAATACCCTCATATTAATAAGGGGGCCGGTTTTCCTTAAGTGAGGTGACTCACCACTCTCTTATTAATGTATTAAGTAAGTAAAGATAAGTAAATAAACTACTTTTTACTTTATTACTACAAATATCTCTTAAAAGCAAATTCTATCTCATTCTCATTTCTTTCCTTCATTCCCATGGTTTCCAAACACCATCTTCTACCTCTCTTTTTTGCTCTCTCTCGGTAATACTACTATCTCCATTAGAACTCCCACTTTGACCTCTTGTAAAATCTTGCTCACTTGTTCAAATAAAAAACAAACACCACCAATCTCTTCCTCTCATCAAGCTCTTCATTCCTATCTTCTCAAAACTCCAAGAGCCCCATTTCGGTGCCAAGGTGTTCCACCATTGAAGGAGCTTGAGCTTGTATTTTGACATATTGTTGATCTCCTTTGCTTCTAGGTAAGGAATCTCAAAGAAAAATCATGTTTCCTCCATGTTTTTACCTTGACCGAAAATACACATTGATATAGCTCTTTGTGACCTTGTTCTAGCTTCATTTCAACTCTTCATGGACTAGGTGGAGTCCTCTCTTGTTATTATATTCAAACTCCCTTCAAAGATCAAGGTAAAACAACTACATTAATGTTTTTGAAACAATGTAAAATTAGGGTTTACAATGAGATGACGCTCAAAGCTTGAATACTCATTATGGTGTTTGTATATTGTCTAGAACTTGACAAGGAATCAAAATACCATACGGTTTTGTAAGGAATCAAGAAGGAAGTGTTTTGGAAAAAAAAAAGGTAAATCTACTAACTTAATGTTGTTTAATGCCTTAGGAGAAATGAGCTTATAAATGTTTATTAAAACTACCTAAAGAGCAAATGGTGAATGACTTAGTAAAGTGTTCTCAAGAGACTAGTAAAGGGCATATGTGTGTTGAGTGTATTTGCAGGTTAAAGGCATATATATTGTGGAAATTCAGTGTTTATGATTTAAGCACCTTAAGGGCCTAAGAGCCATGCATTTTAAGGGCCTAAGTGCCATGCAATTTAAATTATGCACTATATTGTAATATAGTGTAAATTTGGTGAAGTTGTGTATGAGAGTGTTCTTGGTGATTCTAGATGTTCTTGTGTGTTTAATGGAGAAAGCAAAGTGTTTAGGCTTAGTAATGTTCTAGGTGAATCCATGTCAAAATTTAGGTAGGAAGCAAGATGTTCTAAGTGTTTACATAAGGTTTGGTGAGTTAGAAAATGTAGGAAATGAATAAGAAGTTCATGATGTTTTAAAGGAGTTTTGATGAACTAGGAAAGTACTCTAGAGTGTAATAAGGACTTAGGCATGATCTTGAGATTTAGTAAGTACCAAAGTCACTTTGGGACTTAGGAAAATACCTAGGCAAACTTTGGTAAAATAAGGAGAAGTGTACACTAGGAAAAGAGTTTTAAGAAGGATGTAAGGAATTAGTGTGAGAGATGATGCTTGGGAGATGATGTTAAAATAAGGAGAAAGCTTTTGGGATAGTGGTTATCTTAGGTATGAAACACCACTTGAAAAACTAGGAGAAAACATTGTAAGTGTTAGGAATTTTGTGAAGATATAAGTAAAGGCTTAAGGAATTAGAAAATGAGTTTTATGAGTGTTTAAGGATGTCTTAAGCTGTGTTTGAAGTGTCCAAATGAGGTTAGGGGGTACTAGGTTATATGGGGTGAAGTTTGGAGTTAAATGTAAAAAGGAAAACAAGGATTTGGGGCAGACCGGACTTGCGACCGGACTTGCAAGTCCGGTCGGGACCTGTTTACCCTGCGAGAATTGGCTTCTGGAATGGACCGACCTTGGGACCGTACTTGCAAGGTCGGTCGGGCTTGTAAATTGTGTACGGATTGAGTTACTGGAATCGACCGGACTTGGCAAGTCCGGTCGGGCTAAATTTCCGAAGGGGAGAAACTCTCTGGAATCGACCGGACATGGACAAGTCCGGTCGGCAAGTCCGGTCGGACCTAAACTTTAAAAAAAAAAAGAAAAAAAAAGAAAAGAATGTGACTTATGTAGTTAACCCTAGGGTGTATAATGAAGGTAACCTAGGGAAAGATAGACATTAAAACATGTCATACAATCATGTTGAATACTTAGTAAATGTGAAGTTAAATAAATAATTAACCGACGTTACTAATGTGTATAGGATTCTCTCAAGGTGGAAACGAAATGAGGCAAGGACCAAGGTATGGTTTTCTTGCAGTCTGTTGCCTACCGGTTTACACCGGCTTGGATGTTGATTGCTTTTCTGTGTGTTACGACCTTATAAGATTAAGGCATGAAAAGAGTTTACAGTTGTTATACATTATGATGTTGTAAGGTTATGACTCCTTTCCCTTGGTTGTCTAACAAGACCTAAATGTTTGCTTGTATGTGACTTAACAAAATATTGTGTGATCACTAACAAGTGCTAATCGGGGGAGTGAGGAGTCCGGTTGTTCCGGCCACGCGTGTGATGGATGGGGGTCGATATCATATCCGGTTCGGCTCTCTTGGTGTATGTATAGGTGGTATTCCAATTTGGTTTCTACCTTCCCTTAGCTTATCCAAAGCTAGTTACTGACTCACGTCGGGCCATAGGGGCATATGTATGTTATTCGGTGTGCTTGGGATTACTATATCCGACACACCTTTGGTATAAGTTAACCGTTCTACATAACCGGACGGTAACGAGGATGGTAACGAGCTTAACATGGGATTGGTAAAAATCTCTAGGCTCACATGGTATACTAACTATGGTGGAAGGTTCCTTGTGAGGACCGAGTTTATGGTGTTATGTATTGATGTTGTGATGCTATGCAAATTCCCTTGCTATGCTATGGTATATATATATATGTTGGATGTTCTAAAATGAATGCCATGTTATTATGACAATTGGTTGCGTGTATCCCGGTAGCCGATGGGCTGCGCGTTAGCCATACCAGCAAAGGTGCTGACCCCCTCGGGGGCTCCATATTTTATTGCAGGATGAGGATCGAAGAGGCAGAGTGGCTCTAGGTCCTAGGTTGTTGATGTACTTTTGGATATGTTGGTAGTGGAGCCCGGGATGCGCCTGTGCTCCCGAGGCATTACATTTTGATACCGTTGTTGTACGGTGGTGAATGATTATGGATATAGGTGTGTTGTAAATTAAATACTCGGTATGGCTGGTTATGTATATATATGGATGTTAGATACTATGCTCGGGAGTCTGATCATCAGACCGATACATTGTATTTATTCTGCCTAGTTAACCACGTGGGTGGTTAACGGCGTTGTAACACCAAAGCGTTAGTTATTGTTTGGTTGGTTATTTCCGCTGCGATTTCGGTAGATGATAGGGGCGTTGTAGGGGTGTTACAATAACTATAAATAAGTATTAATGGAAGCTTAATAACCATTAAAATTAATTAAACGAGAAAATTCTGGAAAACGGACCCGGTAAGTGAATAGTGACCAAACCGGGAGACGAAACGCGTTTAATTCGAAAGAAACGAAAAACGACCCAGGCTACTAATTCTTGTGAGCCGGTTTTAATTAATATGTGTACACCCATTAATAGCTTGTAAAAAAAGGTAATAGAATGACCAAAAACAGAATAAGTAAAGTAAAAAATGAAGAGATAGTAAAAGTCTTAAACACTCTCTCACCTCTTCTTTTTCCTCACTCAATTTCCCTCCCTCCAGACCGAGCTCCTCCTTCCTTGCCTCTTAAATGGCATTTCAGAGCAAGCAAAGCCCATCTCTCCGCCATCTTCTTCCTCCTTCATTCCCTCATTCTCCACCAAATCACACAAAAATTATACCGCTAGATTCGTATCGGCGAGAGCTTCGATTTTCCACCCAGCAAAGTCTTGATTCCTCCACCTCACTTCATGGGTGTTGGAGCTTTGAAGCTTGGAGAGCTGATTTTAAATCTAACTCTCCTCCCCACCCCTTAATGTCTTAATGTAATTATAAGTAAGAGTCTTTGGCCATTTCACAGCTTGTTCTTGCCATTTTGGAAAATTTTTCCTCACGTAGAAATTTCCTTCCGTTTCAGCCGAACCACCATGCTCTTGTGGGGTGTTGGAAATTCTTCCAATTGATTGCCCGCTATCCATTTTAGCTATTCTAAGGTAAATCTAAGCTAACCTGAATATAGCTCCTTGAAATGTTTAGGTGGTGTGGGAAATATTGAAATTGACTAGTTGTTATGTGTGTGATGGGATATGGTTGTAGCTAGCAATCCATAATCCTTGTGTGGTGTGGAAAACAAGAAGAGAAAAGGGAGAAGAGAGAAGAAGGGAGGAGTGAAAACCGAAAAATAAACAAGGTAAAGAGCTTACCTTGTGTTGGTTTTATTTTCCTTGTGAAACTTATGTGGGTGTTTGAATAATAACCTTGAGCTAGTGTAGTCATGGTACTGCATATTGTTAGTTGAAAGAGAATGTTTTAATGAGGTTTTATGTGTGCAAATAAACCTAGAAAACTAACTAGTTAACATTGTAAACAAGAGGGAAATTTGGTGTATTGTAGTTTGTTGTTTTCATTAAACAGTAATGAAGAAGTGTTTTAGAGCTGATTTATTGCGGTGAACATGCTTAAGTAGGCAAGTGCTGTCAAAATTTCCTTGAGACTATGAACTTGGGTGTTTCATTATAAGGAGAAACTAGTTTGGTTTTAAGTGTTAGGTGAGTGATTAATGGTTTGAAACCCAACCAAGAGTAGAGTGTGTTAGCAGTGAAGATAATGTCATTTGGGTGCTTGGTAATGGCATTAGTGAATGAAGTATTGAATGGGTAGGCAACACCAAAATCTGTTAAAGCGTATTTGAAAACAAGAAAACAAGTTATGAAAGTGTAAGTGAATTTTTGAGTGAAAATAATAGAATTGGGGATGCACTGGTGCTTAGTTTTAAGGTGATTACGAAGAGTATTTAAGTGTTAAAACATGTACTTATAGTGGGAAAGATTGGAAAGACAATGGTGGAAGAATGAGGTTGTAACAATTTGGAAAAATGCAAATCTTCAAAACTGCAACAGGGTCCGGACTTAGTCCATGGACAAGGTCCCGGACCACCCCTCTACTCATACCGATAGTTTCCTACCATGTTTGTCCGGGACTTAGTTGTGGTACAAGTCCCGGACCACTGCTAAAAACACCCGAGAGATTACCCTGCACTTGTCCGGGACTTGGGGTATAACAAAGTCCCGACCCCCCCTTTACTTGGCCGAGACTGAACATTCAATCTGGTCCGGGACTTGGATAGGGACAATTCCCGGACCATGTGTTAAAAACCACCCGAGATCTAGCTAATGCATTGGTCCGGACTTAGGGTATGTACCAAGTCCCGGTACCACCCCCAGAAACCTACAGATTGCATTTTAAAGGTGTAAATGATGGGGGTTTGAATGTTAATGATGTTATAAGGTGTTAAGGCCTTGTTGGTGACAAGTAAGGCCCTAGGAAGTGTAGAAAGTGTTAGAAGTGATTGAGAAGTGAGAACTCAAATTAACAAAATAAACCGAGATACGGATAACGGGGTAAGTACGGGAGTAGCATTTTATTATGTACCGTATGAATTTTATTAATATAATGTTTGAAACATTATCAGAGATCGTGTGAGACCCGAGCAGGTGAGATGACACGTAAAAGTGAAAACCCCGGTGAAAGGTATGATTTTCTCATACTCCGCGTGCTAACCGATTACGTTGATTTGTGTTTTGTGTGCCGGCTTAATCAAGATTAAAGCTGAAATAATCCCTTGTTTGATTATGTATGCCTTGCCGTATTTGAATGAGCTAACATACTTGTAAGCCGGGGGTCTAACATAGTGGATGGACCGACTCGTGTGAGTAACGTTTGGCTAGAGACCCATAGATCGGTCGACGCTTATGATAACGAAAACGTGCAAACACACAACTATCCGTTAAAGTTAAGAATGCAACATTGAACTCCCTAGAACCTGAGGAGAAGTACGGGTTGAGTAAATACCCGATAATGGTTAGAAAACCACATTGAACAATCCACGAAACAAATGAGAGTGGAAAGATAAGTGAACCTCCTTCAAGGGGATTTAAGATAGTTCAAAGATGCGAAACCGTGAAAGGTAAAAGAGACCTGAGGGATTAGTAACTCCCTTGAGACATGGTCGACCTCCTATATGAGGATTTTACCTGATATATGCAAGTAACCGAAAGTATGAGTAAGTAATTAGGGTAACTCTTAAAACCTAAGATTAACCGAACTAAAGTAATGTTCCCAGTCATTAGAAACATCGAGAGTGATGCTTCTAGCTGATATTACATGATATTATTATACTCCGAGAGAGGAGTGTATGGGAACGAGAGTAGTCCGAGAGTAGTCGGACCTAAGTAAAAGAGATAGGAAACTAAGAGAGAGTTCGTGAGCTAGTTGAACCTTCCCACCATGCTAGACCCAGAGGTCGAAACCGGGGAAGTAAGACTATGCTAGAGAGCCATGAGTTTGGCCTAAGTATGTACTAAGAGTCAAGCGTGACGTAGGAGACCTGTAGTGTCTCGAGAATCTACAAGACTTGAGTATAAATAACCCAAGATGGGTGTAATAGAGTATAAATAACCCAAGAGTATGGGTGAGATGAGATAAGTAACCCGAGAGTGTGGGTGAGTATAGTACGAGTAGCCCAAGAGAATGGGTGTGTTATGAATAGTAACCCGAGAGAGTGGGTGAGGTATTGAATAAGTAAACAAGGCATAGTGAGTATAACCCACGAGGCCTAAGAGTAATCAGATACAACTAACAACCTTGTTTATGTTAGTTAGGAATTGTGTTCCATGATTGGAGTAGATTCCTTGAGCATTACATGTACTTATTGTATCGCTATGATGCATGTTGTTTGTCTAAAATGAACTCCATGTATATCCGACTAAGTGGTCGGCGTACCCCGGTTAGCGCTCAGGGTATGCGAATTTCATATGCAGCGTTAAGCTGAGCCCCTAGGGCGATGTTTTTATTTTACAGGTACACACGAAGATGTTACCGTTCGAGAGTAGGACGGGGTCGGTGGGTTACATGGGTAGTAGTTTTAATTACTTATGTATTGGAAGAGGTTAGACCGAATGTGTTGTCGGCATCCATTTATTGTAGACTCGGTATAGTAAAGAAATGATTTGAGTATTGTATTTGTGTTATGTACTCGGTTGTTCCAGTTCATCAGACCGTTACGGTATGTAAGGAACGGCTGGTTATATGGGTGGCTATTGGCGTTGTTTCACCCCTCGTTGTAATTAGAGTTCCGCTGCGCGAGTAAGGTAATTGGTGACAATATATGAGTAATGACGCTTAACGGTTGGGGTGTTACAAAAAATGGTCAGAGCGAAGTTATCGCTCTGATGCTGGAAATACCGAGCTTAGGAAATACCGCGTTAGGAATTAGAGACTTAGGGCTATGGGTTGAGTGGTGCGTGAGATATGCGCTAGTTAGGAACTTCCAGTATGATCTGGATACCTAAATACCAAAAACCCGCCCTCCACAACCCCCGTATTAAATGTTTCGGGAAAGAACGCCAGAGAGACGGGGAAATCCGATCTGGCAGTGGTTAATATTTCATTTTGAACCAGAACCTGTCATGCGGTAGATCTCGAGAACTGGAAATCCCGAGACGGATCCCGCTGAATGACAATAACTGCATGCAACTACGGAAGGTCGAGACATCCTAATCCAAGGAGACCAGAATTGTGGCTGCCTGGGGCGACATGCTTATATCGCGAGAACCCAGCTGGTCGAGCAGCAGTGAGAAGATGCACCAATCGTGCGACCAGACGGACTTATGAGAACTAACGAGAACCGGGACCATGTCTACGACCGCCATAGTTAACTAATACCACCAATGGTATACGTATTGACTAAGAATCTAGTCAAAGGTAGATGCAACCCACCCTGCCACACCCAAGAGGTTGCAATACTTAACTGATACAGCTTAGACAGCTACAAGCATAACTACGGGATATACCCGAATAGGACTACATAAGTACTACCTAAATAAGTTAGACCTCGGTAACCAAGTAGACGTGGGAACGAGCAACGAGGTAACATAGAATTAAAATAATTAAGGAACTCCGAGAGTGAGGAGCACCTAAATGAATGACAGTCATGTCAAAGGATGAGAAGCAGCTCCAAGGAGCAGTTATCCAACTAGGGGATCAAGGAAGCCAACGAGGCTACCAATACAATGTGAACAATGCCGTGACCGTTATGAGTTACCCAAAAACCGCCAGTACCGCGCACTTGCCACGGCAAGTGCAGTAACAGAGGGACTAATAAGAAGAGCTTTGACAAGCGACCAGTACTTAGCAAGTACCAAGACGAAACCTTGGAAAGGCCTAAAGGCCTGACCACTGTATAAAGAACATACTAGTCTGCAAGAATCAGACTTGGTAAGAAGCAACCGGCATTGAAATGCCGTGGAGATTTTTATTTTCAACTCAAATTTTCCTTTCAAACAGAGAATTTTTCCAAAAACCCCCAAATTTTTAAAAACCAAACCAGAGAATCACGGTAAGTTATCATAGGACGATACAAGAGGAGTTGGCAACAGAATACTTCACTTAGGCGTGACCGACTCTACAAGTGTACACAAACGAGACATGGAACGACCGCACTCCGAAGGAGCCTGCGGACCTGACAGACCAATTATGAGTTAGTCAGGTAGGTGGTAACGTATCAATAAGATACTCCATGTATGTATACAAGTAGAGTACGGTACACGGGAAGTAGCCCACTCCATACTACGGACGAATGAGTCAATTAAACCAAGACAGTTGGACACCTCGAATGATCGAAGAACACAAGGAAGCTTACCAAGATAAAGCAGTCTAGGAACCAGTAAGGTGACGGACCTAAGGACATAGCGTGGATAAGTGTGAGGAGCACAGAGTATTAAGTATCGACATGGGATATGTCTCAGGAATCAAGGAGGAAAAACCTAATAACTGGAATGGATACCAGTGTAAGCAATAAGATGAATGCCTTAATTGATCATATCAATGTTTGGTAAACGGGATAGAATTCCCACAGTATATCTCACTATGAGAATAACGACCCAATTAAGTAGGTAAAGGAAAAGTACTAATACTCTACCCAATAACGGGAGACATTACAACCCTAAACGGGATAGTTTGAGTTATACATAGCCGCAAGGCGAAGTCGCAACCGAACATAACCATAAGTACAAGCCAGATGTAATGGCATTACTCAGTAACACCCAGGAGCAATCCGAGAAGGGTTCCGGAGTCAACAGTAGTTGAACGACACATCGTGTTGAGAACACAAGTGTTTAAGCAAACACTCGGGTAGAACCCGAAGGGATCCCTCGTAACACGGGATACCCTAAATTGCCAGAGGGCATGAATTAATATTAAAATACGAAAGGGCCTTCCATGTCTGGAAGTGTGATGAGACAACCATATCAAAGAGCCCAGAAATACCTCCTAACCATTTAATGGCATACGGAGAAGAAGAAACCTATATAAACAGCCGCATGGAGCAAGACTCGAGGCAAGGTGGGTTGTAAGCCGATAAAACCAACTACCATACGTAGATCCAAACGTTGTAAAACATATGCATAAAGGCATAAGAGTTATTGTGGAGCACGAACCACTACCTTAGAGTGGGGACACCACTTGTTATTGTGGAAGCCTACGGAGCGGTAATTGCGTGAATCCTCCAGAGAAAGGCTACCACCTATGTATGTAATGTGAAACCATTAAAGCGGTGTAATAAAACCTAAGCATGTGTATATTGCCAAGGAGTGTTTGAAATCAAATAGTCTGTGGAAAGGCTTGATAGCAATGGAAGGAAACCGAGAGAGTAATCGGATTAGTAGTAAACACTGTATGCGTGCAGTATGAATTGCAGAGTAAACAATGCGCAAGAAGCGTAGAGAGGTTTAATAGAGTAACGTATTTCATTGAGCTAAGTGAATGGCAAGCCATAGTATAAATGGCGGGAGTACATGAGCGGAAGCTAAAGTAGTAGCGGATGCCATATAAGCGAATGTTGTAACGAGTAGAACATGGTACGCAGCAAGCGACCGTTGAAAGAGTATAACTAGTTAATGATATGAAGCTGATGAGAAAATGTGGTAAAGGGGACATAATCATTCCTATCCCATGAGAGATTTACTGTCAAGGGTTTACGCGTTCTGCACTCGGTAGACTGAGTGTTTTGGTATGCACTTGTGCGGTGTGATGATCGAGCGGGAGAGACAGGAATTGAGAAATGTCAACGAAGCCTGTTGAGTGAGAGTCTAGAGAGATAACCGTGCGGCCATTGGCTAAAGATGCACAAAGAACGTGCAGTTAGAGTAACCCACAGGGCCAGGATCGATGTGTGGAAAAAGGCGAGTGCAGGTCAGAGTAGTATGAAGAGGAATTCTTGTACAGAAACAAGTACAACAAATGTAATTCAGAAGCAACTATTATTAAGGAAGCACTACATCGAGTAGTTAGCTTGACCTCAACCGACAATAAGTCGGGAAAAATATGTGAATAATCATGAAGGTATCCATAGTTATACAAAAACAGATTTCCAGAGAGCTGGAGAGAAAAATCTATAACTCATCGAATTCGCATACGGTAAGAGATTACCTAGCGACGATGACTAACCTTTATTCCCAAGTCAAAAGGGATAGAAAGGGAGTGGATAACACATTGAGGAGTACCAAAAGGGCGAGTTAAGCTCTAGTTAACAGGTCACGCAGCAGAAGCTCGTGGACCGCAATTCAAAGGTTAAGCATACCTAGCAAATGTGAGTAGATGCTCATCATAAATTGCCTTGAAGCCTTAGAGGCTAATTGAACCCGGTTTGAGTTAGTTAACTGTATTGAAGTTAAAAACACTTCATAATACTCGAATTAGTGAACCAATGTTCAGTGATAACATATGGTTAGTTACGCGGGCGCGTAACCCTTTTAAAGGGGGGTAGGGCGAGAAACCGCTTAGAGTATGGTTTTAACGTATAGCTGCGTAAAACTATTATTGTGCATAGCACAAAAAAAATATATTTTGATGATTGGACCTCATGTTACATAAACATGTGGTACCCATTCATGGTGTTAAGTATAAGTATTTGCATGAGAGATGCAAGTAACGAGTAAGTATTGTGCATGAGAGATGCAAGTAACGAGTATACAATATTTATGAAAAGAGGAGTAGAGAGACTCCTAGGGAATGAGAATCCCTTTAGTATTTGTCTATTGAGATTAGACATGAGATATGACGAGTATAGATCGGCATGAAACCGATGTGTAACCTAAGAGGGAGTGAGTTCCCTAGGTGATTTTATTTGAGAATGATAGATGGAGTGAGTTCCATCCTTTGGAGTTGTATGTTATGTGTTTTAAATTGAGCAACAATTTGAGTAAAAGAAGTCATAAGTATGGAATACCTAGGTAAAGTAGTGAAGCAATGAGAATGACAAATGACCTAAGTACTAGGAACTAGAGATAAATTGAAACAGATTGTTTTATGAATACGACTAGAAAGAGTAAAAGATAGAAAACGAAAATGTTTGTCTATCTGATTGTTTGAAACTGACGTGGGAGGTGGAACTTGGTCTGCTAGCGATCAAGGGAAACCGAACACAAATTGGGGTGGAAGGATAGTTCATCACTGATGCTGATCACATCAGGGTTGGATGATTCTTGAAGCTCCCTATAAGTGGTCACAAGTAATCACGCTAAGAAAAGATACAGCTACCATAAATTTGATTTGGAGTTGTGTGATGTTTTAAAAAGAATTTTCTTCAAGTATGAAGATGGAAATGAAAATTGGTTTTGAAACTGCTATCACCCGCCGATGGCTGTGGCCTTAAGTCTTGATGACCGGTAGAACGGTGGGCGTGTATTAGTTTTGAAACCATTGCACCGTACGTGCGGCGGTCCTAAGTGACCGGTTGGGGCGGTGTCAGTGTGTGATTTTTCCAAAGGCAGCGGGACGGGGAGAGTACCCTGAGATGTTCCTGTGTTGAGTGAGTCAACCAGAGTGCCTGAGGATATGTAAATGTGTAACTTTTTGATCAGAACCGAAGGCACCGTGGGCCAGAGAGAGTAAGTGCCCATTTGTCATGAAACGGCCGTGAACCAGAAAGAGTAAGTGTTCAACGTGACCGGTACCTGAGGGATCAGTAGTAGATTACTCGATATGGATTCGAGGACTGTAGTGCCTTCTTGTCTTCGGACCGATTCCATGGAGAGAGTAAAAGAGTATTTTTGATTGCTATACATGCTGTGATTTGTGTGTGGTATGTGTAGTATGTAATGTGACTGACTTGTGGAGTCTGTAAGGTTATACATGTATTATAACCTTGGCATAGTGTGCCCATGAGAGTATAACCATTTAGATTCACCAACTTTGAGGACAAAGTTCCTAAGGGGGGTAGATTTTAATACCCCGGACCTAATAATGGTGATTTAATTACTCTAATAAAATTATTAAGGGCCTAATTATGCCTAGAGAGTATTGGTAAAAAGAATAAAACCAAAAGAAAAGAGAAAATGCGTTAAACGCGAAAAACGCTAAAATGCGCATTAAATTTAAATAAGAGATAAATGATCTCGTAAGGGTCCGAGATGGATTCCTAAGGCTTAGTTAAGCCTAATTAGTATACGGGAATGATTCCTGAAGAAAATGGATCCAAATAATGGATTAAAACGCTAACGGAGTTTTAAAGCACGTTTTTCGAGAAAACCCGAAAACGTGACTTTATGTGGTCAAACGGACCCAAAAAATTATAGTTGATTAAATAACTATAATAAGTATTAATGGAAGCTTTATAACCATTAATATTAATTAAACGAGAAAATTCCGGAGAACGGACCCGGTAAGTGAATAGTGACCAAACCGGGAGACGAAACGCGTTTAATTCGAAAGAAACGAAAAACGACCCAGGCTACTAATTCTTGTGGGCCGGTTTTAATTAATATGTGTACACCCATTAATAGCTTGTAGCTATTTGGTAATAGAATGACAAATAAATAAGTAAAGTAAAAAAATGAGGGAATAGTATAAAGTAACTTAAACACTCTCTCACCTCTTCTTTTTCCTCACTCACGATTTCCCCTCCCTCCAGATCGAGCTCCTCCTTCCTTGCCTCTGTAAATGGCGATTTCAAAGAGCAAGCAACAGCCCATCTTCTTCCTCCTCTCATTCCCTCATTTCTCCACCAAATCACACAAAAATTATACCGCTAGATTCGTATCGGCGAGAGCTTCGATTTCCACCCAGCAAAGTCTTGATTCCTCCACCTTCACTTCCATGGGTGTTGGAGCTTTTGAAGCTTGGAGAGCTGATTTTAACTCTCCTCCACCTCCTTAATGTCTTAAGGTAATTATAAGTAAGAGTTTTGGCCATTTCAAGCTTGTTCTTGCCATTTTGGAAAATTTTCCTCACGTAGAAAATTTCCTTCCATTTCAGCCGAACCACCATGCTCTTGTGGGGTGTTGGAAATTCTTCCAATTGATTGCCAAGCTATCCATTTGGCTATTCTAAGGTAAAATCTAAGCTAAACCTAGAATACTAGCTCCTTGAAATGTTAGGTGGTGTGGGAAATATTGAAATTGACTAGTTGTTATGTGTGTGATGGGATATGGTTGTAGCTAGCAATCCATAATCCTTGTGTGGTGTGGAAAAACAAGAAGTGTAACACCCCGTCCTAAGCCAATCATGGTTATCGCAACTTAACAAACTATACTTAACGTCGCAGCGGAATAAAGTAACACCAGGACCTAGCTATGGTCTAACCAACAAGAATTACCGTAATTTAAATATTTACAACCGTACATCCAAAATACATACACCATCCGAGTTTTAAGTATTCTCAAACCATATAATATATCTCATATTCCACTACTAACAGACGGGTGCACAGGCGCTACCCGTACTCAAAATAAAGTCCCATCTAGGGCTACCCGCTCCTACTCTCGTGGTGTGACTTCATCGGCCGCTTACCTGCAAGTGTAAAAACAGCCCCCAAAGGGGGTCAGCACGAATGCTGGTACGACCCTCCCATGGCCCCCAAGCTAACGGGGCTACGACGACTAATTGTCGATAGATGGGAGTTGATTAACATGATAAGCATAAATAGCGCAATAAGCTTAATATGAAGCACAACAAACCAACAACCACAATGAACATAATTAGCTCATAAGCAAACGAACGACTCAGGCGTTCCCTTAATAAGTGAGTTAGTTCTTAACCCCTTAGATCCACAATCTCCTTAACCTTATACTTGCCAACCGCTCCACTATTAGATTGGTTAGCCCTTAGTTGGTTGCTTATCTTTGTAGGGCTTGGTTAACCCTAGCCGGTAGCAGTGCACTATCCGACGATAAGCTACCTTTCTTAATTTATTGGGGATGTAGGCTTGATCCCCCCACGCCATCCTTAATGTGCCTCCCACCTCAAACAGTAGCCCGGGTGGTCGGGTCGATTTGTTGACCCTATGCGACGAGTCTAATGACCAGTTATTTGGAAGTCGGATCTGATTCAGATACCGACCTCCCCCAATACACATGTGCGGTACCATTCCGGATTCCTCACTCCCCCCCAAGTTATGGTTAGTGAAAGCCTTAATTACCAAGTGTTAGTTAAACCTTGACGGGTAAAACCAACAATCACCGATACTTAGTTCTTAACCTTAACTCAGTGAGTACTAAACTTAGTTAGCAACATTCTCAAGTCTCGTGGGTTAGTGTGGAGTAAACACATTCACATCGAGAATAAATTTGACCGGTTGCATGCTTTGTCGTGTCTTAGTCATAGCAAATAAACAGATAGCACACAAGCCGAGGGACACCTCGTTAGCAAGCAGGTCACAGGAAAGACTGTACCGTTCACCGTCGATCGTTGTTTGACTAATCTTCTTCGTGATCCCAACTCACAAACCTAAAACATTCATTCATTTTTAGGTCATTAGTTATTTGCACCTCATTTAACTCACTTAGTCCCTAAGGACTTCCACTCAATAACCTCTCAAGCCTTTATCACTTAGTCTTACAACTTAACTTTAAACATTAAAACTTATACTTAATCTTAACTTAATTCCTTAAGTTCTTATGGTCCCAATCATTACTACCCTACCAAGGGCATACCTCATTACCCATTACCATTCTTAGAATTTGAAATTTCTTTTTTATTTTTTATTTTTTTGGCTCGACCGGACTTACCGACTGGACTTGCCAAGTCCGGTCCATTCCAGTACCCTTTTACCGTTGGAAAATTCACTCCGACCGGACTTACAGTCCGGTCCTATGTCCGGTCGATTCCAGAGACTTATAACCGTACAAAATTCATGCCGACCGGACTTGGCAAGTCTGGTCCCATGTCCGGTCCATTCCAGAAACATTTTCCCTCACAAAACACAAGCCCGACCGGACTTGTAAGTCCGGTCCTCAAGTCCGGTCGATTCCAGAAACATTTTCCGGTAGTGTAACAGAGCCCGACCGACCTTGCAAGTCCGGTCCTAAGGTCGGTCGGCTCCAAAAACTTGTTTCTAAATTCTTTTTCAACTCCAAAATTCTCCTCATATATCCTAGTATGTTATAACCTCATTTGGGCACCTCAAATACACCTTAAGCCCTCCTTAAAATACCTTAAATCATCCACCAAAATCCATCTTAGTCATTATGCATTTTCCTTGTAATAATGCTAACACTTGTAATGCTTTCCTCTAGGTTTCTAGGTGGTGGTTATTACCTAGTGTAACCACTATGCCAAATGTTTTCTTCACCACTATAACATCATCTCCCAAGCACCTCTCTCTATCTAAAACTCTTTTAAACATTTACTTAGAGTTCCTTAACAAGTCTAAACTTCCATCATCGTCACATTATTTTCTGCCTAGTTGTGCATCAACATTTGCCTAAGTCCTAAACACTCGAATACATTCTCTTGATTCCTAAATCTTCCATGGTGTTACCCAAGTCATCATAAGTCATTAAAACACCTTAACTTCACCCTTTTTCATCAAGACAACCCATAGAACACTCCTAGTACTTCCTTTGTCATTAAATTCCCTTAGGATATCTTAAACACTTAAACTCTCTTTTAAATTTTGTCATAGGTTCTCTAGTATATAGTACTTCATAACACATGGTTTTTCTCCATCAAACAACCAATACCACACAAATTCTCATCACAACATCTTAACACCCAATTTACACTAAAACTTCACCACATCATCATATAATGCTTAAACTTAAAATGCTTGGCACTTAGGCCCTTAAATGACAATAATCTTAACCACTGAATTTCCACATATATATGCCTTCAACCTGCGAATACACTCAACAAGGCTCCCATTGAAATAAAATGCTTCTTGTACTTCACCTTTATATTCTTAAACTATCTCTTTTCTCATTTGCTCCTTAGTCGCAAGTTCACAAGAATAGTCATTGTTTCTCCTAGGTTTTTATAGCACCTTCCAAATATAAACTGTACACTAAACTCATCATATACCCACATCTCATTCCCTTAAACAACAAGACACCTTAAGGTAAGTAATTTACCTTGTTTCTCACAAGCTTAAAGCTTTTCTCCTTAGGTTTTCTTTGTTCAATCTCGGTCACCAATGTGATTCTCCTTGCCAATGTTCTAACCAATATCCAATGACTCCAATGAGTACTAGATAACACATTAACCCTAAGGAACAAACCCTAGGTTTAAAAATATGTTTTAAGGTATTAATGTGATTGTTTTACCTTGGTTTCTCAAGACAACTTGGATGTGAAGCAAGAAGGACCTCCTCTCTCCTTTGAAGAGTAGAACCAAGCTAGAACAAGCATAAACATGGAGTCCCATGAGTAATATTTTTCGGTCCTGTGAAGAAATGGTGGAAACCTAGATTTTCTTACACTTTCTTTACCTTAAGAGAATGGAGATGCCAAGGAGTCTCCAACTGAATTTCCTCCTCCTCTAGGTGGTTTGACTTGTCACCAAAATGAAGCTCTTGAAGTTTTGAAAAGATAGAAAGGAGGAGCTTGAGCTAACTAAGAATAATATGTATTTTGTTTTTGGTTTGAGCTAAATGAGCAAGATGTGTGCAAGAGAAGGTGCTGGAGCAAATGGATAGGACTTCACGTTAATGGAGAAGAGAAAGAGAGCAAGAAATCGTGTGAGACAAGGAATGAAGAAGTGAGGAGAGAGGTAAGCAAAATGTGATATTTATCTTAAAATGGTGAATAGTACTTTATGCTTTATAACTTACTATTTTGCTTTCTCTTTACTTTATCCTAGAGACTGTGGGGAGTCCCCTTTAAAAAAACCGGCCCCCTTTAGTGAATGAGGGTAGTTTAGTCTTTATTGACCAAATGTCCACTTATATAGAACTTATGTTATAAACTAGCTTAATTCACTATTCATCAAAAACAAGGCACATTGTTGTGAAAAGATTCCCATGATATAGACCTCCAAATGTGATACTATATAGTACACATATTAATTAAGAGTAATGAGGACATTTAGCCATTCAAACTCATTTACAACCAATTTTTCAAAAACGTGCTTTAAGACTCCTTAAAGCACATTTTGTGTTTTAACTTGTTTTCAAGCTTGGTTTTCTTTGGTAATTGATTTAAAATATGACCATAGGATATTACTAAGGTCTAGAACAATTTTGGGTACTCTCCCAAGTCTCTCCAAGCTTAAGCACGTTTTTGGCAAAACTGCTCTTCGGTTTTCCTTATCTTCTTTGATTAGAAATGTTTCTTAATGTTTCTAAGGCATTATTTAGCCTCCTTATATCTTAGTTTATCATTGAACACCATATCTACGTTGGGGTCAATCTTACCCCCCTTAAAGAACTTTGTCCTCAAAGTTCACACATGTGTTTAACCATTCACGGTACACAATTCTCTTAAAGGTCAATCTCAAATACAACATAAGTATTATACATAACTCAAAATTACACCAAAGTGTAGCAACTTACACAAATCCATATCTTAAACAACCAAACAAACGACAAACATGATCGTTTCCTAACTCAAAAGCGAGGAAGCTCTACCCCCCTTAAAAGGGGTACGCCCCGTACCCTATACAGACGATCTAGTCAGTAAATAAAGAGGGTACTTCGCCCTCATCTTATCCTCTAATTCCCACGTGGCCTCTTCGACATCCTGGTTAGACCAGAGAACCTTCACCAGTCGCACTGACTTGTGGCGAGTGTCCCTAGTCTTACTGTCCAAGATTCTCTGAGGAGTCTCCATGGATCTCATATTTGGCTTCTAAAGTCAACCTCTCAGGTTCTAACACATGGGAGGGGTGGTGCATGTATTTCTTTAGCTGTGAAACATGAAAAACATCATGCACTTTACCCAGCTCAGCAGGTAAATTCAACCTGTAAGCAACTGGGCCCACCCGCTCCGTAATCTCATAAGGACCAACAAATTTCGGGCTTAACTTGCCCTTCTGCCCAAACCTGAATACACCCTTCATCGGTGATACTCGCAGAAATACCCGGTCGCCCACTGCGAACTCCAGGTCCGTCGTCGAACATCAGCATACGACTTCTGCCTATCTTGAGCAGCTTTCATGTTCTCCCTGATTTGCTGAACTTCAGCCTTTACTCGTTCTAAGTACTCTGGTCCTATAATGACCGTCTCACTCGACTCATCCCAGCAGAGCGGTGTACGACATGGTCTACCGTACAACGCTTGAAAAGGTGCCATCTTGATCGAAGCGTGATAGCTGTTGTTGTATGAGAACTCGATCAGATGCAATCTGTCAATCCAACTGCCCTGGAAGTCTAAGGCACATGCCTCAGCATGTCCTCGAGTGTCTGAATAGTACGCTCAGTCTGACCATCTGTCTGAGGATGGAACGCGGTACTCAGTTTGAGTTCTGTACCCAACGCTTCTCTGGTAGCTCTCCAGTACCTCGAAAGGAATCTGGTATCTCTATCTGACACTATGGTCTTTGGTATGCCGTGATGTCTCATGATTTCTTTCTCAAATAACTCAGCTAATTTGGTCACCTTCCAAGTATCCTTCATCGGTATGAATCGGGCTACTTTGGTAAGGCGATCCACCACCACCCATATCATGTTGAGACCTCCCCTAGCAGGTGGAAGCCCAACTACGAAGTCCATGGAAATATCATGGAACTTCCATTCCGGAACTGGCATCGACTGTACCTTCCGCCATTCCGCCCGGTCGTCGTGCTCGAATTTCACCTTCTGGCATGTGAGACACCTCAAGACGAACTCGGTAACATCTGTCTTCATCCCCGACCACCAGAAGTATCTCTTCATGTCTTTATACATTTTAGAGGCTCCCGGATGGATGGAAACTGAAGAACAGTGTGATTCTCTAAGTATACGGTCTTTCACAGATCCGTGTTACCTCGTGGTATGCATAACCGGCCCTTAAGTCTGATCAGATCATCATCATGAAGTCTGAAGTCGTATTTCTGACTCTCAAAGGTACCATCTGTCAGCTTCTGTCTGACCTCTCTCATATACTCATCAGTCCTCTGAGCCTCTCGCACCTCATCAACCAAGCTGGAGAAAGAAACTAGCGAATGGAGTGAGTGTGCTCGACGGCTCAGGGCATCTGCTACAACATTGGCCTTCCCTTCTTTGTATTGGAGGTCAATGTCATAGTCTTTCAGAAATTCTAACCATCTCCTCTGTCGAAGATTTAACTCCTTTTGAGTGAATATGTATTTCAAACTTTTATGATCGGTGTAGATCGTGACACTAACCCCATATAAGTAGTGGCGCCATATCTTCAAAGCGAAGACTACAGCTCCCAGCTCTAAATCATGTGTGGGGTAGTTCTCCTCATGTTTCTTCAACTGGCGTGAGGCATATGCCACCACCTTGCCATGTTGCATGAGCACGCAACCCAGCCCTCTGCCGGATGCATCACAATAAACCTCAAAGCCCTCTGTACCGTCTGGAATGGTCAGTACCGGTGCAGTGGTCAGTGAGTCCTTTAAGCGCTGAAATGATCTCTCACAGTCATCTGTCCACAGAAATGGTGCATCTTTCTTCATCAGACTGGTCATCGGCTTCGCGACCTTGCTGAAATCTCTAACAAATCTCCTGTAGTAACCTGCCAGACCGAGAAAGCTCCGGATGTCGGTAACAGTCTTCGGCCTTGGCCAGGTACGTACGGCATCAATCTTTGCTGGATCCACTGCGATCCCAGCATCTGAGATGACATGACCTAGGAAAGAGACCTGGTCAAGCCAAAACTCACACTTGGAGAACTTAGCATATAGCTGGTTCTCCCTTAATATTTCCAACACCCTCCTCAAATGTTCCTCATGCTCAACCTTAGACTTTGAATATATCAGAATATCATCAATAAAAACCACAACCGACTTGTCCAGCTGCTCCCGGAACAAGCGGTTCATCAGATCCATAAACTTCGCTGGCGCGTTCGACAAACCGAACGGCATCACTGTAAACTCATAGTGGCCGTATCGTGTCCGGAATGCCGTCTTCTCAATGTCTCCCTCCTTAATGGCTATCTGATGATACCCCGATCTGAGATCAATCTTGGAAAACACAGATGCTCCCTTCAACTGATCGAACAGATCGTCAATGCGGGGTAGTGGGTACTTATTCTTCACTGTCACTGCATTCAGCTCTCTGTAGTCGATGCAGAGGCGGAGACTACCATCCTTCTTCTTCACGAAGAGGACTGGCGCTCCCCATGGTGACACACTTGGTCTAACGAATCCTTTATCCAACAAATCTTTCAGTTGTTCTTTTAACTCAGTCATTTCTGCCGGAGCCATACGGTATGGTGCTTTGGCTATCGGTCCGGTACCAGGTAGCAGCTCAATGGTGAACTCTACCTCCCGAGTGGGTGGCATGCCGGGCAGTTCCCGTGGAAATAAGTCGGGGAACTCCGACACTACCGGTAAGTCGGGGTCGAACTCAGGGTCTCTCTCTATGTCCTGTACATAGCAGAGGTATACTTCTTCCTTTCTCCTTAATTCTCTATGCATTGCCATGGCGGTGATGATCTTAGTCGAAGGCTCTCTGGGCCTCTGGCGGTATGATATTGTTACCCCAGACGACTCCTGAGCAGCAATCTATGCTCGGCGCAGAGGATACGTCCCTTGTGCCGCTCCAACCAGTTCATCCCGAAATAACATCAAATCCTAGCTTACTGAACTCAATGAAACTGACTGGGAAGTCTTCCCCCTTAATGCTGATGGTGGCTCCTCGGTAATAACGAGTGCAACGAACCTTCTCCTTAGACGGGAGCGTAACCGTGAAGTCGGGTAGCTCCTCAGCGTCTAGCCCCAACCTGCTCGCAAATGATGCCGAGACAAAGGTATGCGAGGCCCCTGAGTCGAAGAGAACTGATGCCTCAATCCCATTGATCGGAAAGGTGCCGGTGAGGATAGTACCGCTGGCGTCGGCCTGTGCCTCTGTAAGTATGCTTAGTGCACCTTCCGTACCGAGTCCATGACCTAATTGTGTTCACAAGCTCCATGAGTATTGATGGTATAACAAGAGTCGTAACAATTTATATGAACAACACTGTTATTTTATTTATGACCATCCTGTTTACAACATGTGCTTCAATCTTACATCTCATTTCTCATCTCATTCTAACATTACATGGCTAATATTGTCTAAAGGTTAGGTTTAATCTCCCTGGTCTCATATGCGTCGCATTGATTACTGCTGACGGTGCCGTGTTCAGCTTGATTCTCTTAATCCCATGGTATAACATCCTTGATTCTCCTCCCAAAATTAATACATCACCTGACTTAAGTACTATCTTATCTGCACGGTCCGCACGCTTCTGCTCGCCGTATAAAAACTCCGCATCATCTCCAATGGACCAAGACACTACGGGTATCCCTCTTTCGAGAGACTCCGTTGTCTCGTCCTTATCCTGGTGTAGTCCCAGTTTCCCATCTTTTTCGTAGAAGTTTATAATGCAAATGTCTGGTTGGATGTCTGGAATCGGTTCAGCCTCCAACTGCTGAGCGATTTCCACGACTTGTGTAATAACTGGATGGAACTCTTCGGGTATTCCCGGTGGTGAGACTCCATCTTGCTCCCTCATGGTTTGGTAGTTCTTGGCATACGGATTCCAATCCTTGCCCAAGCTCATCATCTTTAATTCATCCTTGCTCCCCCTGGGTACTCCGGTGTGTAAAAACCTCCCGGTCCCATTCCTAGTTGATTGCATCTCCTGATGATGGCTATTTGTGCTTCGGGTGTCAGGTACCCCTTAATAGAATCATACCTGGGCGGATAACCTGACATTGTTCGGTTGGAAAGTCTATGATTTCGATGTCGGTGTGCTCCGGGTTAGGTGTAGATGGTATTGGGTAGCAGATGTTGAATCTTCCTAGAGTGATAGTAGGTTATATCTCACTTAAGTTCTAATCTCATTTATTCTTACTTAACTCATTTATTTCACCAAACATGCATGATAATGCGGTAAGCTAGTTTTATTACTAAATGGTTATAGTGGTACCTGGCCTCGATGAGGGCTCAGGCTCATCGTCCCGGTCCACCATGTGTAGAGTGGGTCCCGACTTCTGGGTCACCCTCGGGTTCTTGTCTGCAGCTGGTTGCCCCCTCCTCTGACCGTCAGATCCAGATCCCTGATCAGCCTTGGCCTTAACCTTAAAACTGGGTCTGTAATTCTTACTCTCCGGATTCCCGTAGCACTCATATGCTCGGTGTCCAAGTACTCCGCAAAAGTTACACTCCACCTTATTCCCTTTACAGCCGCGGGGGTGGTCCTTGTGACACCACCTACAGATGAAGCGTCGCTGGTATCCACCACCGGCTCCTTTCTCAGTCTCAGATCCTGATCATTCACAATGTCAATATTCACATCCCAAATGGTTACTAGTTGTTTCTTAACTTATTTAATACCAATTCCTTACCCTTTGGCGCCTTAGAGCGCAGGGGTGTAGCTGCATAAGCATACGTCAGCTTCAATGGCTCTTCCGGAGCCTTCTCCTTTCCCTCCTTCCCCTTCGGGTTCTGATTTTTCTGGGCTTGAGGCTGGTACTTTTGTTTCTTGTACCCTCCTTGCCCTTGGTGTTCCGCACTCCTCCCAGCACTCTTTCTCTTAGCGTTCTCCTCGTCCCTCAGCTGGACGGTTATCTCTACCTTAGCAGCGGCATGATAGCACTCCTGCTTTTCCATGGTATTAGTCATACTTATTCCTCATAATCTAAATCTTATTCATCACTTACTCAATTCTCAATCATTCTTATTACCTGCAAGGTAGTGTAACTCGTCGGCCCCATGCCGTAGCGGAGTCGATGGCTAAGCCCGCCATAGAAGCGGTCCACCAAGATCTGGTCAGAATACCCTAGACCTGGCAGAAGACGGAGCAAGGCAGTGAACTCTGAGTAATACTCGTCCACTGTCATCTTGTCCGACTGCTTAAGCGCATCTAACTGCAAGCTCTTCTTCGTCTGGACATGGGCGGGGTAGTACTTTGCCCGTAGCAAGGCGGTGTACTGCTCCCAGCCGAACTCTGGATTGGCCACATGCTCGGCCCTCACCAGCTTCCACCAATCGCCCGCCGCCCCCGCCCGCCTTCAGGTAGAAAGCAGCTAAGCGCACCTTGATCCCAGCAGGGACATCAAGGGTCTCGAAGGCGGTCTCCAGCTCGGAGATGTACGCCTCAAGCTTGGCGGGATCGGTCTCCCCCTTAAATGAGCGGGTCGAAGATCTGACAGACTCTTCACCCAGTTTGGTTCCCTAGGTTGTGGCGGTGGAGGTGGTGCACCCACACCAGGCTGATAGCCCATGTGCCCTAAAGCGGCAGCTACGATCTCTGCGATCGTCTGCCCTCCAGGTATCCCTGAAGTATCCTCACCCCGGCCGCGACCTCGGCCTCCTCTAGGGCGTCCTGCCATCTGAACAAGCATAACTTACATTAGATTCGTACTCACCATTGTTTTGGTTAGTAAATTTATAACGTCCGTGGACGGTAAAGATAATCCACACTTATTAGTGGTCATCTGACTCTACTCACTCTAACTTCTCACACCCTTCACACCCTTATATCACTTTCCTTCTTATATCCTAACTCGGTGGTCACTCAAGTCCGGTATTTCTTGATCAGAGCGTAACTACGCTCTGATACCACTTTTGTAACACCCCGTCCTAAGCCAATCGTGGTTATCGCAACTTAACAAACTATACTTAACGTCGCAGCGGAATAAAGTAACACCAGGACCTAGCTACGGTCTAACCAACAAGAATTACCGTAATTTAATATTTATTTACAACCACATCCAAATACATACACCATCCGAGTTTTAAGTATTCTCAAACCATATAATATATCTCATATTCCACTACTAACAGACGGGTGCACAGGCGCTACCCGTACTCAAAATAAAGTCCCACCTAGGGCTACCCGCTCCTACTCTCGTGGTGTGACTTCATCGGCCGCTTACCTGCAAGTGTAAAAACAGCCCCCAAAGGGGGTCAGCACGAATGCTGGTACGACCCTCCCATGGCCCCCAAGCTAACGGGGCTACGACGACTAATTGTCGATAGCATGGGAGTTGATTAACATGATAAGCATAAATAGCGCAATAAGCTTAATATGAAGCACAACAAACCAACAACCACAATGAACATAATTAGCTCATAAGCAAACGAACGACTCAGGCGTTCCCTTAATAAGTGAGTTAGTTCTTAACCCCTTAGATCCACAATCTCCTTAACCTTATACTTGCCAACCGCTCCACTATTAGATTGGTTAGCCCTTAGTTGGTTGCTTATCTTTGTAGGGCTTGGTTAACCCTAGCCGGTAGCAGTGCACTATCCGACGATAAGCTACCTTTCTTAATTTATTGGGGATGTAGGCTTGATCCCCCCACGCCATCCTTAATGTGCCTCCCACCTCAAACAGTAGCCCGGGTGGTCGGGTCGATTTGTTGACCCTAGGCGACGAGTCTAATGACCAGTCTTATTTGGAAGTCGGATCTGATTCAGATACCGACCTCCCCCAATACACATGTGCCGGTACCATTCCGGATTCCTCACTCCCCCCAAGTTTGGTTATTGAAAGCCTTAATTACCAGAGTTAGTTAAACCTTGACGGGTAAAACCAACAATCACCGATACTTAGTTCTTAACCTTACTCAGTGAGTACTAAACTTAGTTAGCAACATCTCAAGTCGCTGGGTTAGTGTGGAGTAACACCATTCACATCGAGAATAATTTGACCGGTTGCCATGCTTTGTCTTGTCTTAGTCATACCAAATAAACAGATAGCACATAAGCCGAGGGACACTCGTTAGCAAGCAGGTCACAGGAAAGACTGTACCGTTCACCGTCGATCGTTGTTGACTATCTTCTTCGGGATCCCAACTCACAAACCTAAAACATTCATTCATTTTTGGTCATTAGTTATTTGCACCTCACTTACTCACTTAGTCCCTAAGGACTTCCACTCAATAACCTCTCAAGCCTTTATCACTTAGTCTTACAACTTAACTTTAAACATTAAAACTTATACTTAATCTAACTTAATTCCTTAAGTTTCTTATGGTCCCAATCATTACTACCCTACCAAGGGCATACCTCATTACCCATTACCATTCTTAGAATTTGAAATTTCTTTTTTTTATTTTTTTGGCTCGACTGGACTTACCGACCGGACTTGCCAAGTCCGGTCATTCCAGTACCCTTTTACCGTTGGAAATTCACTCCGACCGGACTTACATGTCCGGTCCTATGTCCGGTCGATTCCAGAGACTTGTAACCGTACAAAATTCATGCCGACCGGACTTGGCAAGTCCAGTCCCATGTCCGGTCCATTCCAGAAACATTTTCCCTCACAAAACACAAGCCCGCCACCGACCGACTTGTAAGTCCGGTCCTCAAGTCCGGTCGATTCCAGAAACATTTCCGGTAGTGTAACAGAGCCGACCGACCTTGCAAGTCCGGTCCTAAGGTCGGTCGGCTCCAAAACTTGTTTCTAAATTCTTTTTCAACTCCAAAATTCTCCTCATATATCCTAGTATGTTATAACTCATTTGGGCACCTCAAATACACCTTAAGCCCTTAAAATACCTTAAATCATCCACCAAAATCCATCTTAGTCATTATGCATTTTCCTTGTAATAATGCTAACACTTGTAATGCTTTCCTCTAGGTTTCTAGGTGGTGGTTCATACCTAGTGTAACCACTATGCCAAATGTTTTCTTCACCACTATAACATCATCTCCCAAGCATCTCTCTCTATCTAAAACTCTTTTAAACATTACTTAGAGTTCCTTAACAAGTCTAAACTTCCATCATCGTCACATTATTTCCTGCCTAGTTGTGCATCAACATTTGCCTAAGTCCTAAACACTCGAATACATTCTCTTGATTCCTAAATCTTCCATGGTGTTACCTAAGTCATCATAAGTCATTAAAACACCTTAACTTCACCCTTTTTCATCAAGACAACCCATAGAACACTCCTAGTACTTCCTTAGTCATTAAATTCCCTTAGGATATCTTAAACACTTAAACTCTCTTTTAAATTTTGCCATGGGTTCTCTAGTATATAGTACTTCCTAACACATGGTTTTTCTCCATCAAACAACCAATACCACACAAATTCTCATCACAACATCTTAACACCCAATTTACACTAAAACTTCACCACATCATCATATAATGCTTAAACTTAAAATGCTTGGCACTTAGGCCCTTAAATGACAATAATCTTAACCACTATGCCTTCAACCTGCGAATACACTCAACAAGGCTCCCATTGAAATAAAATGCTTCTTGTACTTCACCTTTATATTCTTAAACTATCTCTTTTCTCATTTGCTCCTTAGTCGCAAGTTCACAAGAGTAGTCATTGTTTCTCCTAGGTTTTTATAGCACCTTCCAAATATAAACTGTACACTAAACTCATCATATACCCACATCTCATTCCCTTAAACAACAAGACACCTTAAGGTAAGTAATTTACCTTGTTTTCTCACAAGCTTAAAGCTTTTCTCCTTAGGTTTCTTTGTTCAATCTCGGTCACCAATGTGATTCTCCTTGCCAATGTTCTAACCAATATCCAATGACTCCAATGAGTACTAGATAACACTTAACCCTAAGGAACAAACCCTAGGTTTAAAAATATGTTTTAAGGTATTAATGTGATTGTTTTACCTTGGTTTCTCAAGACAACTTGGATGTGAAGCAAGAAGGACCTCCTCTCTCCTTTGAAGAGTAGAACCAAGCTAGAACAAGGCATAAACATGGAGTCCCATGAGTATATATTTTCGGTCCTGTGAAGAAAATGGTGGAAACCTAGATTTTCTTACACTTTCTTTACCTTAAGAGAATGGAGATGCCAATGGAGTCTCCAAACTTGAATTTCCTCCTCTAATGGTGGTTTGACTTGGCACCAAAATGAAGCTCTTGAAGTTTTGAAAAGATAGAAAGGAGGAGCTTGAGCTAACTAAGAAGAATATGTATTTTGTTTTGGATTTGGAGCTAAAATGAGCAAGATGTGTGCAAGAGAAGGTGGAGCTAGCATGGAGAGGAGCTTCACGTTAATGGAGAAGAGAAAGAGAGCAAGAAATCGTGTGAGACAAGGAAGAATGAAGAAGTGAGGAGAGAGGTAAGCAAAATGTGATATTTAGCTTAAAAGGTGAATAGTACTTTATGCTTTATAACTTATTTATTTGGCTTTCTCTTTACTTAGCTAGATAAGTGTGGTGAGTCACACTTAAAAAACCGGCCCCCTTTAGTGAATGAGGGTATTTTAGTTTTTATTGACCAAATGTCTCACTTATATAGACTTATGTTATAAACTAGCTTAATTAATTCACTATTCATCAAAAACAAGGCACATTGTTGTGAAATTTTTGATTTCCCATTGATATAGACCTCCAAATGTGATAATATATAGTACACATATTAATTAAAGAGTAATGATGGACATTTAGCCATTCAAAACTCATTTACAAGACAATTTTTCAAAAACGTGCTTTAAGACTCCTTAAAGCACATTTTGTGTTTTAACTTGTTTTCAAGCTTGGTTTTCTTTGGTAATTGATTTAAAATGACCATTAGGATATTACTAAGGTCTTAGAACAATATTTGGGTACTCTCCCAAGTCTCTCCAAGCTTAGAGCACGTTTTTGTCAAAACTGCTCTTTCGGTGTTTCCTTATATCTTCTTTGATTAGAAATGTTTCTTAATGTTTCTAAGGCATTATTTAGCCTCCTTATATCTTAGTTTATCATTTGAACACCATATCTAAGTTTGGGGTATTTCAAGAAGAGAAAGAGGGAAGAAGAGAAGGAAGAAGAGGAGGAGTGAAAAACCGAAAAATAAACAAGGTAAAGAGCTTACCTTGTGTTGGTTTTATTTTCCTTGTGAAACTTATGTGGGTGTTGAATAAATAACCTTGAGATAGTGTAGTCATGGTACTGCAATATTGTTAGTTGAAAGAGAATGTTTTAATGAGGTTTATGTGTGCAAATAAACCTAGAAACTAAACTAGTGTACATGTGTAAACAAGAGGGAAATTTGGTGTATTGTAGTTGTTGTGTTTCATTAAACAGGAATGAAGAAGTGTTTATGAGCTGATTTATGTGCGGTGAACATGCTTAAGAAGTAGGCAAGTGCTGTCAAAATTTCCTTGGAGACTATGAACTTGGTGTTTCATTATAAGGAAGAAACTAGTTGGTTTAAGAAGTGTTAGGTGAGTGATTAATGGTTTGAAAACCAAACCAAGAAGTAGAGTGTGTTAGCAGTGAAGATAATGTCATTTGGGTGCTGGTAATGGCATTAGTGAATGAAGTATTGAATGGTGGGAGGCAACACCAAAATCTGTTACAAGAGTATTTGAAAACAAGAAAACAAGTTATGAAAGTGTAAGTGAATTTTTGAGTGAAAATAATTAGAATTGGTGAGTGCACTTGGTGCTTAGTTTAAGGTGATTAAGAAGAGTAATTAAGTGTTAAAACATGTAGATTATAAGTGGGAAAGATTGGAAAGACAATGGTGGAAGAATGAGGTTGTAACAGATTTGGAAAAATGCAAATCTGTCAAAACTGCAACAGGGTCCGGGACTTAGTCCATGGACAAGGTCCCGGACCACCCCCTTTATTCATACCGAGAGTTTCCTACCATGTTTGGTCCGGGACTTGAGTGTGGTACAAGGTCCCGGACCACCTGCTAAAAACACCCGAGAGATTACCCTGCACTTGGTTCGGGACTTGGGGTATGAACAAAGTCCCGGACCACCCCATTTAACTTGGCCGAGACTGAACATTCAATCTGGTCCGGGACTTGGGATAGGGACAAGGTCCCGGACCATGTGTTAAAAACCACCCGAGATTTAGCTAATGCATTGGTCCGGGACTTAGGGTATGGACCAAGTCCCGGACCACCCCCAGAAACCTACAGAGAGCATTTTAAAGGTTGTAAATGATGGGGGTTTGAATGTTAATGATGTTATAAGGTGTTAAGGCCTTGTTTGGTGACAAGTAAAGGCCCTAGGAAGTGTAAGAAAGTGTTAGAAGTGATTGAGAAGTGAGAACTCAAATTAACAAAAAATAAAACCGAGATAACGGGATAACGGGGTAAGTACGGGAGTAGCATTTTATTATGTACCGTATGAATTTAGTATTAATATAATGTTTGAAACATTATCAGAGAATCGTGTGAGACCCGAGCAAGGTGAGATGACACGGTAAAAGTGAAAACCCCGGTGAAAGGTATGATTTTCTCATACTCCGCGTGCTAACCGAGTTACGTTGATTTGTGTGTTTGTGTGCCGGCTTAATCAAGATTAAAGCATGAAAATAATCCCTTGTTTGATTATGTATGCCTTGCCGTATGTTGAATGAGCTAACATACTTGTAAGCCGGTGTGGTCTAACATAGTGGATGGACCGACTCGTAGTGAGTAACGTTTGGCTAGAGACCCATAGATCGGGTCGACGCTTATGATAACAAAAACGTGCAAACACACAAACTATCCGTTAAAGTATAACGATAATGCAAACATATGAACTCCCTAGAACCTGAGGAGAAGTACGGGTTGAGTAAATACCCGATAATGGTTAGAAAACCACATTGAAACAATCCACGAAACAAATGAGAGTGGAAAGATAAGTGAACCTCCTTCAAGGGGATTTAAGATAGTTCAAAGATGCGAACTAGTGAAAAGGTAAAAGAGACCTGAGGGATTAGTAACTCCCTTGAGACATGGTCGACCTCCTATATGAGGATTTTACCTGATATATGCAAGTAACTGAAAGTATGAGTAAAGTAAATGTATGGGTAACTCTTAAAACCTAAGATTAACCGAACTAAAGTAATGTTCCCAAGTCATTAGAAACATCGAGAGTGATGCTTCTAGACTGATATATACATGATATTATTATAACTCCGAGAGAGGAGTGTATGGGAACGAGAGTAGTCCGAGAGTAGTCGGACCTAAGTAAAAGAGATAGGAACTAAGAGAGAGTTCCGTGAGCTAGTTGAACCTTCCCACCATGCTAGACCCAGAGTAGGGTCGAAACCGGGGAAGTAAGACTATGCTAGAGAGCCATGAGTTTTGGCCTAAGTATGTACTAAGAGTAACAAGCGTGACGTAGGAGACCTGTAGTGTCTCGAGAATCTACAAGAGCTTGAGTATAAATAACCTAAGAGTGTGGGTGAGATAATGAGTATAAATAACCCAAGAGTATGGGTGAGATAATGAGAATAAGTAACCCGAGAGTGTGGGTGAGTATAGTACGAGTAGCCCAAGAGAATGGGTGTGTATATGAATAAGTAACCCGAGAGAGTGGGTGAGGTATTGAATAAGTAAACAAGGCATAGTGAGGTATAACCCACGAGGCCTAAGAGTAATCAGATACAACTTACAACCTTGTTATGTTAGTTAGGAATTGTGTTCCATGATTGGATGTAGATTCCTTGAGCATTACATGTACTTATTGTATTGCTATGATGCATGTTGTTTGTCTAAAATGAACTCCATGTATATCCGACTAAGTGGTCGGCGTACCCCGGTTAGCGCTCGGGGTATGCGAATTTCATATGCAGCGTTAAGCTGAGCCCCTAGGGGCGATGTTTTATTTTACAGGTACACCGAAGATGTTACCGTTCGAGAGTAGGACGGGGTCAGTGGGTTACATGGGTAGTAGTTTTAATTACTTATGTATTGGAAGAGGTGTAAGACCGAATGTGTTGTCGGCATCCATTTATTGTAGACTCGGTATAGTAAAGAAATGATTTAAGTATTGTATTTGTGTTATGTACTCGGTTGTTCCAGTTCATCAGACCGTTACGGTATGTAAGGAAGGCCTGGTTAGCCATATGGGTGGCTATTGGCGTTGTTTCACCCCTCGTTGTAATTAGAGTTCCGCTGCGCGAGTAAGAGTAATTGGTGACAATGTATGAGGTAATGACGAGCTTAACGTTTGGGGTGTTACACGTTGAGTATAGGCTACATGATAATATAAACATTAACATTCTGTTCATATATATAATCCGTCAAAGTTCCAAGGTTACTCGTATCGAGTCCACAAAACTAGTCTCAAAAGTCATACACAAAAAGCGAGCGGTCACTGACACAATCCCTCATATTTATAACATATCTCCGTCTAACATCCAAGGTAAGTACATAACACAGTAAGCAAAAGTCTTCCACTAGCAGTCTCACGGAGTTCAGGGTACTCATGCCCTATCTACTCCCTTGCCTCTCTGAGCTCCAGCATCAGTAGATGTCTGGCCATCCTAACCGCCTCGTGGTACTCCAGATCCTCCAACTGAGGTCTTCTGAGTATTCCTTGGTGGCCTGTAGTGACGGCTCTCAGGGTTCATCCAGCACTCGAACTCCTGGTGGCCCTCTTTCTTGCAGCACCGACACTCAACCTTGCGGCCATTGGAGTCGACCCCAGGATGGTCCTTCCCACAACACTTGCAATAGAAATGGCGTTGGGGCTGTCCGGTGCCTAATGGTAGTATTTAGTTTAAGTTAATATCTGATGATATAAAGGTTAAGGCTAGAATTGAATTTAAGAGGTAGGCGTTCTCACCCTTAGGAGGCGCATATCTCAGCGGCTGAGCATCTATAGCTGGGCCGGTCAACCGAAGGACGGGCTCTTTCCCCTTCGCTCCCTGGTGACCCTGCTGCCCTTTCTTTTGAAAGAATTTCCTGCTTAAGGTTTCAGGTCAGCATTCATAAGGTATTTAATATGATAAGTAGTTTAGAATGGGATAAGTCCTTACTTTCCCTTCTTCTGGCTAACGCCTGGAGATGCTCCTCCACCCTCAGACTCTCCCTCAGGGTTCTTTCTTTTCTTGGCCCCGAGAGTCTCTTCCCGAGTCTGGAGCATTAGCTCCGTCCTCGAGGCAGCGTCATAACACTCCTCGAATCTCATTGGTAAGTTCTCACAAGGTTAATCGGTAATGTAGTAAGTAAAGAATTTATGACTTTCATGTTAATACCTGGATGGTAGTGTAGAGGGTAGCACCCATCGCCATCTGAATGCGAAACAACAATCCCCCCCGGAACTTCTCGACCTTCACGGTCTCTAAGTAATCAACACCGGGAATAAAGTCCAGCAGACCAATGAATCGAGCGTAGTGCTCATCCACGGTCAGACCTCCCTGGGATAATGTCTTGAACTCATGGCGCTTCTTCTGCTTGAGGTGTGCTGGGTAGTACTTCCCCCTCAGTAACTCTACAAAGGTAGCCCACGAAAAGTTGGGTATAGCCAGGTGATGGTCCTTGACCAACCTCCACCAAGTGCTGGCTGCATCCTTCAGATGGAAAGCAGCAATGACGACCTTCTGGTCGGCAGGTACTTGCAAAGCGTTGTAGGCCTTCTCATGTTCAACAATCAAACACTCCAAGGCTACGAGGTCTGGCTCCCCTGAATAAGTAGGTGGTCGGGTCTCGGTAACTGACTTCAGCCAGTTCGTCTCCCGGGGCTATGGTGGGTGGGCTGGTGCTCCTCCAATCTGAGTACCAAGCTGTGCGAGAACGGTAGCAATCGTCTCTGCAACTCCTGGAATCACGGGGTCACCGCCTCCACCTCTACCAGTACCACGCCCTCTAGTTCCCCCAGACATCTATAGTACAGTATTTCACATAAATACTCGGTAATTTACCGTACACAACCAGTAGAAATTGAATTGCCTTTAAGGCTAATATGTCACGCAATTTGCGTTACTAAACACAATATCTTTTAAGACGAGTCGTCTCGTACCTCACAAACGTTTCCCGTAATTTCCCATGTCCTAAGCTCACTGTCTTTACCTATTTTCTCATCATCAGAGCGGTACTCCGCTCTGATACCACTTTTGTTACACCCCTCTCCATAATCACGTAATAATCTCTCTCGTAGCAATAAATAAAACATATTACAGCGGAAGAAATAATAACAACAACAATACTCACTCGGGTGTCACCGGCCATTACTCGCCCTTGCGAGTAACGAAGCCAAACTATATCTAACAACCAACATAAACAAACTGCTAACCGCTGTGATAACGAGATAACTTCCTATACATCATACTAAGTCCAAAAACCATAAATGTCGACAAGTGAGCGTCTACCCAATCCCGAATAAACCGTACCATAATACAATTCACCATCTTCATTGTTATCCAAACAAACTCCCTGTGCGGTATTCAAAATAAACTCTAATTACCCTGTTCCCGCACTTCGGCTTCGACAATAATCAACAACCTGCATAATGGTGTAGTATCAGCGATAAACGCTGAGTATGTCGGGCCTGGACCCTAATGGTCACTTAGTCATCTTAACCATCTTATTATTAGATTGGTTTCATGCTTTTTCATTTACAGTTATAATCAATACTGTAATATACATGCATAATATACTTAATCATCCATCCAAACATTCATAAACACTTAACCATCCATCCAATTCAAACAATCATAAAACATTACAAACAACAATTATATATCGAACGTATCGAATAATAACAGTATAATGTACAATGTACAATTGCCATGGCGAACAGTTTCCATGTTGAGACAACCCGATAATCTCACCATGGACAGTAGTCCTCCCGTACACACAAAGGTGCTCATTTCGCCAGAGGTCCGGAGGTCCCTGACTATTCACTTTACCTCGTAAGGCGTCCATATAAAAGGTCGTGGCCACCTAACCCACGACCTAAATAGGGCTCGTTGGGTATAAACCTGGAGCGGAACCCGATCGGGAACCCCTCAGTGATCACAAATGCGCAACCAAGTAGTTCGTAAACTACCGGGATTCCTCAACTCATACCATCTCTCTCTCATAATGTTTAAGATATGCTCTTAGCCTTTTGGAGAATATAATTATTAATTAGCTGCCCTATGGGTCTCACGCATACCTAGAAGTAATCTAGGTTATATTCATGTTCGAGATCCATGCTCTAGAGACCGACAATGTCATGACTCGTCCCTAAGTATTTTACTTAGGTTACCATATACTTAATATTAATACTAATGGTATTATATCAAGTAACCGTCATGTTATCACATTAACGTATATGTATGTTTATATAAGTCGATCTATAGTCGACGTAGTGTTAGCCCCGTAGGACGCTCGTGCATAAATAATTAATGTAGTAACACCCATAATCACATACATGTATCCAAAACACTTAACACACAAATTATATCAACCAAATCCTAGCCCAAGGAATTCCATAGGACAACCCGGATCAAACCCCTATACATACCGTTCACCAAGACCTAGGATGCGCAGTGTAGACCACTAGCTCGTCAAGCGCCTTCGTCTGAAGTATGATCTAAATGGTAATAAAACTATAAGTCAGTCTCCATAACTAACTACATCCGGTATTTCCGAATAAC
This sequence comes from Limonium bicolor, assembly GCA_023374045.1. Lineage (NCBI taxonomy): Eukaryota > Viridiplantae > Streptophyta > Magnoliopsida > Caryophyllales > Plumbaginaceae > Limonium > Limonium bicolor. The sequence continues at coordinate 52,078,289 of CM041776.1, forward strand.
AAGTAACCCCGACAGTTCATCCCCGGATTTCTACAGTTATTTGTTACGGGTTTCTCTAAACCGGTTGGCTTGTTACTAAAACTCGCATGTCGAAATGTTTCGACTGTTAAGTTCAATTCATTATATTTCTTTATCTTATTCATCTCTTAATTTAGGTATATAACCTATAGTTGCATGTACGCATGCATTACATATTATATTGTATTATTTTCCACCATCCATTATAATACATTGCATTATATAATCCATTATCTTTAGTAAACTATATTTGCATTCAAATACTTATAACTTATAGTTTGTAACTATTTTCCATGGAATAACTACCACCATTATATTATATAGTTTCCAACCATAATATATATCCATCCTTATATACATTTCTCTTGTATATGTATATATTTACCATATAGGTAAGTTTCATGAGTTATAAAACTCTTACATCATATGTTACATTTTATCATCTTATATTAGATGATTATTCCCATTATGTATTTATTATACAACTTATATTAAGATTATTATCCTAATATTATGTAACATTTTATGTTGTATAATTACAACTCCTAAGGTTTATTCAATATATACCATAGTTTATAAATCCTATTTATTTCTAGTTTGTCACATTATTAAATGTGAATATCCTTACCTATTTTAATTCCATCTAAACCATATAATTGTTGTAACATTTATAACATAATAGACCATATTATAAAATTCATTTTCCAATACTTAATAATTTGGTGCAGCCCTTTATTTCATTTAAATTTCATTTTGACCACATAAGATTTTGTAATGTTATACCATATACTAATATCATGTAATACGATATTTTTATTTCCTTTACTTATAACCTATAGTTTTTATACAAACTATTAATATTGCCGCATAGGCAACATGTCAAAACCTTATTCTTTTTCATAATCCATAGTTTCCTTTATTTACAAAATCATCCCATAATTTATACCATGTTATATATAACATATAATATAACATTTTTAACTTATAAAAGGGTATAACCTATGGTTTTATTTTGTAAAATTTCCGAACAGACCTTGTCTGTTTCTAATTTAATTTCCAACCCCTTTAACTTTCCAAATTTATAATTTGACCACATATATAATGTTATGTAATATATATCATATATTATAACATTTTCAACCTCAATATAAATATAACCTATGGTTATATAATATTATAATTTTCGAACAGACCCATATGCTGTTCTAAATTATTTTCTATCCCACCAAGTTTCTATAATTGCCATTTGGCCCAATTTATAACATATAGTTTTATAATAACATTAAAACTATATATTATACTTATATCCTATTAAATACTCTTATATCATTCCAAAAATCACCAAATTTTACCCAAGGGTTATAATTATCATTACTAACCCATATACTCTCGGTATTTACATTTCCAACCCACCTATTTATCCAAAGTGAAACAATGACATAATAACTATATATTATACATATATAGTTTATTTTAATTCCAAAATCAACCCAATAAATTCCTAAAAATTCCTAATAGTCCATGGGTGTTTATAATACCATTTTACACCCTTAACTTTCGGTAATAACATATATACCACATATGTTATAAAATTGTTACAATTAAATACTTATCTTATTATAAAACCTTAAATAAGTTATTTAACTTATCTAATTTGGTCAAAACCTACCATATGGTCAAGGTTGACCTCCTTAATAATTCCTTGACCATCAATTTCCTTAAATTACGGTTTTGTACCCATACTTTCCAGAAATTACCATTTAACCCCAAAACTTTATAAAATCTTATAATCTTTATTTTAAACCCTTTTAACCTCAAACTTTCGGCTTTATTTTTATATAGCCCCCAAATTTAATTTAATTATACTTTAACCCCTTATACTATGCGGTAATTCATATATATCACCTAAACTTAATTAAAACCTTATAAATACATAAATAAAATGGCCTAAAGTACATGGCCATATTACAAACATTAGCTTATAAAATAAATTATACATAAATGCCCAAAAATGCATTAAACTCTCGGCCTTACCACCATCTTTTCCATATTTACCAATTTTCCACATAATGTCTTAAATTTGACAATTATGTTAATTAATTACTTATATAAATTTACTAAACCATTCCTTAATCACCTAAGGTCAAAATAAGACCTTAATAAACTCATTCACTCACGACATTATATATATACATATGTATAAACACATATTAATATACCAAGTGATTTATACCTTGTTTTTGCCTAGTTTAGGCCTTGTTTGGCCACGGCTGTTTGGAGATAAAATTTCCACAACTTAGTTTACATGTTTTCAAACAGTAATTAAGGCAAGATTCGTCTCCAAGCAAGATCTAACCATAAGAAGTTTTTTAATGTATATTTCAAGGTAAAATTTACCTTAGAATACCAAGGTAACCAAAGGTGTCTTTGGCCTGTTTTTACAGTAGAACAAGAGCATCAAAAGAGCTACTAAACCAAGCTTTAAAACTGGTATAACTCAGAATAGAAGATGGCTAATTTTTACCTTGATTGCCTAAAATGGTGTTTTTGGCTTGGATTTGGCTATACCTTGAAGCTCTTGATGTACCAACTGAATAAGTATGTTAAGAAGAAGATTATAAGCCTAGGAAAGCAAGCTTTCAAACCGGAATTGAAGAGAAACAAGATATAAGTGCTTAAAGCACATTTTTGTACCTTAAGAACAAGATTAGATTTCTCCACCTCCTTCCCCTGTTACAGCCGAGATTTGCCCTCCTTTTAACCTCCAAAACAAGCTAGAACCATGGATGGAAATGGTTGATGCTTAGCTCCATGGAAAGAGGAAAGAAATGTGAAGAGAATGAACATAAAATAGCTTAATAATCTTACCTAGGTAGCAAAGTGTTCTTCTCTGAATATTGTAATACCCTGAATTTTTGTAACCCTAATGGAAACCATAGTTCCATAGGAATTATTAGATAACACCAGGAAACCCTAGTGGTCGGGAATCAACCAAGAAACCCTACGGATACCCTAATTAAGGAAGTCCCATAAAACAATGAAATTTCAGGAAGTTATTTAGAGGTCATAAAGCCCCGGTCAACTGTGGTCAAACCTTGGTCAACCTTGGTCTAACCTCGGTCAAACATTGGACAATGGCCAAACCTTGGTCAATGGTCAACATTGACCATGACGATGTAGTGATGATGCAGTGGTGATGCAGTGATGATGCAATGATGAGGCAGTGATGATGTAGTGATGATGTTGGCATGACATAATGATGATGTAAGCATCGAGGTGTCAAGAGATGATTAGTTACACATGGTCCAATCAAGAGAAGCGTTGTGTCACCTTCATTAATGAGGGGAGGTCACACATGGATGGTGGAGATTAATCCAAGCAAAATATCTACGATCCGACGACTGTAAATGAAGACATCTTCCTTAACCTCCTTACTATGCACTAATTCGTCCTTTTGTAATCATTTTAGGGATAAGCCTTATCCATTCATTAATGAGGGAGAAGACACTCCAAGGGCTGGGATTAGTCTTAGCCAAGTGTCAATCATCCAAGGGGTTACAAAGGATAAGCCTTATCATTATAATCATTACCCTTAATTAATGAAAGAAATTAATCTCATTTAAGAGATCACTCACGCCATCTATAAGAGGGAGCTGGGTTTTGATTTCCTTGCCTTCTTCACACACACTCACGCCATTATAATACCATAGAAGCTCATAGAAGGCAACACCCACCATTAGAAAAGAGAATTCAAGCTAGAAATCAAGGAAAAACAAGATTTCAAGGAGGGAGAAGAAGCTGGTGACCTTGGGCGAATTGGTTGGTGGAAGAAATTGATTCAATTATCTAAGGAACTTGTAAGGTCGTGGCTAGAATGGAAAGGAGAGTCCAGGTAACACTTATGCTCACCATTTCTTTCTTTAAACCCTGATTTTGAGCTTTAACTCTTGTTGATGGTAACTTCCGAACCCTAGCTTCTCTTGAGGTTAAATTTTGAAAGTGTTCTTAGATTGTTATTACTAGACTAATATCAAAATTTCAGGCGAAAATAATTTTGGGAAGTATGATAATTTCCAGGAATCTTTTAGGAAGGAAAAATGTGTTTTAAGACTCCATGAGTGATTTCGATGGGATTTAATTGAGTTTGATGTGTTATTATACCTATATGAACTCATAATAATTGATTATAGGTGGTGGGAACTCGTGGTTAGACATAAAAATGCTAGGTTAAGGTGGGAGGGCTTAAATGGTGCTTTAAGCCTTGAGACTTAGTTAAATAGGTTTCCGAATTCATCTTTCCTTGCAATTTTGAGGGTATTCTTATATTTCGAATTTAGATCCATGGTCAAAATTTTAGGTCGAAACTCATTTGGGAAGTCATTCGAATTATTAGGAAGTGATTTGGGTTAAAGGTGTGCTTTAAGCTTGTATAAGTGTAATTGTGTGTTGGTTATTGGATTTAATGGTTTATCTGGTCTTTATAGTCCTAATATGACTTGTGGTTTAAGTTTTATGAGATTGTGAAGTGTAAAATATATAAGGAAGTCCTGTAAGGATATGTTTGTGTGTTAAAACTTGGAAAGAAGGAAAATTGTGTTTAAGTGTGGTTTTGGGTGTTTTGTTGCTTGGTTTAGCCTTGAAAGGGTTGGAATGATATTGGTTTGACTATTTATCAGAAAATATGATGTGGATATCTTAACCCCTTTTCTAAGGATGATTGTGTGTAATATTCTTCTGGATGGTTTTGGAAATGATTTTTGAGTTATCCTTGTGTTGAATGTTGATTTATGACTGATAAGAGATTGAGCTGGTTTCTGGTTGAGTGAATGGTATATTCATGGAAGGAGCTTATTATTACACGAATGGTGAAGAATCTATTCGAGAGTTTTACTACTTATTTGATCATGATTATGAATGTTGGATTGGAAATTGTATTGTGTGTGATACTATGTGATGTTGGACTTGTTGGTTGGTTGGATGGTGATATTGAGAAAGGCTATGGTTAGCCTCATTGAGAAAAGCTATTTGAGCAACTGAATATTAAGTCATTTTATGGTTTGCCGTATTGGCGACTGATTATTAGACTCCTACCAATGAATTGGGGTCGTCCTATGATCTACTCTTTGAGCTATGGTTAGCCTTAGGGGGTGTGCACACTTAAGGACATAGGGCAAGAGAATTGAGATTTGTGGATTTCACTTTGTGATTCCAGTGGGGTGTGGGGATTTAACCGATTGACGAGGTACGAATGTGATGGTATTCCAAGGGCAGGTAAACTCTTCTGTGTGATATACTCTTATTGCATTCCTATGCTTATGTGATGATGTTGGATGCTTATTTGTTATGCAAAGAGTTTTAAAGAGAAAATGAATTTTACAGGGTGAGGTAATTGTTACTCAGTTTCGCTGATTTTGTGCAACCCCTTCGTGTGTTTGTTTGGATTTATGGTTGCAGGTGAAGTTAAATCTTTGTGTGATATTGCTCTTGAGCTTGGGACAAGGGAACACGCCGACATAGCTAGGAATTTCATTTATTTGTAAGTGGCAAACTCCTTGGAGCATGTTCCGGGAGTTAGGTTGTAGGTGGATTAGCCTTAGCATCCACACTAGTTGGTGTGGGTGTGGCGGTAGCACTCCGGTTTGGCTTAGGTGTTATTTAGTCTTCCGCTGTAAAATATTGTAGAAAGTTGTACAAGTAAAAATAAATAAATTAGGGTGTATATAAATATAACCTATGGTTATATAATATTATAATTTTCGAACAGACCCATATGCTGTTCTAAATTATTTTCTAACCCACCAAGTTTCTATAATTGCCATTTGGCCCAATTTATAACATATAGTTTTATAATAACATTAAAACTATATATTATACTTATATCCTATTAAATACTCTTATATCATTCCAAAAATCACCAAATTTTACCCAAGGGTTATAATTATCATTACTAACTTATATACTCTCGGTATTTACATTTCCAACCCACCTATTTATCCAAAGTGAAACAATGACATAATAACTATATATTATACATATATAGTTTATTTTAATTCCAAAATCAACCCAATAAATTCCTAATAGCCCATGGGTGTTTATAATACCATTTTACACCCTTAACTTTCGGTAATAACATATATACCACATATGTTATAAAATTGTTACAATTAAATACTTATCTTATTATAAAACCTTAAATAAGTTATTTAACTTATCTAATTTGGTCAAAACCTACCATATGGTCAAGGTTGACCTCCTTAATAATTCCTTGACCATCAATTTCCATAAATTACGGTTTTGTACCCATACTTTCCAGAAATTACCATTTAACCCCAAAACTTTATAAAATCTTATAATCTTTATTTTAAATCCTTTTAACCTCAAACTTTCGGCTTTATTTTTATATAGCCCCCAAATTTAATTTAATTATAATTTAACCCCTTATACTATGTAGTAATTCATATATATCACCTATACTTAATTAAAACCTTATAAATACATAAATAAAATGGCCTAAAGTACATGGCCATATTACAAACATTAGCTTATAAAATAAATTATACATAAATGCCCAAAAATGCATTAAACTCTCGGCCTTACCACCATCTTTTCCATATTTACCAATTTTCCACATAATGTCTTAAATTTGACAATTATGTTAATTAATTACTTATATAAATTTACTAAACCATTCCTTAATCACCTAAGGTTAAATTAAGACCATAATAAACTCATTCACTCACGGCATATATATATATACATATGTATAAACACATATTAATATACCAAGTGTAGGTTTAAGTGATTTATACCTTGTTTTGCCTAGTTTAGGCCTTGTTTGGCCACGGCTGTTTGGAGATAAAATTTCCACAACTTAGTTTACATGTTTTCAAACAGCAATTAAGGCATGATTAGTCTCCAAGCATGATCTAACCATAAGAAGTGTTTTAATGTATATTTCAAGGTAAAATTTACCTTAGAATACCAAGGTAACCAAAGGTGTCTTTGCCCTGTTTTTACAGTAGAACAAGAGCATCAAAAGAGCTACTGAACCAAGCTTTAAAACTGGTATAACTCAGATTAGAAGATGGCTAATTTTTACCTTGATTAAAATGCCTAAAATGGTGTTTTTGGCTTGGATTTGGCTATACCTTGAAGCTCTTGATGTACCAACTGAATAAGTATGTTAAGAAGAAGATTATAAGCCTAGGAAAGCAAGCTTTCAAACCGGAATTGAAGAGAAACAAGATATAAGCGCTTAAAGCACATTTTTATACCTTAAGAACAAGATTAGATTTCTCCACCTCCTTCCCCTGTTACAGCCGAGATTTGCCCTCCTTTTAACCTCCAAAACAAGCTAGAACCATGGATGGAAATGGCTGATGCTTAGCTCCATGGAAAGAGGAAAGAAATGTGAAGAGCATGAACATAAAATAGCTTAATAAGCTTTACCTAGTAGCAAATGTTTTTCTCTGAATATGGTATGCTCTCATGGTTTTGGAGAAGCAAATAGAGAGGATGGAGCTGCTTGGTGTCGGCTGGGATGGAGTAAATGAAGAAAAGTAGCTTAAATTGTCTTAAAACACATTTTTTTGTTTAATGTATTAGTGTTTGATGAGTCACCAAGGATGATTGGCATCGATTATTGGAGGGGCAGGAGTCTCTCACATGGAGACTTAATCAATCAAGGAACAAAAGTGTATTGTTTAGATTATTGTATAAGAAAGGTAAAAGTAGTTTCCTTAAATCATGGAATGGTGTTGGAAGCCTGTTCCTTGTGTTTGAAAATGATGAATCAGCATGGTAAAGGGCCCCATGTGGCCGCCCAACATAGTCAAGACCAAGGGAGATGTGTTGACTTGTAATTTGATTTAGTAGTTAAATGTTAATTTCGGGTACTATTGTAACACCCCATCCAAAGCCTATCGTGGTTATCGCAATCTGAACACTTAATCGAATACGTCGCAGCGGAAATAAACAACACCTGGACCTTGCCACGGTCTGATCGCTAGAATATACCGGCTTAAATACTTACAATACTTATCCAAAAATACTTATCCAGCTTAAACATCAACATTCATAATACCACAACCAACCGAGTACTAGTATCTCAAACATAATCCCAACTTACATTAGTTTAATATAAACAGTCGGTGCACAGGCGCAACCCGAACTCAAAATAAATGTCCCCACCTAAGTCTAACCGCTCCTACTCTCGTAGTGCGCCCTCATGGGCCTCTTACCTGCAAGTGTAAAAATAGCCCCCGAGGGGGTCAGCACGAATGCTGGTACACCCTCTCATAGCCCCCAAGCTAACGGGCACGACGACTAATTGTCGATAGCATGGAAATTGATTACATACACAAGCATAATATGAAGTGCAATAACAATAACCACAGATGAACATATATAGTTCACAAACAATGAACGACTCAAGCGTTCCCTTATCAAGTGGGTTAGCAACCCCCTCCTTAGTCCTCATTTCCTTAATCTTAGTTCCTTACCTTACCTCAATCTTAATCTCAATCTTAATCTTAATCTCAATATACAAACCTTTCCTGGAAGGGGTTGGTTGTAGCTTAATTCTAACCTGGGATTTAGGTGATCCCACCGCACCATCTTAATGCCACCTACCCTGGACGGGAGTCCAGCGTAGCTGAGCCGGCAACCGGTCCTAGGCAACAAGTCCGGAGACAAGTCCTTAAGCGGAGGGCGGATCTGATTCAGATACTGTCCCCCTTTTCCTTAGCATGCATGACCGGAGATCGGTCCCGGGTTTCCTCACTCAAGTTCCAGTTAGTAGACATCTTAAACACCATGTGCTAGCTAAGCCCTAACGGGCATTAACCAACGACCATCAAACTTAACTCTTATTCTTAACTCAGTAAGTACTAAACTTGGTTAGTAACAATCTCAAGTCTCGCGGGTTAGTGTAAATATAACACAATCACAACGAGAACAATATAACCGGTTGCATGCTTTATCTTGTTTTAGTCATAGTAAATAAACAGATAGCACACAAGCCGAGGGACACCTCGTTAGCAAGCAGGTCACAAGAAGGACTGTACCGTTCACCGTCGATCGTTGTTTGACTAATCTTCTTCGGGGTCCCAATTCACAAACCTAAAACATTCATTCATTTTTAGGTCATTAGTTATTGGCACTTACTTAACTCACTTAGTCTCTAAAGATTCCCATTTAATAACCTCTCAAGTCTTTATCACTTAGCTTACAATCTTAACTTTAAACATTAAAGCTTAAACTTAACCTTAACTTAATTCCTTAAGTTCCTAGGGTCTTAATCATTACTACCCTACTAATGGCATACCCTAATACCAATTAACACCCTCAGAAATTAAAATTTCTTTTTTTTTGTTTTTAGGCTCGACCGGACTTGCCAAGTCCGGTCCGTTCCAGCACCCTTTACCGTTTGAAAATTCTACCCCGACCGGACTTACAAGTCCGGTCCCCAAGGTCGGTCCATTCCCGAGAGTTCTCCCCGTGAAAATTTTAAGCCCGACCGGACTTGACAAGTCCGGTCCCATGTCCGGTCTATTCCAGAAACTAATTCCCTCACAAAACACAAGCCCGACCGGACTCGATTCCAGAAACATTTTCCGGTAGTGTAACAGAGCCCGACCGACCTTGCAAGTCCGGTCCTAAGGTCGGTCGGCTCCAGAAACTTGTTTCTAAATTCTCTTTCAACTCCAAACTTCTCCTCATCTATTCTAATATGTTATAACCTCATTTGGGCACCTCAAACCTTAAGCCCTCCTTTAAATACCTTAAATCATCCACCAAGATCCACCTTAGTCATTATGCATTTTCCTTGTAATAATGCTAACATTTGTAATGCTTTCCTCTAGGTTAGGTGGTGGTTCATACCCTAATGTAACCACTATGCCAAATATTTTTCTTCACCACTATAACATCATCTCCAAGCATCTCTTCACTATCTAAAACTCTTTTAAGCATTTACGTTAAGTTCCTTAACAAGTTTAAACTTCCATCATCATCACTTATTTCCTTCCTAGTTGTGCATCAACATTTGCCTAAGTCCTAAACACTCGAATACATTCTCTTGATTCCTAAATCTTCCATGGTGATACCTAAGTCATCATAAGTCATTAAAACACCTTAACTTCACACCCTTTTTCATCAAGACAACCCATAGAACTTCCTAGTACTTCCTTAGTCATTAAATCCCTTAGATATCTTAAACACTTAACCTCCCTTTAAATTTTGCCATGGGTTCTAGTATATAGTAACCTCCTAACACATGGTTTTTCTCCCATCAAACACCAATACCACACAATTCTCATCACAACAGCTTAACACCCAATTTACACCAAAACCACACCACACATCATATAGTGCTTAAACTTAAGTGCTTGGCACTTAGGCCCTTAAATAACAATAATCTTAACCCTGAATTTCCACATATATGCCTTCACAACCTGCGAATACACTCAACAAGGCTCCCATTGAAATAAAATGCTTTTGTACTTCACCTTTATATTCTTAAACTATCTATTTTCTCATTTGCCTCCTTAGTCACAAGTTCACAAGAATAGTCATTGTTTCTCTCCTAGGTTTTATAGCACCTTCCCAATATAAACTCTACACTAAACTCATCATATATCTAAATCCCATTCCCTTAAACAACAAAACACCTTAAGGTAGGAGTAATTTACCTTGTTTTCTCACAAGCTTAAAAGCTTTCTTCTTAGGTTTTCTTTGTTCAATCTCGGTCACCAATGTGATTCTCCTTGCCAATGTTTCTAACCAATATCCATGACTCCAATGAGTACTAGATAACACATTAACCCAAGGAACAAACCCTAGGTTTAAATATGTTTTAAGGTATTAATGTGATTGTTTATACCTTGGTTTTCTCAGACAAACTTGGCTGTGAAGCAAGAAGGACCTCCTCTCTCCTTGAAGAGTAGAAACAAGCTAGAACAAGGCATAAACATGGAGTCCCATGAGTATATATTTTCGGACATGTGAAGAAAATGGTGGAAAACCACCCAAAAAAACCTAGATTTTCTTACACTTTCTTTACCTTAAGAGAATGGAGATGCCAATGGAGTCTCCAAACTTGAATTTCCTCCTCTAATGGTGGTTTGACTTGGCACCAAAATGAAGCTCTTGAAGTTTTGAAAAGATAGAAAGGAGGAGCTTGAGCTAACTAAGAGGAATATGTATTTTGTTTTGGATTTGGAGCTTAAATGAGCAAGTAGTGTGCAAGAGAAGATGGAGCTTTCATGGAGTTGAGCTCTACGTGAATGGAGAAGAGAAAGAGAGCAAGAAATCGTGGGAAACAAGGGAGAATGAAGAAGTGAGGAGAGAGGTAAGTAAAATGTGATATTTATCTTAAAAGGTGAATAGTGTTTTTACTTTATAACTTACTTATTTTTGCTTTCTCTTTACTTAGCTAGATAAGTGTGGTGAGTCACACTTAAAAAAACCGGCCCCCTTTAATGAATGAGGGTAATTAAGTCTTTGTTGACCAATGTCTCACTTATATAGACTTATGTTATAAACTAGCTTAATTAATTCACTATTCATAAAAAACAAGGCACATTGTTGTGAAATTTTTGATTTCCCATTGATATAGACCTCCAAATGTGATACTATATAGTACACATATTAATTAAAGAGTAATTATGGACATTTAGCCATTCAAAACTCATTTACAAGACAATTTTTCAAAAACGTGCTTTAAGACTCCTTAAAGCACATTTTGTGTTTTAACTTGTTTTCAAGCTTGGTTTTCTTTGGTAATTGACTTGAAATGACCATTAGGATATTACTAAGGTCTTAGAACAATATTTGGGTACTCTCCCAAGTCTCTCCAAGCTTAGAGCATGTTTTTGTCAAAACTACTCTTTTGGTGTTTCCTTATATTTTCTTTGATTAGAAATGTTTCTAAGGCATTATTTAGCCTCCTTATATCTTAGTTTATCATTTGAACACCATATCTAAGTTTGGGGTATTTCAACTATTCATTATTAAATGCCTAATTATTATTATATTTTGAAAACTTTGAATTAGGCATGCTAATATGATATAATAGGATATATTATATTTTGAAAACTTTGAATTAGTTACATCAGATTATATCTTGCGAATATTCTTGTAGCTGTCTGAGCTATGTTGGCCAGGTTTGTAACCTTTTTGGCGTTGTGGTTTTGGAGTCAGTCACTCCCGACTATGTCCTTAGCCAGCTAGCTCACCGTTGGTGGTGTTGCTTGGCTATTACTGTTGTCCCGTAGACTTGTATCTCGGGTTTCATTACTGCTCCTGTTTCCATTTCGTTGCACGGTTAGTGCTTCGTTTCCTGTTGCGGGTTGTTTAGCTAGGTTCTGCGACTGCTAAGCATGTCGCCCCATGCTGTTGCAAGTTGTAGCCTCCTTGTGGTTGGAGTGTTTATACTACCGCTATTAAGTGCGGCTATTGTTGTTCAACCGGGATCCACCTCCGGGTCTTCCATTTCTTGGAATCTACCACACGTCGGTTCTTGTTTACTGTGTGATTGCTTCACAATTGCCAGACCGGGTTTTCCCCGAGTATGAGAAGGCTTTTCTTCTCTCTGGCGTCCTTTCCCAAGTTACACAATGGGGTTTGCGGTGGGCGGGAATGGTATTGTAGGTATCCGGTACTCCCCGGTAGTTCCTAACTAGCATGTCTAATGCTAACACTCAGCCCTTAGCCCTAAGCTTCTAATTCCTAACTCGGTATTCCTAAACTCGGTATTTCCAGTCATCAGAGCGATACTTCGCTCTGATACCACTTTTTGTAACACCCCTACTATTAATTCAATCATTACCGTCCAATCTCCTCGTGCTTCCCGAGTCATGCAGCGGATACCTACTTACATACATCGGGTGATACAATGCCGTTAGTCACCCACGTGACTAACAAGGCTACTACTGCTACATACAGCATCGGTGTGATGGACCGGAATATCCGAGTACTACTCCATACAATACATACTCTCATTACATACTGGATACTACAATACTCCATTCGATACACTGCTCGATTCAATACAATACTCCACAATTCAGTACAAGATAATACGCTATACGTACCGAGTTCGCTAGGTTCCAAAATCAATACAGTACTTCTCCCAAATTCATACACACTTACTAGGAGTCAATCTGCTACCCATTCCTCACAAACTAGATACTTCCAATTACAAGGCGCGCCACCGGTCTCTTACCTTGACCGTATTCGCTCCGGGTACCTGCACACTAAAAATGTTCCCCCGAGGGGGTCAGCTTTCGTGAATATGATAACTGCATACCCCGCGTACTAGCGAGGGTACGCCGACCATTTGGTCGAATGCATGCAATTCATTTTGCAATTCATACATTCATACATACATGCATACATGTTTTCATTCACGATACTACAATACTACACAAGTATACATACATACGCACAGTACATTACATGCTTGGAAGACAATACAAGTCAACCAGTACTTACCTACCATTTTTCGGGTTACACATACGCATTACATACCCATTACATACCCAATACGCGATACGGAGATACAATTCTCCAATACATACAAGGTCCAGTTAGCTTCTTTACACACCCGGGTTAATCGGGTGTTCGGTACTCTTTTACTTCCGGTCATTGACTTACAATAGTCAAGACCAATACACATACAATGCTTACTTCTTACATACTTTACTTCCAGTTAAGTCGGTATGACCTCTGGGCAGGGATTACTACATCCCACCACCGGGCTTTAGGGTGGCCCACTAATCTAGGATGCTACCCATTCAAGGGAATTGGTCCATGGAAAAGATTACAGCCAGGATTCGGATCCAACCTCTTGTGTTTCCTTATCCTCACGCGTGGCCGAAACTATATCGGACTTCTACTCATTCCATTTACTCATTACTCAAGTTAGGAGTTAGAATGTTAGGAATTAGTAGAAGTCAATACTTCATTTCCATACATACATACAATACACAAGTACACAATACTTACACATACTTCTCATTTCCATTCATTCATTTCATGAATTATACAAACTAATTGTTCAAGGAGATACAGCAAGAACAAGTAGTTCAAACACAATTAAGTGCAATATAAATCCGATTCGTGCATTTATCTTATTGGTGATCACATAAACACACAAATCGGGGTAACCAGGTTAGGATACAGAGCATGAAGAAATCATACCGTACACCGTTGTATTCGCACTACCGGTTCCTTGGAGATCAACTATTCGATTCCTATACATACATGGAGTAGCATGATCAATGATCTATTATTGATCTAACTTACTCCTTCATTGATACTTTCAATATTTACTTACCACTTCATTACTTCCTTTCTTGATTATAAAACCTTCCTTTACTTTACTACTTCTTAAACTTGTTTTCTTACTCCTTTACTTACTTTCTTACCATTACTACTTCATTAATGGTGTATTACTACATATATATGCATATGTGTATATAGGCATATATACATGTACATATGATTACTATAATCATATAATTAAAACATTTTTTTTTTACTCGACCGGACTTGCGACCGACCTTGCAAGTCCGGTCCATTCTAGTAGCTATTAGTACGGGAAATTTCTGGCTCGACCGAACTTGCAAGTCCGGTCGCAAGTTCGGTCCATTCCAGTAGCCTGTGTTATGGGAATTTTTTCTGGCCGACCGAACTTGCAAGTCCAGTCGCAAGTTCGGTCCATTCCAGAAGGTTTCAGACGGGAGAATTTTCTGGTCCGACCGAACTTGCAAGTCCGGTCGCAAGTCCGGTCGATTCCAGAAGCTTTCCCGTCTTTGTAAATCTGGGCTCGACCGAACTTGCAAGTCCGGTCGTAAGTCCGGTCCGGCCCAGTACTTCAGTTTTGAAATCTATTTTTGGGTGTTTTCTTTACCCATTGTTTCCCCAATCTTTACCAATAACTTCCCACATGATTTGGCACTAATTAAGCCCTCTAAATCACCTTGGTTCATCCACCAAACTTACTACTCAATTCCTACATTCACTTACACATTCTTCCTCATTTCAATCCAACACTTGTAACAGTTTTCGTTACACTTATGCTACAGATTTTAAAACTCAATTCTCACATCCAATACTTCTACTACCAATACCACTTCTAGCATCCCAAATACAATTCCAAGCAATCTACAACATCTATACCCAAATCCAACTCTCCTCTTACCAAATCTTGCACACTAATTCTTTCTAGTTCCACAATGCAATTTAATACATCTTTGCTACAGATTTTGGTTCATACTTCCCCCATACATAGTTTCCTCTCCTAATGCCATTCCCAAGGCCTACAATGCATTGCCTCACCTCTTCAAGTCCAACACTCATTCCCTAGGTCATGTACGTAAGTCTTCCTAGTTTCTCCAATGCGATTCAACAATTCTTGCAACAGATTTTACATTCTTTCATTCTCATACTATAGCCACTACTTCATGGCCATTAAACATCTCTACAATCCCTAATACGCACCTTGGTTCTCCCATTCACCAAGTCACTCATACATGTATATATTCCTACCAAAATTTTGCCATAATTCATCTACTTTTCTTACCTAGCCACACATACACATTCTCACCAAAATCCTTCCTATTCTAGCCACACCCATACAAGGGTTCTACCAGCAATACAAAGCAAACATAGTTTCGCCAATACTTCCTCAACCCACAATTTTAATACACATACACATTACATTTGGCTCCAACGCCTACAATTCAAATACTTGCTCTTAAATACTTGAACTTCACAATCCTCAATACTAATACAAGGTTTTGGGGTTCTTTAAATACTTTACCCATTCCCATTACTCTAATGCAATAGAATTTAACATTAGGAAAGAGCTCTTCCTCTGAGCTTATACTTCCTTCTTTCTTTCACATTTTTCCTCTTTCTTCCTTTCTTGCCTCAAATCGGCTACATGGGGAATGGAGTTGCCAAACTCCATCCCCATCACCCAATGTACACAAAATAAGTGCAATTAAAATGCTAACCCTTAAATTAACACTAATTCATTGGAGTGTTTAGAATACAAATTCTAGGGTTTACCTTTGGAGTGTTTTAGGAGGGGCTTTAGCCCTTGGTTCAAGAAGGAGAATCCACCACCATTGCAAGGTGAAATTTATGCTCAAAAGAGAGAGAGAAAATGGAGTATTACAAGGAGGTAAAAATCGGTTATGAAACAAAATGGAGAAAACATGAGTTTTTCATGTAGATTTTTACCGTGATGGAGAGAGGGAACCCCAAGCTACACATTGATGCTATTTTCTTCACCAATGGGGTATACCCACGAAAATGAACTTCATCATTTTGGAATTTTTAAAAGAGGGAAGTGTAGAGGATGATGAGGGGAGCAAGAATATGTATTTATTTTTGCATTTGGGGCTCACATTGAGATGGAGCATGGAGTCAAAGTGGAGAAGCCATTGGAGCTTCTTGGAGCTTCAAAAATTGCCCTGCATAGGAGGGAGAAGAGAGAGAAATCGATGGGGATAAGGAAGAAGAGAGAGATGAGGGAAATGAGAGAGTGAGGTGAGAGAGTGTTTTATTTGCTTTTACTTTATTGTTGTCCTTTAGCATATTAGAGAAGTAAAGAGAGTGTGAGGGAAAGGGGGCTACCGATCACACACACACACTCACTCAAATTTTTGCTTTTTATTTACAAAAGTGGACACACAAGTTTTCTTTTATTACAATGTCACCCTACTACTTCCCGGTTGTTACAGTTTTTACTAACCGGAACCCGTTTTCCGGAATTCTCTCGCCTAATTATTTTTATTGGTTATTAAGCTTTCATACATGCTTAATAATTATTATTTAATGATTCATAATTTTTACGGGTCTGTTTGACCACTCAAAGTCACGTTTTCGGGTTTCCTCGAAAAACGTGCGCTAAAGCTCCTTTAGCGATTTAATACATTTCTTGGATCCGTTTTCTTCGGGAATCGTTACCATATATTATTTAGGTCTTATTAAACCTTTAGGATCCATGTCATACGCTAACCGAGGTCTCATACCTCCTATGGTTATTTAACGCTTATTTAGCGTTTTCCGCTTTTTAAGCGTTTATTTATTTCTTTTGGATTTATTTTTCCTTACCGATATTGCTCTAGCATTATTAGGCTCTTAAATACGGATTAGAATTATCTTAATCACTATACTTAAGTTTGGGGTATTTCATACTTGGCTCTCATAGAGTTCTCCAACTCGTGGATTATCCTCATATCAGAGAGACGGGTATGACTCTAGACCTTCTGGGCTCCACAATATATAAAGGGTGAGGCACTGAACTATTTGTTCTCTCTCCCGAATTCATTCTCATGGGCCCACTCACTCCGTATGAGGTGCAGACCCATGAACATAGGCTTAGTTTGCCTCTTTTCATTGCTGTGTATCCCCGCATTTGGATCACTAGCGTACATGCGTGTGTCTTCTCTCACTGATATTCAGCTTGAGGTGTAGTATGACATTGGCCATTGTTAGTACTTAGTGCTCTTTGCACTTGTCCTTGTAATACTAAGACGTACCAGCCCACATGTCCATGGAGATGATAATTGTCATCCGTGTATCCTGGTGGTTTTGTTCCGGAGTAACACACGGTTGTAGTTCTTTGATACACACTCGTGTTGATATCCATTGCATCTTTCTGTATTCCCACTAGATTAATAACTTCCCAAGTGCAATACCAAAACACTCAATCCTACAGAGTGCAGAGGCGTAAACTCTCAGCAGCTAATATCTACTGATTCAACAGATAAGATGAGCGAATTATCAACTGAGTGGTACATTCCAAGTCCATTGTTGCTTGCTTAAGGTATCTGCTAGTATATTAGCTTTGTCTCTCATCATTGCGTAGTCACGCGTTTATGTCTACATCATCTGGTAGATTTCCTCTGGATTTCAAAAATTTGCTCGATCCTTATGAGGGTTCTACATAATATTAGTCCATAATGGGTTTTCATGTTTCTTTCCTTCGGTTTCACATCCTTGAAAGCTTTCCTTGTCTTCACTGTATACTGTCTACTGCTCTCTGTGTTGAAAGTTCTTGATTCCTCTAGCCCGTTGGTTTAACTGCGGCTCTTCTCGTCCATCTTCGAGGTAATCTGCATCACTGTCCTTAGTATGGAGTTGACTACTTCCCGTGTTCCTAACACTACTTGTCTACATGCATGGGGTACCGTACTGATACATTACTACTTACCCGACTAACTCATAAATAAGTCTGTCAGGCCCACATGCTCCTATCGGAGTGCGGTCGTTCCATGTCTCATTTAGTAAACTGGTAATGTCTGTCACACGGGTATTGTGAAGTATTCTATTGTCAATCTCCCTTTTGATGGATGTACTTTAATTGTTTATTAGTTCTTGTTATCGGTTATCTTGTAATAAGTGTTATTGCCCTAGTGGCATCGGTGGTAATTTGTGCCATAAGCCGGCGTTATTCAGCTCGGTATAAGTAAAATTCGTGCTATATTTAGCAAATTTGGTCCTCCTAATTTGGTCTCATTGAGTACGACACATATTCCTTTTTTCCCTGTTTATCATGATCATATCTCATCCATAGTTCACATTTGTTCCCTCATCCGTTTAATTGGATGTATTGCAGATTGCATATTTGCTTGAGCAACTTTGCTCTCCTCTTCCCAACCATCCTCACTGACGGTGGTGCATCTACAAAGGGTATGTTTGTCCATAAGGACTAAACATTCATCACTGGTAGTGATTAGCATTAAATGCGGGTATACACCGATGGTATTTGGCTAATAAGCCATGTCTGAAAATTCTTGAACAATTTAAACTGGTGTGGTTTACAATCACAGTGGCTGTATAATTTCCTCAGTTGCATAGGTTTCTAATCTTAAGGTTGTATGAAAAAGTATGAAAATTTTTGGTATAAAATAATAGATTAAAAATTAGTAGTCGTTATAGTACCAGCTGCAGCACTTGCTCTGTCAAGTGCGCAAGGTAGATGGAAATTTCAGTGGTTTAATTGTCATAGCGCTTGCAATAGCAAGTGCGCCATGTAGGTGGAAATTCTGCTCAGTAATCACTGGTCTCATTGACTCTGCGTCGTTGAGTATGGGCTACATGATAATATAAGCATTAACATTCTGTTCATATATATAATCTGTCAAAGTTCCAAGGTTACTCGTATCGAGTCCACAAAACTAGTCTCAAAAGTCATACTCAAAAAGCGAGCGGTCACTGACGCACTCCCTCATATTTATAACATATCTCCGTCTAACATCCAAGGTAAGTACATAACACAGTAAGCAAAAGTCTTCCACTAGCGGTCTCACGGAGTTCAGGGTACTCATGCCCTATCTACTCCCTTGCCTCTCTGGGCTCCAGTATCAGTAGATGTCTGGCCATCCTAACCGCCTCGTGGTACTCCAGATCCTCCAACTGAGGTCTTCTGAGTATTCCTTGGTAGCCTGTAGTTACGGCTCTCAGGGTTCATCCAGCACTCGAACTCCTGGTGGCCCTTTTTCTTGCAGCACCGACACTCAACTTTGCGGCCATTGCAGTCGACCCCAGGATGGTCCTTTCCCACAACGCTTGCAATAGAAATGGCGTTGGGGCTATCCGGTGCCTAATGGTAGTATTTAGTTTAAGTTAATATCTGATGATATAAAGGTTAAGGTTAGAATTGAATTTAAGAGGTAGGCGTTCTCACCCTTAGGAGGCGCATATCTCAGAGGCTGAGCATCTATAGCTGGGCCGGTCAACCGAAGGACGGGCTCTTTCCCCTTCGCTCCCTGGTGACCCTGCTGCCCTTTCTTTTGAAAGAATTTCCTGCTTAAGGTTTCAGGTCAGCATTCATAAGGTATTTAATATGACAAGTAGTTTAGAATGGGATAAGTCCTTACTTTCCCTTCTTCTGGCTAACGCCTGGAGATGCTCCTCCGCCCTCATACTCTCCCTCAGGGTTCTTTCTTTTCTTGGCCCCGAGAGTCTCTTCCCGAGCCTGGAGCATTAGCTCCGTCCTCGAGGCAGCGTCATAACACTCCTGGAATCTCATTGGTAAGTTCTCACAAGGTTAATCGGTAATGTAGTAAGTAAAGAATTTATGACTTTCATGTTAATACCTGGATGGTAGTGCAGAGGGTAGCACCCATCGCCATCTGAATGCGAAACAACAATCCCCCCCGGAACTTATCGACCTTCACGGTCTCTGAGTAATCAACACCGGGAATAAAGTCCAGCAGACCACTGAATCGAGCGTAGTGCTCATCCACGGTCAGACCTCCCTGGGATAATGTCTTGAACTCATGGCGCTTCTTCTGCTTGAGGTGTGCTGGGTAGTACTTCCCCCTCAGTAACTCTACAAAGGTAGCCCACGAAAAGTCGGGTATAGCCAGGTGATGGTCCTTGACCAACCTCCACCAAGTGCTGGCTGCATCCTTCAGATGGAAAGCAGAAATGATGACCTTCTGGTCGGCAGGTACTTGCAAAGCGTTGTAGGCCTTCTCATGTTCAACAATCAGACACTCCAAGGCTACGGGGTCTGGCTCCCCTGAATAAGTTGGTGGTCGGGTCTCGGTAACTGACTTCAGCCAGTTCGTCTCCTGGGGCTGTGGCGGGTGGGCTGGTGCTCCTCCAATCTGAGTACCAAGCTGTGCGAGAATGGTAGCAATCGTCTCTGCAACTCCTGGAATCACGGGGTCACCGCCTCCACCTCTACTAGTACCACGCCCTCTAGTTCCCCCAGACATCTATAGTACAGTATTTCACATAAATAATCGGTAATTTACCGTACACAACCAGTAGATATTGAATTGCCTTTAAGGCTAATATGTCACGCAATTTGCGTTACTAAACACAATATCTTTTAAGACGAGTCGTCTCGTACCTCACAAACATTTCCCGTAATTTCCCATGTCCTAAGCTCACTGTCTTTACCTATTTTCTCGTCATCAGAGCGGTACTCCGCTCTGATACCACTTTTGTTACACCCCTCTCCATAATCACGTAATAATCTCTCTCGTAGCAATAAATAAAACATCTTACAGCGGAAGAAATAATAACAACAACAATACTCACTCGGGTGTCACCGGCCATTACTCGCCCATGCGAGTAACGAAGCCAAACTATATCCAACAACCAACATAAACTAACTGCTAACCGCTGTGATAACGAGATAACTTCCTATACATCATACTAAGTCCAAAAACCATAAATGTCGACAAGTGTGCGTCTACCCAATCCCGAATATACATAACCGTACCATAATACAATTCATTATCTTCATTGTTATCCAAACAAACTCCCTGTGCGGTATTCAAAATAAACTCTAATTACCCTGTTCCCGCACTTCGGCTTCGACAATAATCAACAACCTGCATAATGGTGTAGTATCAGCGATAAACGCTGAGTATGTCGGGACTGGACCCTAATGGTCACTTAGTCATCTTAACCATCTTATTATTAGATTGGTTTCATGCTTTTTCATTTACAGTTATAATCAATACTGTAATATACATGCATAATATACTTAATCATCCATCCAAACATTCATAAACACTTAACCATCCATCCAATTCAAACAATCATAAAACATTCTAAACAACAATTGTATATCGAACGTATCGAATAATAACAGTATAATGTACAATGTACAATCGCCGTGGCAAACAGTTTCCATAGTTAATTTACCTTGGCATTTAAGGCCCCATCCAAACCATGTTTAATTAATACCAGTTGGGCGTCATGTTGAGACAACCCGATAATCTCACCATGGACAGTAGTCCTCCCGTACACACAAAGGTGCTCATTTCGCCAGAGGTCCGGAGGCCCCTGACTATTAACTTTACCTCGTAAGGCGTCCATATAAAAGGCCGTAGCCACCTAACCCACGACCTAAATAGGGCTCGTTGGGTATAAACCTGGAGCGGAACCCGATCGGGAACCCCTCAGTGATCACAAATGCGCAACCAAGTAGTTCGTAAACTACCGGGATTCCTCACCTCAACTCATACCATCTCTCTCTCTCATAATGTTTAAGATATGCTCTTAGCCTTATGGAGAATATAATTATTAATTAGCTGCCCTATGGGTCTCACGCATACCTAGAATTAATCTAGGTTATATTCATGTTCGAGATCCATGCTCTAGAGACCGACAATGTTGTGACTCGTCCCTAAGTATTTTACTTAGGTTACCATATACTTAATATTAATAGTAATGGTATTATATCAAGTAACTGTCATGTTATCACATTAACGTATATGTATGTTTATATAAGTCGATCTATAGTCGACGTAGTGTTAGCCCCGTAGGACGCTCGTGCATAAATAATTAATGTAGTGACACCCATAATCACATACATGTATCCAAAACACTTAACACACAAGTTATATCAACCAAATCCTAGCCCAAGGAATTCCTTAGGACAACCCGGATCAAACCCCTATACATACCGTTCACCAAGACCTAGGATGCGTAGTGTAGACCACTAGCTCGTCAAGCGCCTCCGTCTGAAGTATGATCTAAACGGTAATAAAACTATAAGTCAGTCTCCATGACTAACTACATCCGGAATTTCCGAATAACAAGTAACCCCGACAGTTCATCCCCAGATTTCTACAGTTATTTGTTACGGGTTTCTCTAAACCGGTCGGCTTGTTACTAAAACTCGCATGTCGAAATGTTTCGATTGTTAAGTTCAATTCATTATATTTCTTTATCTTATCCATCTCTTAATTTAGGTATATAACCTATAGTTGCATGTATGCATGCATTAATTATTATATTGTATTATTTTCCACCATCCATTATAATACATTGCATTATATAATCCATTATCTTTAGTAAACTATATTTGCGTTCAAAAACTTATAACTTATAGTTTGTAACTATTTTCCATGTAATAACTACCACCATTATATTATATAGTTTCCAACCATAATATATATCCATCCTTATATACATTTTTCTTGTATATCTATATATTTACCATATAGGTAAGTTTCATGAGTTATAAAACTCTTACATCATATGTTACATTTTATCATCTTATATTAGATTATTATTCCCATTAGTTGTATTATATTATACAACTTATATTAAGATTATTATCCTAATATTATGTAACATTTTATGTTGTATAATTACAACTCCTAAGGTTTATTCAATATATACCTTAGTTTATAAATCCTATTTATTTCTAGTTTGTCACATTATTAAATGTGAATATCCTTACCTATTTTAATTCCATCTAAACCATATAATTGTTATAACATTTATAACATAATAGACCATAGTCTAAAATTCATTTTCCAATTCTTAATAATTCGGTGCAGCCCTTTATTTCATTTTAATTTCATTTTGACCACATAACATTTTGTAATGTTATACCATATACTAATATCATGTAATATGATATTTTTATTTCCTTTAATTATAACCTATAGTTTTTATACAAACTATTTATATTGCCGCATAGGCAACATGTCAAAACCTTATTCTTTTTCATAATCCATAGTTTCCTTTATTTACAAAATCATCCCATAATTTATACCATGTTATATATAACATATAATATAACATTTTTTAACTTATAAAAGGGTATAACCTATGTTTTATTTTGTAAAATTTCCGAACAGACCTTGCCTGTTTCTAATTTAATTTCCAACCCTTTTAACTTTCCAAATTTATAATTTGATCACATATATAATGTTATGTAATATATATCATATATTATAACATTTTAAACCTCTATATAAATATAACCTATGGTTATATAATATTTTAATTTTCGAACAGACCCATATGCTGTTCTAAATTATTTTCTAACCCACCAAGTTTCTATAATTGCCATTTGGCCCAATTTATAACATATAGTTTTATAATAACATTAAAATTATACATTATACTTATATCTTATTAAATACTCTTATATCATTCCAAAAATCACCAAATTTTACCCAAGGGTTATAATTATCATTACTAACCCATATACTCTCGGTATTTACATTTCCAACCCACCTATTTATCCAAAGTGTAACAATGACATAATAACTATATATTATACATATATAGTTTATTTTAATTCCAAAATCAACCCAATAAATTCCGAAAAATACCTAATGGCCCATGGGTGTTTATAATACCATTTTACACCCTTAACTTTCGGTAATAACATATATACCGCATATGTTATAAAATTGTTACAATTAAATACTTATCTTATTATAAAACCTTAAATAAGTTATTTAACTTATCTAATTTGGTCAAAACCTACCATATGGTCAAGGTTGACCTCCTTAATAATTCCTTGACCATCAATTTCCATAAATTACGATTTGTACCCATACTTTCTAGAAATTACCATTTAACCCCAAAACTTTATAAAATCTTATAATCTTTATTTTAAATCCTTTTAACCTCAAACTTTCGGCTTTATTTTTATATAGCCCCCAAATTTAATTTAATTATACTTTAACCCCTTATACTATGCGGTAATACATATATATCACCTAAACTTAATTAAAACCTTATAAATACATTAATAAAATGGCCTAAAGTACATGGCCTTATTTCAAACATTAGCTTATAAAATAAATTACACTTAAATGCCCAAAATGCATTAAACTCTCGGCCTTACCACCATCTTTTCCATATTTACCAATTTTCCACATAATGTCTTAAATTTGACAATTATGTTAATTAATTACTTATATAAATTTACTAAACCATTCCTTAATCACCTAAGGTCAAAATAAGACCTTAATAAACTCATTCACTCACGGCATATATGTACATATGTATAAACACATATTAATATACCAAGTGTAGGTTTAAGTGATTTATACCTTGTTTTTGCCTAGTTTAGGCCTTGTTTGGCCACAACTGTTTGGAGATAAAATTTCCACAGCTTAGATTACATGTTTTCAAACAGCAATTAAGGCATGATTAGTCTCCAAGCAAGATCTAACCATAAGAAGTGTTTTAATGTATATTTCAAGGTAAAATTTACCTTAGAATACCAAGGTAACCAAAGGTGTCTTCGGCCTGTTTTTACAGTAGAACAAGAGCATCAAAAGAGCTACTAAACCAAGCTTTAAAACTGGTATAACTCAGATTAGAAGATGGCTAATTTTTACCTTGATTAAAATGCCTAAAATGGTGTTTTTGGCTTGGATTTGGCTATACCCTGAAGATCTTGATGTACCAACTAAATAAGTATGTTAAGAATAAGATTATAAGCCTAGGAAAGCAAGCTTTCAAATCGGAATTGAAGAGAAACAAGATATAAGTGCTTAAAGCACATTTTTATACCCTAAGAACAAGATTATATTTCTCCACCTCCTTCCCCTGTTACAGCCGAGATTTGCACTCCTTTTAACCTCCAAAACAAGCTATAACCATGGATGGAAATGGTTGATGCTTAGCTCAATGGAAAGAGGAAAGAAATGTGAGAGAAGAAATGAACATAAAATAGCTTAATAATCTTACCTAGGTAGCAAAGTGTTCTTCTCTGAATATGGTATGCTCTCACGGTTTTGGAGAAGCAAATAGAGAGGATGGAGCTGCTTGGTGTCAGCTGGGATGGAGTAAATGAAGAAAAGTAGCTTAAATTGTCTTAAAACACATTTTTGCTTTGTTTAATGTATTTAGTGTTTGATGAGTCACCAAGGATGATTGGCATCGATTATTGGAGGGGCAGGAGTCTCTCACATGGAGACTTAATCAATCAAGGAGCAGATTGTATTGTTGTAGATTATTGTTAAGAAGGTAAAAGTAGTTTCCTTAAATCCTGGAATGTGATTATGTGAAGCTTGTTCCTTGTGTTTGAAAATGACGAATCCAGCATGGGAAAGGCCCTCATGTGCCCGCCCACCAATAGTCAAGACCAGGGGACGTGTTGACTTGTAATTTGATTTAGTAGTTAAATGTTAATTTCAGTACTATTCATTATTTAAATGCCTAATTATTATTATTTTTTGAAACTTAAAGTGGGCATGCTAATATGATATATAGGTTATATTAACAATTTAAAGGTATTAATAACCTTTAAAAGCGCATTAAAAACCAATTTAGAAGGCAATTACACAAAACGTGCTTTAAAGCCTGTGTTTTTTGCACATTTTTGTGTCGCAAGGTGTTTATGAGCTTGGTTTTCTTTGGAGAACAGTTTATTGTGCTCCAATTCATTATTTGATCAGGAATCCCAATTTATATAAATAGAGGTCATAAACTTTAAGGTTTTCCTTAGAGCACATTTTTCTGCCCTACTGACCTTGAAGCAGTATATGCTTGTTCTTTGTGTTGGAGTGTTGTCCAACGATTGTAATATGTTTATATTATGTTAATAATGCTTAGGGACAAGTTTTAGGTCCTAAGAAGTTCATTTGGGTATGTATTTACCCTAAACAGTCAAGGGTGCAATATTTGGCTTGTGTTGACCATCGTTTTTCATTGACTTTGAGGCATGTTTAGCCCTTACTTAATGTGATTAGATTTTAAAATCCATGTTTTTATTAGTTTGGGGTATTTCACCTTAAGTCCTTATATCCTTGTCTTTCTAATCATTATTACCCTCTTAATGGCATACCCCTAATACCACTTAACATCCTTATATTTTTTTTAATAAGTATGGGCCGACCGACCCACCGACCGACCCAACCCCCTGGGTCGGTGCATTCCAGAAACTTTCGGTCTCTCTAATTTTTCCCCGACCGACCCAAGCTCAACCCAACCGACCCAAGACCCTCTGGGTAGTTGATTCCAGAAACATTCTAGCTGGTTTATCACAGTCCGACCGACCCAGACTAGGTCGGTCCCCTAGATCGGTCCACTACAGATTCTACCCAAAAATTGTCTAACTTGCTCCAAACTTCTCCCCAAGCTTCCTAATAGGTTCTAACCTCATTAGGCACTATAGTCCCACCTTAAACACATCCACCAAACCCTTAATTCACTCACCAACCAAACTCCTTAACCATTTACTCAAAACCTTACAAAATCCCTAACGCTTAGCACTTAACTCCTTATTCTTCCAACTTGTAATTTTGCCTAACACCTCAACTAACAAAAATGTCTCCTTTCAACCAATATAACTACTCCTCAAACATCATTATCCATCCATCTTTCCTTTGCTAAACTCCCCAAGTGTAACACCCCATCCAACAACATACACATAACAACATTCTACAGCGGAAAGTATACTACTTCACATAACTTAACTCGTTGGTGTTACACGCCGTCAACCACCCACGTGGCTAACAAGGCTATTACATTTACATTGTACCGGTCTGATGGACTAGATTCCCGAGCAACTAAACATTACTATACCTTTTCATTAACAACAACCAACATACATAAGCCTTCCAACTGTACCGAGTATTTACAAATTGATGCCGATAACAGTTTCGGTCTTACTACACCTACTGTATATATACAACTTAAATGATTTCCCATGTACAGCGACTACCCCGTCCTACTCTCGAACGGCCTCCAGCTCTTGTACCTGAAATAGGAAAAGAAGAGAAAGGGTGGCCCCCAAGGGGCTCAGCACCTTTGCTGGTATGGTAATCCCGCAGCCCACATGCTACCGGGCCACGCACAACTAATTGTCGTCTTAGCATGCGGTTGATTATATTTAAATCATGCATGCAACTGTAAACACACAACACATAACATTCCGCCTCAATGGGCTCAACAAACGGATAATACATCCTTACTTGATGAGTCACTCATGGTATTCATTATCCCCAGAGTGTTCCTCTTCTAATGGAGCTACTTCCTTAATAGACGACACTTACCCATAAATCGGGTTATCCTTATACGCCTCTTATCACAAACTGGGATTCATTTCCATGATCCACACACTCCATATCTTACAACATATAACATTCCTCACATAACAAAACATAACAACACTTTTCACGTTTCAACATGCACATGATAACATCGCAATAGAAATTGCATTACAATAACATCACATAACATAACGGGAACGGTCCTCTTAGGAACCGACCCAAACATTGTTAATTCACTGGTGAGCCTAGAGAATGGTGTCACCCTCATGGAAAGCTCGTTATACGACAACAACAACACTCATTACCGTCCTAATAGTCGGACGAGTAACTTAAGTTAAGATGGTTCGGGTTTGGAGGCCCGAACACACCACACAAAAACATGTTCCCCCTAAACCAATCATAAGTCAGAATAGCTAAGCTTTGGAATAAGCTAATGGGAGATCATAACCCGTGAGGGAAACAACCATAATAGAGAGAAGGGTTAGGCTAAGAAGGATACCCACTCCCAAACAACGTGCGACCGGCCAAAACCGGATTCCTCACCACTGTTAGTACATACTTACTTTAGATATTAGTTAGAACCCCACTATGGAGTCTATCACATCTACACACCATACAATATTACAACTGGGTTAAACACACAAGGGAGATCCCTACATTCACATACTCATATCACACAATTAACACACGCATAGCCGTGGTACACTTATATCCTCATACAACATCCATGAAACTCATTATCTATCACCTTAAACACTTACTCATTTCATACCGAAATTCCTAACACTTATGTTATTTCCTCCTTAGTTTCCCAAGTGGTGTTTACCTCATGATAACCACTATGCCAACAATGTTTCCTCACCACTACTACATCATCTCCCAAGCAACTTTTCTTTCCAAACAACTCCTTGAACATCTTTACAAGTTTATAGCTTCCCATGCAACAAATCACTTCATCCCCTTTTTTTGTTTTCACCAACAATGCACAAGTCTTAAATACAATCTCACCATGAATCTTGAAATGTCCCAAAGCATTCTTTTGCATTCTAAATCCTCCAGAACATTTCCTAAGCCCTTTTTACATCTTTAAACACCATAATACATGTTTCTTCCACTAGTTGAACACTTAACCATTTTAAACATTTCCTAACTTACCAAACTCATTTTAAACCCTTAGAACTTCTTGTTTATTACCTAAATTTTGACATGAACTCTCCAAGAACATTACTAAACCAAGACACATTGTCTTCACCATCAAACAACCAAGAACACTAAAATCCATCAAACACATTCTTATACACAAACTTCCCACATTTAGCACTACATCACAATATAGTGCATAATTTAAATTGCATGGCACTTAGGCCCTTAAATAACATGGCTCTTAGGCCCTTAAGATGCATAAATCATAAACACTGAATTTCCACATTGTATTTGCCTTTGACCTGCAAATACACTCAACAATACATATGCCTTTTACTAAGCCCTTGAGAGCATTCTTCTAAGTCATTTTCCTTTGGCTCTTTAAATCATTTTCATAAGCAATATAAGCTCATTTCTCCTAAGACTTTAAACCACATTAGGTTAGCACATTTACCTCTTTTCCTCACAAACTTTTTTCTTGTTTCCTTGACTAAATTGGCAAGGCTTTTAGTTGCTTGTCAACTTCTAAACATTATACAAATAATATAATGAGTATACAAGCTTTAAGCTTCATCTCATTGTAAACCCTAGTTACATATATTATCTTAAGGTATTAAAATGATTGTTTTACCTTGGAATGGAAAGAGAGCTTGGATATGTATCAAGAGAGGACTCCACCAAGCCCTTGGAAGATTCAAATGAGGCTAAAACAAGCAAGGTAAAGATACCATTGTGAGGTGAATTTTCAGACATCATATAAACATGGAGGAAACATTATTTTTCTTTGAGTTTCCTTACCTTGAAGCAAAGGAGAACAATAATATGTGAAAAGGTGAGCTCAAGCTCCATCAATGGTGAATCTCCTTGGCATCGAAATGAGGCTTTTGAAGATTTGAAAAGATAGAAGTGTAGAGCTTGCTCCAACAAGAAGAATGGTGGTCTTGAAATTGAATTTGGACCATGGAGCTAGGAGTTACAAGAGATCAAAGATGGAGTTTGGTGTGGTACTATTGCAAACCGTAGAAGAGAGCATGAAGGGAGGAAGAACCGTGTGAAATGAGAAGGAAGAAGAGAATGAGAAGGTAAGTTTGCTTTTGGAAGATATTTATGTTATAAAGTAACTTTCTTCCTTTACTTACTTTTCTTTCCTTTCCTTAATTGATTTCTTTTACATGTTGGTGACTCACCATAACAAAACCGGCCCCCATTAGTAGTCTAGGGGTATGATAGTCTTTGTTGACCAATTTAATTACTTATAACAACATATGTTACAAACTTGCTTATTAAAGTTACTATTCACTAAAACAAGGCACATAGATGTGAAATTTTTGATTTCCCATTGATATGGACTTCCAAATGTGATACTATATAGTACACATGTTTATTAAAGAGTAATGATGGACATTTAGCCACTCAAAACTCATTTGCAACACAATTTTTTCAAAAACGTGCTTTAAGACTCCTTAAAGCACTTTTTGTGTTTTAACTTGTTTTCAAGCTTGGTTTTCTTTGGTAATTGATTTAATATGTTCATTAACATATTTATAAGGTATAGGTATGACCATTAGGTCTTATACAAATTTATCCCAAGCTAAGAGCACATTTTTGCTCTTATTGACTTTAAGGTATTTTCTTATGTTTTGTTTGGTTTAACTATCTACCAAAGTTTCCTAAGGACTTAATTAGCCTTATTAAATCATAATTGAATATTATTAAGTCTTGGTAGGCTCTTTGGGTCCTAACCAAGTTCACTCAAAGTTTAAAGCATGTTTTTGCTCAAACTGTATCCTAGTGTTTTATTGCATTTACTATGGTTTAAATTGTTCACTGATGTCTCTAAGGCACTTTTTAGCCTTTACATACCATAGTTTAGTATTTAAACCATATATCAGGGTTTGGGGTATTTCAATCTACCCCCCTTAAAGAATTTCGTCCTCGAAGTTCACACTTCCACACATCATTAGATTAGAACGCAGGAATCACTTGGAATAAACCTTCATAATCAAACATACTTTACATCACACCCTCGGACTTAACGGTCCGGGTACATATACACGTCCATACACAACATAACATAACATTACATAACATACTTACATGATAACCTCGGACTCAATGGTCCGGGTATCTTAACAACATTTGTACATATATAACAACCCTTAGACTCTCTGGCCTTGGGTAACATAACAACATTTAGACACATAGGTCTTGATAACATAACAGTCTTTAGAAACATAGGTCTATGTAACACAACAACATTTAGACTCATGGGTCTTGATAACATACACTTTTGGGACTCAAGGTCAAAGTAATATTTATTACACATACCACACAACATGTCATAGCATGTATAGCAATCAAAAATATCTTTGATATACACTGTGATCCCGCAGAACCCAGTCGCGATGGACACCTTCCGTCCTCGTGTCTTTGGGAGATCAAAACAATCACTTAAATTTGAAATTTTTTTCCTTGTGAGGTTAAGTAAGAAAACTTTAATTATGTAAAGTATCTATCGACGTTTTATAAGTACCAATTGAAAATCCTTTTGAAAACACATACAACTCCAAGTCCAACTTATGCTCTTTGCTTCTTTTCTTAGCGTGGTCATTTGTGACCACTTATAGGGAGCTTCAAGAATCCTCCAACCCTGATGTGATCAGCATCAGTGTTGAACTATCCTTCCACTCCAATTTGTGTTCGGCTTCCCTTGATCGCATGCAAATCAAGTTCCACTTCCCACTTCATTTTCAAGCATCAAATAAATCACTCATTTCCAATTTTCTATCTTTTAATCATTCTAATCATGATCATACATCTCCAAGGGATAGAACTACATCTATCAGTTATTTCCATTAACTTTAATGTTGTTACCTAGGGAATCTTATTCTCACTAGGTTCTATGTCGGTATCATGCCCTATCATGAATCACTATATAATATATATATACATATATTTTATCAAAATACAACACACAGTTTCACATTTATACACTGTCGGCGTTTTGTTCCCCGGGAGTTTCTCTACTCCCCACACTTGTACAATCACACACAACTGTTAATAAGTCAACACACTTATCACAATGGTATTCGCATCTTCTGTGCGCAATTACCACAATTAAACTATGAATGAATGCGTATGTTTACATAACACACACACCAATCATCAAAACAAAATATTTTGTGCTATGCACAACATAAATCACGTACACTTGTACGGTAATACACACTAATTGGTTTTGCGCTCTACCCCCCTTAAAAGGGATTACACCCACGTAATCGATCACTAAACATTGGCTTAAAATGTTCTGCCGTCGTGAGGTACTTCAACTTCCACGCGGTCTATTATACAATGGATTCTGATTAGAGGATCTTGACCATATTGGCGGTTTAGTCCCTAAACCAAGAATTCTCATTGGAGTTTGTTTAAACTCTTAGTTAGTTTCGATTCTGGCCTGTTAGGCTTCTAGGCGTTAATAATTAGCCATTCACTCACGTTCACCATGTACATTCAACACTTGAATCACTGGCTCATTAGTTTCTGCTGCGAAACTCCAATAACTGTAGAGCTTAATTGCCCCATTTGTTATTCTTACTGTATTGTACATCCCCAATTGTCACCTTCATCTTGGTAACAATGGTTTCTCAACTGACGCTTGGTATCTCTTATCGTTAGCGAATTCGGTGAGTTATAAACTTTCTATCCACTTCCATAACAATTTACTGTGTATATAGCTATGTATTTCACAATGATTGACTTGTTCCCTTCTGACTTACTGTCGGTTGAGATTGAGCTACTACCTAGTGTGTAGTGCTCTCTCATCTATCTACAACATTTGGGGTATATTCCATACCGACATTTGGCAGTTAGTGCTACTGTAGTCACTTACTGTTAATCATGTCTCCACATTTGGTCTTGTACAAGTACTCTTTTATTGGTGCGGCCTTGCATTTCCTATGCATCGGCCATTATAACATTATTCCTCTACAATTAACATGTTTCCAATTCCTAGCTATCCCACTCGATCATTACTGCACAAGTGCAATACCAAAACACTCAGTCATACAGAGTGCAGAGGCGTAAACTCTTGACAGCAAATCTCTCATGTGATTCGCATGGAATTCACACTGTGTTTCATTGAGATTCCGATCTCGTAATACTGGCTACTGGCTTACTACCGAGTTTGTTTATCATCACTTACCTTGCATCACCACTGAATTTAATTCATAACTGCTCTTATCTTCCACATCATAATTCAACAGCGCTGATACAACGGTCGCTTGCTGCGCACCGTGCTCTTAGTTATTGTATAACACTAACTTACATGGTATTTACTGTCATATTAATTTCCACACATATACTTACATCATTCGTATTATGGTTCATCACTCATTTGGATGACTACTGAATGCTCCTTGAGCATTGATCATTCGAGTCACAAGCCGGCATTATTCAGCTCGGTGTTTCACTTTATACACACATACTACTAAGCTAACTGCTCTCTTTCAATAATACCATCGTCCATCCTTAACATATTTCTTGAACTTGATTCACATAACTACCGCTCCAGCGGTTTCACAGCATCGAGAGGTATCCCCACTCTTAGTGCAGTGGTTCGTTCTCCACTCTATTCACTTATATAACATAAACTTCTGCAATCAATCTAATTTACATAACACATTTAATTTGTGGCTTATGAGCCTTACTGCTTCGAGCTCTGTCCATTGTGGACGGTTCACACACATTTACTTCCCTGTATATCATTACATGGTTTGGATGTCATATTGGGCTCCATGACAAGGTCGTTGCATTCCGTTTTCTTTCACGGGATTCCCCTTAGGATTGGCAGTCCGTCTCCTGACAACTTATGTTTAAACTGGGTGTTAGTTTCCAACCTTGTGCTTCTATCATGTGATTTCGTGCAACCCTTGTTGATGCGAACACCCTTCAAGGATTGCTCCTGGGTGTCACTAAGTTATGCCATTATATCTGGTTCACACTTATTGGTATATTTCGTCAGCCACGCCGTTTGCGTTCTTAACTGGCTTATTATCTTCTTCTGTGAAGATTTACACTTCCTTATAGTGTAGGTACTCATTCTGGGAGTTTCATCCCGTTCATTGCACGCTAATGTGTCCACATTAGGCATTTGCTTGCCATGCACAGGCTGGGTCTCCGTTCCAGCTATCATGTTTATCCCTGAGGATCCTTAAGACATATACGATGTCTTTACATTACAGTTAGTGCACTTCGCACCTCCTGACTCTTAAGCATTTCGTTGAAAGGAATTCACTAATTCCTTTAGTCTCGTTAACTTAACTGAGTTCCTTAACTTCAACCATTCATGGTAATCCTTAGTTCTTGTTTGACTTATATTGTTGACCGTAGTACGGAGTCGACTACTTCCCGTGTTTCGGACTCTACTCGTGTACATATGTGGGGTACCCTACTGATACATTACTACTTACCCAACTAACCCATAAGTAGGTCTGTCAGTCCCACAAGCTCCTATCGGAGTGCGGTCGTCCCACATTACAGTTGGTAGACTTGTAGTGTCCGTCACATGCCTAGGTGAAGTATTCTGTTGTCAACTCCCTTATATTGTCCCTTGACAATATACATTCCGTGCTTCCCGAACTTAATTGAGGGAAAGTTTATCCACTGTTGTATCTTTATCAACTGCCCTTGGTTTTACTGGTTTGGTTTAGAAGAAGGTTAGATAGAAGTATTGGTTTGAAAGAAAATCTGATTTTGAAGGAAAAGAGTGTGAAATAAATCTGAGTTTGAAAGAAAATTTTCATGGTTTCACAACATTTTGTTACCTTAACCAAGTCTAGCTTCTTGCTGACTAGTGTACTTCCAATTACAAAGGTTAGGCCGTTAAGCCCTTCCACAGTTATGATGATCTCACTTAACTTCATGGTACTTTACTAAGTACTTTGTATTGTTAAAGTTTTCCCGAACAGCCCTGTTATAGCAGCACTTGCTATGGCAAGTGCGCCATGCTAACTGGCTCCCGGTTAAACACACACCGGTTGCGGTATTGTTCTTACCCGCACTGTTATCAGTGGCTTTGTTGGCCCTCACTAATCTTACTGTCTTGATAATAACTCCTCTAGGTAACTTCTCACTGTCTTCACATGATAATCATCAACTAGGGTGTTTCCCACTCTGGGAGACCCCATTTTCTTTTGTATTGTTTCCTCTTTGTAGCCCGTTCCACGTATTTGTCGTGGTTACTGAGACTTGTCTCTTGTTTGGGCACTACGTTGTAGTTCCTTTGTCGGTTGGTATACCGTTGGTGTATTATTTATCAACTGTGGTTCCGTAGACACTTGTCTCGGGGTTCATTATTCCACTTCTTGCCTGTTGCACGGTTGGTGCGTTGCAAGCTGGTTGTTCTCGACTGCTCAGCATGTCGACCCAGGTTGCCGGAAATTCTATTCCCTTATACACAAAATTCTCCATTCTTCGCTATGAAATGCGGTTAACATTGTTTAGATGGGAACCGTCTCCGGGATTCCCAGTTTTCAGGATCTACCGTATGACAGGTTCTTCGTACCTTCAGAGGTACTTAATAACAGCCAGATCGGGTATTCCCGAGTATGAGAGGACTTTCATCTCTCTGGTGTTGTTTCCAAAGTTATAAAACAGGGTTTGTGGAGGGCGGGAAGGATATTGTAGGTTTCTAGTACACGCTGGTAATTCCTAACTGGCGTATCTCTCATGCTATCACTCAACCCTTAACCCAAAGTACTAAAATCCTAACTCGGTACTTCTTAAGCTCGGTAATTCAGTCATCAGAGCGATACTTCGCTCTGATACCACTTTTTGTAACACCCCATCCAACAAGATACACATAACAACATTCTGCAGTGGAAAGTATACTACTTCACATAACTTAACTCGTTGGTGTTGCACGCCGTCAACCACCCACGTGGCTAACAAGGCTATTACATTTACATTGTACCGGTCTGATGGACTAGATTCCCAAGCTACTGAACATTACTATACCTTTTCATTAACAACAACCAACATACATAAGCCTTCCAACTGTACCGAGTATTTACAAATTGATACCGATAACAGTTTCGGTCTTACTACACCTACTGTATATATACAACTTAAATGATTTCCCATGTACAACGACTACCCCGTCCTACTCTCGAACGGCCTCCAGCTCTTGTACCTGAAATAGGAAAAGAAGAGAAAGGGTGGCCCCCAAGGGGCTCAGCACCTTTGCTGGTATGGTAATCCCGCAGCCCACATGCTACCGGGCAACGCACAACTAATTGTCGTCTTAGCATGCGGTTGATTATATTTAAATCATGCATGCAACTGTAAACACACAACACATAACATTTCGCCTCAATGGGCTCAACAAACGTATAATACATCCTTACTTGATGAGTCACTCATGGTATTCATTATCCCCAGAGTGTTCCTCCTCTAATAGAGCTACTTCCTTAATAGACGACACTTACCCATAAATCGGGTTATCCTTAAACTCCTCTTATCACAAACTGGGATTCATTTCAATGATCCACACACTCCATATCTTACAACATATAACATTCCTCACATAACAAAACATAACAACACTTTTCACGTTTCGACGTGCACATGATAACATCGCAATAGAAATTGCATTACAACAACATCACATAACAAAACGGGAACGGTCCTCTTAGGAACCGACCCAAACATTGTTAATTCACTGCTGAGCCTAGAGAATGGTGTCACCCTCATGGTAAGCTTGTTATACAACAACAACAACACTCATTACCATCCTAATAGTCGGACGAGTAACTTAAGTTAAGATGGTTCGGGTTTGGAGGACCGAACACACCACACAAACACATGTTCCCCCTAAACCGATCATAAGTCAGAATAGCTAAGCTTTGGAATAAGCTAATGGGAGATCATAACCCGTGAGGGAAACAACCATAACAGAGAGAAGGGTAAGGCTAAGAAGGATACCCACTCCCAAACAACGCGCGACCGGCCAAACCGGATTCCTCACCAATGTTAGTACATACTTACTTTAGATATTAGTTAGAACCCCATTATGGAGTCTATCACATCTACACACCATACAGTATTACAACTGGGTTAAACACACAAGGGAGATCCCTACATTCACATACTCATATCACACAATTTACACACGCATAGCCGTGGTTAGAACGTCCCATAGTTCGGGTCGTTTACTCCGAATACCGAACTCTCATGTGATCCTAGACTCAGTTAACTAAGGTTAACACTTATGAGGTTAAATGGTATCGGAGTTGAACACGCCACATAAATGAATTACTGTAAACTCATTACATGTTTTATCTTACAACGTGACAAACACACAGAAAAACACATTGGCACACAAGCCGGTGTAATCCGGTAGGACACAGGTTGCAAGAAAACCATACCTGTCACCGGAGTCCACTTTATCATGTCCACTTATGTTCCTCGAGCAATTCTCGAACAACTGATAACATTACATGTACTTTTATTAACATCGGGGTAACATGATTGTTTAAAGTCTAATGCTTATAACTTTTCCCCATTAACTTAGTTACATAACTTCACATTTTAACTTGTTTTACTTTTACATTTTAATACAACTTTTCCCCCACTAAATTGTCATTATAACTCACTTAACATGTCCTTAATAATCTTATAACATCATTCCAAACTAATCACCATTTTTAGACAACTTTTCCTAACCTTAAACAACATTTTTGGCCAAAATAGTGGCATGTCCGAACATGTGTCTGGACTTCCCAAGTTCGGACGCAAGCCGTGACTTAAAACTGAAAACAGACGCATGTCCGAACATGTGTCATGACTTCGGAAGTTCGGACATGTCGTGGGAAATTCAAAGTAAATTCTCATGTGTCTGAACCTGTGTCCGGACTTCCGAAGTTCGGACGCAGTTCGAGACTCTGAGAATTTTTACGCAACAGGGCCTGTCCGAACGTCCATGTTCGGACGGATTTTCGGACAAGCCAAAACACTCAATTTCTAAGCCTTTAAACACTTAACCAATCTTCACCAAACTTCTCCTAAGGCCTCCAATTGTATCCTAACATCATTTGGTACACTTATATCCTCATACAACATCCGTGAAACTCATTATCTATCACCTTAAACACTTACTCATTTCATACCGAAATTCCTAACACTTATGTTATTTCCTCCTTAGTTTCCCAAGTGGTGTTTCATACCTATGATAACCACTATGCCAACAATGTTTCCTCACCACTACTACATCATCTCCGAAGCATCTTTTCTTTCCAAACAACTCCTTGAACATCTTTACAAGTTTATAGCTTCCCATGCAACAAATCACTTCATCCCTTTTTTTGTTTTCACCAACAATGCACAAGTCTTAAATACAATCTCACCATGAATCTTGACATGTCCCAAAGCATTCTTTTGCATTCTAAATCCTCCAGAACATTGCCTAAGCCCTTTTTACATCTTTAAACACCATAATACATGTTTCTTCCACTAGTTGAACACTTAACCATTTTAAACATTTCCTAACTTACAAAACTCATTTTAAACCCTTAGAACTTCTTGTTTATTACCTAAATTTTGACATGAACTCTCCTAGAACATTACTAAACCAAGACACATTGTCTTCACCATCAAATAACCAAGAACACTAAAATCCATTAAACACATTCTTATACACAAACTTCACACATTTAGCACTACATCACAATATAGTGCATAATTTAAATTGCATGGCACTTAGGCCCTTAAATAACATGGCTCTTAGGCCCTTAAGATGCATAAATCATAAACACTGAATTTCCCACATTGTATTTGCCTTTGACCTGCAAATACAGTCAACAATACATATGCCTTTTACTAAGCCCTTGAGAGCATTCTTCTAAGTCATTTTCCTTTGGCTCTTTAAATCATTTTCATAAGCAATACAAGCTCATTTCTCCTAAGACTTTAAACCACATTAGGTTAGCACATTTACCTCTTTTCCTCACAAACTTCTTTCTTGTTTCCTTGACTAAATTGGCAAGGCTTTTAGTTGCTTGTCAACTTCTAAACATTATACAAATATAAATGAGTATACAAGCTTTAAGCTTCATCTCATTGTAAACCCTAGTTACATATATTATCTTAAGGTATTAAAATGATTGTTTTACCTTGGAATGGAAAGAGAGCTTGGATATGTATCAAGAGAGGACTCCACCGAGCCCTTAGAAGATTCAAATGAGGGTAAAACAAGCAAGGTAAAGACACCATTATGAGGTGAATTTTTGGACATCATACAAACATGGAGGAAACATTATTTTTCTTTGAGTTTCCTTACCTTGAAGCAAAGGAGAACAATAATATGTGAAAAGGTGAGCTCAAGCTCCATCAATGGTGAATCTCCTTGGCACCGAAATGAGGCTTTTAAAGATTTGAAATGATAGAAGTGTAGAGCTTGCCCCAACTAGAAGAATGATGGTCTTGAAATTGAATTTGGACCATGGAGCTAGGAGTTACAAGAGATCAAAGATGGAGTTTGGTGTGGTACTATTGCAAACCGTAGAATAGAGCATGAAGGGAGGAAGAACCGTGTGAAATGAGAAGGAAGAAGAGAATGAGAAGGTAAGTTTGCTTTTGGAATATATTTATGTTATAAAGTAACTTTCTTCCTTTACTTACTTTTCTTTCCTTTCCTTAATTGATTTCTTTTACATGTTGGTGACTCACCATAACAAAACCGGCCCCCATTAGTAGTCTAGGGGTATGATAGTCTTTGTTGACCAATTTAATTACTTATAACAACATATGTTACAAACTAGCTTATTAAAGTTACTATTCACTAAAACAAGGCACATAGATGTGAAATTTTTGATTTCCCATTGATATGGACTTCCAAATGTGATACTATATAGTACACATGTTAATTAAAGAGTAATGATGGACATTTAGCCACTCAAAACTCATTTGCAACACAATTTT
Source organism: Limonium bicolor (assembly GCA_023374045.1). Lineage (NCBI taxonomy): Eukaryota > Viridiplantae > Streptophyta > Magnoliopsida > Caryophyllales > Plumbaginaceae > Limonium > Limonium bicolor. Next base: position 52,118,215 of record CM041776.1, read on the forward strand.
TTCAAAAACGTGCTTTAAGACTCCTTAAAGCACTTTTTGTGTTTTAACTTGTTTTCAAGCTTGGTTTTCTTTGGTAATTGATTTAATATGTTCATTAACATATTTATAAGGTATAGGTATCACCATTAGGTCTTATACAAATTTATCCCAAGCTTAGAGCACATTTTTGCTCTTATTGACTTTAAGGTATTTTCTTATGTTTTGTTTGGTTTAACTGTCTACCAAAGTTTCCTAAGGACTTAATTAGCCTTATTAAATCATAATTGAATATTATTAAGTCTTGGTAGGCTCTTTGGGTCCTAACCAAGTTCACTCATAGCTTAAAGCATGTTTTTGCTCAAACTGTATCCTAATGTTTTATTGCATTTACTATGGTTTAAATTGTTCACTGATGTCTCTAAGGCACTTTTTAGCCTTTACATACCATAGTTTAGTATTTAAACCATATATCAGGGTTTGGGGTATTTCACCAAGGTTATCGTGCATCTACATGCACAATCTTCTCTCTTTTCCATTAGTTACCCATCACTCCTAAACTTGAACTTACCTATACATTTCTTTCCATCCTCTTAACACCTTAACATTTTTCTTCTTTTACCTTGACCATGCTACACCCTCCTTAGACATTTCCATCTACTTTACTCAATTTACTCACCATTCTCATGATCTTACACTCTTATACATTCCTAGTCATCCTCTTGCAATTTATAACATTCTCTTATAATTTTCACTTCCATCAACCAAGTCCACTCATTACCATCCAAACTATAACCTTATTAATCCACCACAAGCATCTTCACCACTTACGCAAGCTACCCGAAAATTCTCATTGTTATATTCTCTAGTTCATACCTAAATCATCTTAAAACATTATACATCATTTCCTTCAGATTTTTGCTCAAGTCTTAACATTCCTCATACCATGATTTTGGTGTGTTTAATACACCCACCTAACCTCTAATTCCTCCTAGACATCTCTAGGCCATTCTAACCCTTAAGAACACCTTTGTTAACTCATTTTCACTCAATTTCCTTTAATGACTCCAAGTAAATCCTAGGTCATTTTAATTCACAACCACTTAAACTCTTTGTTTTCTACTCAAATTTTGCCATAGCTTCTCTAGTATATTATCATGCCCATATGCATGTTTTTTCTTATTCAATCATCTCACACACATCAAACCTTTTCTCATCATTTTTCTCACCCAAATCAACCTATTCATAACAAACTCAATATAGTGCAATAATCTTAAATTGCATAGCACTAAGGCTCTTAAATAACATGGCTCTTAGGCCCTTAAATGACATGGCTCTTAGGCCCTTAAATGACATGAATTTAAACACTGAATTTCCCACATATAATAGCTTTCAACCTGCAATTACACCAATCAATCTCATAGTAGTTATAATGTTCTTAAAATCCATCTTAAGCTTATCTTACTAACTCATTTCTCATTGGCTCCTTAGTCACAAGTTTACAAGCTTGTTTAAATTCTTTTTCCTAGGTTATATAACCCATTACATAATGTAAGTTTAAGCTACATTAGTACTTATCTAAACCTCATCCCTTAAAACCTTAAACCACCCCAAGGTAAGACTTTACCTTGTTTTTCAAGCTTTCCTCTCATTTTCCTCTTTTGGTTTTCTTGATGGAAATCGGCCAAGGACTTAGTTCCTTTTGCCAATGTTCTAATCCACATTTAAATAATGTAATAAGTGCTAAATATTGCACCTTAACTTAAGGAATCATTTCCTAGGTTTACAAGAATTGCTTAATACACTAAATGGATGTTTACCTTTGAATTTTTGAATGGCTTTGATAATGAAGCAAGGAAAGAACAAGAAGTAAACAAGCCATCTTAAGAGGCAAATTTTCGGCACTAATGAAAAAGGATGGAAAAGATGATTTTTCTTTCACTTTCCTTACCTTGAATGAATGAAGAACCAAATGAGCTCTTCAAACTTGATTTTCCTCCATCAATGGAGTTTTCTCATGGCACCAAACTTGAGCTTTGAAGGATTTTAAAAGATAGAAATGAAGGCCTTGCTCCAACTAAGAATAATTTATGCTCACTTTTTGATTTGGAGCTAAAATGAGTATTTGGTGAACAATTGAAGGTGGAGGCACCATGGCTGCTGCTTGGGATGGTTTTGGAACAGAGAGGTGAATAAGAAAACGTTTGGGAATGTGTGAAATGAAGAAGAGAGGAGAGAGAGAAGGTATAAGAAGATATTTTGCTTTTAAAAGGTAAATAGTCTTTTTCCACTTTATTTCCTCTTCTTTTCTTATTTGATGAAGCCTAAGGTGACTCATCTCTTCTAAAAACGAGCCCCCTCTTATTCCCTTAGATATTTAGGTGTTTTTTGACCATTGACCACATAAGAATGTCATTTGACTTATTTTGGGCACTATTTGGGTACTATTCACAATTAGTGCCCATATTTGTGAAATTTTTGATTTCCCATTGATTTAGGCTTCCTAATGTGATACTAATTAGTACAAATGTTGATTAAGGTGCAATAATGGGCATTTAGCCACTCAAAACCCATTTCTAAGACAATTTCTCAAAAAGGTGCTTTAAGGAGTCTTAAAGCACATTTTGTGTTTAAGCTTGTTTTTGAGCTTGGTTTTCTTTGGTAATTGATTTAACATGTCCATTAGCACGTTAATATGGTCTTATAATGATATTTGGGTGCTAATCAAAGTCACTCCAAGCTTAGAGCACATTTTTGCTTAAATTGCCCTTATGACGTTTTCTTATGTTTTCCTTGGTTTAAATTGTCTACCAATATTTCTAAGGCATGTTTTAGCCTTATTACATCATAACTTGATGTTTACTTTGCATACTTAGGTTTGGGGTATTTCAAGCACAGAAATCCCTGGCATCCCTTCTTCAAGTGGTGAAATGCCTGCATGGCTGAAATCACTGGTGGCGAACACGGGATTCCATTCCCGGCTACTGACAAACGGGGCTGACCCGGCTCCTCAAACGTCACTCGCATAGCAGCACAATCAATATGGGCATTGTGGGCAGCAAGCCAATCCATGCCCAGGATCACATCAAAATTCGTCAGCTTCATAGGGATGAGGTCAGAACATAGAATCCTATTCTTTACTACCACGGGGCTATCTTTACACACAAAGTTCAATAACATGGAAGAATTTCTAACGAGAGGACTATTCACACACAGCTCAATACCTAGAGGCACAACAGGCAAGCCGAGCTCACCTATCAACTCAGTAGAAATAAAAAAGTGGGTGGCTATAGTGTCAAACAAACAGAAAATAGAACGAGATGACAATTGGAGAATACCTGTGACAACTCTGCCAGTGGATCGGTCCCTCTCTCCAGCCATCACGTAGACTCTGGTCTGGCCCTGGGGCTTGTTCTGCTCAACTCGATCTCGATCTTTGGTCTCTGAGGCGGACCCTCCAGTCCTACCTCCTGAGCTACCTCTGCTCTTCTCGGCCTGAGGGAAGTCAACGATCCTGTGGTCTAGGGAGCCACATTTGAAGCAGCATCCCGACTTCCTATAGTAGCCCCGTCCCCTATGGAACTTACCACATACCTAACACTTTGGAGCAGATGTAGAAGATGATCCACCCCGATCTCTCGAACCCTGGCTATCCCCAGAACAGTCACCAGTAGATTGCTTCTTCTGAGAAGCACCCTGATCTCTCTTGTCGCCCTCCATAGACCTCTACTTCCTAATCTGGTCCTACTCACCAGACAGGCAGCCCTTCAGATCGGTCTCCACTAATAGGCGACATCAGCAACATCCCTGAAAGTCTTGTGACGCAGCAGTGTCACAACAGAACGAATATCAGGCCTGAGGCCCCTCTCAAACTTCCTAGCCTTCCTATGCTCGTCCGACTCAGGTGTAAACTTGGAGAGACTGATGAACTTACAAACGTACTCCTCTACGATCATGTCCCGACCCTAGCGCAGTCGGTTATACTCCTGAATTCTCTGATTCTTATAGACATTGGATAAAATTACTTATTAAATTCGCCCGTGAACTGGTCCCAAGTCCAGGGCTGTGGGAACCTCCCCATCACTGACCTCCACCACTTCTTGGCTTTGGCCTTGAACAGAAAGGTGGCAAAGTCCACCTTCTGCTCCTCCTTCGAGCACATGACTTGCAGCAAATCCTCTACCTCAATCAACCAGTGACTGGCCACTTGGGGGTCTCCAGTCCCATCGAATGCTGGAGGCTTCAGCTTCATAAACTTTAAAAGCGCTTTCACATTCCTCCCTCCAGCATCAACAACCCCAGCTCCGGCTGCACCACCACTAGCTGCTCCTCCTCAAGGGGCTCCTCTAGTTGCAACCATCTGCACCAGCTTGGTCATGAACTGCTGGACCGTCTCGGCAACATCACCTGAGGAGTGACTGGAGCTCTTCGTCGCGGCATTCTGAAACTCCACAAGCAAGCAGTTAGACCACGAGTCTCCAAAGCACAGATACTGACAAACTGACTGACTGAATAAGCGAAATTTCCATCAGATTATAACCTAGAGCTCTGATACCACTAAATGTAACGATCCCAACACTGGCCTAGGAGTTAGGGACATTTCACGCCGCATATTACTACATAAGAACGCAAGGCTCTAAGCTAATGTTCGTAAATAAGGCCCAAAACGATAATTGTATAAAAGCATAACTAAGGTGTAGCAAATGTATTCTTAAAACGCAATACAGGTGTAAATGTCAGAACAGAAATCCAAAAGCGTAAGTGTCAAATGCTATTAAGGCACGTAGGCTACAAAGTCTGAAATATAATGTATCAAATAACAAAGAGCTAACAGACTATGCCCCAGAAATCATAGGAGATCCTCAATGATAAATCTACAAGGTTATTGAGATAGGGGAGTGAGCACACAACTATACTCAGTAGATGACTAACTTCATCAACCAGCATGCTAAAAATATTTATAGAACAGATTATAAATCCATAAGTTTTAACAAAAGGGAAAAGGTATTTCCAAGGCAAATACCATCAATAGAAGTCCAACACAACAAGACAAAAACAAATTCTAGAGTAGAGGAAATCACAAGTAGAATGGGACAGTAGATACCAAAGCATACGACAAAATGGAATAAATTCCGTAAAAGAACGAGGAACATCACTCGTAAACAGAACAGGTGAAACACCGGTGAACAGAATGGGAGACACCCGTGGAAAACAGAAGGACATCCTACGCAGCGCGCTACACGATAGCTAAACCAGCCATCCACGGTTCAGATACAGAGATACTAAGTCCAAAAACAGAAGCTTAAATAATGGTAAGCATATGTGCACCAATTACACCACAAGGCATTTAGAAAGCTTAATTATCAGTAGGGTAATACAACCCCGCAAACAAAAGTCAAAACGGAGCTCAAAAGAGCATGTTTAGCCAAAAATAGAGGGATGTCCAAACTTGTGTCCGAACTTCAATATTTGGACGCGAGTCGAGACTTAGAAGGCACAGAAATTAGAATGTCCAAACTTGTGTCCGAACGTCAAAGTTCGAACACAAGTCGATACTCAAAACAAAGGATGTCCGGACATCGGTCCGGACTGCAAAGTTCGGACATGTTTCGGAAAACAGATACGTAGTGAGGTCCGAACTTGTGTCCGGAAATCAATGTTCGGACACAAGTCGAACAAAAATCAGAGAATTCCTTGTGAGGTGTCCGAACATCAATGTTAGGACGCATGTCGAACCAAAATCAGAGAAAACCAGCAGAATTGAAATACCCCAACCTTGATATGTGGTTTAAATATAAAACTATGTTATATAAAGGCTAAAAGTGCCTTAGGAACATCAGTGTACAATTTTAATCATAGTAAAATGCAATAAAGCATTGAGACACGGTTTGAGCAAAAACATGCTCTAAGCTATGTGTGAACTCGGTTAGGACCCAAAGAGCCTACCAAGACTTAATAATATTCAATTATGATTTAATAAGGCTAATTAAGTCCTTAGGAAACTTTTGGTAGACAATGAAACCAAATAAAACACAAGGAAATACCTAAAGTCAATAAGAGCAAAATGTGCTCTAAGCTTGGGATAAATTTGTATAAGACCTAATGGTCATACCTATACCTTATTTATATGTTAATGAACATATTAAATCAATTAATAAAGAAACCAAGCTTGAAAACAAGTTAAAACACAAAATGTGCTTTAAGGAGTCTTAAAGCACGTTTTTGAAAAATTGTCTTGTAAATGAGTTTTGAATGGCTAAATGTCCATCACTACTCTTTAATTAACATGTGTACTATATAGTATCACATTTGGGTTGCTATATTAATGGGAAATCAAAAGTTCACTTCTATGTGCCTTAGTTTGTGAATAGTAACTTTTATAAGCTAGTTTGTAACATATATGTTATAAGTAATTAAATTGGTCAACAAAGACTATTATACCCTTCTATTAATAAGGGGGCCGGTTTTTGGTAGTAATGAGTCACCAAACATGTTAACTTGTTAAGTAAATAAAGGTGACTCATAGGTTACTATTTGCTTTAAGTTATAAACATCCTTAAAAGCAAAACAATCTCATTTCTCCCTTCCTCCTTCATTTCACACGGTTCCTAAGCCTCTTCTACCTCTCTTCCTTCTGTTCTCACGGTAATGCTACAGCAACAGCACCAAAGGCCATCTTCCATTGCCAATATTTCTTGGCTCACTTAACCAAATCAAAAACAAACACCACCATTCTCTTCCTCTCATCAAGCCCTCATTTCTACCTTCTCAAAACTTCAAGAGCCCCATTTCGGTGCCATGGAGTTCCACCATTGAAGGATCTTGAGCTTGTCTTTCTACACATTATTACTCTCCTTTGCTTCTAGGTAAGGAATCTCAAAGAAAAATCAAGTTTCCTCCATGTTTTGTGTGTGACCGAAAATATTCATTGATGGAGCTCCTTGTGTTGCTTTGTTCTAGCTCCATTTGAATCTTTCAAGGACTAGGTGGAGTCCTCTCTTCATAGATATTCAAATTCCCTTCAAAGATCAAGGTAAAACAACTACATTAATGTTTTTGAAATAATGTAAACCTAGGGTTTACAATGAGATGGAGCTTAAGCTTGAATACTCATTATGCTGTTTGTACAATGTTTAATAGTTGAAAAGGAACCAATGCCTTACCGGTTTTGTAAGGAAACAAGAAAGAAGTTTGTGAGGAAAAGAGGTAAATATGCTATCTTAATGTGGTTTAATGCCTTAGGAGAAATAAGCTTATAATGCTTGTTAAAACTACCTAAAGAGCAAGTGGTGAATGACCTAGTAAAGTGTTCTCAAGGAGACTAGTAAAAGAACATATGTATTGGTGTATGTATTTGCAGGTCAAAGGCATACTTATGTGGGAAATTCAGTGTTTATGGTTTATGTTATTTAAGGGCCTAAGAGCCATGTTATTTAAGGGCCTAAGTGCCAAGCAATTTAAGTTATGCACTATATTGTGATGTAGTGCTTAATGTGTGAAGTTTGTGTATAAAAATGTGTTTGATGGATTTTAGGTGTTCTTGAATGAAATAAGGTAAAAACCTAAGTGTTTGGATGTGAGTAAATACAAGAGAAGCTATGGCAAAATTTGGAAAATGTATAAGGAGTTCTAGGTGTTTTAAATGAGTTTTGGTGAACTAGGAAGTGTTAGAGGTGAACAAATGTTTTACTAGGGAAGAAAACATGTATTAAGGTGATTTAGAGTGATGCAAGGATTTAGGTATTATCTTGGAAGTTCTAGGAATTCAATGTGTGTTTTTGAGAATGTATTCAAGTCTTGGAGAAGTTTGTTTAAGGTTTAGGTAATGTTGATATCCAAGGAATAAGTGTTGATTAAGTAAGATGTGAAAAAGGAGATTTAGTTAGTAAGAAAAGAAGTTTGAGAGATGATGTTAAGGTGTAGAGGAAACACCTTGGTGTAGTGGTCATTATTGGTGAACTACCACTTATAAATCTTAAGGAGAAAACATCCCAAGTGCTAGGAATTTTGTAAGAAATTTGTGAATGATAAGATGGTTTTGGTGAGTGATTTAAAGAGTTTAGCACATGGCTAAAGGTGTGTTTGATGTGCCAAATGATGTTAGAACACATTAGGAGGCTTGAGGAAAAATTTGGAGAAAGTTTGACAATGTATGGGAAGTTTCTGCACCCGACCTACCCAGGGGACCGACCCCAGTCTGGTCGGTCGGGCTGAAACTGTGAACTTAGGTGATCTCTGCAGCCGACCTACCCAGGGGGTGGGTCGGTCGGTGGGTCGGTCGGACCTTAAAAAAAAAAAATTAATTTTAAGAATGTTAAGTGGTATGCCATTAAGAGAGTATTGATGGTTAGAAAGATAAATATATTGGACTTGAGAGATTAAGTTAAGTAAGATGATTTAAATGTTAAGGTTATAAAATGATATGTAATGAGGGGATTGTTAAGTAATGATGTTATAAGATTGTTAAGGACATGTTAAGTGAGTTATAATGATAATTTAGTGGAGGAAAATTGTATTAAAATGTAAAAGTAAAACAAGTTAAAATGTGAAGTTATATAACTAAATTAACGGGGATAAGTTATAAGCATTAGACTTTAAACAATCATGTACCCCGATGTTAATAAAAGTACATGTAATGTTATCAGTTGTTCGAGAATTGCTCGAGGAACATAAGTGGACGTGGTAAAGTGGACTCCGGTGACAGGTATGGTTTTCTTGCAACCTGTGTCCTACCAGATTACACCGGCTTGTATGCCAATGTGTTTTCTGTATGTTTGCCACGTTATGAGATAAATCATGAAACGAGTTTACAGTCGTTATTGTTATTGTATGTTTACGTGCCGATACCGGTAACCTCGAATGCGCTTGAAGGGCTAGTTAACCACTATTAGGTAAACGTAGGAGAACGGTATCCGGTAACAACGTGTCCGACTTAAGGAACGTTCTAACCACGGCTATGCGTGAGTTGGTTATGTGATGTTTGTGTGTGATGTTTGTATGTGAATGTATGACTCTCTCTTCCCTTGTGTATGTCTAACAAGACTTAACCCAATGTTTGTGATTGTTTAATAAAGTTCAAAGTTGAACTTCTAACAAGTGCTAACGGGGCGGGAGTGAGGAGTCCGGTCTGTTCCGGCCCCACGCGTGTGAGTATGGGGGTCGTTGTCATAGCAGGTTCGATCCTCTCTGTATGTTATGGTTGTTTTCCAATTGGTTCCCAACCTTCCTTTAGCTTAACCAAGGCTATTACTGACTCACGTCGGGCCACAGGGGCATACTATGTTATGTTTGTTTCGGTGTGCTTGGATCACTATATCCGAGACACCTTGTGTTAAGTTAACCGTTCATTTAACGAGACGGTAACGAGTTATGTAACGAGCTTATCATGAGACTGGCAACATTCTCTAGGCTCACCAGTGTATTTGTAATGTTTGGGTCGGTTCCTCAGAGGACCATTCCCGTTATGTTATGTGTTCTTTGTTGTGATGCAATATCTATTGCGGTGTTATGTTGTGCACGTGGAAACTGCAAGTGTTGTTATGTAGTGCATGTTATATGTTGTAAATGTGGAGTATGTGGATCATGGATATGAATTCCCAGTTTGAGAAAAGAGGCGTTTAAGGATAACCCGATTTAAGGGTAAGTGTCGTCTGTAAGGAAGTAGCTCCATTAGAGGAGGAACACTCTAGGGATATTGAATACCTTGAGTGACTTATTAGTAAGGATATATTATCCTCTGTTGAGCCCGTTGAGGCGAAATGATTATGTGTTGTGGTTTACAGTTGCATGTATGATTTAAAAATAATCAACCGCATGCTAAGACGACAATTAGTTGTGCGTGGCCCGGTAGCATGTGGGCTGCGGGATTACCATACCAGCAAAGGTGCTGAGCCCCTTGGGGCCACCCTTTCTCTTCTTTTCCTATTTCAGGTACAAGGAGCTGGAAGCCGTTCGAGAGTAGGACGGGTAGTCGTTGTACATGGGTAATCGTTATGTTGTATATATACAGTAGGTGTAGTAAGACCGAAATTGTTATCGGCATTAGTATAAAATACTCGGTATAGTTGGAAGGTGTATGTTGTTGTTGTGATTAATGGAAAGGGATAGTAATGTGTAGTCGCTCGGGAATTTAGCCCATCAGACCGGTACAATGTGTATGTATTAGCCTTGTTAGCCACGTGGGTGGCTAACGGCGTGTAACACCAACGAGATAAGTAATGTGATGAGGTTGTTTTCCGCTGCAGTTTATTGTAAGTGTGTTATTGTTGGATGGGGTGTTACAAAAAGTGGTATCAGAGCGAAGTATCGCTCTGATGACTGAATTACCGAGCTTAGGAAGTACCGAGTTAGGATTTTAGTACTTTGGGTTAAGGGTTGAGTGATAGCGTGAGAGATACGCTAGTTAGGAACTACCAGTGACTACTGGAAACCTACTATATCCTCCCGCCCTCCACAGTCCCTGTTTTATAACTTGGGAAACAACGCCAGAGAGATGAAAGTCCTCTCATACTCGGGAATACCCGATCTGGCTGTTATTAAGTACCTCTAAAGGTACGGAGAACCTGTCACACGGTAGATTCCGAAAACTGGGAATCCCGGAGACGGTCTCCATCTGAACAATGTTGACCGCATTTCATAGCAATGAATGAAGGATCTTGTGCATAGAGGAATAGAATTTCCGCCAACCTGGGTCGACATGCTAAGCAGTCGAGAAAAACCAACTTGCAACGCACCGACCGTGCAACAGGCAAGAAGTGGATTAGTGAACCCGAGACGAGTGTCTACGGAACCACAGTTGATAAATAATACCCCAACGGTATACCAACCGACAAAGGAACTACAACGTAGTGCCCAAACAAGAGACAAGTCTCAGCAACCACGACAAATACGTGGAACGGGCTATGAAGACGAAACAATACTAAGACAAGGGGTCTCCCAGAATGGGAAACACCCTAGTTGATAATTACCATATGAATACAGTGAGAAATCACCTAGAAGAGTTATTATCAAGGCAGTAAGATCAGTGAGGGCCAACAAGGCCACTGATAACAATATGGGTAAAAACAATACCACAACTGGTATGTGTTAAACGATAGCCAGTTAGCATGGCGCACTTGCCATAGCAAGTGCTGCTATAACAGGGCTGTTCGGGAAATTTATAACCACTACGAAGTACTTAGTAAAGTACCACGAAGTTAAGTGTGAACATTATAACCATGGAAGGGCTAACAGACTGACCTTTGTAATTGGAAGTATACCAGTCAGCAAGAAGCTAGACTTGGTTAAGCAAGAAGATGTTGTGAAACCATGAAAATTTTCTTTCAACCCAGATTTATTCAAACCCTTTTCTTTTCAAAACCAGATTTTCTTTCAAACCAATACTTCTTTAACCTTCTTCTAAACCAAACCAGTAAAACCAAGGCAGTTGATAAGGATTCAACAATGGATAAACTTTCCCTCGATTAAGTTCGGGAAGCACGGAATGAATATTGTCACGGGACAATATAAGGGAGTTGACAACAGAATATTCACCTAGGCGTGTGACGGACACTACGAGTGTACCCACTGTAATGTGGGACGACCGCACTCCGATAGGGCTTGTGGGCCTGGACAGACCTACTTATGGGTTAGTTGGGTAAGTAGCAATGTATCAGTATGGTACCCCACATATGTATACGAGTGAGTCCGAAACACGGGAAGTAGTCGACTCCGTCTACGGTCAGCAGTATAAATCAAACAAGAGCTAAGGATTACAAGGAATGGTTGAAGTTAAGGAACTCAGTTAAGTTAACGAGATTAAAAGGATTAGTGAATTCCTTCCAAGGAATGTTTAAGAGTTAGGAAGTGCGAAGTGCACAAACTGTTAAGTAAAGACATCGTATACGTCTTAAGGATCCTTAGGGATAAACATGTTAGCTGGAACGGTGACCCAGCCTGTACATGGCAAGTAGATGACTAATGTGGACACATCAATGTGCAATGAACGGGATGAAACTCCCAGAATGAGTACCTACACTATCAGGAAATGTTGATCTTCACAGAAGAAGATAATAACCAGTTAGAACGCAAACGGCGTGGCTAACCGAATATACCATAAGTGTAAGCCAGATGTGATGGAATAACTTAGCAACACCCAGGAGCAATCCTTGAAGGGTGTTCGCATCAACAAGTGTTGCACGAAATGCATGACAGAAACACAAGGTTGAAACTAACACCCAGTTTAGATATAAGTTATCAGGAGACGGACTGACAATCCTAAGGGACATCCCAGGAAGAAACGGAATGCAACGACCTTGTCATGGAGCCAATATAATATCCAAATCATGAATGTTGCACAGAGGAATAAATGAATGTGGACAGCTTACAACGAGCGCAGCTCAAGGACGATAAGGCTTATAAGCCACAAGCAAGATATGTTATGTAAGTTTGATCGATTGCAGGACTTTATGTTATACAAGTAAGAGAGTGGTAAAAGAAACACTGCATTAAGAGTGGGGATACCTCTCGATATTGTGAGACCGCAGGAGCGGTAGTATGTGAATCAAGTTCAAGAAATATGTTAGGATGGACGACGTTATTATTGAAAGAGAGCAGTTAGTTTAGTAGTATGTGTGTATAAAATGAAGCACCGAGCTAGATAACGTCGGTTTGAGACTCGAGTGAGCAACGCTCAAGGAATATTCAGTAGTCATCCAAAGAATGACAAACCATAATACGAGTGATATAAGTATATGCGTGGAAGTTAATGTGACAGTAAATACCATGAAAGTTAGTGTTATACAATAAGTAAGAGCACGGTGCGCAACAAACGACCGTTGTATAAGTGTTGTTAAACGATAATGTAAAGATAAGACCAGTTATGAGTTAAACTTAGTAGAGATGCAAGATAATGATGTTAAACAGACTGGGCAATAAGCCAGTGGTAGGTACTATGTATGAATTCCATGGCGAATCGCATAAGAGATTTACTGTCAAGAGTTTACGCCTCTGCACTCTGTATGACTGAGTGTTTTGGTATTGCACTTGCGCAGTAATGAGAGTGGGATAGCTAGGAATGGGAAACATGTTAATTATGGAGAATAATGTTATAATGGCCGATGCATAGGAAATGCAAGACCACACCAATAAAAGAGTACTTGTACAAAACCAATATGGAGACATGATTAACAGTAAGTGACTACAGTAGCACTAACTGCCAAATACGGCATGGAATATACCCCAAATGTTGTAAATAGCTGAGAGAGCACTACACACTAAGTAGTAGCTCAATCTCAACCGACAGTAAGTCGGTAGAAGCAAGTCAATCATTGTGAATTACATAGTAGTTTACGCTGTAAGCTATTGGAGAAGTGAATGGAAAATTGTGAAACTCACCGAATTCGCTAACGGTAAAAGATACCACGCGTCGGTTGAGAAACCATTGTCACCAAGATAAAGGTGATAATTGGGGATGTACAATACAGTAAGAATAACAAATGGGGCAATTAAGCTCTACAGTTACTAGAGTTTCGCAGCAGAAACTAGTGAGCCAGTGATTCAAGTGTTGAATGTACATGGTGAACATGAGTGAATGGCTAATTATTAACGCCTAGAAGCCTAACAGGCCAGAATCGAAGCCAACTAAGAGTTTAACAACTCCAATGAGAATTCTTGGTTTAGGAACTAAACCGCCAATATGGTTAAGATCCTCTAATCAGAATCCATTGTGTAATAGCCGCGTGGAAGTTAAAACACTTCACAACGGCAGAACATTTAAGCCAATGTTTAGTGATTGATTACGTGGGCGTAATCCCTTTTAAGGGGGGTAGAGCGCAAAACCACTTAGTGTATATTACCGTACAAGTGTACGTAGTGTATGTGACTTATATTGTGCATAGCACAAAATTATTGTTTGATGATTGGCGTGTGTGTTACGTAAACATACACATTCATTCATGGTTTAATTGTGGTAATTGCGCACAGAAGATGCGAATACCATTGTGATAAGTGTGTTGATTTATTAACAGTTGTGATTGATAGTACAAGGGCCGACAGTGTATAAATGTGAAATTGTGTGTTGTATTTTGATAAAATATACGTGTATATATACACTATATAGTGACTCAGGAAAGGTTATGATACTGACATAGAACCTAGTGAGAATAAGATTCCCTAGGTAACAACATTAAAGTGAATGAAAGTAACTGATAGACGGAGTTCTATCCTTTGGAGATGTTATGATCATGATTAGAATGATTTAAAAGATAGAAAATTGGGAATGAGTGATTTACTTGATGCTTGAAAATGAAGTGGGAGGTGGAACTTGATTTGCATGTGATCAAGGAAGCCGAACACAATTGGGGTGGAAGGATAGTTCAACACTGATGCTGATCACATCAGGGTTGGATGACTCTTGAAACTCCCTATAAGTGGTCACAAATAACCATGCTAAGAAAAGAAGCAAAGAGCTTAAGTTGGACTTGGAGTTGTGTGTGTTTCAAAAGGATTTTCAATTGGTATTTATAAAACGTTGATAGATACTTACATAATTAAAGTTCTCTTATTTAACCTCACAAGGAAATTTTAAATTTAAGTGATTGTTTTGATCTCCCAAAGGCACGGGGACGGAAGGTGTCCATCACGACCGGGTTCTGCGGGATCACAGTGTGTATCAAGGATATTTTGATTGTTATACATGCTATGACATGTTGTGTGTGGTATGTGTAATGAATGTTATTTTGACTTGGATTTCCTAAAGTGTATACTATCAAGACCTATGAGTCTAAATGTTGTTGTGTTACATAGACCTATGTGTCTAAAGGCTGTTATGTTATCAAGACCTATGTGTCTAAATGTTGTTATGTTACCCAGGACCAGAGAGTCTAAGGGTTGTTATGTATGTGTAAGTGTTGTTAAGATACCCGGACCATAAAGTCCGAGGTTATCATGTGGATATGTTATGTTATGTGTGGATGTGAATGTGTTGCCCGGAACATTAGGTCCGAGGTTGTGATGTAAAGTGTGTTGGTTATGGAAGTTTATTTCCAAGTGATTCCTGTGTTCTAATCTAATGATGTGAGGAAGTGTGAACTTCGAGGACGAAGTTCTGTTAAGGGGGGTAGATTGAAATACCCCAAACCTTGATATGTGGTTTAAATATAAAACTATGTTATATAAAGGCTAAAAGTGCCTTAGGAACATTAGTGTACAATTTTAATCATAGTAAAATGCAATAAAGCATTGAGACACAGTTTGAGCAAAAAATGCTCTAAGCTATGTGTGAACTCGGTTAGGACCCAAAGAGCCTACCAAGACTTAATAATATTCAATTATGATTTAATAAGGCTAATTAAGTCCTTAGGAAACTTTGGTAGACAATGAAACCAAATAAAACACAAGGAAATACCTTAAAGTCAATAAGAGCAAAATGTGCTCTAAGCTTGGGATAAATTTGTATAAGACCTAATGGTCATACCTATACCTTATTTATATGTTAATGAACATATTAAATCAATTACTAAAGAAAACCAAGCTTGAAAACAAGTTAAAACACAAAATGTGCTTTAGGAGTCTTAAAGCACGTTTTTGAAAAATTGTCTTGTAAATGAGTTTTGAATGGCTAAATGTCCATCACTACTCTTTAATTAACATGTGTACTATATAGTATCACATTGGGTGGCTATATTATGGGAAATCAAAAATTTCACTTCTATGTGCCTTAGTTGTGAATAGTAACTTTTATAAGCTAGTTTGTAACATATATGTTATAAGTAATTAAATTGGTCAACAAAGACTATTATACCCTTCTATTAATAAGGGGGCCGGTTTTGGTAGTAATGAGTCACCAACATGTTAACTTGTTAAGTAAATAAAGGTGACTCATAGGTTACTATTTGCTTTAAGTTATAAATATCCTTAAAAGCAAAACCAATCTCATTTCTCCCTTCCTCCTTCATTTCACACGGTTCCTAAGCCTTCTTCTACCTCTCTTCCTTCTGTTCTCACGGTAATGCTACAGCAACAGCACCAAAGGCCATCTTCTATTGCCAATATTTCTTGGCTCACTTAACCAAATCAAAAACAAACACCACCATTCTCTTCCTCTCATCAAGCCCTTCATTTCTACCTTCTCAAAACTTCAAGAGCCCCATTTCGGTGCCATGGAGTTCCACCATTGAAGGAGCTTGAGCTTGTCTTTCTACACATTATTACTCTCCTTTTCTTCTAGGTAAGGAATCTCAAAGAAAAATCAAGTTTCCTCCATGTTTTGTGTGTGACCGAAAATATTCATTGATGGAGCTCCTTGTGTTGCTTTGTTCTAGCTCCATTTGAATCTTTCAAGGACTAGGTGGAGTCCTCTCTTCATAGATATTCAAATTCCCTTCAAGATCAAGGTAAAACAACAACATTAATGTTTTTGAAATAATGTAAACCTAGGGTTTACAATGAGATGGAGCTTAAAGCTTGAATACTCATTATGTTGTTTGTACAATGTTTAATAGTTGAAAAGGAACCAAATGCCATACCGTTTTGTAAGGAAACAAGAAAGAAGTTTGTGAGGAAAAGAGGTAAATATGCTATCTTAATGTGGTTTAATGCCTTAGGAGAAATAAGCTTATAATGCTTGTTAAAAACCTAAAGAGCAAGTGGTGAATGACCTAGTAAAGTGTTCTCAAGGAGACTAGTAAAAGAACATTGTATTGGTGTATGTATTTGCAGGTCAAAGGCATACTTATGTGGGAAATTCAGTGTTTATGGTTTATGTTATTTAAGGGCCTAAGAGCCATGTTATTTAAGGGCCTAAGTGCCAAGCAATTTAAGTTATGCACTATATTGTGATGTAGTGCTTAATGTGTGAAGTTTGTGTATAAAAATGTGTTTGATGGATTTTAGGTGTTCTTGAATGAAATAAGGTAAAAACCTAAGTGTTTGGATGTGAGTAAATACAAGAGAAGCTATGGCAAAATTTGGAAAATGTATAAGGAGTTCTAGGTGTTTTAAATGAGTTTTGGTGAACTAGGAAGTGTTAAAGGTGAACAAATGTTTTACTAGGAAGAAAACATGTATTAAGGTGATTTAGAGTGATGCAAGGATTTAGGTATTATCTGGAAGTTGTAGGAATCAATGTGTGTTTTTGAGAATGTATTCAAGTCTTGGAGAAGTTTGTTAAGGTTTAGGTAATGTTGATATCCAAGGAATAAGTGTTGATTAAGTAAGATGTGAAAAAGGAGATTTAGTTAGTAAGAAAAGAAGTTTGAGAGATGATGTTAAGGTGTAGAGGAAACACCTTGGTGTAGTGGTCATTATTGGTGAACTACCACTTATAAATCTTAAGGAGAAAAACATCCCAAGTGCTAGGAATTTTGTAAGAATTTGTGAATGATAAGATGGTTTGGTGAGTGATTTAAAGAGTTTAGCACATGGCTAAAGGTGTGTTTGATGTGCCAAATGATGTTAGAACACATTAGGAGGCTTGAGGAAGAATTTGGAGAAAGTTTGACAATGTATGGGAAGTTTCTGCACCCGACCTACCAGGGGACCGACCCCAGTCTGGGTCGGTCGGGCTGAAACTATGAACTTAGGTGATCTCTGCAGACGACCTACCCAGGGGGTGGGTCGGTCGGTGGTCGGTCGGACCTTAAAAAAAAAAAAAAAAAAATAATTAAGAATGTTAAGTGGTATGCCATTAAGAGAGTATTGATGGTAGAAAGATAAATATATATGGACTTGAGAGATTAAGTTAAGTAAGATGATTTAAATGTTAAGGTTATAAAATGATATGTAATGAGGGGATTGTTAAGTAATGATGTTATAAGATTGTTAAGGACATGTTAAGTGAGTTATAATGATAATTTAGGAGGAAAAATTGTATTAAAATGTAAAAGTAAAACAAGTTAAATTGAAGTTATATAACTAAATTAACGGGATAAGTTATAAGCATTAGACTTTAAAAAAATCATGTTACCCCGATGTTAATAAAAGTACATGTAATGTTATCAGTTGTTCGAGAATTGCTCGAGGAACATAAGTGGACGTGGTAAAGTGGACTCCGGTGACAGGTATGGTTTTCTTGCAACCTGTGTCCTACCAGATTACACCGGCTTGTATGCCAATGTTTTTCTGTATGTTTGCCACGTTATGAGATAAATCATGAAACGAGTTTACAGTCGTTATTGTTATTGTATGTTTACGTGTCGATACCGGTAACCTCGAATGCGCTTGAAGGGCTAGTTAACCACTATTAGGTAAACGTAGGAGAACGGTATCCGGTAACAACGTGTCCGACTTAAGGAACGTTCTAACCACGGCTATGCGTGAGTTGGTTATGTGATGTTTGTGTGTGATGTTTGTATGTGAATGTATGACTCTCTCTTCCCTTGTGTATGTCTAACAAGACTTAACCCAATGTTTGTGATTGTTTAATAAAGTTCAAGTTGAACTTCTAACAAGTGCTAACGGGGGAGTGAGGAGTCCGGTCTGTTCCGGCCACGCGTGTGAGTATGGGGGTCGTTGTCATAGCAGGTTCGATCCTCTCTGTATGTTATGGTTGTTTTCCAATTTGGTTCCAACCTTCCCTTTAGCTTAACCAAGGCTATTACTGACTCACGTCGGGCCACAGGGGCATACTATTGTTATGTTTGTTTCGGTGTGCTTGGATCACTATATCGAGACACCTTGTGTTAAGTTAACCGTTCATTTAACGAGACGGTAACGAGTTATGTAACGAGCTTATCATGAGACTGGCAACATTCTCTAGGCTCACCAGTGTATTAGTAATGTTTGGGTCGGTTCCTCAGAGGACCATTCCCGTTATGTTATGTGTCTTTGTTGTGATGCAATATCTATTGCGGTGTTATGTGTGCACGTGGAAACTTGCAAAGTGTTGTATGTAGTGCATGTTATATGTTGTAAAGTGTGGAGTATGTGGATCATGGATATGAATCCCAGTTTGAGAAAAGAGGCGTTTAAGGATAACCCGATTTAAGGGTAAGTGTCGTCTGTTAAGGAAGTAGCTCCATTAGAGGAGGAACACTCTAGGGATATTGAATACCTTGAGTGACTTATTAAGTAAGGATATATTATCCGTCTGTTGATCCCGTTGAGGCGAAATGATTATGTGTTGGGTGTTTACAGTTGCATGTATGATTTAAAAATAATCAACCGCATGCTAAGACGACAATTAGTTGTGCGTGGCCCGGTAGCATGTGGGCTGCGGGATTACCATACCAGCAAAGGTGCTGAGCCCCTTGGGGGCCACCCTTTCTCTTCTTTCCTATTTCAGGTACAAGGAGCTGGAAGCCGTTCGAGAGTAGGACGGGGTAGTCGTTGTACATGGGTAATCGTTTATGTTGTATATACAGTAGGTGTAGTAAGACCGAAATTGTTATCGGCATTAGTTATAAATACTCGGTATAGTTGGAAGGTGTATGTTGTTGTTGTGATTAATGGAAAGGGATAGTAATGTGTAGTCACGGGAATTTAGCCCATCAGACCGGTACAATGTGTATGTATTAGCCTTGTTAGCCACGTGGGTGGCTAACGGCGTGTAACACCAACGAGATAAGTAATGTGATGAGGTTGTTTTTCCGCTGCAGTTTATTGTAAGTGTGTTATTGTTGGATGGGGTGTTACAAAAAGTGGTATCAGAGCGAAGTATCGCTCTGATGACTGAATTACCGAGCTTAGGAGGTACCGAGTTAGGATTTTAGTACTTTGGGTTAAGGGTTGAGTGATAGCGTGAGAGATACGCTAGTTAGGAACTACCAGTGACTACTGGAAACCTACTATATCCTTCCCGCCCTCCACAGTCCCTGTTTTATAACTTGGGAAACAACGCCAGAGAGATGAAAGTCCTCTCATACTCGGGAATACCCGATCTGGCTGTTATTAAGTACCTCTAAAGGTACGGAGAACCTGTCACACGGTAGATTCCGAAAACTGGGAATCCCGGAGATGGTCTCCATCTGAACAATGTTGACCGCATTTCATGGCAATGAATGAAGGATCTTGTGCATAGAGGAATAGAATTTCCGCCAACCTGGGTCGACATGCTAAGCAGTCGAGAAAAACCAACTTGCAACGCACCGACCGTGCAACAGGCAAGAAGTGGATTAGTGAAACCCGAGACGAGTGTCTACGGAACCACAGTTGATAAATAATACCCCAACGGCATACCAACCGACAAAGGAACTACAACGTAGTGCCCAAACAAGAGACAAGTCTCAGCAACCACGACAAATACGTGGAACGGGCTATAAGACGAAACAATACTAAGACAAAGGGGTCTCCCAGAATGGGAAACACCCTAGTTGATAATTACCATATGAATACAGTGAGAAATCACCTAGAAGAGTTATTATCACAAAGGCAGTAAGATCAGGAGGGCCACAAGGCCACTGATAAATATGGGTAAAAACAATACCACAACTGGTATGTGTTTTTAAACCGAGATAGCCAGTTAGCATGGCGCATTGCCATAGCAAAGTGTGCCTATAACAGGGCTGTTCGGGAAATTTATAACCACTACGAAGTACTTAGTAAGGTACCACGAAGTTAAGTGTGAACATTATAACCATGAAGGGCTTAACAGACTGACCTTTGTAATTGGAAGTATACCAGTCAGCAAGAAGCTAGACTGGTTAAGGCAAGAAGATGTTGTGAAACCATGAAAATTTTCTTTCAACCCAGATTTATTCAAACCCTTTCTTTTCAAAACCAGATTTTCTTTCAAACCAATACTTATTCTAACCTTCTTCTAAACCAAACCAGTAAAACCAAGGGCAGTTGATAAGAATTCAACAACAATGGATAAACTTTCCCTCGATTAAGTTCGGGAAGCACGGAATGAAATTGTCACGGGACAATATAAGGGAGTTGACAACAGAATACTTCACCTAGGCGTGTGACGGACACTACGAGTGTACCCACTGTAATGTGGGACGACCGCACTCCGATAGGAGCTTTGTGGCCTGGCAGACCTACTTATGGGTTAGTTGGGTAAGTAGCAATGTATCAGTATGGTACCCCACATATGTATACGAGTGGAGTCCGAAACACGGGAAGTAGTCGACTCCGTCTACGGTCAGCAGTATAAATCAAACAAGAGCTAAGGATTACAAGGAATGGGTTGAAGTTAAGGAACTCAGTTAAGTTAACGAGATAAAAGGATTAGTGAATTCCTTCCAAGGGAATGTTTAAGAGAGGTTAGGAAGTGCGAAGTGCACAAACTGTTAAGTAAAGACATCGTATACGTCTTAAGGATCCTTAGGGATTAACATGTTAGCTGGAACGGTGACCCAGCCTGTACATGGCAAGTAGATGACTAATGTGGACACATCAATGTGCAATGAACGGGATGAAACTCCCAGAATGAGTACCTACACTATCAGGAAATTGATCTTCACAGAAGAAGATAATAACCAGTTAAGAAACGCAAACGGCGTGGCTAACCGAATATACCAATAAGTGTAAGCCAGATGTGATGGAATAACTTAGCAACACCCAGAGAGCAATCCTTGAAGGGTGTCGCATCAACAAGTGTTGCACGAAATGCATGACAGAAACACAAAGGGTTGAAACTAACACCCAGTTAGATATAAGTTATCAGGAGACGGACTGACAATCCTAAGGGACATCCCAGGAAGAAACGGAATGCAACGACCTTGTCATGGAGCCCAATATAATATCCAAATCATGAATGTTGGCACAGAGGAATAAATGAATGTGGACAGCTTACAACGAGCGCAAGCTCAAGACGATAAGGCTGTATAGCCACAAGCAAGATATGTTATGTAAGTTTGATCGATTGCAGGACTTTATGTTATACAAGTAAAGAGAGTGGTAAAAGAACCACTGCATTAAGAGTGGGGATACCTCTCGATATTGTGAGACCGCAGGAGCGGTAGTAATGTGAATCAAGTTCAAGAAATATGTTAAGGATGGACGACGTTATATTGAAAGGAGCAGTTAGTTTAGTAGTATGGTGTATAAATGAAGCACCGAGCTAGATAACGTCGGTTTGAGACTCGAGTGAGCAACGCTCAAGGAATGTCAGTAGTCATCCAAAAGAATGACAAACCATAATACGAGTGATATAAGTATATGCGTGGAAGTTATGTGACAGTAAATACCATGAAAGTTAGTGTTATACAATAAGTAAGAGCACGGTGCGCAACAAACGACCGTTGTATAAGTGTTGTTAAACGATAATGTAACAGATAAGACCAGTTATGAGTTAAACTTAGTAGAGATGCAAGATAAGCTATGTTAACAGACTGTGCAATAAGCCAGTGGTAGGTACTATGTATGAATTCCATGGCGAATCCCATAAGAGATTTATCTGTCAAGAGTTTACGCCTCTGCCTCTGTATGACTGAGTTTTTGGTATTGCACTGCGCAGTAATGATCGAGTGGGATAGCTAGGAATGGGAAACATGTTAATTATGGAGGAATAATGTTATAATGGCCGATGCATAGGAAATGCAAGACCACACCAATAAAAGAGTACTTGTACAAAACCAAATGTGGAGACATGATTACAGTAAGTGACTACAGTAGCACTAACTGCCAAATACCGGCATGGAATATCCCCAAATGTTGTAAATAGCTGAGAGAGCACTACACACTAAGTAGTAGCTCAATCTCCCGACAGTAAGTCGGTAAAGCAAGTCAATCATTGTGAATTACAAGTAGTTACGCTGTAAGCTATTGGAGAAGTGAATGGAATATTGTGAAAACTCACCGAATTCGCTAACGGTAAAAGATACCACGCGTCGGTTGAGAAACCATTGTCACCAAGATAAAGGTGATAATGGGGATGTACAATACATAAGAATAACAAATGGGGCAATTAAGCTCTACAGTTACTAGAGTTTCGCAGAGAAACTAGTGAGAGCCAGTGATTCAAGTGTTGAATGTACATGGTGAACATGAGTGAATGGCTAATTTATTAACGCCTAGAAGCCTAACAGGCCAGAATCGAAGCCAACTAAGAGTTTAAACAACTCCAATGAGAATTCTTGGTTTAGGAACTAAACCGCCAATATGGTTAAGATCCTCTAATCAGAATCCATTGTGTAATAGGCCGCGTGGAAGTTAAAACACTTCACAACGGCAGAACATTATAAGCCAATGTTTAGTGATTGATTACGTGGGCGTAATCCCTTTTAAGGGGGGTAGAGCGCAAAAACCACTTAGTGTATATTACCGTACAAGTGTACGTAGTGTATGTGACTTATATTGTGCATAGCACAAAATTATTGTTTTGATGATTGCGTGTGTGTTACGTAAACATACACATTCATTCATGGTTTAATTGTGGTAATTGCGCACAGAAGATGCGAATACCATTGTGATAAGTGTGTTGATTTATTAACAGTTGTGAGTGATAGTACAAGTGGGCGACAGTGTATAAATGTGAAATTGTGTGTTGTATTTTGATAAAATATACGTGTATATATACACTATATAGTGACTCAGGAAAGGTTATGATACTGACATAGAACCTAGTGAGAATAAGATTCCCTAGGTAAAACATTAAAGTGAATGAAAGTAACTGATAGACGAGTTCTATCCTTTGGAGATGTTATGATCATGATTAGAATGATTTAAAAGATAGAAAATTGGGAATGAGTGATTTACTTGATGCTTGAAAATGAAGTGGGAGGTGGAACTTGATTTGCATGTGATCAAGGAAGCCGAACACAAATTGGGGTGGAAGGATAGTTCAACACTGATGCTGATCACATCAGGGTTGGATGACTCTTGAAACTCCCTATAAGTGGTCACAAATAACCATGCTAAGAAAAGAAGCAAAGAGCTTA
Source organism: Limonium bicolor (assembly GCA_023374045.1). Taxonomy (NCBI): domain Eukaryota; kingdom Viridiplantae; phylum Streptophyta; class Magnoliopsida; order Caryophyllales; family Plumbaginaceae; genus Limonium; species Limonium bicolor. The sequence continues at coordinate 52,141,992 of CM041776.1, forward strand.
AGTTGGACTTGGAGTTGTGTGTGTTTTCAAAAGGATTTTCATTGGTTTTCAATTTATAAAACGTTGATAGATACTTACATAATTAAAGTTCTCTTATTTAACCTCACAAGGAAATTTAAATTTAAGTGATTGTTTTGATCTCCCAAAGGCACGGGGACGGAAGGTGTCCATCACGACCGGGTTCTGCGGGATCACAGTGTGTATCAAGGATATTTTTGATTGTTATACATGCTATGACATGTTGTGTGGTATGTGTAATGAATGTTATTTTGACTTGATTTCCTAAAGTGTATACTATCAAGACCTATGAGTCTAAATGTTGTTGTGTTACATAGACCTATGTGTCTAAAGGCTGTTATGTTATCAAGACCTATGTGTCTAAATGTTGTTATGTTACCCAGGACCAGAGAGTCTAAGGGTTGTTATGTATGTGTAAGTGTTGTTAAGATACCCGGACCATAAGTCCGAGGTTATCATGTGGATATGTTATGTTATGTGTGGATGTGAATGTGTTGCCGGAACATTAGGTCCGAGGTTGTGATGTAAAGTGTGTTTGGTTATGGAAGTTTATTTCCAAGTGATTCCTGTGTTCTAATCTAATGATGTGAGGAAAGTGTGAACTTCGAGGACGAAGTTCTGTTAAGGGGGTAGATTTAAATACCCCAAACCTTGATATGTGGTTTAAATATAAAACTATGTTATATAAAGGCTAAAAGTGCCTTAGGAACATTAGTGTACAATTTTAATCATAGTAAAATGCAATAAAGCATTGAGACACAGTTTGAGCAAAAACATGCTCTAAGCTATGTGTGAACTCGGTTAGGACCCAAAGAGCCTACCAAGACTTAATAATATTCATTATGATTTAATAAGGCTAATTAAGTCCTTAGAAACTTTGGTAGACAATGAAACCAAATAAAACACAAGGAATCCTTAAAGTCAATAAGAGCAAAATGTGCTCTAAGCTTGGGATAAATTTGTATAAGACCTAATGGTCATACCTATACCTTATTATATGTTAATGAACATATTAAATCAATTACTAAAGAAAACCAAGCTTGAAAACAAGTTAAAACACAAAATGTGCTTTAGGAGTCTTAAAGCACGTTTTTGAAAAATTGTCTTGTAAATGAGTTTTGAATGGCTAAATGTCCATCACTACTCTTTAATTAACATGTACTATATAGTATCACATTTGGGTGTCTTATTAATGGGAATCAAAATTTCACTTCTATTGCCTTAGTTTGTGAATAGTACTTTTAAAGCTAGTTTGTAACATATATTTATAAGTAATTAAATTGGTCAACAAAGACTATTATACCCTTCTATTAATAAGGGGGCCGGTTTTGGTAGTAATGAGTCACCAAACATGTTAACTTGTTAAGTAAATAAGTGACTCATAGGTTACTATTTGCTTTAAAGTTATAAATATCCTTTAAAAGCAAACCAATCTCATTTCTCCCTTCCCCTTCATTTCACACGGTTTCCTAAGCCTCTTCTACCTCTCTTCCTTCTGTTCTCATGGTAATGCTACAGCACACACCAAGGCCATCTTCCATTGCCAATATTTCTTGGCTCACTTACCAAATCAAAAACAAACACCACCATTCTCTCCTCTCATCAAGCCCTTCATTTCTACCCTTCTCAAAACTTCAAGAGCCCCATTTCGGTGCCATGGAGTTCCCATTAAGGAGCTTGAGCTTGTCTTTCTACACATTATTACTCTCCTTTTCTTCCTAGTTAAGGAATCTCAAAGAAAATCAAGTTTCCTCCATGTTTTGTGTGTGCCGAAAATATTCATTGATGGAGCTCCTTGATTTGCTTTGTTCTAGCTCCATTTGAATCTTTCAAGGACTAGGTGGAGTCCTCTCTTCATAGATATTCAAATTCCCTTCAAAGATCAAGGTAAAACAACAACATTAATGTTTTTGAAATAATGTAAACCTAGGGTGTAACACCCCTACTACGCACATAACTATACTTGGAATCGCAGCGGAAAATAAACAAATAACTAACGATTGGTGCTACAATGCCGTCAACCACCCACGTGGCTAACAAGGCTGAATAAATACAAATGTACCGGTCTGATCAGACTCAGAGCTAACAACCATATATACAATAGAGTATTTACATATCCTTCACTGTATACTTCACTGTAAACCGTCACCAACAAGTATATAACGCGCCACGGGTGCACAGGCGCAACCCGGGCAAACATCCAAAAGTACTTCAAAAGTAAACTACTCTCTAGGACCTAGAGCCACTCTGCCTCTTCGATCCTCATCCTGCAATAAAAAATGGAGCCCCCGAGGGGGTCAGCACCTTTGCTGGTATGGCTAACGCGCAGCCCATCGCTACCGGGATACGCGCAACCAATTGTCATGATGACATGATATTTATTTTAAACACACAACTATACATATATAACATAACACAGGTATTGAACACAACATAACACACATCACAAACATACAATTCCTTTAGGAAGAGAACCAACACAGTTAGTCCCCATTGAGAGCTTCGAGAATGTTGCCACGCTCATACTTAGCTCGTTACATAACTCGTTACCGTCCGGTTAGATTGAACGGTTAACTTAACACAAGGTGCCCCGGATATAGTGATCCAAGCACACCGAAACAAAACATATAGTATGCCCCTGTGGCCCGACGTGAGTCAGTAAAATAGCCTTGGTTAAGCTAAGGGAAGGTTAGAAACCAAATTGGAAACTTAACCATAACATACAGAGAGAATCGAACCGGTTATGACATCGACTCCCATACTCACACGCGTGGCCGGAACAGACCGGACTCCTCACTTCCCCCGTTAGCCCATGTTAGTAGTTCAACATTGAGCACAACAACAATTCACAATAATAGGTCAAGTCTTGTTAGACACTCACATGGGAAGAGAGAGTCATAATTAACAACATAATAATATTTAACAACTGTAAACTCTTTACATGGTTTAATCTTACAAAGTCATAAACACACAGAAAACAAACAACACACAAGCCGGTGTAAACCGGTAGGCAACAGACTGCAAGAAAACCATACCTTGGTCCTTGCCTCGACTGATTTCCACCTTGAGAGAATCCTAAACACATTAGTAATGTCGGTTAATTATTTATTTAACTTCAAACTTACTAAGTATTTAAATGATTGTATGACATGTTTTAATGCCTATCTTACCCTAGGTTACCTTCATTATACACCCTAGGGTTAACTACATAAGTCACATTCTTTTCTGTTTTTTTTTTTTAACAAGTTTTGGTCCGACCGACCCACCGTCCGACCCACAACTGGGTCGGACCCTCCCAGTGGTCTTCGGGTCTGAAAACCTTACCTTGACCGACCCATGTCCGACCCAACCTTCTGGGTCGGTCCATTACAGAAACCCTTTTACTCCTTATAATCATGCTCGTCCGTCCGACCCACGTCCGACCCCCATTCTGGGTCGGTCCATGTGCGAACATTTTCCTAACTTTTACAGACTCGACCGACCCATGTCCGACCCACCTTTGGGGTCGGACCGTCACCGAACATTTCCTAACATTTTACAGAGGCTCGACCGACCCAAAACTGGGTCGGCCCCTGGGTCGGTCGCCTTCTAAACTTACCCAAACTTTCCCATTCTTCACCAAACTTCTCCTAAGGCCTCTTAATGCTTCCTAACAACATTTGGTAACCCTACATCCACATACAACATCCATGAAACTCATTTTCTAACTCCTTAAAACATTTACTTATTTCCTTGTAAAAATTCCTTAACACTTATGTTATTTTATACTAGGTTCCTAGATGGTGTTTCTCACCTATGGTACTACTATCCCAAAATGCTTTCTCCTTGTTTTAACATCATCTCCCAAGCATCATCTCTCACAACTATCTCCTTATAACATTACTTCAAATCTTTTTCAAGTTCATACATTCTCCTTAGTTTACCAAAGTTTGCCTAAGTCTTTACCTAAGTCCAAAATGACTTTGGTACATACTAAAATCTCAAGATCATGCCTAAGTCCCTATTACACTCTAGAGTACTTCCTAGTTCATCATAATTCCTTAAAACATCTTGAACTCCTTATTCATTTCCTACACTTTCTAACTCACCAAACCTTATGTAAACACTTAAACTTCTTACTCCTTACCTAAATTTTGACATGGGTTCCCCTAGAACATTTCCAGCCTAAACACTTTACCTTCTCCTTTAAACACACAAGATCATCTAAATCATCAAGAACACTCTCATACATAATTTCACCAAATTTACACCACATTACAATATAGTGCACAATTTAAATTGCATGGCACTTAGGCCCTTAAATGCATGGCTCTTAGGCCCTTAAAGTGCTTAAATCATAAACACTGAATTTCCACAATATATATGCCTTTAACCTGCAAATACACTCAACACACATATGCCCTTTACTAGTCTCTTAGAACACTTTACTAAGTCATTCACCATTGCTCTTTAGGTAGTTTTAATAAGCATTATAAGCTCATTTCTCCTAAGGCATTAAAATAGCATTAGGTTAGTAGATTTACCTCTTTTGCAAGATAACTTCTTTCTTGTTTCCTTAGAAACCAATAGAGTACTTATTGATTCCTTGACAAGTTCTAAACAATATACAAACTTATAATGAGTATTCAAGCTATAAGCTTCATCTCATTGTAAACCCTAATTTGACATTGTTTCAAAAACATTAATGTAGTTGTTTTACCTTGTTCTTTGAAGAGAGTTTGGATATACAACAAGAGAGGACTCCACCTAGTCCATGAAGAGTTGAAATGAAGCTAGAACAAAGTCACACAATGAGCTATATCAATGTGTATTTTCGGACATGACAAAAACAAGGAGGAAACTTGATTTTTGTTTGAGATTCCTTACCTAGAAGCAAAGGAGAGTAATAATATGTAAAATCCAAGCTCAAGCTCCTTCAATGGTGGAACACCTTGGCACCGAAATGGAGCTCTTGGAGTTTTGAGAAGATAGGAATGAGAGCTTGATGAGAGGAAGAGATTGGTGGTATTTGTTTTTGATTTGGACAAGTGAGCTAGATTTAGCAAGTGGTCAAAGCTTGTGTTTCAATGGTGGTAGTGGTTTATCGTGAGAGAACAAAGAAGAAGGGAGAAGATGAGTGGGAAACCGTGTGAGCAAGGAAGGGAAATGAGAGAATGAAGATAGAATTTGCTTTAAGAGATATTTATACTTATAAAGTAAAAGGTAGCTTATTTACTTATCTTTAGTTACTTATACATTAATAAGAGAGTGGTGAGTCACCAAGCCTTAGAAACCGGCCCCTTATATTATGGGGGTGTTTTAGTCTTTGTTTGTCAATTTAATTACTTAATACAACATATGTTACAAATTAGCTTATAAAAAGTACTATTCACCTATACAAGGCACATAGAAGTGAAATTTTTGATTTCCCACTAATATAGCCACCCAAATGTGATACTATATAGTACACATATATATTTAAGAGTAATGATGGACATTTAGCCATTCAAAACTCATTTACAAGACAATTTTTCAAAAACGTGCTTTAAGACTTCTTAAAGCACATTTTGTGTTTTAACTTGTTTTCAAGCTTGGTTTTCTTTGGTAATTGGTTTAATATGTTCATTAGTATATAAATGAAGTCTTGGTAAGCTCATTAGGTCTTACTCAAGTTTATCCCAAGCTTAGAGCACATTTTAGCTCTTATTGACTTTAAAGCACATTTGTGTTTCCTTTTGTTTAAATTTGTTTAGTAAGGTTTCTAAGACTCTTTTTAGTCTTGTTACACCCTATTTAGGTGTTTAAACAACATAACTAGGTTTGGGGTATTTCAATCTACCCCCCTTAAAAGAACTTTGTCCCCAAAGTTCATACTTCCACATAACTTTAAACATTAGAACATGAGAACACATATTAACAACACTTCTATATCACATTAACAACATCTTACATCATATCGGACACGTGGTCCAAACAACAAAACATCACAACATCATTCAGACTCACTCAGCGGTCTGCAACATTAACAACATGACAATACAACACAGACAATGTATTCAAATACATGTCATATACATAACCGAAACGGCTCTACCCCCCTTAAATAGGGGTACGCCCCGTACCCTATACATACAAACACTAAGAAGTAAACAACGACGGGTACTTCGCCTTCATCTTATCTTCCAGCTCCCAAGTGGCCTCCTCAACGTCCTGGTTAGACCAGAGAACCTTCACCAGTCTCACACTTATGGCGAGTGTCTCGAGTCTTAGTGTCCAGAATCCGTACCGGAGTCTCCACTGATCGCATGGTCGGCTCTAAAGTTAGCCTTTCAGGCTGAAGCACATGAGACGGATGAGACATATACTTCTTCAACTGGGACACATGAAATACATCATGTACCTTGCCCAGCTCGGCGGGTAATCAAGTCTATAAGCTACCGGGCCGATCCGCTCCGTCACAACATAAGGACCCACATACTTTGGGCTCAACTTGCCTTTCTGGCCAAAACGAAATACTCCCTTCATGGGGGATACTCTCAAAAATACCTGATCGCCCACGGCGAACTCCAGGTCACGTCGGCGCACATCTGCGTACGACTTCTGTCTATCCTGAGCTGCTTTCATATTATCCCTGATCTGGCGAACTTCTGCCTGAACTTGCTCAAGATACTCTGGTCCTATAATGACCGTCTCACTCGACTCATCCCAGCATAATGGCGTGCGGCATGGTCTACCGTACAATGCCTGGAAGGGAGACATCTTGATCGATGCATGATAACTGTTGTTGTAGCTAAATTCGATCAGATGTAACTTATCAATCCAGCTGGTCTGAAAGTCAAGTGCACATGCACGTAGCATATCCTCAAGTGTCTGTATGGTGCGCTCACTCTGACCATCGGTCTGTGGGTGAAACGCCGTGCTCAATTTCAGTTCAGTACCAAGTGCCTCTCGTGTAGACTTCCAATATCTGGATAGGAATCTGGTATCTCTGTCAGATACTATCGTCTTTGGTACACCATGATGTCTTACAATCTCTTTATCGAATAATTCTGCCAATCTTGCCACTTTCCAGGTGTCCTTCATCGGAATGAATCGAGACACCTTGGTCAGTCGGTCAACTACCACCCAATCATATTCAGACCTCCCCTTGTAGGCGGAAGCCCTACTACGAAGTCCATAGATATGTCATGGAACTTCCACTCCGGCACTGGCATTGGCTGCACCATACCACCAGGCCGTCGGTGCTCAAACTTGACCTTCTGACAAGTGAGACACCTCAACACATAGTCATTTACATCCTTTTTCATTCCAGCCCACCAGAAGTATCTTTTCATACCTTTATACATCTTTGAAGCTCCGGGGTGAATCGAAGTAGTAGAACAATGGATTCACTCAATATGCGCTCCTTCAGCTCAGCGCTACTCCTGGGTATACACAATCTGCCATTGAGCCTAATCAGGTCATCATCGTGGAGTCTGAAGTCGTACTTCTGACCCTCGAATGTGCCATCAATAAGCTTCTGTCTAATCTCCATCATGTACTGATCCGTCATCTGAGCACTCCGCACCTCTTCAACCAAGCCAGTATGAGAGACTAGCGAATGGAGAGAGTGTGCTCGGCGACTCAATGCGTCAGCTACCACATTTGCCTTACCCTCCTTGTACTGTAAATTGATGTCATAATCATTCAGAAATTCAACCCACCTTCTTTGCCTCATGTTCAACTCCTTCTGAGTGAACAAGTACTTTAAACTCTTGTGGTCAGAATAAATCGTCACACTTACCCCATACAAATGATGTCGCCATATCTTCAGTGCGAAGACAATGGCCCCCAACTCTAAGTCGTGGGTAGGGTAGTTCTCCTCATGCTTCTTCAGCTGTCGGGGGCGTAAGCCACGACCTTCCCGTGTTGCATCAACACACAACCCATACCCCTGCCTGATGCGTCGCAATAGACCTCGAAACCATCTGGACCGTCTGGTAATGTCAGAACCGGTGCAGATGTCAGAGCATCCTTGAGACTCGCGAAAGCCCTCTCACAGTCGACTGTCCACTCGAATGGTGCATCCTTCTTCATCAAGGAAGTCATCGGCTTCGAGACACTGGAGAAGTCCTTCACAAATCTCCTATAGTAACCCGCCAGACCGAGGAAGCTCCTGATGTCGGTAACTGTCTTCGGCCTAGGCCAGGTGCGCACTGCATCTATCTTTGCCGGATCAACAGCGATCCCGGCCTCAGATATCACATGTCCAAGGAATGATACTTGGTTCAACCAAAATTCACACTTAGAAAATTTAGCATACAACTGATTCCTCCTCAATGTTTGCATACATCTCTCAGGTGGCTTTCATGCTCACCTCTCGATTTCGAATACACAAGTATGTCATCGATGAAGACTACCACTGATTTGTCCAACTGATCTTGGAACAAACGGTTCATTAAGTCCATGAACTTTGCTGGTGCATTTGATAAGCCAAACGGCATAACGGTGAACTCATAGTGCCCATACCTAGTTCTGAAAGCTGTCTTTTCGATGTCACTGTCACGGATGGCAATCTGGTGATATCCGGAACGTAGGTCTATCTTGGAGAATACTGATGCTCCCCTAAGCTGATCAAATAGATCGTCGATGCGTGGTAAGGGGTAACGGTTCTTCACCGTAACAGCATTCAGCTCCCGATAATCAATACATAGGCGGAGGCTACCGTCCTTCTTCTTCACGAAGGACCGGCGCTCCCCATGGTGACACACTAGGGCGGATAAAGCCCTTGTCGAGTAGGTCTCTCAGCTGCTCCTTGAGCTCTGTCATTTCTGCTGGAGCCATACGGTAAGGTGCTTTCGCAATGGGTCCGGTGCCCGGAATCAGTCAATCTCAAACTCAACCTCTCGTGCTGGCGGCATGCCCGGCAGTTCCTTAGGAAATACATCAGGAAACTCCGACACTACCGGCACATCTGGGCTAAACTCAGGGTCTCTCTCTATGTCCTGGACATAGCAGAGGTATACATCACTCCCTCGTCGTAACTCGTGATACATAGCCATGGCGGTGATGATCTGAGTCGAAGGCTCCCTGGGCCTCTGGCGGTAAGATATGGTAACCCCAGATGGACTCCGAAGAAGCAGTCGATGCTCGGCACACAGGATTCTGCCCTTGTGCCGCTCCAACCAGTTCATCCCGACAATCACATCAAAGCCTAGTCCGTCGAACTCTATCAAGTCGATCGGAAACTCTTCACTCCTGATTCGAACAATAGCACCTCGGTAGTAGCGGGTACATCGGATCCGCTCCTTCGACGGGAGAGTAACCACGAAGTCTGGCATCTCTTCACCATCTAACCCCAGCCTCTTCGCAAATGATAGCGAAATGAATGTATGTGAGGCTCCAGAGTCGAACAAGATCGATGCATCCACGCCATTCACTGGAAAGGTACCGGTGAGGATTGTGCCGCTCTTGCCGGCTTCTGCCTTATTGCAGACACTCAGTATACCTCCCGTTCCGAGTGCACAGCCTAATTCATTGGCAAACTAATAAGTATTGGGTAACAACACGGTTTTATATTCTTCAACAACTCCACTTTATTCATTAACACACTCCTTTTTACAACATTTATTGGCTTATACTGTCGCCATGATTCACACTTACAACATCCTTAATACATACTGGTTTGTCACATAATTATACAAGGCTTAAAACTGTCTGAAAGTCAAATTCAGACGTCCGGGTTTCATGTGTGTGGCATTGATCACTGCCGACGGTGCGGTATTCAGTTTGATCTTCCTGATGCCATGGTATAGCATCCTTGATTGCCCACCCATGATTAATACATCTCCCGATTTTAGCAATAGCTTCTTTGCGAGGTCAGCACGCTTCTGCTCGCCATACACAAATACTGCGGTATCACCAATGGACCAAGACACCACGGGTACTCCCTTACTTAGAGACTCGGGTGACTCGTCCTTGTCTTGGTGCATACCCAACCGTCCACCTTTCTGGTAGAAGTTTACAATGCATAAATCTGCTTTTACACTTGGAATTGAATCCGCTTCAACTTGCTGAGCAATTCCCACGGCGTGGTTAACGACCGCGTGGAACTCCTCTGGTATACTTGATACTGTTGCTCCATCTTCAGCTCGAACTTCTTGATATGACTTGGTGTAAGGGTTCCAGTCCTTACCCATGCACATCATCTTCAATTGCATCCTTGCTCCGTTCGGGTATTCGGGTGTGTAAAACCCTCCTGGTTTTGCTCCAAGTTCGTCGCATCGTCTGATGATATGGATTTGTGCCTCCGGTGTCAGGTATCCATTTAAAAGTATCATACCTGGCTGGATGACCTGACATTGCTCCAATGGGAAGTCGGTGATGTTGATGGTGGTTCTTCTCCAGGGTTCGGTGTGGGTGGGATTGGATAACATATATTGAAAGTTCCTTTAAGTTTAGAGTACTCTAGTTAGGTAAATCTCACACTATACTTTATTATTCATTCACTCACATGGTTGTTTATTTAAACTCACTCACACACATGCATGAAATGCGGTATGCAGACACTTATTACATTCAACAACTTAGGCGGTACCTGGTCTAGAAGAGGGCCCTGGCGCCTCAGACCGGTCCACCACATTCAGGGTGGCCTTGTTGGACCCCGACCCCTTCCCCTTCTGGGACTCCGTGTACCTCTGATCTGGGGGTGGCTGGTTCGCCGTCTTCTGGCCATCGGTGGTCGCAGTGGCCTTACCCTTCCATTGCCCCTTGGGCCTGAAGTTCCTACTGTTCGGGTTCTGCCAGCACTCATGGTCGCGGTGACCCATCTTCTTACAGTACCGGCACTGAACATCATTACCCTTGCAGTCCTTGCCGGGGTGGTCGCCGTTGCACCACTTGCAGTAATAGTGGCGCTCCGGTCCAGAGCCCGTGCTAGCTGCTATCACAATACACCATTAATACTTGTTTCACAACTTATTAACATATACTCTAACTCATCACACAGGTTTAGACAATTACCCTTAGGTGGGTAAGAACGTAGGGGCTTGGCCGCATACGCATAGGTGAGCTGCAGAGGCTCATCAGCAGTGGTGGTCTGGGTCTGGCCCTTGCCACCCTGTTGCTGTCCTTTCTGGGACTGGGAGTATGACTTCTTCTTCTTCCCTCCCCACTGCCCTTGCGTGCCTTGGCCCTCGTTCTGAGCCTTGCGCTTGAGCGCACTCTCCTCGTCCCTCAGACGGACGGTGATCTCCACAATAGCAGCGGCATGATAGCACTCCTATATTTAGGGTGTCAGTTATGCCCCGCCAAATAAACTCACATCACATTAACACATTGTACACACTTATTCACATTACACTGTAATTCCTTTACCTGCAAGGTGGTATATCCAGTAGGCCCCATGCCGTAGCGTAGGCGGTAGTTCAGTCCGTTGTAGAAACGGTTCACAAGGATCCGGTCTGAGTAACCCAGATCCGGTAGCAGGTGGATTAGTCCGATGAAGGCTGAGTAGTACTCATCTACCGTCATCTTATCCCCTTGCCTCAGGTTGTCCAACTCCAGGCGCTTGGCCTCTTGCACATGTATAGGGTAGTATTTGGCTCGCAGAAGAGCCGTGTACTCCCTCCACTGGAATGTCGGATCAGCAACTCTACCCTCGCGCACAAGCTTCCACCAGTTTTGTGCCGAGCCCTTCAGGTAATAAGCAGCAAGTCGTACCTTGACCTGCTCAGGTGGTGCTAGGGTTTCGAAGGCGGTCTCCATCTCGGAGATGTATGCCTCGAGCTTACGGGGATCGGTCTCCCCACTGAATGAGGGCGGCCTCAGATCAGCCAACGCCTTGACCCAATTGGTCTCTCGTGGCGGTGGTGGTGGTGGCTGAACTCCGGCTGTTGCCCTTGCTGTATAGCAGCAACTAACTGGGGTACCAGCTGAGCTACGGCGGCTGCAACTGCCTCAGCCATGGTCTGTGCCGTAGTATCATCACCCTGGTCACCCATACCTCCAGTACCGCGCGCCGCGGCCTCGACCTCGTGGTCTACCTGCCATCTGAATTTATATGAACATCTCATTAGCATTATGCTTGCACACTTATCGGTCCAACGATTGTAACGCTTCCCGATAATAAGGTATCTCCACACTTAGTTAGTGGTTAACCTTTCCAAATCTGTTCACTTAGGTAACTGTAGTTAGGTTTCCTAACTCGGTATATCCCTAAGCTCGGTATCAGTTTTCATGTAACACCCCTTTTAACTTTTTTAAACTACGCACATAACTATACTTGGAATCGCAGCGGAAAATAAACAACTAAACGATTGGTGCTACAATGCCGTCAACCACCCACGTGGTTACAAGGCTGAATAAATACAATTACCGGTCTGATGATCAGACTCCCGAGCATAGAACTAACAACCATATATATAACCATATAATACCGAGTATTTACATAAATCCTTCACTGTATACTTCACTGTAAACCGTCACCAACAAGTATATAACACGCCACGGGTGCACAGGCGCAACCCGGGCAAACATCCAAAAGTACTTCAAAAGTAAACTACTCTCTAGGACCTAGAGCCACTCTGCCTCTTCGATCCTCATCCTGCAATAAAAATATGGAGCCCCCGAGGGGGTCAGCACCTTTGCTGGTATGGCTAACGCGCAGCCCATCGACTACCGGGATACGCGCAACCAATTGTCAGGATGACATGATATTTATTTTAAAACACACAACACATACATATATAACATAACACAGGTATTGTACACACATAACACACATCACAACATACAATTCCTTTAGGGAAGAGAACCAACACAGTTAGTCCCCATTGAGAGCTTCGAGAATGTTGCCACGCTCATACTTAGCTCGTTACATAACTCGTTACCGTCCGGTTAGATTGAACGGTTAACTTAACACAAGGTGCCCCGGATATAGTGATCCAAGCACACCGAAACAAAACATAGTATGCCCCTGTGGCCCGACGTGAGTCAGTAAAATAGCCTTGGTTAAGCTAAAGGGAAGGTTAGAAACCAAATTGGAAACTTAACCATAACATACAGAGAGAATCGAACCGGTTATGACATCGACTCCCATACTCACACGCGTGGCCGGAACAGACCGGACTCCTCACTTCCCCGTTAGCCCATGTTAGTAGTTCAACATTGAGCACAACAACAATTCACAATAATAGGTCAAGTCTTGTTAGACACTCACATGGGAAGAGAGAGTCATAATTAACAACATAATAATATTTAACAACTGTAAACTCTTTACATGGTTTAATCTTACAAAGTCATAACACACAGAAAACAAACAACACACAAGCCGGTGTAAACCGGTAGGCAACAGACTGCAAGAAAACCATACCTTGGTCCTTGCCTCGACTGATTTCCACCTTGAGAGAATCCTAAACACATTAGTAATGTCGGTTAATTATTTATTTAACTTCAAACTTACTAAGTATTTAACATGATTGTATGACATGTTTTAATGCCTATCTTACCCTAGGTTACCTTCATTATACACCCTAGGGTTAACTACATAAGTCACATTCTTTTCTGTTTTTTTTTTTACAAGTTTTGGTCCGACCGACCCACCGTCCGACCCACAACTGGGTCGGACCCTCCCAGTGGTCTTCGGGTCTGAAAAACTTACCTTGACCGACCCATGTCCGACCCAACCTTCTGGGTCGGTCCATTACAGAAACCTTTTTCCTTATATCATGCCGTCCGACCCACGTCCGACCCCCATTCTGGGTCGGTCCATGTGCGAACATTTTCCTAACATTTTACAGGCTCGACCGACCCATGTCCGACCCACCCTTTTGGGTCGGACCGTCACCGAACATTTTCCTAACATTTTACAGAGGCTCGACCGACCCAAAAACTGGGTCGGCCCCTGGGTCGGTCGCCTTCTAAACTTACCCAAACTTCCCATTCTTCACCAAACTTCTCCTAAGGCCTCTTAATGCTTCCTAACAACATTTGGTAACCTTACATCCACATACAACATCCATAAACTCATTTTCTAATTCCTTAAACATTTACTTATTTCCTTGTAAAATTCCTTAACACTTATGTTATTTTATACTAGTTCCTAGATGGTGTTTCTCACCTATGGTAACTACTATCCCAAAATGCTTTCTCCTTGTTTTAACATCATCTCCCAAGCATCATCTCTCACAACTATCTCCTTATATCATTACTTCAATCCTTTTTCAAGTTCATACATTCTCCTTAGTTTACCAAAGTTTGCCTAAGTCTTTACCTAAGTCCAAAATGACTTTGGTACATACTAAATCTCAAGATCATGCCTAAGTCCCTATTACACTCTAGAGTACTTCCTAGTTCATCATAATTCCTTTAAAACATCTTGAACTCCTTATTCATTTCCTACACTTTCTAACTCACCAAACCTTATGTAAACACTTAGAACTTCTTACTCCTACCTAGATTTTGACATGGGTTCCCCTAGAACATTACCATGCCTAAACACTTTACCTTCTCTTTAAACACACAAGAACATCTAAAATCATCAAGAACACTCTCATACATAATTTCACCAAATTTACACCACATTACAATATAGTGCACATTTAAATTGCATGGCACTTAGGCCCTTAAAATGCATGCGGGCTCTTAGGCCCTTAAAGTGCTTAAATCATAAACAACTGAATTCCACAATATATATGCCTTTAACCTGCAAAATACACTCAACACCACATATGCCCTTTACTAGCTCTTGAGAACACTTTACTAAGTCATTCACCATTTGCTTTTAGTAGCTTAATAAGCATTTATAATCTCATTTCTCCTAAGGCATTAAAATAGCATTAGGTTAGTAGATTTACTCTTTTGCAAGATAACTTCTTTCTTGTTTCCTTTAGAAACAATAGAGTACTTGATTCCTTGACAAGTTCTAAACAATATACAAACTTTATAATGAGTATTCAAGCTATATAAGCTTCATCTCATTGTAAACCCTAATTTGACATTGTTTCAAAAACATAATGTAGTTGTTTTACCTTGTTCTTTGAAGAAAAGTTTGGATATACAACAAGAGAGGACTCCACCTAGTCCATGAAGAGTGAAATGAAGCTAGAACAAAGTCACACAATGAGCTATATCAATGTGTATTTTCGGACATGACAAAAACAAGGAGGAAACTTGATTTTTGTTTGAGATTCCTTACCTAGAAGTAAAGGAGAGTAATAATATGTAGAAACCCAAGCTCAAGCTCCTTCAATGTGGAACACCTTGGCACCGAAATGGAGCTCTAGGAGTTTTGAGAAGATAGGAATGAAGAGCTTGATGAGAGGAAGAGATTGGTGGTATTTGTTTTTGATTTGGACAAGTGAGCTAGATTTAGCAAGTGGTCAAAGCTTGTGTTTCAATGGTGGTAGTGGTTTATAGTGATGAGAACAAAGAAGAAGGAGAAGATGAGTGGGAAACCGTGTGAGCAAGGAAGGGAAATGAGAGAATGAAGATGAATTTGCTTTAAGAGATATTTATACTTATAAAGTAAAAAGGTAGCTTATTTACTTATCTTTAGTTACTTAATACATTAATAAGAGAGTGGTGAGTCCCCAAGCCTTAGAAAACCGGCCCCTTATATTAGTGTGGGGGTGTTTTAGTCTTTGTTTGTCAATTTAATTACTTAATACAACATATGTTACAAAAATAGCTTATAAAAAGTACTATTCACCTATACAAGGCACATAGAAGTGAAATTTTTGATTTCCCACTAATATAGCCACCCAAATGTGATACTATATAGTACACATATATATTTAAGAGTAATGATGGACATTTAGCCATCCAAAACTCATTTACAAGACAATTTTTCAAAAACGTGCTTTAAGACTTCTTAAAGCACATTTGTGTTTTAACTTGTTTTCAAGCTTGGTTTTCTTGGTAATGGTTTAATAGGTTCATTAGTATATAAATGAAGTCTTGGTAAGCTCATTAGGTCTTACTCAAGTTTATCCCAAGCTTAGAGCACATTTTAGCTCTTATTGACTTTAAAGCACATTTGTGTTTCCTTTTGTTTAAATTATTTAGTAAGGTTTCTAAGACTCTTTTAGTCTTGTACACCCATTTAGGTGTTTAAACAACATAACTAGGTTGGGGTATTTCATAGGGTTTACAATGAGATGGAGCTTAAAGCTTGAATACTCATTATGTTGTTTGTACAATGTTTAATAGTTGAAAAGGAACCAAATGCCATACCGGTTTTGTAAGGAAACAAGAAAGAAGTTTGTGAGGAAAAGAGGTAAAATATGCTATGTTAATGTGGTTTAATGCCTTAGGAGAAATAAGCTATAATGCTTGTTAAAACTACCTAAAGAGCAAGTGGTGAATGACCTAGTAAAGTGTTCTCAAGGAGACTAGTAAAAGAACATATGTATTGGTGTATGTATTTGCAGGTCAAAGGCATACTTATGTGGGAAATTCAGTGTTTATGGTTTATGTTATTTAAGGGCCTAAGAGCCATGTTATTTAAGGGCCTAAGTGCCAAGCAATTTAAGTTATGCACTATATTGTGATGTAGTGCTTAATGTGTGAAGTTTGTGTATAAAAATGTGTTTGATGGATTTTAGGTGTTCTTGAATGAAATAAGGTAAAAACCTAAGTGTTTGGATGTGAGTAAATACAAGAGAAGCTATGGCAAAATTTGGAAAATGTATAAGGAGTTCTAGGTGTTTTAAATGAGTTTTGGTGAACTAGGAAGTGTTAAAGGTGAACAAATGTTTTACTAGGGAAGAAAACATGTATTAAGGTGATTTAGAGTGATGCAAGGATTTAGGTTATCTTGGAAGTTCTAGGAATTCAATGTGTGTTTTTGAGAATGTATTCAAGTCTTGGAGAAGTTTGTTTAAGGTTTAGGTAATGTTGATATCCAAGGAATAAGTGTTGATTAAGTAAGATGTGAAAAGGAGATTTAGTTAGTAAGAAAAGAAGTTTGAGAGATGATGTTAAGGTGTAGAGGAAACACCTTGGTGTAGTGGTCATTATTGGTGAACTACCACTTATAAATCTAAGGAGAAAACATCCCAAGTGCTAGGAATTTTGTAAGAAATTTGTGAATGATAAGATGGTTTTGGTGAGTGATTTAAAGAGTTTAGCACATGGCTAAAGGTGTGTTTGATGTGCCAAATGATGTTAGAGACACACATAGGAGGCTTGAGGAAAAATTTGGAGAAAGTTGACAATGTATGGGAAGTTTCTGCACCCGACCTACCCAGGGGACCGACCCCAGTCTGGGTCGGTCGGGCTGAAACTATGAACTTAGGTGATCTCTGCAGCCGACCTACCCAGGGGGTGGGTCGGTCGGTGGGTCGGTCGGACCTTAAAAAAAAAAAATTAATTTTAAGAATGTTAAGTGGTATTAGTGGTATGCCATTAAGAGAGTATTGATGGTTAGAAAGATAAATATATATGGACTTGAGAGATTAAGTAAGTAAGATGATTTAAATGTTAAGGTTAAAATGATATGTAATGAGGGGATTGTTAAGTAATGATGTTATAAGATTGTTAAGGACATGTTAAGTGAGTTATAATGATAATTTAGTGGAGGAAAAATTGTATTAAATGTAAAAGTAAAACAAGTTAAAATGTGAAGTTATATAACTAAATTAACGGGGATAAGTTATAAGCATTAGACTTTAAACAATCATGTTACCCCGATGTTAATAAAAGTACATGTAATGTTATCAGTTGTTCGAGAATTGCTCGAGGAACATAAGTGGACGTGGTAAAGTGGACTCCGGTGACAGGTATGGTTTTCTTGCAACCTGTGTCCTACCGGATTACACCGGCTTGTATGCCAATGTGTTTTCTGTATGTTTGCCACGTTATGAGATAAATCATGAAACGAGTTTACAGTCGTTATTGTTATTGTATGTTTACGTGCCGATACCGGTAACCTCGAATGCGCTTGAAGGGCTAGTTAACCACTATTAGGTAAACGTAGGAGAACGGTATCCGGTAACAACGTTTCCGACTTAAGGAACGTTCTAACCACGGCTATGCGTGAGTTGGTTATGTGATGTTTGTGTGTGATGTTTGTATGTGAATGTATGACTCTCTCTTCCCTTGTGTATGTCTAACAAGACTTAACCCAATGTTTGTGATTGTTTAATAAAGTTCAAAGTTGAACTTCTAACAAGTGCTAACGGGGGGAGTGAGGAGTCCGGTCTGTTCCGGCCACGCGTGTGAGTATGGGGGTCGTTGTCATAGCAGGTTCGATCCTCTCTGTATGTTATGGTTGTTTTCCAATTTGGTTCCCAACCTTCCCTTTAGCTTAACCAAGGCTATTACTGACTCACGTCGGGCCACAGGGGCATACTATTGTTATGTTTGTTTCGGTGTGCTTGGATCACTATATCCGAGACACCTGTGTTAAGTTAACCGTTCATTAACGAGACGAACGGTAACGAGTTATGTAACGAGCTTATCATGAGACTGGCAACATTCTCTAGGCTCACCAGTGTATTAGTAATGTTTGGGTCGGTTCCTCAGAGGACCATTCCCGTTATGTTATGTGTCTTTGTTGTGATGCAATATCTATTGCGGTGTTATGTTGTGCACGTGGAAACGTGCAAAGTGTTGTTATGTAGTGCATGTATATGTTGTAAGTGTGGAGTATGTGGATCATGGATATGAATCCCAGTTTGAGAAAAGAGGCGTTTAAGGATAACCCGATTTAAGGGTAAGTGTCGTCTGTTAAGGAAGTAGCTCCATTAGAGGAGGAACACTTTAGGGATATTGAATACCATGAGTGACTTATTAAGTAAGGATATATTATCCGTCTGTTGAGCCCGTTGAGGCGAAATGATTATGTGTTGGGTGTTTACAGTTGCATGTATGATTTAAAAATAATCAACCGCATGCTAAGACGACAATTAGTTGTGCGTGGCCCGGTAGCATGTGGGCTGCGGGATTACCATACCAGCAAAGGTGCTGAGCCCCTTGGGGGCCACCCTTCTCTTCTTTCCTATTTCAGGTACAAGGAGCTGGAAGCCGTTCGAGAGTAGGACGGGGTAGTCGTTGTACATGGGTAATCGTTTATGTTGTATATATACAGTAGGTGTAGTAAGACCGAAATTGTTATCGGCATTAGTTATAAATACTCGGTATAGTTGGAAGGTGTATGTTGTTGTTGTGATAATGGAAAGGGATAGTAATGTGTAGTCGCTCGGGAATTTAGCCCATCAGACCGGTACAATGTGTATGTATTAGCCTTGTTAGCCACGTGGGTGGCTAACGGCGTGTAACACCAACGAGATAAGTAATGTGATGAGGTTGTTTTCCGCTGCAGTTTATTGTAAGTGTGTTATTGTTGGATGGGGTGTTACAAGAATGTGTCCGAACTTCTGTCTGAACTTGCAAGTTTGGACACTAGCCGACACTCGCAAGCTAGACTCGTCCTCGCACACCGTTCGAACATCAAAGCTCAAACGGAAATTCGGACAGTGGAAAAAAGCAGAAGAAAAACGATTGCACAGGGTCTGTCCGAACATCAACGTTCGGACAGACGTTAGCACACATCAAAAAATACAGTTTTGATAAGCGAATTGCACACACGCAGAATGTCCAAAACTTGTCAAAAATGCCATACCAAATCCAGAATAGTATAAACACACCTATAAGGGTTTTATTAGAGCAATAACAAGGTAAATTAGAGTGTAAAACACCACAAGAATGTAACTCAAATGAACGTTAGGATCCCAATTCAAACACCCCATAGGTGAACACACTAATAGAATCCGTAAGCCACCTACCTCGATAATTAGCAGAAGACGACTCGAAATCCACGGGAGATACTGCCACTGAAGCGTAGACCAGAATGCAGAGCAGAAAACACTGCTAAATACCAAAACACAAGAGAAATCCAGAATCAACAACAGCCCTCATCACCCTAAAGTAAACAAGAAATTGTAGTCACAAATCTGAATTTGATTCTGACAACGGAATCGCAGATGAAGCCACCAGCAGGAGGAATTGATAGAGAACGACGGAAGAATCACTTATTTCATGATCAGATTGTAGTGAAACAATTTGGAACGAAGGGGTTCTCAGAACTATAGAATTTAAGGGAATTAGACGGATTACTATTTCTTAATTGGATAAGACTTCACAACAGAGGTGGGATCCACAGCCGAGACACGAATTTCCAAACTAGCAACAGCAATACTTGACAAATCGAGAAGAGAATGGACAATGTTGAGATGGAAGAGAGAGGAGAGAGAGAGAGAGAGAGATATAGAGAGAGAATCATCTCAACAGTTGAGAAACTGATCAGGAAATTAGAATAGTGAGAGCGTGGTGAGAAACGTGGTTAGAGAGGAATAATTAAGGAGGATAATTAATTATGAAATAATAAATTCTCACCAGGAAATCAAATGGGAGGGGAAAAAGACTTCCTCGTCCCCAGCTTAATTAAAAAGGACCTCCATGTCCTGAATAATAAAATATCCCTCCATAAGACAACACTGTGACGAAATAATTTATGTACTAAACTTTGTGAAATACCCCAAACCTTGATATGTTGTTTAAATGTTAAACTATGATATTTAAAGGCTAAAAAGTGCCTTAGAAACATTAGTGAACAATTTAAACCATAGTAAACCCAATAAGCACTAAGACACAGTTGAAGCAAAAACATGCCCTAAGCTTGGAGTGAACTGGGTTAGGACCCAAAGAGTCTACCAAGACTTTATAACATTAAATTATGACTTAATAAGGCTAATTAAGTCCTTAGGAATCTTTGGTAGACAATTAAACCAAACAAAACACAAATAAATACCTTAAAGCCAATATGGGCGAAAATGTGCTCTAAGCTTGGGATAAGTTTGGTTAAGACCTAATAAGCTTACCAAGACCTTATTTATATGTTAATGAACATATTAAATCAATTACTAAATAAAACCAAGCTTGAAAACAAGCTAAAACACAAAATGTGCTTTAAGGAGCCTTAAAGCACATTTCTGAAAAATTGTCTTGTAAATGAGTTTTGAGTGGCTAAATGTCCATCATTACTCCTTTAATCAACATGTGTACTACTTAGTATCACATTAGGCAGTCTAGATCTATGGGAAATCAAAATTTCACAAATATGTGCCTTAGTTTGTGATGCTCAAATAGTGCTAGTTTAAGTCATAAGTCACATAAGTTGTTTAGATGGTCAACAAAGACCATATATATCTCTAATATGTAAGGGGCCACGGTTTTTAGGGTGTGAGTCATCACACTTGGCTAGCCAATTAAAAGAAAGAAGAAAAGTAAGTAAAAGGTTACTTTTGCTTTTAACTTAAATATCTCCAGAACTTACCCTCTCTCCTCACTTTCTCTTCTTTTCTTTTTGATTCCCCACCGTCTCCAACCTCATCCTTCCCTCTCCTTCATTCTTCGTTTTTCTACAGCAAGTAGCCATTCTCCATCTTTGAATGCTTGTAACTTATGACTCCATGCTCCAAAATCAATTTCAAGACTACCTTTGTCTTAGTTAGAGTGAGCTCTTCATTCCCTCTTTTCAAATCTTAAGGACGCAATTTTGGTGCATGGAGATTAACCATTGAAGGAGCTTGAGCTCATATTTCCATGCCTTCTCATTCTCCTTTGTTTCAAGGTAAGGAAAATCAAAGAAAATCCAAGTTTCCCATCATTATCTTTGTATAGCGGAAAATTCACCTTACAATGGTGCCTTGTCTCTATTTTCTTAGCTTAATTCAATCTTCAAGGGACTAGGAGGAGTCCTATCTTGCCACTTAACCAAGCTCCTTTCAAATTCCAAGGCAATCATCAAATTTTAGTGTTTAAGACACTGATGTAAACCTAGGGTTAATATGAGTTTAGTAGTAAACTTAATACTCATTACCCTTATATGTGTAGTTGTTTAGAAGGTTGACAAGTGATAAAAGCCCTTGCCGATTTTCAATCAAGAAAAACAAGAGAAAACAAGTGGAGAAAGCTTGGAAAACAAAGAGGTAAATGACCTCTCTTAATGTAGTTTTATGTACTAGGGAAGTGAGCTATATTTGCTTAATAATCAACCTAAAGATCCAATGGGAAATGAGATAGAAAACTATCCACAAGTTGGACTAAAAATGACATGGGAGCATTGTTGTGTGTATTTGCAGGTTGAAGGCATTATTATGTGGGAATTCAGTGTTTAAGGTTTAATGCAATTTAAGGGCCTAAGTGCCAAACAATTTAAGTTGTGCACTATATTGTGATGCAGTGTTTCTAAAGGTTTAGTTGTGTGTAAGAACATCTCTTGTGAAGATGGATATCTTTGGTGGTTAAAGGATGAAAAACAATATGTTTGTGTGTGTAGGGAATGTGTATTAAGAGATTTAGTGTTCTTGGTTGTATAATGGTGGAAAAACTATGTGTTTTTGGTGTAAGGGATACAAGAGAAGCTGCGAAAATTTAGTTGATAAACAAAGGAATATAATACCTTGTGAAGGATTAAGTATGAACTTGTGGAAAGACTTGAGGAGTTGTGGGGGTTAAGGAAGTGATGAGGATGCAAAATCATGCTTAGGAGTGGTTATCATATTAAGAAGAAACACCTTGGTTAGTCTAAGTTGTGGGTATGCATTATCACCTAGAAATCCAAGGAAAAATGTTGTAAGTGTTAGGAATTTTGTATGAATTGAGTAACAAGTTTGTGGTGATGATTAAGGAGGTTTGGTGCATGTTTTAAGGTGTTTTAAACATGTGGGAAACATGTGGAAAGAGTGTGGAATAAGTGGGAAAAGATTGGGGTGAATTTGGAGTTCAAAATGAGGAAAAAAACCTTTTTAAAATTAGTTTCTGTTTGTGGACGCCCTGGGACCTCCCTAGAGGGGCGGGTCCAGACCAGAGAGAAAAAAAAATGTGTTTAAGGCTTCTAATGATGGGGGATTGGATGGTGATGGTTTTAAGATGATGTTTAGGCTTGTTTGGTGACATGTAAAGGCCTTAAAATGTGTAAACAAGTGTTAGGAGGTTTGGCGATTAAGAGTGAGTGTTTAAGGTTGTACATGCATTTGGAGGATGTTATGTGAAGGTTAAGTGTGGTAAATGATGTTAAAGCATACTAGGATATGTAAGGTGAAGTTTGGAGTCAAATAAGCATTTTTAACAAGGGTCTGGAGCAGACGACCTTGGGACCAGACTTGCAAGGTCGGTCGGCTTGAATTTGTATACGGAATATGTCTCTGGAATAGACCGACCTTGTGGACCGGACTTGCAAGGTCGTTCGGGGTAGAATTTTTAAAACGGTAAAAGTGTTTGGAATGAACCGACCTTGGGACGGACTTGGCAAGGTCGGTCGAGGTGTAAATTTTCAAACCTGGATGTCACTGGAATGGACCGACCTTGGGTAAGGTCGGTCGGTAAGGTCGGTCGACCTAAAACTTGTAAAAAAAAACAAACAAAGTGTGGCCTAGGTAGTTAACCCTGGGGGGTATAATGAAGGTAATCAAGGGTAAGTTTACACATAAAACATGTCATATAATCATGAAAAATGCTAGTAAACTGGAAGCTAAATAAGGTAATTACCGACGTTACTAATCATGTTAGGAACTACGTTTGGCGGGACTCGAACGAAGCAGGGACCAAGGTATGGTTTTCTTGCAACCTGTGTCCTACCCGGATTACACCGGCATGTATGCCAATGTGTTTTTCTGTATTTTGCCACGTTGTAAGATAAAACATGTAATGAGTTTATAGTAATTCATTTATGTGGCGTGTTCAATTCCGATACCGTTTAACCTTGAAAGTGTTATACCTTAGCTAACCAAATCTAGGATCACATAAGAAAACAGTATCCGGATTAATGACCCAAACCATGGGAACGTTCTAACCACGGCTATGCGTGAGATAATTTTGTGATGTTTGGGTGTGAATGTATGGACCTCCCTTGTGTGTTTAATCCAGTTGTAATACTGTATGGTGTATGGATGTGATAGGTTCCACATGGGAGCCCTTAACTATGTTTATATATATTATGGGGGGGGGGGAGGAATCCGTCGTTCCGGTCGCGCGTTGTTTGGGAGGGGTATCCTTCTTAGCCTTACCCTCCTCTCTGTTATGGTTGTTTCCTCCACGGGTTACGATCTCCCATTAGCTTGCTCCAAAGCTTAGCTATTATGACTTATGATCGGTTTAGGGGGAACATGTGTTTGGGTGGTGTGTTCGGGGCACCTATATCCGAACCATCTTAACTTAAGTTACTTGTTGACTATTAGGACGGTAATGAGTGTTGTATAACGAGTTTATCATGAGGGTGACATCATTCTCTAGGATCACAAGTGAATTAACTATGTTTGGGTCGGTTCCTAAGAAGAATCGTTCCCGTTATGTTATGTGTTATTTTGTACTGCAATTCCCAATGCGATGTTATGTTATGTGCACGTTGAAACGTGAAAAGTGTTGTTATGCGGTGTATGTGGATCATGGATATGAATCCCAGTTTATAAAGAGGCGTTTATGGATAACCCGATTATGGGTAAGTGTCGTCTATTAAGGAAGTAGCTCCACTAGAGGAGAACCCTCTAGGGTTAATGAACACATGAGTGACTTGTCAAGTAAGGATGTGTTATCTGTTTGTTGAGTCCATTGTGGTGGAATGTTATGTGTTGTGTGTTTATAGTTTACATGCATGATTCAATATAATCAACCGCATGCTAAGACGACAATTAGTTGTGCGTGGCCCGGTAGCATGCGGGCTGCGGGATTACCATACCAGCAAAGGTGCTGAGCCCCTGGGGGGGCCACCCTTTCTTCTTTTCCTATTTCGGGTACAAGGAGCTAGAAGCCGTTCGAGAGTAGGACGGGGTAGTCATTTGTACATGGGTAGTCATTTAAGTTGTGTATGTACAGTAGGTGTAGTAAGACCGAAATTGTTATCGGCATAGTTGGTTAAAACTCGGTACAGTTGGAATGTATATGTATAATGGTTTTTGTTATGGAAAGGGATAGTCGCGTGTAGCTGCTCGGGAATCTAGTCCATCAGACCGATACAATGTATATGTATTAGCCTTGTTAGCAACGTGGGTGGCTAACGGCGTGTAACACCATTGAATTAAGTAATGTGTTGAGTTAAGTTTTCCGCTGCAGTTTGATGTTAATGTACGGTTATAGTTGGGGTGTTACACTTTGGGTTATAACAATATGGATGAAGTTCTACTATTTGAATAGGTGGAAGTGGTTGTAGTGTGTGGTATTGTGAACTAAGTAAATTCATAGAGTTAAGGCTTGGGAAGGAGGGTGTAGATTAGGTTCGAGTTGCGGTGTATCTTGATTTGGAGACAGCTCAAGAGCCTCGGGCTATGAGTTTGTGGTTCTGACACAAACATTTTGTATATGGTTAGATATAGATTATGATCAGACTCAACAGACGGTGTTTTGAGATATGAAAACGTATCCATCAAACACCCATGTCTAGGGATATGACCTTCTATGTTTCTTGATCATAGCATTAATACTCCTTATGTAAATTGCTATAGCCAATAAACACACAAGTAGAGACCGAGGTTGAAGTTTATGAGTGCTCTTACCTTAGCATCAGAAAGCAATGACACAGAAATACTTTCAGGCTATCATAACTTGGTC
This sequence comes from Limonium bicolor, assembly GCA_023374045.1. NCBI lineage: Eukaryota > Viridiplantae > Streptophyta > Magnoliopsida > Caryophyllales > Plumbaginaceae > Limonium > Limonium bicolor. The sequence goes on from CM041776.1 coordinate 52,167,576, forward strand.
CTGTTGAAACAACAAATTAAGAGTACCTTGAAAGTCAGTGGAGCAGCGGGAGACGATTTATGAGAATACAACAGTCATAAAGCTTTAGTTTAGAAGAACAAGGGTAGGCCCGCGCCTATGATAAGAGAAAGTCCTGTCTCTACTATGTGTTGCATGCGTCAAGTAATTCCGTTTTGCTCAGGAGTGTGAGGACAAGGTATCTGTTTAATAATGCCACACTGATGTAGATGTGTGCTAAACTTCCGACTCATAAACTATCACCCCCTACCCCCATCACGATACAAAAATTGATTTTCTTCACAATTGTAATTCATTCATCCTTTAAACCCGAATGAATATATCAAAGAATCGGGACTTTTTCTTTACAGCACAAAACAGGTAAATCTAGAGTAATCATAAACAATAATGATGTAATAATGCATGTTTTGAGAGGACTTTACTGGTGCAGGACCCGAGTCTCCCCACACCACACACACACACACACACAACACACACACACACACACACACACACACCCACACACACACACACCACATATATATAATATATAGAGAGAGATCTAAAAGAGTCTCCCCATTTATATATATATAGAGACGGTTCTTATAGAAACCACCTCTAAAAGAGTCCCCATTTTTTATGTATATCTATTGAGGCGGTTCTTATAAAACCGGCTTTAGAGATTCATCTTTGTTTGATAGAATCTATAGAGACGTGTTTTATTTTATTTTTTAAAAAAGACTGCCTAAAAATGTATTATATAATAATACTCTTTTAACTCAATAAAGGATAGTCAAATTTAAGGGAAAATTCACGGAATACTACTAAATGTTTGTTAATTCCCAATTATTACAATATTTAAATAGCTTTCCAATACCACAAAAATAATTTTGATTCATCTGATACATCGATGCTAACCCTAAACTTTTTAAATTCAAAATACTCTAAATGTTACTAATAAACATAGTTCACATATTAATATTTTTAATTAAAAAAAATACCAAAAAAATTGATAAATGAAATAAAAAAATTAAACATAAATAGTAGTTTATTAATATATATTGGTTAAAGTTGTGAAAAATATAACATTGATATATTTATATTATATATATAATTATGAAAACATTAAAAGTGTTAAAAATTCTAAAAATAATAATAACTATTATACACAAGCGAAAATTTGCGTTAATGTAGTAAAAATGATAATTTGAATTTACTGTATAGTTTTATGTGTATATTTTTATTAAATTTGTGGTTTATATACTTTTATTTTTTACAATTATCTATTTTATATATATATGTATATAATATTTGTACAATTCTAACCAATATATTAATATAATGAAATTTTACACTTCTACTTTTTAATATATTTCATTAATTTTTGTAGTACTTTATGAATTAAAATATTAAAATTAATATTATAAAAATTAGAGTATCATTCTTTTTTCTCTTTTGTCTGTTTGTAATCAAATTTGTAGTTCTATATAAATATATACCAATTTATAATTTTTTATTCTAAAGTTTTTATGATTATATATGTTTTTTTGTTTTATACCATTTAAACCAATATATAATTAATATGTTTAATTTTTATTGTACTTTCAACATATACAATTTAGCTATATATCTGATGGTTAATTGGCAATGTATCGTGATATTACTATACATTTATCCTTATTTTGTTTCTTGTACAATGTCTGTTGCAACCAGGGGGTGAACAATGTGCCTATTGTGTAATGAGATACATGTATGTCATAGTTGTAATGTTTTCTAAGTGCCTTGATCCATTGAAAAGGTATCAAATATTGATATATCTTGATGTATATATATAATTTGTTATGACTATAATACAATAGGTAAATGTATATGTTTATAATTATTATCTTTTCTTGTGAAGGTTTTTTTACAACTTTTGAAAGCTACTACGACGAGATTATCAATTGGTTGCCAGAAGAGTTAGCATAGTACATTTACATGTACGTATTTTAGTATTGTGGTATCAACAACCTTTTTGCGAATCATTTGAATTGTGGGATAACACACATGGTTCACGGATGATTCAATTTTGTTAGCATCAATTATAGCATGCTGATGATTTTTAATATATATTTTTACAATGTTTAATAAAGGAGATAGTTATGTAATATCTAGTTATTTCAATGCTAACACATTGATCAAGAGTCAAAAGCGAGTTAGCCGAGTTGGTGAGCTACACTCCACCCTGAGACAATAGGTCACAAGTTGGACACTCCCATCCCCATAGTTTATTTATTATGATTATAATTAAAAAAACCTTGATCAAGAGATGTAGAACATTGTTTGATGTACAATATTCAAGTGCAGATTGTGTTGAACATAATTTTTAAAACAGGGCATGTACCAAAATGTGGCAATTCTTTTTTTTTTTAAATACCTTTAAAGGAGGTTGCTTGAGAAAGCCGCCTCTAAAAATATGTTTTTTGAGGCGGTTAAAGGCTTTGAGACTCATTCATTATTTAGAACCCTAATTTCTCCAGAAGTCACACCAAATCCGAATGTCCCATTTTACAAGTTTGTAGAGGGTTTTTCTTTTAGATTTTTAACCCCCAAGTCGGTTCTATGGCGCCGAACATACAGAAAACAAAAGAGCGATTTTTTTTTCTAAGTTTTAAGTTTCTATCCTAGCTCAAATCGGATAAAACATAAAATACAGAGATGTAGTGGATCTACCTCGAGACGCTCCAAATGGGGATTAGATCCGACTCCAGGGACGGTTCTAACCGCTCTCAATCAACTCGGTTTTGTTGCAGTTTTTTCCTCCGATTCGGTCAAGGGTGGATTTTAGGTTGCCTCCATGTTCAAACCGAGAGAGAAGAGAAAAGAAAAGGGAAAGTGAGTAGTGGTTTTTGGAAATTAAAATCAAAACCAGACAAAAGAATGACTCACTCTTACCTCAGATACAACATAGATTTCAGAAAGGAAGAAGATGGAATGCCCCTTGTTCGTTCGCCAGCCTCGCCAGTTAGCACTTGAAGAATCTCTTTGGGGTTGCTTCAGAGGGTGTAGAGAATAAATTGAGGAAGATCGAGAGAGGAGAGGGGCAGCGCCACAAAGTATATTGGTTCCTTCGTCAGGGTTGCAAAATTACCGTAAAAGAGTGAAGAAGACTGGGAAGAGAATAGTAGAGAATGAAGATCGGCCCAGTGCAGAGAAGAGGGAAAAGAGAGAGACATGATGATGTTCCTTCAGTTTAGGGTTCGAATGGGATAGAAGAATGAAGGGGGCGCTGAGTTCCTTGTTCTGACTAGAGTTGCAAATTACGGGAGTGAATAAGGGAAAGGATTGAAGTGGAGAGAGTGAGGGTGTTGGGCTGCCTTTTTTTTGGATTAGGACTGAACGGGTGTGAAGAGAATAACTCGGCCGGCCCAATTCCTTTGGGCGGGTCGGCCTTATTCTTTTTTTATGTTACATATATATGTCATTTTAAACTCGTTTCTTACCCGTTTTTTTCGTGCCATTCGCGACACATTGTCCTGTTTAACCACACATTGTCCTGTTTAAACGAGATAGACCTTTTCGGGTCAGCATTCACTAAAGGTGTTTAATATGGTAAATAATTTAGAATGGGATAAGTCCTTACTTTCCCTTCTTCTTGCCATCGCCTGGACACTCCTCCACCCTCAGACTCACCCTTTGGGTTTCTTTCTCTTCTTCGTCCTGAGAGTCTCTTCCCGAGTCTGGAGCAGTAGCTCCGTCCTTGAGGCATCATCATAGCACTCCTGGATAGTAGTATAGAGGGTATCACCCATCGCCATCTGGATGCGAAACAACAATCCCCCCAGAACTTCTCGACCTTCACGGTCTCTGAGTAGTCTACTCCGGGGATGAAGTCCAGTAGACCTCCCTAAGAGAGTGTCTCGAACTCATGGCGCTTCTTCTACTTGAGATGCGCTGGGTAGTACTCTTCCCTCTCAGCAGCTCAACGAAGGCAGCCCACGTAAGTCGGGCGTAGCCAGGTGATGGTCCTTGACCAGCCTCCACCAAGTGCTGGCTACATCCTTCAGATGGAAAGCAGCAATGACGACCCTTTTGTCGGCAGGTACTTGCAAAGCTTCGTAGGCCTTCTCGTGCTCAACTATGAAACGCTGCAAGGCTACAGGGTCTGGCTCCCTTGAATAAGTAGGTGATTTGTCTCGGTAACTGTAACACCCCTACCGCTAATACTGTCATTACCGTCCAAACTCCTTATACATTCATACTCTCGAAGCGGATACATACTTACTCAATGGCGGGTGATACAATGCCGTTAGCCACCCACGTGACTAACAAGGCTACTACTACATACAACATCGTCTGATGGACCGGAATCCCGAGTACTACATATAATACGATACATACTCCGTTTACTAATCACGTACTGCTATGCTCCGTTCAACATGTTACTCCATTACAATATTATGCGATACAATGAACATAACTGAGTTTACTAAGTTCCAAATACAAACATCATGATTCTTCCGGGTTCCCATGTACTCACTGAGAGTCTATCTACTACCCACTCCTCACAACTACTTACTTTCTAGGTACAAGGGGTACTACTTAGTACTCCTTTACATTCCACTACTAGCGAGGGTACGCCAACCATTTGGTCGAATACATGCAATTCAATTTACAATACATACATTCATACATACATGCTTTCATTCATGATACTACAATACTACACAAGGTATACATACATACTTGGAGGACAATACAAGTCAAGCAACACTTACTTACCATCTTCCAGAATACACATACACAATACATACTCATTACATACTCAATACGCAATACGGAGATACACTTCTCCAATTCACACATAAGGCTTGTTAGCTTCTTTACACACCCAGGTTAATCGGGTGTTCAATACTCATTACTCAAGGTCAATGACTTACAATAGTCAAGACTGATACTCATACAATACTTACTTGTTACTTACTTTACTCATGTTAAGTCGGTATGACCTCCGGGCAGGGATTACTACATCCCACCACCGGGCTTTAAGGTGGCCCACTAATCCAGGATGTTACCCATTCAAGGGAATTGGTCCATGGAAAAGATTACAGCCAGGATTCGGATCCAACCTCTTGTGTTTCCTTATCCTTACGCGTGGCCGAAACTATATCGGACTTCTACTCATTACATTTACTCATTACTCATGTTAGAAGTTAGATTGATAGGAATTAGTAGAAGTCAGTACTTCGTTTCCATACATCCATACAATACACAAGTACACGTTACTTCCACATACACTTCATTTCCATTCATACATTTCATGAATTATACAAACTAAATGTTCAAGAAGATACACCAGAACAAAATAGTTCAATCACAGTTAAGTGCAATATAGTTCGATTCGTGCATTTATCTTAGTGGTGATCACATAAGCACACAAATCGGGGTAACCAGGTTAGGATACAGAGCATGAAGAAATCATACCTTTCACCGTTGATTTACTTATCGGGTGTTCACTTGCTCCTTAATCCATACTTGTTCTTCGAATCTTATTCTCGAACCTCTGGCTACATGCCAAATGGTTCCATTAATACTACGCATTACACTACATTCATAGCTACTACTCCCGTACTTACCCCTTATCCCATTGATTTGGTTTAACTTAACGTTCTTATACTTTCAACTTCCTTACCGTTGCTACTCCATTAATGGTGTATTACTACATACATATGCATACATGTGTATAGGCTTATATATACATACATACATATGACTAGTATAATCAAATAATAAAACATTTTTTTTGTATGACTCGACCGACCTTACCCAAGTCCGGTCCCAGGGTCGGTCGAAGTCAGTAGGGAAATGCGCTGGAAAATTTCAGGGCCGACCGACCTTGCAAGTCCGGTCCCAAGGTCGGTCCGTTCCAATGAGTTACGGATGGAAAATTTTTAGCCCGACCGACCTTGCAAGTCCGGTCGCAGGTCAGTCCATTCCAGTAAGTTACATGACGGGAAAATTTTGAGTCGACCGACCTTGTAAGTCCGGTCGCAAGGTCGGTCTATTCCAGTAGGTTACATTACGGGAAATTCTTCTGGCCGACCGACCTTGCATGTCCGGTCCCAAGGTCGGTCCATTCCAGAAGGTTTCCGTCCTTTGCAAATCTGGGCTCGACCGACCTTGCAAGTCCGTGTAACACCCCTACAACGTACTTCACAACTAAATGAAATCGCAGCGGAAATAAATAACTAAACAATAACTAACGCTTCGGTGCTACAACGCCGTCAACCACCCACGTGGTTGACAAGGCAGAATAAATACAAGTGTACCGGTCTGATGATCAGACTCCCGAGCATAAAACTAAACCATAAATACATCATATACAATACCGAGTATTACTTACATTCCTTCACTGTAAACTGTCAATATACCCGCCATAGTAATTTCAACAGAATCAAAATATAATGCCACGGGAGCACAGGCGCATCCCGGGCTCAACATCCAAATAAACCAACATACAACTGCAGCCTAGATCCTATAGCCACTCTGCCTCCTCGATCCTCATCCTGCAGTAAAAATATGGAGCCCCCCGAGGGGGTCAGCAACCCTTGGCTGGTATGGTTAACGCGCAGCCCATCGGCTACCGGGATACGCGCAACTAATTGTCATGATAACATGGCATTCATTTTATACATAACATAACATAATATGTGGCATAGCATCAATAGTGCATAGCACAACATCACATACACAGTGGATCTTCTTTCCACAATAACAAACCAAGAAGGTTAAATAACATAAGAGCCTAGAGAATGATTCACCCTCATGTTAAGCTCGTTACACACACTCATTACCGTTCTGTTATTCGAACGAGTAACTTAAGTCACAGATGGTTCGGATATAGTGACCCGAACACACCACACAACACATGTTCCCACTAAACCGATCATAAGTCAGAATAGGTAAGCTTTGGAGGAAGCTAGCGGGAGGTCGAACGCCAATTAAGGAGAACATTCTTAACAACATAAGAGTCGAATCTGATTCAGATATCTACTCTTAACTTACATGCATGACCGGACAACCGGATTCCTCACTTCCCAGTTAACACTTGTTAGAAGTTCATGGTGGAACTTAACAACCAATACACAATAGGTGGTAAGTCATGTTAGACAACACAAGGGAAATGAGTCACATCATAACATCACAATAATATGAACAACTGTAAACTCATTACATGTTTAGATCTTATAACGTCATAAACACACAGAAAAACATACAACACACAAGCCGGTGTAAACCGGTAGACAACAGACTGCAACAAAACCATACCTTGGTCCTTGCCTCGATTTGTTTCCATCGTAGGTCACTCCTATACATGATTCAAGAATGTCGGTTAATTAACTTACTTAACTTCCAAATTTACTAAGTGTTTAACATGATTATTTGACATGTTTAAATGTCTAACTTACCCTAGGTTACCTTCATTATACCCCTAGGGTTAACTACATAAGTCACATTCTTTTTTGTTGTTTTTTTTACAAGTTTTGGTCCGACCGACCTTGTAAGTTCGGTCGCATGTTCGGTCCATTCCCGAGATTTTCTTCCCTTTGAAAATTCAGCCCGACCGAACTTGCCAAGTCCGGTCCCATGTTCGGTCGATTCCAGTAACTTAATCCGTACACAAAATACAAGCCCGACCGATCTTGCAAGTCCGGTCCCCAAGGTCGGTCCATTCTAGAAGCCAATTCTCGCAGGGTAAACTGGGCTCGACCGAACTTGCAAGTTCGGCCGCAAGTTCGGTCTGCCCCAGACCCTTGTTTTTCTTTTCTCATTCAACTCCAAACTTCACACCATATATCCTAGTACACCCTAACCTCATTTGGGCACTTCAACACACCCCTAAGACATCCTTAAACACTCATAAAACTCATTTTCTAATTCCTTAAGCCTTTACTCATTTCTTCCCAAAATTCCTAACACTTACAATGTTTTCTCCTAGTCTCCAAGTGGTGTTTTCATACCTAAGATGATCACTTATGACAAATATACCTCCCCATCACAACAACATCATCTCTCAAGCATCTATTCTCACAATTAACTCCTTATGTCACTCTTGAAATCCTTTTTCAAGTTTACACTTTCTCCTTGTTCACCAAGTTTGCCTAAGTCCTAACACAAGTCCAAATGACTTTGGTGTATCCCAAACATTATTTTGCATTATAAAACCCTCTAGAACATTTCCTAAGCCCTTCTCACATCTTAAATCACCTTAATGCATGTTTCTTTCACAAGGAAAGCACCTAACCATTCTAAACACTTCTTAACTTATCAAACTCATTTTAAACTCTTAGAACTTCTTGTTTATTACCTAAATTTCGACATAGGTTCTCCTAGAACATTACTAAACCAGAACATATTGTTTTCACCAACAACAACCAAGAACACTAAAATCCATCAAGCACTTTCTTATACAGAAACTTTACTCATATAGCACTACATCACAATATAGTGCATAATTTAAATTGCATGGCACTTAGGCCCTTAAATAACATGGCTCTTAGGCCCTTAAGGTGCATAAATCATAAACACTGAATTTCCACAATATATTTGCCTTTGACCTGCAATACACTCAACATCACATATTCCTTTTACTAAGCTCTTGAGAGCATTCTTCTAAGTCACTTACCATTTGCTCTTTAGGTAGTTTTAAACAAGCATTATAAGCTCATTTTTCCTAAGACATTAAACTACATTAGGTTAGTACATTTACCTCTTTTCCACACAACAACTTCTTTCTTGTTTCCTTATAAACCGGCAAGGTATTTGATTCCTTGTCAACTACTAAACAATATACAAATAACATAATGAGTATTCAAGCTTTAAGCTTCATCTCATTGTAAACCCTAGGTTTACATTATTTCAAAAACATTAATGTAGTTGTTTTACCTTGGTCTTTAAGGAGAGTTTGAATATATATCAAGAGAGGACTCCACCTAGTCCATGAAAGGTTGGAATGAAGCTAGAACAAAGTCACACAAAGAGCACCATTAATGGGCATTTTCGGTCAAGGTAAAACATGGAGGAAACATGATTTTTCTTTGAATTCCTTACCTTGAAGCAAAGGAGTAATAATATGTAGAAACATAAGCTCAAGCTCCTTCAATGGTGGAACTCCATGGCACCGAAATGGGGCTCTTGAAGTTTTGAGAAGATAGGAATGAAGAGCTTGATGAGAGGGAGAGAATGGTGGTGTTTTTTTTTGATTTGGTTAAGTGAGCTAGGAATTACAAGTGGTCAAAGATGGAGTTTGTGTGTTTACTATTGCAAATCGTGTATGAAGAGAAGAAGAGAGGTTGAAGAAGACTTGGAACCGTGGGAAATGAAGGAAAGAAATGAGAGAATGAGATTGAGTTTGTTTTGCTTTTTAGAAGATATTTATGCTTTATAAAGTAAAAAGTAACTTAAGTAGTCTTCCTCATTTTCTTAACATGCTAACAAGAGAGTGGTGAGTCACCACACTTAAGAAACCGGCCCCCAATAGTACTTAGGGGTAATATAGTCTTTTATTTGTCAATTTAATTACTTATACAAACATATGTTACAATAGCTTATTAAAATCACTATTCATAAAAACAAGGCACATAGAAGTGAAATTTTGATTTCCCATTGATATAGACTTCCAAATGTGATACTATATAGTACACATGTTAATTAAAGAGTAATGATGGACATTTAGCCATTCAAAACTCATTTACAAGACAATTTTTCAAAATGTGCTTTAAGACTCCTTAAAGCACATTTTGTGTTTTAACTTGTTTTCAAGCTTGGTTTTCTTTGGTAATTGGTTTAATATGTTCATTAGTATATAAATAAGATCTTGATAAGTTCATTAGGTCTTAACCAAGCTTATCCCAAGCTTAGAGCACATTTTGGCCTTTATTGACCTTAAAGCACATTTTGTGTTTTCTTTTGTTTAAATTTGTTTACTAATGTTTCTAAGACTCTTTTTAGTCTTAATATACCATATTTAGGTGTTTAAACAATATACTAAGGGTTGGGGTATTTCAATCTACCCCCCTTAAAAGAACTTTGCCCTCAAAGTTCACACTTCCACATATTCTAACTGTTAGAACACGGGAATACTTATAAACAAATACTTCCATACATCATTAACAACACACTTACATAACATCGGACATAAGGTCCATACAACATAACATCGGGTACATAACATTGGACACAAGGTCCATACAACATATACAAAATCATTCAGACACAACAGTCTGTAATATGACAACATAGCATAGACGATGTATTTAAATACACGTCGTACTCACATAACCGGAACGGCTCTACTACCCCCCTTAAAAAGGGGTACGCTCCGTACCCTATACACATAAGCACTAAGAAGTAAACAATGACGGGTACTTCACCTTCATCTTGTCTTCCAGCTCCCAGTGGCCTCCTCAACGTCCTGGTTAGACCAAAGAACTTTCACCAGTCTCACAGACTTATGGCGAGTGTCTCGAGTCTTAGTATCCAGAATCCGTACCGGAGTCTCCACTGATCGCATGGTCGGCTCTAAGGTTAGCCATTCAGGCTGAAGCACATGAGACGATGAGACATATACTTCTTCAACTGGGACACATGAAATACATCATGTACCTTGCCCAGCTCGGCGGGTAGGTCAAGTCTGTAAGCTACCGGGCCGATCCGCTCAGTCACACATAAGGCCCCATATATTTTGGGCTCAACTTGCCTTTCTGGCCAAAACGAAATACTCCCTTCATGGGGGATACTCTCAAAAATACCTGACCGCCCACGACGAACTCCAGGTCACGTCTGCGCACATCTGCGTACGACTTTTTGTCTATCCTGAGCTGCCTTCATGTTAGCCCGGATCTGGCGAACTTCTGCTTGAACTTGTTCAAGATACTCTGGTCCTATAATGACCGTCTCACTCGACTCATCCCAGCATAATGGCGTGCGGCATGGTCTACCGTACAAGGCCTGGAAGGGAGACATGTTGATCGATGCATGATAACTGTTTGTGTACTAAACTCGATCAGATGTAACTTATCAATCCAGCTGGTCTGAAAGTCAAGTGCACATGCACGTAACATATCCTCAAGTGTCTGGACGGTGCGCTTCATCCGGGGGCTTAGGGATAGAATAAAACTAGTCCCCGGCAACGGCGCCATTTTGCAGACGTTATTGTGAGTGGTTAGAACAGGTGTAATTAACATAAAAGAAAGAAATTAAAACCAAAAATAACGCCGGGCTGCAAATAAATCCCGGTCGCAGTAGTATAGTGAAAATGTAAGCAAACGGATGTCGAAACCGTGGGACTAATGTACATATAATAGTAACTAAGCGTGTCACAAGAGGGGGGATTAATTGACTTGTAAAATAAATAAAAAGAAAAGATAAAATAAACTAAGTGACAGATAAATAAAATGGAACTCTGGGTCAGGTTAAATATAATCTGCATATTAAGCTATCTCTACTGGTTTAACAATTTGGCAAGGTTCCTGTAAAATATCTTAGGACTAAGTCATAGCCTCATAAGAACGTTCACCTGTATGCAAGGTTTAATCAAGGTTCAAGCAAAAGCCTGCGAACGGCAGAGGAGTATTTGAGGAATTACATTTGCAACTGAATACTAACTCATTAAATCATAATAAAGCTTCCTCCAGTTTTACGCTTTAATTAACCTGTCTATTTATCACCTGGTCTGATCAAAAATAGACTTAGTAGAGCAATTTAATAAATCGCGAGATTTATTAGAAATGCGAGATGACCTTTAAAACGTAACAAAATGTTATAAATAAACCAGTAGAAATATTGCATAATTAATACAGATACATAATAACTATTCCCAGAGTAAACGTAAACTAGCCTAACATATTAAATAGATAGATAGAGACGAGAGTAATAGAAATCATCCGTAATCACTCCGTCTCACTCTGCTATTTTGTGTACGTAGGGCTAGAGGTGAATTTGTGGAGTGTAAAATAAATAAAATGGAGAAGGCGGGAGAAGAGAAATGAGGATGGTGGTGAAGTGGTCGTGGATCGATTGGTGAATTCGTCGGAAGGGACTTGTTATTTTCGAGCGAAGCTCGTGGCTTTTATAGAGAGAAAGGAAGAAGAAGGAAGCAATAAGTAACGCGTGAGGAGCTCGTTGATTGCTTCTCTGATTGCTCCTCATTAATTGCAGGGGACAGAGCGTGCAGAGTAGATGATAAATTGAAGACGTGGACGAGTTGCAGACAGTCGGCGAAGGGAAGTTGCAGACTCCGACGGTCGAAGAAGATAAGCTCGGAACATTTATTACAGACCGCCTGATAACATGCGGTCCCCTTGTGCTGTCCGCCAATTAACCAGGCGGTTCCATGTGTCTCGTCCGCCTAATAAGGAGGCGGTCTCTCTCCACCGTCCGCCTTGCAAACCGCCCATTAAGAGGCGGTTGTGTGTTCCTTGTCCGCCTCATCCGCCCATTAAGAGGCGGTTGCCTCAGCTTGTCCGTGAGGCGGTTGCCTCAGCCTTGTCCGCGACCCTATTGGGCGGTTGCAACCGGTGAGTCCGCCACTTAGGGGGCGGTTGCACCAGTCCACCGCGTGACTCTCGCGTGCCTCTGTTGACGGCTCTACATTCTTCGTTAGAAGTCCGTTTTCTGAGCCGTTTGCGTCTATGGTTCGTCTCTTTATCTACTTTGTCCCAGCTTGGTTTCCTCATGTTAAACCAATAAATTAGTGAGATAAACAATAAAACATAAACTAGAGGAAAACTAACCGAAGTGGAGAAATGAGCAAGAAAAGTGTTAATATTATATATGAAATACACCTATAAATCATGCTCATTGGACACTTATCAAAACCCCCACACTTATCTTTTTTGCTTGTCCTCAAGCAAAACCACGTACCAAGTAGGGGAATGCTCAATACTAACAAATATTATTGGAATGGTAGGATAAATATGATCTTTTTAACTTATTGAGGAGTGTGAAAATAACTGCTGGTGGCATAGGTGTGTGCTCAGGGGAAAATAAAATATAGAGTTTCGGGGTATGATCTAAGGTACTTCAATGTTTTTTTTTTAGGTGACTCAGAAACTTTTACCATGGCCAACTTCTCTCAAGAATGGGCATTGAGGAGAAAACAAAAGGAAAAATAGATTTATGCATTTGTTTCACTTTTGCATAGGGATGAGAAAATGTAGGCATTACGCCTTTGTATTTAGAACACTCAACTCTCATTGTTGGTTACTAATGTGTCTCGCAAGTCCTTATTTTTTTTTCTTTTTTTTTTTTAACAGAGAAGCCCCTTAGCAATCCCTAAGAGAGAAGACAGAAAGAAACCCTGAGCAATAAAATCAACCATTTGCAGATTATTTGGTCACACGCATATAAAATGCTCCTCAAAAGTAATCAAAATTTTAAAATTTTGTACATTTATCCTACAATTCATAATAGTATTTATTCTTAAAGAGAAAAACCCACATATAAAGGGCCTCGATATTGAATTTGGACAAACGAAAAATAGGAGAGAGATTAAATATTAAGCACAAAGTGTCACCGAAAAGGGCACACGCCCCACACTTAAATTGAACAATGTCCTCATTGTTCACCAGAAAAACAAGGGAAGCTTCAGAAGACCTTTTCGGTTAGTAGATAAAATAGAGAGAACACAAAGTTCCACAATAAACATTTAAGCACATAAACGCTCCCTGCAGTTTTTATTAAATAAAAGCAAAAGTAAAGAAACTGGTACTCCCCTGATTTTATTTTTGCTATTGTTAAAGGAGTTCCCCCACACTTGAGCTTCAGCCTCAAGTAGCGTAGCTTGGTTGCGGTGTCCACATGGGTGCACCTGCATAAGACACTAGAAGCAACCATACTAAAAACGAGGTTAAAAGTTAGCAAAAATAAAATTTAAAGAGAATCTGAAATTTTAAAAGAGCATAAAAACAAAATAAAATAAAAGTACATCCGGGTTGCCTCCCGGGAAGCTGCCCTTCTTTAACGTCTTTGGCTAGACGCCCGCTTTGTTATCCTGGATCAAAACAAAACGTTACCTCGGCATATAAAATAAGAAAATTAATACTCCACAAAATATGGTGTTTGAGGAGGTACTGCCGGGAACGTAGTTCTAAAGAAGACCCGGCGGGGATGATTTTTCTTCCTCAAATTGGAGGATGTAAACATCCTCCTTTTGTAGGTGAGGTTTGTAGAAAGAACGCTGTTCGATATCATCTTCAGAGAAAAATGATTCCTCGAAGGTGATACCGGCGTTTGTTTGGATATTTTGGTGGGGGTGATGGCAATCCTTCTCTTTATTTTCGAGGATAAAAGTATCCTCATTGTCTGGGTATATTATAGAGAGGAGCGAAAATAGCGGTAATTGAATTTAGAGGGAGGGGTCTCTATGAATGGCTCGTTTGTAGTGGGGTGTTCACTCTTGAACTGTTTCGCTCATTGATTGCTCTAGTAGTGAGCGATTCTCTCCAGGTAGTCTGGTTGATCTTCTAACCAGAGTTGCTCTTGGACTATGAGACAATCCTCAAAATCATGAGCTCCCCACATTCGGAGCAGTATAAATCCTGCCAATATTCAAATGCCTCTTCCATTGCCGTGTAAAATTTTTTTGTGTTTTTTTGTGTATAAAAACAAAACTACAGAAAAAGATTAGAAATAAAAGGATTAGAAACAAACATAATAATAATATAAACAAAATATAAAAGAAAATTAATAAACAACAACAAAAAATAATATAGACAGAAATATTCTAATATAACAAGTGAATAATCCGGGGCTTAGGGACTAGAATAAACTAGTCCCCGGCAACGGCGCCATTTTGCAGACGTTATATTGTGAGTGGTTAGAACAGGGTAATTAACATAAAAGAAAGAAATTAAAACCCCAAAAAAATAACGCCGGGCTGCAAATAAATCCCGGTCGCAGTAGTATAGTGAAAATGTAAGCAACCGGATGTCGAACCGTGGGACTAATGTACATATAATAGTACCTAAGCGTGTCACAAGAGGGGGGATTAATTGACTTGTAAAATAATAAAAAGAAAAGATAAATAACTAAGTTGACAGATAAATAAAATGGAACTCTGGGTCAGGTTAATATAATCTGCATAATTAAGCTATCTCTACTGGTTTAACAATTTGGCAAGGTTCCTGTAAATATCTTAAGGACTAAGTCATAGCCTCATAAGAACTCGTTCACCTGTATGCAAGGTTCTAATCAAGGTTCAAGCAAAAGCCTGCGAACGGCAGAGGAGTATTTGAGGAATTACATTTGCAACTGAATACTAAACTCATTAATCATAATAAAAGCTTCCTCCAGTTTTACGCTTTAATTAACCTGTCTATTTATCACCTGGTCTGATCAAAAATAGACTTAGTAGAGCAATTTAATAA
Organism: Limonium bicolor; assembly: GCA_023374045.1. Classification (NCBI taxonomy): domain Eukaryota; kingdom Viridiplantae; phylum Streptophyta; class Magnoliopsida; order Caryophyllales; family Plumbaginaceae; genus Limonium; species Limonium bicolor. The sequence goes on from CM041776.1 coordinate 52,182,980, forward strand.
ATTCGCGAGATTTATTAGAAAATGCGAGATGACCTTTAAAACGTAAAAAACTGTATATAAATAAACCATAGAAATATTGCATAATTAATACAGATACATAATAACTATTCCCAGAGTAAACGTAAACTAGCCTAACATATTAAATAGATAGATAGAGACGAGAGTAATAGAAATCATCCGTAATCACTCCGTCGCACTCTGCTATTTTGTGTACGTAGGCTAGAGGTGAATTTGTGGAGTGTAAAATAAATAAAATGGAGAAGGCGGGAGAAGAGAAATGAGATGGTGGTGAAGTGGCGTGGATCGATTGGTGAATTCGTCGGAAGGGACTTGTTATTTTCGAGCAGAAGCTCGTGGCTTTTATAGAAGAAAGGAGAAGAAGAAGGAAGCAGATAAGTAACGCGTGAGGAGCTCGTTGATTGCTTCTCTGATTGCTCCTCATTAATTGCAGGGGACAGAGCGTGCAGAGTAGATGGATAAATTGAAGACAGTGGACGAGTTGCAGACAGTCGGCGAAGGGAAGTTGCAGACTACGACCGGCGAAGAAGATAAGCTCGGAACATTTATACACGACCGCCTGATAACATGCGGTCCCCTCTGTGCTGTCCGCCAATTAACCAGGCGGTTCCATGTGTCTCGTCCGCCTAATAAGGAGGCGGTCTCCCTCCACCGTCCGCCTTGCAAACCGCCCATTAAGAGGCGGTTGTGTGTTCCTTGTCCGCCTCTCCACCGCCCATTAAGAGGCGGTTGCCTCAGCCTTGTCCGTGAGGCGGTTGCCTCAGCCTTGTCCGCGACCTATTGGGCGGTTGCAACCGTGTGACGTCCGCCACTTTAGGGGGCGGTTGCACCAGTCCACCGCGTGACTCTCGCGTGCCTCTGTTTGACCGGTCTACATTCTTCGTTATAAGTCCGTTTTCTGAGCCGTTTGCGTCTATGCGTTCGTCTCTTTATCTACTTTAGTCCCAGCTTGGTTTTCCTCATGTTAAACCAATAAATTAGTGAGATAAACAATAAAACATAAACTAGAGGAAAACTAACCGAAGTGGAGAAATGAGCAAGAAAAAGTGTTAATATTATATATGAAATACACCTATAAATCATGCTCATTTGGACACTTATCACACCCCCACACTTATCTTTTTGCTTGTCCTCAAGCAAAACCACGTACCCAAGTAGGGAATGCTCAATACTAACAAATATTATATGAATGGTAGGATAAATATGATCTTTTTAACTTATTGAGGAGTGTGAAAAATTAACTGCTGGTGGCATAGGTGTGCTCAGGGTGAAAATAAAATATAGAGTTCGGGGTATGATCTAAGGTACTTCAATGTTTTTTTTTTTAGGTGACTCCGAGAACTTTTACCATGGCCAACTTCTCTCAAGAATGGGCATTGAGGAGAAAACAAAAGGAAAATAGATTATGCATTTGTTTCACTTTTGCATAAGGGATGAGAAAATGTAGGCATTACGCCTTTGTATTTAAGAACACTCAACTCTCATTGTTGGTTACTAATTGTGTCTCGCAAGTACCTTATTTTTTTCTTTTTATTTTTTAACAGAGAAGCACCCCTTAGCAATCCCTAAGAGAGAAGACAGAAAGAAACCCTGAGCAATAAAATCCAACCATTTGCAGATTATTTGGTCACACCGCATATAAAATGCTCCTCAAAAGTAATCAAAATTTTAAAATTTGGTACCATTTTATCCTACATTTATCTAATAATAGTATTTATTCTTAAAGAGAACAACCCACATATAAAAGGGTCCTCGATATTGAATTTGGACAACGAAAAATAAGGAGAGAGATTAAATATTTAAGCACAAAGTGTCACCGAAAAGGGCACACTCCCCCACACTTAAATTGAACAATGTCCTCATTGTTCACCAGAAAAACAAGGGAAGCTTCAGAAGACCTTTTCGGTTAGTAGAAAATAGAGAGAACACAAAGTTCCACAAATAAACATTTAAGCACATAAACGCTCCTCTGCAGTTTTTATTTAAATAAAAGCAAAAGTAAAGAAACTGGTACCCCTGATTTTATTTTTGCTATTTGTTAAAGGAGTTCCCCCACACTTGAGCTTCAGCCTCAAGTAGCGTAGCTTGGTTGCGGTGTCCACATGGAGGTGCACCTGCATAAGACACTAGAAGCAACCATACTAAAACGAGGTTAAAAGTTAGCAAAAATAAAATTTAAAGAGAATCTGAAAATTTAAAAAGAGCATAAAACACAAAATAAATAAAAGTACATCCGGGTTGCCTCCCGGGAAGCTGCCCTTCTTTAACGTCTTTGGCTAGACGCCCGCTTTGTTATCCTGGATCAAAACAAAACGTTACCTCGGCATATAAAATAAGAAAATTAATACTCCACAAAATCTGGTGTTTGAGGAGGTACTGCCGGGAACGTAGTTCTAACAGAAGACCGGCGGGGATGATTTTTCTTCCTCAAATGGAGGATGTAAACATCCTCCTTTGTAGGTGAGGTTGTAGAAAGAACGCTGTTCGATATCATCTCAGAGAAAAATGATTCCTCGAAGGTGATACCGGCGTTTTGTTTGGATATTTTGGTGGGAGGTGATGGCAATTCCTTCTCTTTATTCGAGGATAAAAGTATCCTCATTGTCTGGGTATATTATAGAGAAGGAGCGAAAATAGCGGTAATTGAATTTAGAGGGAGGGGTCTCTATGAATGGCTCGTTTGTAGTGGGGTGTTCTACCTCTTGAACTGTTTCGCTCATTGATTGCTCTAGTAGTGGAGCGATTCTCTCCAGGTAGTCTGGTTGATCTTCTAACCAGAGTTGCTCTTGGACTATGAGACAATCCTCAAAATCATGAGCTCCCCCACATTCGGAGCAGTATAAATCCTGCCAATATTCAAATGCCTCTTCCATTGCCGTGTAAAATTTTTTTTGTGTTTTTTTGTGTATAAAACAAAACTACAGAAAAAGATTAGAAAAAAAAGGATTAGAAACAAACATAATAATAATATAAACAAAATAAAAGAAAATTAATATAAACAAACAAACAAAAAATAATATAGACAGAAATATTCTAATATAACAAGTGAATAATCCGGGGCTAGGGACTAGAATAAATAGTCCCCGGCAACGGCGCCATTTTGCAGACGTTTATTGTGAGTGGTAGAAACAGTGTAAATTAACATAAAAGAAAGAAATAAAACCCAAAAAAATAACGCCGGGCTGCAAATAAATCCCGGTCGCAGTAGTATAGTGAAAATGAAAGCACCGGATGTCGAAACCGTGGGACTAATGTATATATAATAGTACCTAAGCGTGTCACAGGGGGGATTAATTGACTTGTAAAATAAATAAAAAGAAAAGATAAAATAAAATAAGTTGACAGATAAATAAAATGGAACTCTGGTCAGGTTAATATAATCTGCATAATAAGCATCTCTACTGGTTTAACAATTGGCAAGGTTCCTGTAAATATCTTAGGGACTAAGTCATAGCCTCATAAGAAATCGTTAACCTGTAATGCAAGGTTCTAATCAAGGTTAAGCAAAAGCCTGCGAACGGCAGAGGAGTATTTGAGGAATTACATTTGCAACTGAATACTAACTCATTAAATCATAATAAAGCTTCCTCCAGTTTTAATGGTGCCACGGTTCCGGTTCCACCGGTTCCGGTTCCGGTTCCACCGGTTTCCGGTTCCGGAAAATGTGTATTCGGATTCGGAACCGGTCCTAGGCGGTTCCGGGGCGGTTCCGGTTTCCGGTTCCGGAACTATGTAATCGCTTCGGATTCGCTCAAATCAACGGTTCCGACCGGTTCCGGAGCGGTTCCGGTTCGGTTCCGACCGGTTCCGGGGCGGTCGACCGGTTCTGGAAAGATTCGATCGGCTCCAGTTTCTTCGTTTTAACTCCGATTTAGATCCGTTTGCGCGCACACGTTGCTTTTTCGTCCACTTTACTCCTAGCTAGGTTATTCCTCAAGTTATAATCTTAAATGTGTAAGAAACAAAGACTTAAATTTTTGTATTGAATTTGCAAAAATTAAAGAGCAAAGCGGATTTATTATATAATCACTGCCTCGTTAAAACTTATTAGGTAAAAACCCATTGGAAAACCCTAATAAGGAAAAAGAGTACAGTACTAATAGGTTACATGATTTCAATTTGGAAGTCTTAAAAGATACATGGAAAGAAAGTAATACTAATACATTCTAAAAGATTACAATACAAAATAGAAGTCCTAAGTGGTGATTCCATCGGTAACTTTGACCGGTTCGGGGCGGTTCCGGTTCCGGTTCCACCGGTTCGATTCGGTTCCGGTTCCACGGTCCGAATCCGATGCGAATCCAGGCGGTTCCGGGCGGTTCGGGCGGTTCCGGTTCCGTTCCGGTCCCGGTTCGGTCCCGAATCTCAAAACTTGTATTCGGCATTCGATTCGCAAGGGTGCGGTTCCGGTTCCGAATCGGTTCCGGCCCGGTTCTCCGGTTCCAAATCGTGCCGGGTAGTATTCGCCGGTTCCGGGTAGATTCCGGATTCGTGGCCACCATTATCCTCTTTTACGCTTTAATTACCTGTCTATTTATCACCTGGTCTGATCAAAAATAGACTTAGTAGAGCAATTTAAAAATTCGCAGATTTATTAAAATGCGAGATGACCTTTAAACGTAACAAACTGTATATAAATAAACCAGTAGAAATATGCATAATTAATACAGATACATAATAACTATTCCCAGAGTACGTAAACTAGCCTAACATATTAAAAGATAGATAGAGACGAGAGTATAGAAATCATCCGTAATCACTCCGTCTCACTCTGCTATTTTGTGTACGTAGGGCTGAGGGTGAATTTTGTGGATTGTAAAATAAATAAAATGGAGAAGGCGGGAGAAGAGAAATGAGATGGTGGTGAAGTGGTCGTGGATCGATGGTGAATTCGTCGGAAGGGACTTGTTATTTTCGAGCAGAAAGCTCGTGGCTTTTATAGAAGAAAGGAGAAGAAGAAGGAAGCAGATAAGTAAACGCGTGAGGAGCTCGTTGATTGCTTCTCTGATTGCTCCTCATTAATTGCAGGGGACATAGCGTGCAGAGTAGATGGATAATTGAAGACAGTGGACGAGTTGCAGACAGTCGGCGAAGGGAAGTTGCAGACTACGACCGCGAAGAAGATAAGCTCGGAACATTTATACACGACCGCCTGATAACATGCGGTCCCCTCTGTGCTGTCCCCAATTAACCAGGCGGTTCCATGTGTCTCGTCCGCCTAATAGGAGGCGGTCTCCTCTCCACCGTCCGCCTTGCAAACCGCCCATTAAGAGGCGGTTGTGTGTTTCCTTGTCCGCCTCCTCCACCGCCCATTAAGAGGCGTTGCCTCAGCCTTGTCCGTGAGGCGGTTGCCTCAGCCTTGTCCGCGACCTATTGGGCGGTTGCAAACCGTGTGGACGTCCGCCACTTTAGGGGGCGGTTGCACCAGTCCACCGCGTGACTCTCGCGTGCTCTGTTTGACCGCTCTACATTCTTCGTTATAAGTCCGTTTTCTGAGCCGTTTACGTCTATGCGTTCGTCTCTTTATCTACTTTAGTCCCAGCTTGGTTTTCCTCATGTTAAACCAATAAATTAGTGAGATAACCATAAAACATAAACTAGAGAAAACTAACCGAAGTGGAGAAATGAGCAAGAAAAGTGTTAATATTATATATGAAATACACCTATAAATCATGCTCATTTGGACACTTATCAGGGCTCACTCTGACCATCTGTCTGTGGGTGAAACGCTGTACTCATTTCAGTTCGGTACCCAGTGCTTCTCGCGTAGACTTCCAATATCTCGATAAGAATCTGGTATCTCTGTCAGATACAATGGTTTTCGTACCCCATGATGTCTTACAATTTCTCTGTCAAAGAGTTCTGCCAGTTTTGCCACTTTCCAGGTTTCCTTCATTGGAATTCGAGCCACCTTGGTCAGTCGGTCAACAACAACCCATATCATATTCAGACCTCCCTTGTAGGCGGAAGCCCTACTACGAAGTCCATAGAAATATCATGCTTCCACCACTCAGGCACTGGATTGCTACCATACCACCCAGCCGTCGGTGCTCAAACTTGACCATCTAGCAAGTGAGACACCTCAATACATAATCACTTACATCTTTTTTCATTCCAGTCCACCAAAAATATCTTTTCATACCCATATACATCTTTGAAGCTCCGGGGTGAATCGAAGTAGTAGAACAATGGGATTCACTCAATATGCGATCCTTTAACTCAGCGCTACTCCTAGGTATACCCAATCGGCCATTCAGCCTAATCATTCATCATCGTGGAGTCTGAAGTCGTACTTCTAACCCTCGAATGTGCCATCAATAAGCTTCTGCCAGATCTCCATCATATACTGATCCGTCATTTGAGCACTCCGCACCTCTTCAACCAAGCCAGTATAAGAGACTAGCGAATGGAGGAGTGTGCTCGGCGACTCAATGCGTCAGCTATACCACATTTTGCCTTACCCTCTTTATATTGCAAATTAATGTCGTAGTCATTCAGAAATTCAACCCACTTCTTTGCCTCATGTTCAACCCTTTCTGAGTGAACAAGTACTTTAAACTTTTGTGGTCAGAATAGATTGTCACACTTACCCCATACAAATAAAGTCGCCATATCTTCAATGCGAAGACAATGGCACCAATTCTAAGTCGTGGGTAGGGTAGTTCTCCTCATGCTTCTTTAGCTGTCGGGAGGCGTAAGCTACGACCTTCCCGTGCTGCATCAATACACAACCCATACCTCTACCTGATGCGTCGCAATAGACCTCAAAACCATCTGGACCGTCTGGTATAGTCAGGACTGGTGCTGACGTCAGAGCATCCTTGAGACTCGTGAAAGAACTCTCACAGTCGACTATCCACTCGAATGGTGCATCCTTCTTCATTAAGGAAGTCATCGGCTTCGAGACATTGGAGAAGTCCTTTACAAACCTCCTATAAACCTGCCAGACCGAGGAAGCTCCTGATATCGGTAACTGTCTTCGGCCTTGGCCAGGTGCGCACAGCATCAATCTTTGCCGGATCAACAGCGATCCCGGCCTCAGAAATCACATGTCCAAGAAAGGATACTTGGTTCAACCAAAATTCACATTTCGAAAACTTAGCATACAACTGATTCCTTCTCAATGTTTGTAACACATTTCTCAGGTGGCTTTCGTGCTCACCTCTCGATTTCGAGTACACAAGAATATCATCGATGAAGACTACCACAGACTTGTCCAACTGATCTTGGAACAAGCGGTTCATTAAGTCCATGAACTTAGCTGGTGCATTTGATAAGCCAATGGCATAACTGTGAACTCATAATGCCCATACCTAGTTCTGAATGCTGTCTTTTCGATATCACTGTCACGTATGGCAATTTGGTGGTATCCGGATCGTAGGTCTATCTTGGAGAATACTGATGCTCCCCTCAACTGATCAAATAGGTCGTCGATGCGTGGTAAAGGGTAACGGTTCTTCACCGTAACTGCATTCAGTTCTCGATAGTCAATACACAGGCGGAGACTACCGTCCTTCTTCTTCACGAAGAGGACCGGCGCTCCCCATGGTGAAACGCTAGGGCGGATAAATCCCTTGTCGAGTAGGTCTCTCAGCTGCTCCTTGAGCTCTGTTATTTCTGATGGAGCCATACGATAAGGTGCCTTCGCAATTGGTCCGGTACCCGAACCAAGTCAATCTCAAACTCCACTTCCCGTGCTGGCGCCATGCCCGGCAGTTCCTTAGGAAATACATCAGAAAACTCTGACACTACCGGCACATCTGGGCTAAACTCTGGATCTCTCTATGTCCTGGACATAGCAGAGGTATACATCACTCCCTCGCCGTAATTCACGACACATAGCCATGGCGGTGATGATCTGAGTCGAAGGCTCCCTCGGCCTCTGGCGGTAAGATATGGTAACCCCAGATGGACTCTGAAGAAGCAGTCGATGCTCGGCACATAGGATTCTGCCCTTGTACCGCTCCAACCAGTTCATCCCGACAATCACATCAAATCCAAGTCCGTCGAACTCTATCAAGTCGATCGGAAACTCTTCACCTCTGATTCGCACAACAGCATCTCGGTGGTAGCGGGTGCACCTGATCCGCTCTTTCGACGGGAGAGTGACCAAGAAGTCTGGCATCTCATCACCGTCTAACCCCAGCCTCTTCGCAAAAGATAGCGAAATAAATGTGTGTAAGGCTCCGGAGTCGAACAAGATCGAAGCGTCCACGCCATTGACTGGAAAGGTACCGTGAGGATTGTGCCGCTCTTGCCAGCTTCTGCCTCATTGCAGACACTCAGTGTACCTCCCGTTCTGAGAGCACAGCCTAATTCATTGGCAAACTAATAAGTATTGGGTAAAAACACGGTTGATATACTTCAATAACTCCACTTTATTCATTAACACATTCTCCTTACAACATTGTTGGTTTACACTGTTGACATAACTTAACACATATATAATATCCCTAACATACACTGGCTTAACACATTACATAATTATACAAGGCTTTAAAACTGTCTGAAGGTCAAATTCAAACGTCCGGGTTTCATGTGTGTGGCATTGATCACTGCCGACGGTGCGGTATTCAGTTTGATCTTTCTGATGCCATGATATAGCATCCTTGACTGCCCACCCATGATTAACACATCTCCTGACTTTAGTATTACTTCCTTGCGAGATCAGCACGCTTCTGCTCACCATACACAAACACTGCGGTATCACCAATGGACCAAGACACCACGGGTACTCCCTTACTTAGAGACTCGGGTGACTCGTCCTTATCTTGGTGTAAACCTAATCGTCCCCCTTTCTGGTAGAAGTTCACAATACACAAATCTGCTTTCACATTTGGAATTGAATCCGTTTCAACTTGTTGAGCAATTCCCACGGCGTGATTAACGACGCATGGAACTCCTCGGGTATACTTGGTACTGCTTCTCCATCTTCTGCTCGCACTTCTTGATATGTCTTGGTGTAAGGATTCCAGTCCTTACCCATGCACATCATCTTCAATTGCATTCTTGATCCGTTCGGGTATTCAGGTGTTTAGAAACCTCCTGGTCTAGCTCCAAGTTCGTCGCTGAAATACCCCTAAATTTCAAAATACATATATTATGTAGTTTATATGTATATTATATAGTTTATAAATATATTACATAGTTTATGAGATCATTTATAATTACAAGCATATAAAATTGATTACGAATATGTTATATAGTTTGTGAGCATATTATATAGTATTTAATATAGACAATGCGTATAATAAAATAATCTGTTTTAAAACTATGGTAGTTGTGATCTTTTTATCTTGTATTAATGATCCTTGTATTTCTATAGTTAACTTGGTATATTTAGTTATTAAAATGGAGCTATAATAATTATAATGATATGATTTAAATAATACTGTATTCAAATATATCTATTATATAGTTTAGTAGTATATTAGTTCGCAAGTATATAAGTAGTTTATGAGGATTATATTATAATTTATGAGCATGTTATATAGAATGATTCATTTTAATAAATAACCCGATTCAAAATACTTCGGTTATGATTTTTGATGTAATAATATGATCCAATGTATTTCATATTATTTTAGTGTATATATTTGTTTCTAACTTATTATAATAATGATAGTTTTGGTTTAATTACACACACTAAATAAGTTAGTTTTAGTATATGTCGGTTACACCTTTTGGTATTTTCTGATTTTATTTAGTTAATCACTTTAAACTTTCCATATTTCCAACTCCATTTATTAAATCATCTTTACCTCTTCACATTTCCTAACTTCTAATTTTCTATTCATTAAAAGGTTTAATATTCTTTATTGATTGAATAATTACTTTCTGTATTAATTAAACAGTTTATATATTCCTCGCTCTTCGGTTACCCTCGGCCTCCTATTATACGCTCATTTGATGTTCCATTTTATCCACTCATCCTCTATACTCGAATACCTCTCTTCTCACCTAGACTAGGAAAAAAATTCCTTCTATGTCGCGCCACCTTTCTCTATATCATAGATTCAAAGGGAAAAAAATCTCTCTTCTCACACACATAGAAAGGAAAAGATGGAAAAAAGGGATCAATAGTTTACTTTTTCTATCTTGGGCGCCACAATATGAAGTAACGGGAAGCATGTAGCAACAACTAGAGTTGTTTCTTTCATTGATGATGTCAACAAATCGGTGCCAAAATGTGATAAACGAAGAGTAGTGGCTAATTATATGTTTGGTGGGGTGCAAATGATAATGTTCCTTTTGAGGTAAGTTACTACGTTCACTAATTTTTATTTTATTATAATAATGAATTTTCACGTGGATGTGAATTTTGTGTGTGATCATTGTTTGAGATTGAAGTGTTAAGTGTTAGTGATATTTCATTTTCTTATGTGAGTGATTTATTTTGTAATGGATATCCGTGGTTTTTTAAAATATTTTTTCTAAAGGAGATTGATGGAAAATTGTTATGAGTTTATTTATGAGATCAACTTATATTCTTGTGAAATCGTTAACGAAATGATTTTGTGAAAATTGAATTATTTATTCAATAAGGATGATATCATAATTTATTTATGGTGAAATATGTGGATTTTGATGAGATTATATGGTAAAGATAATAACGAATAAGAATAATTTTTAAGAGAAGAAAGCCATGGTGCATGTGGGCCGCATTAGGACACATGAATGAGATGAAATGCGGGCCGCATTAGGACGCATAAGTTTGAGATACTGTGGGCCGCACTAGGACACAGTTAGCCATAGATCTACTCCTTAGTCCTTTGAACTATTGGGGGGTGTGCACACTTAAGGATTTAGTGGCTTGGTTGGATTCCCGGCTGCGTGTTGGGGTCCGGGTTACAGCTGCGTGTTGTACCCAAAGAGAAAGTAAAGTTGTTTTGTCCTGGCTGCGCGTTGGGACAAGGAAGATAATTAAATGAAATTGACAACTATATTCTTGAGTTATAAGAAATCATGGAGTATTCTACCTACTGATAATTTTGTTTTGTGTGTTAATATTCTTGAAATGTGTTGTATGTTGTGTGGTATATTGTTAAAATGATTTCTAAAGAGAAAATGATTTTTACGTGGTGAAGTGGTAGCTTACTCAGTTTTTCTGACTTTATCGTGGCTCTTTCTATGTTTGTTTGGATTTCTGCCACAGGTACTGATGAAGTCATTGGGGTTTGGAAAGGCGACTCCACATAGGCTAGTTATTTGTTATTGAATTTTATTTAGGCTTTAAGACTTGTGCATTTTTAAGAAATTGTTATTATGGACATTGTTTTTCTTGTCAAAAATAATGAATTGGTTATTTAGTTATTGTGTTTAGGCTTCACACTCGTTCTTTTGCGAGTGTGGCAGTAATACTCCGGATTAGGTTTTGTTTCCGCTGCTTATCAATATAAATATTGAATTGTAAAAAAATTGACCTAATAAAATATTAGAAAATCCGGGGTGTTACAAAGTGGTATCAGAGCAAAACTGATTAGAAAATAGTTAAGAAAGATATAAAAATGGAATAATTATTTTTAGGACTAAAATTTGAACAAGCCGTCTTCTGGGGGAAATATTTTTTTTATTTTGTTGTGCTTTATTTGTGTTTTGTATATTTTGTTGTGATATTATGTGTGATTATGATTGAACATTTTTATACTTGAGATGTTGAAGTATTGATTGAGATATATGTGGCCACAAAGGCATGAGTGATGATTATGGATATGAGTGAAATTTGATGAGATTGATTAATATGTTGAGATCATACGGTGCTCAAGTGATTTTGTTATGAAATTTCTTATATTGAAGGATTTACTGAATGAATGTTAAGATTGGGAATTTTGTAGCGGATTATATCTAATTGGGAATTAAAGAAAATTTTTGAATAAATTATAGTCCTATGGTTGCGAGCTTCGGTGATATTTCTATTAGCTCAAAATCGTATCTAATTGTCCCTCATTCTATAATTTAGGTACGAGTTAATTGCTAAGTCAATTACGAGGACGTAATATTCTTTTAAGGGAGTAGAATGCAATAACCAAATTATCATGGTTAGTTATATTTTATAAACCTTAGTGTAAAATTACCAAGAATCAATTGTTAATTATTAAAGCAATTGGTCAGTAGTGTGAGTTCGAGCTTCGAGAACGGAGCTTTCTTTTAAGGGGGGAATAATGAAATACCCCTAATTTTCAAAATACCTATATTATGTAGTTTATGTATATTATATAGTTTATAAATATTACATAGTTTATGAGATCATTTATAATTACTGAAATACCCCAACCTTGATATGTGGTTTAAATATCAATTATGGTATGTAAAGGCTAAAAAGTGCCTTAGAAACATCAGTGGACAATTTAAACATAGTAAAGTGCAATAAAGCACTAAGACGCAGTTTTGAGCAAAAACATGCTCTAAGCTATGAGTGAACTTGTTAGGACCCAAAGAGCCTACCAAGACTTGATAACATTTAATTATGATTTGATAGGACTAAATAAGTCCTTAGGAAACTTGGTGGACAGTTAAACCAAATAAAACACAAGGAATACCTTAAAGTCAATAAGAGCAAAATGTGCTCTAAGCTTGGAATAAATTTGTATAAGACCTAATGGTCATACCTATACCTTATAAATATGTTAATGAACATATTAAATCAATTACCAAAGAAAACCAAGCTTGAAAACAAGTTAAACACAAAATGTGCTTTAAGGAGTCTTAAAGCACGTTTTTGAAAATTGTCTTGTAAATGAGTTTTGAATGGCTAAATGTCCATCATTACTCTTTAATTAATATGTGTACTATATAGTATCACATTTGGGTGGCTATATTAATGGGAAATCAAAAATTTCACTTCTATGTGCCTTAGTTTGTGAATAGTAACTTTTATAAGCTAGTTTGTAACATATAATGTTATAAGTAATTAAATTGGTCAATAAAGACTATATTACCCTTCTAACTAACTATGGTGGCCGGTTTTGTAGTAGTGAGTCACCAAGTTGTAAAAGAAATCAAATAAGTAATGTAAAACTTAAAGTAAAGTACTATTTTGCTTTATAACATAAATATCTCCAAAAGCAAACTCATCTTCTCATTTCCTTCTCTCTTTTCATTTCACACGGTTTCTTCACCTTCTCCTTTCCTCCATTTACGATTTGCAACAGCCCTCTCTTCTCCATCTTCATTTCCTTGCCAAATCCAACTCCATGCTCCAAATCAAATTCTAAGACCATATTTGTCTTAGTTAGGTCAAGCTCTACACTTCTACCTTTCCTTTCAAATCTTCAAGAGCTCAATTTTGGTGCCATGGAGAATCACCATTGATGGAGCTTGAGCTTGTGTTTCTACACATTATTACTCTCCTTTGCTTCTAGGTAAGGAATCTCAAAGAAAAATCAAGTTTCCTCTCCTTTTAGTACATGACCGAAAATTCACCTCACCATGGTGTCTTTACCTTGCTTGTTTTAGCTTCATTTGAATCTTCCAAGGGCTAGGAGGAGTCCTCTCTTGATACTTGTTCAAGTCCTCTTCCAATTCCAAGGTAAAACAATTACCTTAATGTGTTAAAACAATATGTGTAACTAGGGTTTACAATGAGATGAAGCATAATGCTTGAATACTCATTCTATTATTTGTACATTGTTTAGAAGTTGACAAACAACCAAATGCCTTACCGGTTTTACAAGGAAACAAGAAAGAAATTTGAGAGAAAGAGGTAAACAAACTATCTCAATGTAGTTTAAATGCCTTAGGAAAATGAGCTTGATTTGCTTAATAAATACCTAAGGAGCCAATGGTGAATGAGCTAGTAAATGCTCTCAAGGAGTTTATTAAGGGCATATGTATTGTTGGGGTGTTTTTGCAGGTCAAAGGCATTACTTATGTGGGAAATTCAGTGTTTAAGGTTTATGCAATTAAGGGCCTAAGAGCCATGTTATTTAAGGGCCTAAGTGCCAAGCAATTTAAGTTATGCACTATATTGTGATATAGTGCTTAATGTGTGAAGTGTGTGTGTAAAAATTTCTTGATGGATTTTAGGTGTTCTTGCATGAAATAAGGTAAAAACCTAAGTGTTTGGATGTGAGTATATACAAGAGAAGCTATGGCCAATTGGGAAAAATGTGAGAAGTTCTAAGTGTTTTAAGAAAGTTTTGGTGAACTAGGAAGTGTTATAGGTGTGAATAAATGTTTACTTGAGAAGAAACATGTGTTAAGGTGATTTAGAGTGATGCAAGAATTTAGGTGTTATCTTGGAAGTTCTAGGAATCAATGTGTGTTTTGAGGATGTATTTAAGTCTTGGATGAGTTTGTTTAAGGTTCAGGTAATGTTGATATCCAAGGAATAAGTGTTGATTAAGTAAGATGTGAAAAAGGAGATTTAGTTAGTAAGAAAAGAAGTTTGAGAGATGATGTTAAGGTAGAGGGAACACCTTGGTGTAGTGGTCATTATTGGTGAACTACCACTTAGAAATCTTAAGGAGAAAACATCCCAAGTGCTAGGAATTTTGTAAGAAATTTGTGAATGATAAGATGGTTTGGTGAGTGATTTAAAGAGTTTAGCACATGGCTAAAGGTGTTTTGATGTGCCAAATGATGTTAGGAAACATTATGAGGCTTTAGGAGAAGTTTGGTGAAATTGGTTGAGTGTTTAAAGACTTGGAAATTGAATGTTTTGCCGTGTCCGAACTTCCGTCCGGACATGGAAGTTCGGACAGGCTCTGTTGGGTAAAGGATTTTCTCATTCTCGAACTGTGTCCGAACTTGGGAAGTCCGGACACAAGTTCGGACTGACTATTTCTATCTGGGATTTACTCTCGAACTGTGTCCGAACTTGGGAAGTCCGGACACAAGTTCGGACGTGTGTATAGTTTTTCAGTATTAGGTCGCGGCTTGCGTCCGAACTTGGAAGTTCGGACACAAGTTCGGACAAGGTGTTGTATGGACCAAAAACATTGTTGAAGGTATGGAAATGATGTGTAATGATGGGGATTGATGGTTAATGATGTTTTGAGGTTGTTAAGGACTTGTTAGGGGAGTTTTAATGACAATTAAGTGGGTGAAAAGTTGTAATAAAATGTGAAAGTAAAACAAGTTAAAATGTAAAGTTATTTAACCAAGTTAACGGGGAAAGTTATAAGCGTTAGACTTTAAACAAACATGTTACCCCATGTTAATAAAAACACATGTGATGTTAACAGTTTTTCGAGAATTGCTCGAGGAACATAAGTGGACGTGGTAAAGTGGACTCCGGTGACAGGTATGGTTTTCTTGCAACCTGTGTCCTACCGGATTACACCGGCTTGTATGCCAATGTGTTTTTCTGTATGTTTGCCACGTTATGAGATAAATCATGAAACGAGTTTACAGTCGTTATTGTTATTGTATGTTTACGTGCCGATACCGGTAACCTCGAATGCGCTTGAAGGGCTAGTTAACCACTATTAGGTAAACGTAGGAGAACGGTATCCGGTAAAACGTTTCGACTTAAGGAACGTTCTAACCACGGCTATGCGTGAGTTGGTTATGTGATGTTTGTGTGTGATGTTTGTATGTGAATGTATGACTCTCTCTTCCCTTGTGTATGTCTAACAAGACTTAACCCAATGTTTGTGAATGTTTAATAAAGTTCAAAGTTGAACTTCTAACAAGTGCTAACGGGGGAGTGAGGAGTCCGGTCTGTTCCGGCCACGCGTGTGAGTATGGGGGTCGTTGTCATAGCAGGTTCGATCCTCTCTGTATGTTATGGTTGTTTTCCATTTTGGTTCCCAACCTTCCCTTTAGCTTAACCAAGGCTATTACTGACTCACGTCGGGCCACAGGGCCATACTATTGTTATGTTTGTTTCGGTGTGTTTTGGATCACTATATCCGAGACACCTTGTGTTAAGTTAACCGTTCATTTAACGAGACGGTAACGAGTTATGTAACGAGCTTATCATGAGACTGGCAACAATCTCTAGGCTCACCAGTGTATTAACAATGTTTGGGTCGGTTCCTAAGAGAACCCTTCCCGTTATGTTATGTGTTTTGTTGTGATGCAATATTCATTGCGGTATTATGTTGTGCACGTGGAACGTGCAAAGTGTTGTTAGGTGTTGTATGTAGTGTATGTTATATGTTGTATAATATGGAGTGTGTGGATCATGGATATGATTTCCAGTTTGTGATAAGAGGCGTTTAAGGATAACCCGATTTAAGGGTATGTGTCGTCTATTAAGGGAGTAGCTCCATTAGAGGAGGAACACTCTAGGGATGATGAATACCTTGAGTGACTTATCAAGTAAGGATATATTATCCGTTGTTGAGCCCATTGAGGCGAAATGTTATGTGATGTGTGTTTACAGTTGCATGCATGGTTTAAAAATAATCACCGCATGCTAAGACGACAATTAGTTGTGCGTGGCCCGGTAGCATGTGGGCTGCGGGATTACCATACCAGCAAAGGTGCTGAGCCCCTTGGGGCCCCCTTTCTCTTCTTTTCCTATTTCAGGTACAAGGAGCTGGAAGCCGTTCGAGAGTAGGACGGGTAGTCGTTGTACATGGGTAATCGTTTATGTTGTATATATACAGTAGGTGTAGTAAGACCGAAATTGTTATCGGCATTAGTTATAACACTCGGTATAGTTGGAAGGTGTATGTTGTTGTTGTGTTAATGGAAAGGGATAGTAAGGTATTGTAGTCGCTCGGGATTTAGCCCATCAGACCGGTACAATGTGGTATGTATTAGCCTTGTTAGCCACGTGGGTGGCTAACGGCGTGTAGCACCAACGAGATAAGTAATGTGATGAGGTTGTTTTCCGCTGCAGTTTATTGTAAGTGTGTTATTGTTGGATGGGGTGTTACAATTACAAGCATATAAATTGATTACGAATATGTTATATAGTTTGTGAGCATATTATACAGTATTTAATATAGACAATGGTATAATAAATAATCTGTTTTAAAACTATGGTAATTGTGATCTTTTTATCTTGTATTAATGATCCTTGTATTTCTATAGTTAACTTGGTATATTTAGTTATTAAAAATGGAGCTATAATAATTATAATGATATGATTTAATAATACTGGATTCAAATATATCTATTTTATAGTTTAGTAGTATTAGTTCGCAAGTATAATAAGTAGTTTATGAGGATTATATTATAATTTATGAGCATGTTATATAGAATGATTCATTTTAATAAATAACCCGATTCAAAATACTTCGGTTATGATTTTGATGTAATAATATGATCCAATGTATTTCATATTATTTTAGTGTATATATTTGTTTCTAACTTATTATAATAATGATAGTTTTGGTTTAATTACACACACTAAATAAGTTAGTTTTAGTATATGTCGGTTACACCTTTTGGTATTTCTGATTTTATTTAGTTAATCACTTTAAACTTTCCATATTTCCAACTCCATTTATTAAATCATCTTTACCTCTTCACATTTCCTAACTTCTAATTTCTATTCATTAAAAGGTTTAATATTCTTTATTGATTGAATAATTACTTTATGTATTAATTAAACAGTTTATATTCCTCGCTCTTCGGTTACCCTCGGCCTCCTATATATACGCTCATTTGATGTTCCATTTTATCCACCCATCCTCTATACTCGAATACCTCTCTTCTCACCTAGACTAGGAAAAAATTCCTTCTATGTCGCGCCACCTTTCTCTATATCATAGATTCAAAGGGAAAAAAATCTCTCTTCTCACACACATAGAAAAGGAAAAGATGGAAAAAAGGGATCAATTAGTTTACTTTTTCTATCTTGGGCGGCCACAATATGAAGTAACGGGAGCATGTAGCGACAACTAGAGTTGTTTCTTTCATTGATGATGTCAACAAATCGGTGCCAAAATGTGATAAACGAAGAGTAGTGGCTAATTATATGTTTGGTGGGTGCAAATGATAATGTTCCTTTTTGAGGTAAGTACTACGTTCACTAATTTTTATTGTATTTATAATAATGAATTTTCACGTGGATGTGAATTTTGTGTGTGATCATTGTTTGAGATTGAAGTGTTAAGTGTTAGTGATAATTTCATTTTCTTATGTGAGTGATTTATTTTGTAATGGATATCAGTGGTTTTTTTAAAAATATTTTTCTAAAGGAGATTGATGGAAAATTGTTATGAGTTTATTTATGAGATCAACTTATATTGTTGTGAAATCGTTAACGAAATGATTTTGTGAAAATTGAATTATTTATTCAATAAGGATGATATCATAATTTATTTATGGTGAAATATGTGGATTTTGATGAGATTATATGCTAAAGATAATAACGAATAAAAGAATATTTTAAGAGAAGAAAGCCATGTTGCATGTGGGCCGCATTAGGACACATGAATGAGATGATAAATGCGGGCCGCATTAGGACGCATAAGTTTGAGATACTGTGGGCCGCACTAGGACACAGTTAGCCATAGATCTACTCCTTAGTCCTTTGAACTATTGGGGGGTGTGCACACTTAAGGATTTAGTGGCTTGGTTGGATTCCCGGCTGCGTGTTGGGGTCCGGGTTACAGCTGCGTGTTGTACCCAAAGAGAAAGTAAAGTTGTTTTGTCCTGGCTGCGCGTTGGACAAGGAAGATAATTAAATGAAATTGACAACTATATTCTTGAGTTAATAAGAAATCATGGAGTATTCTACCTTACTGATATTTTGTTGTTGTGTGTTAATATTGTTGAAATGTGTTGTATGTTGTGTGGTTATATTGTTAAAAATGATTTTTAAAAGAGAAAATGATTTTTACGTGGTGAAGTGGTAGCTTACTCAGTTTTTCTGACTTTATCGTGGCTCTTTCTATGTTTGTTTGGATTTCTGCGACAGGTACTGATGAAGTCCTTGGGGTTTGGAAAGGCGACTCCACATAGGCTAGTTATTTGTTATTGAATTTTATTTTAGGCTTTAAGACTTGTGCATTTTTAAGAAATTGTTATTATGGACATTGGTTTTTCTTGTCAAAAATAATGAATTGGTTATTTAGTAATTGTTTAGGCTTCACACTCGTTCTTTTGCGAGTGTGGCAGTAATACTCCGGATTAGGTTTTGTTTCCGCTGCTTATCAATATAAATATGGAATTGTAAAAAATTGACCTAATAAAATATAGAAAATCCGGGGTGTTACAGTCGCATCGTCTGATGACATGGATTTGTGCTTCGGTGTCAGGTATCCTTTTAAGAGTATCATACCTGGCTGGATAACCTGACATTGCTCCATTGGAAAGTCGGTGATGTTGGTGGTGGTTTCTTCAGGGTTTGGTGTGGGTGGGATTGGATAACATATATTGAAGGTTCCTTTAAGTTTAGAATTATCTAATTAGGTGACTTTCACACTATACTTTAACTCTTCACTCACATGATAATACATTTGGACTCACTAGTACACACATGCATGAAATGCGGTATGCAATCACTTATTACATTCGGCAGTTTAGGCGGTACCTGGTCTAGAAGAGGGCCCTGGCGCCTCAGACCGGTCCACCACATTTAGGGCGGCCTTGCTAGGTCCCGACCCCTTCCCCTTCTGGGAATCAGTGTGTCTCTGATCTGTGGGTGGCTGGTTAGCCGTCTTCGGCCCATCAATAGCTGCTGTGGCCTTACCCTTCCACTGCCCCTTGGGCTTGTTGACTCTGCTGTTGGGGTTCCGGTAACACTCGTAGTCACGGTGACCCCACTTCTCGCAGTAACGACACTGTACGTCGTTTCCCTTGTAGTCCTTGCTGGGGTGGTCTCCATTGCACTACTTACAGTAATAGTGGCGCTCCGGTCCAGAGCCCGTGCTAGCCTTAGGTGGGTAAGAGCATAGGGGTTTCGCCGCATAAGCATATGTGAGCTTCAGTGGCTCCTCAGCTGTGGTGGTTTGGCCTTGGCCCTTGTCACCCTGGTGCTGACTCTTCTGGGGCTGGGAATAAGGTTTCTTCTTCTTCTTTCCTCCCCCGTACCCCTGCGGACTCTGGCCCTCGCTCGTGGCCTTTGCTTGTGCGCATTCTCCTCGTCCCTCAGACGGACGGTGATCTCCACCTTAGCAGCGGCATGATAGCACTCCTGAATTTAGGATGTCAGTCATGCCCCGCAAAATATACTCACAAACTCACATTAATACTCACTTATGGATTACACTTTTCACATCACACTTCCTTTAAATTACCTGCAAGGTAGTATACTCAGCTGGCCCCATCCCATAGCGAAGACGGTGGCTGAGACCGTTGTAAAAACGGTTTACCAGCACCCGGTTCGAGTACCCCAGGTCCGGTAACAGGTGGATAAGGCCGGTGAATGCAGTGTAATACTCATCAACCGACACCTTGTCCCCCTGCCTCAGACTATCCAGCTCCAGGCGCTTGGCCTCTTGAACATGCACAGGGTAGTATTTGGCTCGCAGTAGAGCCGTGTACTCCCTCCATCCAAACTGAGGATCCAGCATCCGGTCCTCTCTCACAAGCTTCCACCAACTCTGTGCCGAACCCTTCAGGTAGTAAGCGGCAAGACGGACCTTAGCCTCTGCAGGTACAGCCAAGGTCTCGTAGGCGGTCTCCACTCGGAGATGTACGCCTCCAGCTTACGTGGGTCGGTCTCCCCATGAAATGAAGGGGGTCTCAAGTCTGCCAATGCCTTGACCCAGTTGGTCTCTCGTGGCGGTGGCGGTGGTGGTTGAACTTCGGGATGTTGCCCCTGTTGAATTGCAGCTACTAGTTGTGGAACCATTTGGGCTACAGCGGCCGCTACAGCTTCGGCCATGACCTGGGCCGTAGTATTCTCGCCCTGGTCACCCGTATCTCCATCGCCACGGCCTCTACCTCTTGGTCGACCTGACATCTGAATTCACATGAATATTCATTAGCAACATGCTTGCACACTTATCGGTCCAACGGTTGTAACGCTTCCCGATAGTAAGGTATCTCCACACTTAGTTAGTGGTTAACCTTTCCATAACTCATCACTTAGGTAACTGTAGTTAGGTTTCCTAACTCGGTATATTCCTAAGCTCGGTATTCTAGTCATCAGAGCGATACTTCGCTCTGATACCACTTTTTGTAACACCCCTACAACGTACTTCACAACTAAATGAAATCGCAGCGGAAATAAATAACTAAACAATAACTAACGCTTCGGTGCTACAACGCCGTCAACCACCCACGTGGTTGACAAGGCAGAATAAATACAAGTGTACCGGTCTGATGATCAGACTCCCGAGCATAAAACTAAACCATAAATACATCATATACAATACTGAGTATTACTTACATTCCTTCACTGTAAACTGTCAATATACCGCCATAGTAATTTCAACGGAATCAAAATATAATGCCACGGGAGCACAGGCGCATCCCGGGCTCAACATCCAAAATAAACCAACATACAACTGCAGCCTAGATCCTACAGCCACTCTGCCTCCTCGATCCTTATCCTGCAGTAAAAATATGGAGCCCCCGAGGGGGTCAGCAACCCTTGGCTGGTATGGTTAACGCGCAGCCCATCGGCTACCGGGATACGCGCAACTAATTGTCATGATAACATGGCATTCATTTTATACATAACATAACATAATATGTGGCATAGCATCAATAGTGCATAGCACAACATCACATACACAGTGGATCTTCTTTCCACAATAACAAACCAAGAAGGTTAAATAACATAAGAGCCTAGAGAATGATTCACCCTCATGTTAAGCTCGTTACACACACTCATTACCGTTCTATTATTCGAACGAGTAACTTAAGTCATAGATGGTTCGGATATAGTGACCCGAACACACCACACAAACACATGTTCCCACTAAACCGATCATAAGTCAGAATAGGTAAGCTTTGGAGGAAGCTAGCGGGAGGTCGAACGCCAATTAAGGAGAACAATCTTAACAACATAAGAGTCGAATCTGATTCAGATATCTACTCTTAACTTACATGCATGACCGGACAACCGGATTCCTCACTTCCCAGTTAACACTTGTTTGAAGTTCATGGTGGAACTTAACAACCAATACACAATAGGTGGTAAGTCATGTTAGACACACACAAGGGAAATGAGTCACATCATAACATCACAATAATATGAACAACTGTAAACTCATTACATGTTTAGATCTTATAACGTCATAAACACACAGAAAAACATACAACACACAAGCCGGTGTAAACCGGTAGACAACAGACTGCAAGAAAACCATACCTTGGTCCTTGCCTCGATTTGTTTCCACCGTAGGTCACTCCTATACATGATTAAAGAATGTCGGTTAATTAACTTACTTAACTTCCAAATTTACTAAGTGTTTAACATGATTATTTGACATGTTTAAATGTCTAACTTACCCTAGGTTACCTTCATTATACCCCTAGGGTTAACTACATAAGTCATATTCTTTTCTTTTTTTTTTTACAAGTTTTTTTCCGACCGACCTTACCGACCGACCTTGCACAAGGGCGGTCCATTCCAGAACATATTTCCGTCAAAATTTTCTACTCCGACCGACCTTGTATGTTCGGTCCATTCCCGAGAGTTCTTTTCCCTTTGAAAATTCAGCCCGACGAACTTGCCAAGTCCGGTCCCATGTTCAGTCGATTCCAGTAACTTATTCCGTACACAAAATACAAGCCGACCGACCTTGCAAGTCGGTCCCCAAGGTCGGTGCTAAACGGGGGAAATTGTAGGAAAAAAAACTATATACAAAAGAATAAACAAATAACTAAACCTACAACTCTACTACGGGTAGCAAAATAAAACCCGGTTGGAGTATAGTGTAAATATATTACGACCCAGAGTATCGTACCCAAGGGACTTATAGAAAATTAGTCCTAATCCGGGCAAAAGCCTATTCTATAATAATAAGGGGGGGAAATGTAAATGACACCATAATTAACTAAAACCTATCTAAATGCGACGTTTAGGACTAAACCACCCTAAGTAACAACATGATCACGCAATGCAACTTCAAGACACGAACTTAACCAACTAACATGATCGCGCCGGATGTCCTGCCGGACATCAGATGCACGGCATATTCAAAAGTCTTGAATGTGCCGGACAGGAAGCACCGGCAGTGCATCCGGCACGTTCATATGGTGAAAACCACTCTCTTGCTTCGAACAAGAAACTCAAAACCCATTAACAAATCGAGCATATGTCATGCCACGAAATGAAACAAGGAGATGGGGGAAGATGGATTAACTCGCAATCTTTAATGCTAACCCTAAATTATAGATGAAAACATCAAAGACCACTAAGATTTGTCTAACCTATCCTACTCTTAGGAAATTCCCCCTCAAGTAGAATTTGCATAAAGAGAATGAGTGATCAACTAATTCCCTTGCCATAAGAATCAGAATCTTAATGAACGCTTGAATTTGTATTGAAATAATCATATTGTTTACATAGAAGGAATTCATCCCTAGCCAAAGCCTAACAAGGATCTCTACTTCACCATCCACTCAAATAAGGAAGAAATACATAAGGGAGAAGGAGTTTGAACATAGCCTCAACCCGAAAAGGAAATCTTCTCTTCTTCTTGTGGATGGATCCGTAGAAACGCCTTGGACACCAACAGATGGAATGTGGCGGAAATGAAGCGTGGAATGGAGTGGAATATAATGTTTGAATGTGCCAAATTGTAGCCTTCCTCGGCCTATTTATAGGCACCAAAATATCTTTTGCCGGGCGTCGTGCCGGATCACCAATAGCCGGCACACGTGATAAATGCGCCAACTGTTAACGGTCGAAACCGTCAATTCCACGCGAAACAGTGCCTATGCCGGGTAGGGGATACCCGGCATCACACCTGGCATCATCCTTTTCACCAACGGTCAATAACTGCTATCGCTTGGTCAACCGTGGCGACTCTTCACTTATGCCGGATGGAATCTACCCGGCATTTGGTCCGGCAAGGCCTCTTTTCTGTTCTGTACCTATGCCGTGCAGAAACTACCCGGCATGGAGTCCGGCATCAATGAACTTTTGCCTAGAAAATCATTCCTTGCACAGAAAACTCATAAAAACATAAATATGTACAAATATTATATTTTAACACATAATAAGCATAAATAACATAAATATAACTTTATTTAGATAAATATAATACTAAATCTAGTGCATAAAATATGATAAGTCTGCGGCTTATCAAGGCCCTACACTTACTTTTGCTAGTCCTCGAGCAAAACAAGATTAGAAAGGGAGTAATTACTTATGCACATAACAGATAAACTCTAGAATGAAATGTAGATAAAATTTCCAACTATATGACTCTAATTCATAAGTATCACTTATCTACCTTATTCTATCGAAACATACTAATGGGTATAAAACAAGGAATTTCAAAACCGATCAAAAACTTTTGGGCTATTTTGCATAAGGGATTTGTAATCTCTCCTTTTTCCGGTTTCCATCATTCAGCTCTATTTTTCAAGAGTTTCTGAATGTGGCCAAGACTCTCATCAATGGTTTTATGAATCAGCCCTATTTTGCAAGAGTTTCTGAATCAACCATGATTTTTTTTGCATTGAAGAACGGGGAATTTAGGAGAAAAATAAAAGGAAAAACTCTCTTTTCTTGCTTTTATTCAGAGGCACTTTTGCAACCTCAAGGAATATAATGCTTTTCCTTTGGAAGAAGATTTTTTCTTTTCTTTTTTTTTCTTTCTTCTTCTTTCTTTTGCACAAAAACCCTTTTTAAGATTTTCACCCAAAAGATTTTTCACAATTAGGAAGAAAAGAATAACACCCATAAGTACATAAAGGAAAGAATTAGGAGAAAGATCATGTACTTATGTTAATAAAGAGAATAAAAAAGATAAAAAACAGGAATCTATAGGTCATTAGAGAGCTTACCTCTTGAGAGAACAAGCTTTTAGTCATTCCTAATCTTATCTCAATCAAAGACATGTAAAAGTTTAGTAAAACATCGATAAAACTCACAACTTATGCATATAAAAAAAACTTATTTTTTTAAGGGGGGTCCCTGCCCTACACTTGGCAGGAACACTGTCCCCAGTGTTCGAAAGAAAAATAAAGAAAAATAAAGAAATAAAGAAAAGAAGTGACTCCCCTATGATGAAAGAAGACCAGATGCGTGGGGCTGCCCTACACTTAGCCTTTGGCTACTTGGCAGAGTGATCAGAGATATCGATAGAGGTTATGAACGACCTCGCATACTCCCATTGATAAATTTAGCGTTGGAGGCAGGAGTTGACCAAGCGGTCATGGTTGAGCAAAAAGTTGCTGCATTTGCAACTGTATCGACTTATGCTCCATGCGAACGGTCAGATCTCATGTAATTTCCACTTCCTCAAGTGTTTGAAAAATCTTGGAATTCAGTGCTCTAGGTGTGTGGTTGTGCACTAACCACATTCACCTGCTGAGGAAGAGAGCTCTTGTCAATCGCTTGCTGTATTTGAGTATTTGTGTAGGGAGTGTACTGGAACTGCATTCACCTAATTTACTTTGGAGGAGTAGACAAAATTATAAATTAAACAAATTATAGTACGAAAAGTAATAATAAGACAGGAAGGTTACCAATTCAAGAGAGACAAAATAAATAAAAAAATGATTTATTATTATTATTTTTTTAATATGCCGGACAAAATGTCGGGCAACTAGTATCCGGCAATGGACTTCTCCCATTAATGCCGGATTGGTTTTACCCGGCTTCTTGCCCGACTTATTTAAACTCGAAGAGAAAATAAAATAAATCAAAAAGAAAGAAGAGATGGATAAACGAGATGTTTGTAATAATAAAATAAAAAGATATTAACATAATTAAATTCGCAAAAATCAAAAAAGAAGAAACAAAGTTGCGTATGCCGGACGTGGTGCGGGTGTTCGAAGTCCGGCATTGGACTTCCTCCAAGATTGCCGGGTTGATTTTACCCGGCGTTACGCCCGGCGAGACAAAAAATCGAACAAAACTTAATTAAAAGACATTGAAAGGTAAAGGATAATCAAAAATAAATGTAAGAGTAATTAAGGGACTGTAGGGGATCATTCCTAACTGTCCCTACTATATACGATAGAAAAAATAGTAGAGAGAATTTGAACATGCCGGATAAACCCTATCCGGCATAGGAATTTCTTCGATAAGCCGGGTATAGTTAATCCAGCATAATACACGGCAAGTTCAAACTCGAAATCTAAATTAAAGAATCATAGTATAGGGACTATTAGGAGAGAGAAATAACAAATGGGAGTAAGCAAGAATAAATTTATATTGCCAAGAACTCAATACTGTAAGAAATTTTGAAAAAACTTTGAACATGCCGGACACAATGCCGGGTATGTCATATCCGGCAACAGACTTCCTCTGAGTTTGCCGGGTGACAGACGCCCGGCACTCCGCACGGCACATTCAAGTCTGCAAAACTAAAGGCGAAAAAAATCAGAGAATACAAGAATTTAAAGAAAAAAAAATGTTGAATGTGCCTGGTATGAGGCATCCGGCCTTTACACCAGGCTATTCAACCGAATACCAAATTGAAATTAAAAGAATTAGAGAAGTAAAGAATTAAAGAATCAAAGAATAAAGAATAAAGAATAGGGTGTTTTACCGAATTTAGGACTTGGACTAATTCCAAGTCCCCGGCAACGGCGCCAATTTGCTAAACGGCAAATTGTAGGAAAAAAACTATATACAAAAGAATAAACAAATAACTAAACCTACAACTCTACTACGGGTAGCGGTAGCAAAATAAAACCCGGTCGGAGTATAGTGTAAATATATTACGACCGAGAGTATCGTACCCAAGGGACTTATAGAAATTTAGTCCTAATCCGGGCAAAAGCCTATTCTATAATAATAAGGGGGGGAAATGTAAATGACACCATAATTAACTAAAACCTATCTAAATGCGAGGTTTAGGACTAAACCACCCTAAGTAACAACATGATCACGCAATGCAACTTCAAGACACGAACTTAACCAACCAACATGATCGCGCCGGATGTCCTGCCGGACATCAGATGCACGGCATATTCAAAAGTCTTGAATGTGCCGGACAGGAAGCACCCGGCAGTGCATCCGGCACGTTCATATGGTGAAAACCACTCTCTTGCTTCGAACAAGAAACTCAAAACCCATTAACAAATCGAGCATATGTCATGCCACGAAATGAACAAGAAGATGGGGGAAGATGGATTAACTCGCAATCTTTAATGCTAACCCTAAATTATAGATGAAAACGTCAAAGACCACTAAGATTTGTCTAACCTATCCTACTCTTAGGAAATTCCCCCTCAAGTAGAATTTGCATAAAGAGAATGAGTGATCAACTAATTCCCTTCCCATAAGAACCAGAATCTTAATGAACGCTTGAATTTGTATTGAAATAATCATATTGTTTACATAGAAGGAATTCATCCCTAGCCAAAGCCTAACAAGGATCTCTACTTCACCATCCACTCAAATAAGGAAGAAATACATAAGGGAGAAGGAGTTTGAACATAGCCTCAACCCGAAAAGGAAATATTCTCTTCTTCTTGTGGATGGATCCGTAGAAACGCCTTGGACACCAACAGATGGAATGTGGCGGAAATGAAGCATGGAATGGAGTGGAATATAATGTTGGAATGTGCCAAATTGTAGCCTTCCTCGGCCTATTTATAGGCACCAAAATATGCCGGCACACGTGATAAATGCGCCCAACTGTTAACGGTCAAAACCGTTAATTCCGCGCGAAACAGTGCCTATGTCGGGTAGGCGATACCCGGCATCACACCCGGCATCATCCATTTCACCAACGGTTAATAACTGCTATCGCTTGGTCAACCGTGGCGACTCTTCACTTATGCCGGATGGAATCTACCCGGCATTTGGTCCGGCAAGGCCTCTTTTCTGTTCTGTACCTATGCCGTGCAAAAACTACCCGACATGGAGTCCGGCATCAATGAACTTTTGCCTAGAAAATCATTCCTTGCACAGAAAACTCATAAAAACATAAATATGTACAAATATTATATTTTAACACATAATAAGCATAAATAACATAAATATAACTTTATTTAGAGAAATATAATACTAAACCTAGTGCATAAAATATGATAAGTCTGCGGCTTATCAAGGCCCTACACTTACCTTTTGCTAGTCCTCGAGCAAAACAAGATTAGAAAGGAGTAATTACTTATGCACAAAACAGATAAACTCTAGAATGAAATGTAGATAAATATTTCCAACTATATGACTCTAATTCATAAGTATCACTTATCTACCTTATTCTATCGAAACATACTAATGGGTATAAAACAAGGAATTTCAAAACCGATCAAAAACTTTTGGGCTATTTTGCATAAGGGATTTGTAATCTCTCCTTTTTCCGGTTTCCATCATTCAGCTCTATTTTTCAAGAGTTTCCGAATGTCGCCAAGACTCTCATCAATGGTTTTATGAATCAGCCCTATTTTGCAAGAGTTTCTGAATCAACCATGATTTTTTTTGCATTGAAGAACGGGGAATTTAGGAGAAAAATAAAAGGAAAAACTCTCTTTTCTTGCTTTTATTCAGAGGCACTTTTGCAACCTCAAGGAATATAATGCTTTTCCTTTGGAAGAAGATTTTTCTTTTCTTTTTTTTCTGTTTCTTCTTCTTTCTTTTGCACAAAAACCTTTTTAAGATTTTCACCCAAAAGATTTTTCACAATTTGGAAAGAAAAGAATAACACCCATAAGTACATAAAGGAAAGAATTAGGAGAAAGATCATGTACTTATGTTAATAAAGAGAATCAAAAAGTTAAAAAACAGGAATCTATAAGTCATTAGAGAGCTTACCTCTTGAGAGAACAAGCTTTTAGTCATTCCTAATCTTATCTCAATCAAAGACATGTAAAAGTTTAGTAAAACTCATCGATAAAACTCACAACTTATGCATATTATAAAAAAAATATTTTTTTAAGGGGGGTCCCTGCCCTACACTTGGCAGGAACACTGTCCCCAGTGTTCGAAAGAAAAATAAAGAAAAATAAAGAAATAAAGAAAAGAAGTGACTCCCCTATGATGAAAGAAGACCAGATGCGTGGGGCTGCCCTACACTTAGCCTTTGGCTACTTGGCAGAGTGATCAGAGATATCGATAGAGGTTATGAACGACCTCGCATACTCCCATTGATAAATTTAGCGTTGGAGGCAGGAGTTGACCAAGCGGTCATGGTTGAGCAAAAAGTTGCTGCATTTGCAACTGTATCGACTTATGCTCCATGCGAACGGTCAGATCTCATGTAATTTCCACTTCCTCAAGTGTTTGAAAAATCTTGGAATTCAGTGCTCTAGGTGTGTGGTTGTGCACTAACCACATTCACCTGCTGAGGAAGAGAGCTCTTGTCAATCGCCTGCTGTATTTGAGTATTTGTGTAGGGAGTGTGCTGGAACTGCATTCACCTAATTTACTTTGGAGGAGTAGACAAAATTATAATTTAAACAAATTATAGTACGAAAAGTAATAATAAGACAGGAAGGTTACCAATTCAAGAGAAAAAAAAATAAATAAAAAAATGATTTATTATTATTATTTTTTTAATATGCCGGACAAAATGCCGGGCAACTAGTATCCGGCAATGGACTTCTCCCATTAATGCCGGATTGGTTTTACCCGGCTTCTTGCCCGACTTATTTAAACTCGAAGAGAAAATAAAATAAATCAAAAAGAAAGAAGAGATGGATAAAACGAGATGTTTGTAATAATAAAATAAAAAGATATTAACATAATTAAATTCGCAAAAATCAAAAGAAGAAACAAAGTTGCGTATGCCGGACGTGGTGCCGGGTGTTCGAAGTCCGGCATTAGACTTCCTCCAAGATTGTCGGGTTGATTTTACCCGGCGTTACGCCCGGCGAGACAAAAAATCGAACAAAACTTAATTAAAAGACATTGAAAGGTAAAGGATAATCAAAAATAATGTAAGAGTAATTAAGGGACTGTAGGGGATCATTCCTAACTGTCCCTACTATTTATGATAAAAAAAAAATAGTGAGAGAATTTGAACATGCCGGGTGACATGCCGGATAAACCCTGTCCGGCATAGGAATTTCTTCGATAAGCCGGGTATAGTTAATCCGGCATAATACACGGCAAGTTCAAACTCGAAATCTAAATTAAAGAATCATAGTATAGGGACTATTAGGAGAGAGAAATAACAAATGGGAGTAAGCAAGAATAAATTTAAATTGCCAAGAACTCAATACTGTAAGAAATTTTGAAAAACTTTGAACATGCCGGACACAATGCCGGGTATGTCATATCCGGCTACAGACTTCCTCCGAGTTTGCCGGGTGACAGACGCCCGGCACTCCGCACGGCACATTCAAGTCTGCAAAACTAAAGGCGAAAAAATCAGAGAATACAAGAATTTAAAGAAAATAAAATGTTGAATGTGCCTGGTATGAGGCATCCGGCCTTTACACCAGGCCTATTCAACCGAATACCAAATTGAAATTAAAAGAATTAGAGAAGTAAAGAATTAATGAATCAAAGAATAAAGAATAAAGAATAGGGCGTTTTACCGAATTTAGGACTTGGACTAATTCCAAGTCCCCGGCAACGGCGCCAATTTGCTAAACGGCAAATTGTAGGAAAAAAACTATATACAAAAGAATAAACAAATAACTAAACCTACAACTCTACTACGGGTAGCAAAATAAAACCCGGTCGGAGTATAGTGTAAATATATTACGACCGAGAGTATCGTACCCAAGGGACTTATAGAAAATTAGTCCTAATCCGGGCAAAAGCCTATTCTATAATAATAAGGGGGGGAAATGTAAATGACACCATAATTAACTAAAACCTATCTAAATGCGAGGTTTAGGACTAAACCACCCTAAGTAACAACATGATCACGCAATGCAACTTCAAGACACGAACTTAACCAACCAACATGATCGCGCCGGATGTCCTGCCGGACATCAGATGCACGGCATATTCAAAAGTCTTGAATGTGCCGGACAGGAAGCACCCGGCAGTGAATCCGGCACGTTCATATGGTGAAAACCACTCTCTTGCTTTGAACAAGAAACTCAAAACCCATTAACAAATCGAGCATATCTCATGCCACGAAATGAACAAGCAGATGGGGGAAGATGGATTAACTCGCAATCTTTAATGCTAACCCTAAATTATAGATGAAAACATCAAAGACCACTAAGATTTGTCTAACCTATCCTACTCTTAGGAAATTCCCCCTCAAGTAGAATTTGTATAAAGAGAATGAGTGATCAACTAATTCCCTTGCCATAAGAACCAGAATCTTAATGAACGCTTGAATTTGTATTGAAATAATCATATTGTTTACATAGAAGGAATTCATCCCAAGCCAAAGCCTAACTGAAATACCCCGAACTTAAATATAGGGATTAAAATTAACTTAATACATATTTAAGGGCCTAATGGTACCTAATTAATAATTGTAAGGAAAAATAAATCCAAAAGAAATAAAGAAACGCTTAAAAGGTGAAAAACGCTAATAAGCGTTAAATAACCATAGGAGGTATGAGACCTCGGTTAGCGTATTATATGGATTCTAAAGGCTTAATAAGGCCTAAACAATATATGGGAACAACTCCCGAAGAAAACGGATCCAAATAATGAATTAAAACGCTAATAGAGCTTTAGAGCACGTTTTTCGAGGAAACCCGAAAACGTGACTTTAAGTGGTCAAACGGACCCGTAAAAATAATAAATCATTAAATAATAATTATTAAGCATTTATGGAAGCTTAATAACTAATAAAATAATTAAACGAGGAAATTCCGGAAAACGGGCCCGGTTAGTGAATAGTACCTAACTAAAGGGTAAAATAACGAGCGTTTTCTGTAAATGACGAAAAACGCTCGAGCTAGTAAAGCTGTAAGGGGGCCGGTTTTAATGGGTTAAATAACCCTATCATACACATGTAACTAGCTAATAAGTAGAGGGAACCAAAAAGCAAAACAAAAAAAGTACAAAAATAAAACAACACTCTCTCACCTCTTACTTTCACTTTTCCCTCTTCTCTCTCCTACCCTTCCCCTTCCTCACCGATTTCTCTCTCATTCTCCCCCCTTGGCTGGCGATTTTGAGAAGCTCCACACCTCCCATGGCTCCTCTTCATTCTTCCTCAAGCTCTACCTCCATTTGAGCTCCAATCACAAAAATAATTACATATTTGTAATCCCCTCATCCTCCTCTATCATTCTCTCTTTTCAAAATTCGAAAAGGATGAGTTTCATTCCATGGGTTTTCCCCATTTGAAGAGAAAAGCACACCACTATGGAGCTTGGAGTCTCCTCTTTCCAACAAGGTAAAGATCTACATGAAAAACTCATGTTTTCTCCACCTTGCTTCATAGCCGATTTTTACCTCCTTGTAATGCCTGTTTTTCTCTCTCTTTTGAGCATAATATCAACCTTGCAATGGTGGTGGATTCACCTTCTTGAACCAAGGGCTAAAAACCCTCTTAAAAGCTTCAAAAGGTAAACCCTAGAAATTGTGTTTAACACTTTAAATGAATTAGCATTAATTTAAGGATTAGTAGATTAATTGCACTTGTTTTATGTGCTTTGGGTGGTGGGAATGGAGTTTGATAACTCCATTCCCCATATGACCGATTTGAACAAGAAAGAGAGAAGGAGAAATAAAGAGGAATTGAAGGAAATAAAAGCTCAAGGTAAGAGATCTTCACTCATGTTAAGTTATAGTGCATTGGAGAGTAATGGAATGGGTAAGCAAATAAAAGAACCTAAACTATTGTATTGGTATTGTAGTATTGGAAGTTTGGGTAATTGTGAGTAAGTTTGAGTATTTGTGCATTGGTATGTGAATTGTAGGCCTTAGAGCCAAAGAATGGTATATGTGTATTGATATTGTGTTTTGAGGAGATAATGATGTATTAAGATTGTTTTGTATTGCTGGTAGGACCCTTGTATGGGTGTGGCTAGAATAGGAATGATTTTGGTGATAATGAGTATGTGTGGATAAGTGAGAATTGTAGGTGAACTATGGCAAATTTTGGTAGGAAATGTACACTTATGGATGACTTGGTGAATGGGAGAACCAAGGTGTTATTGGAGTTAGTAGGTATGTTTAGTAGTGATGAAGAGGTAGTTGTGGTAAGAGAAACAAGGAGTGTGAAAATCTGTAGCAAAAGGGTATAAGAATGTATGGAGAAGTTAGGAAAATTAGGGTGTAAGAATTGGTAAAAAGAGTGTTGGACTTGGGTATAGATGTTGTAGTTGTTGGAGATGTATTTGGGATGCTAGGAGTGACATGATAGAGGAAGTATTGAGTGGTAGAAGTTGCAACAAAAATCTGTAGCATAGGTAGAACAAAAACTGTTACATTGGTAGGAAAAGAATTGAGGAATTTGTGTAAGATTGATTGATGGATTTAGTAAGGAGTTTGGTGGATGAACTAAGGTGTATTAGGAGGTTTAATTAGTGTTGTAACATGTGGGATTAAGTGTAGGAACAATGGGGAAGTAATGGGTGAAAGAGAGGACTGAAAACAGAAATTAAAATGCAAATACTGGGTCCGACCGGACTTGCGACCGGACTTGCAAGTCTGGTCGGAGCAGAAAATTTTCCGTCAGAA
Source organism: Limonium bicolor (assembly GCA_023374045.1). Classification (NCBI taxonomy): domain Eukaryota; kingdom Viridiplantae; phylum Streptophyta; class Magnoliopsida; order Caryophyllales; family Plumbaginaceae; genus Limonium; species Limonium bicolor. The sequence goes on from CM041776.1 coordinate 52,216,527, forward strand.
AGCTACTGGAATCGACCGGACTTGCGACCGGACTTGCAAGTCCGGTCGGACCAGAAAAATTCCCCGATGAAACCTTCTCGAATGGACCGGACTTGCGACCGGACATGCAAGTCCGGTCGGCCAGAAAAAATTTCCGGAATCTGAGCTACTAGAATGGACCGGACTTGCATGGTAGGTCGCAAGTCCGGTCCTGACAAAAAAAAAAAAAAAAATAATTTTAAATAATTAATATATATATATATATATATATATGTGTATACATATACATATATGTATCCCCCATACATATATATATGTGTATGTATGTAAGCATCTAGTATAAGTAAGAAGTAAATAAAACCTAAAGTAAATGAAACTACAGTAAGTAAGTAAGTAAGTGTAAGTATAAGAATTTGTGAAGACATAGTAAGTATGAGTTAGGAAACATAGTAAGAGTATAAGTTGAATAATTGTAGATGTTAATCATTCAATTGTATGTATATAATAGGATTTGGTTTGTGAAACGGGAGAAGTGAAGACGTACAACGGTGAACGGTATGATTTCTTCATGCCCTGTATCCTAACTGGTTACCCCGATTTGTGTGCTTATTTGACCACATAAATAAGATAAATGCACGAATCGGATTATATTGCACTTACTTGCGCTTGTTTACATTGTTCTTGATATTTGTCTTGAACAATAGTTGTATAATTCATGAAAAAATAGAATGATGATGAAGGTATCGTACTTGTAGTGTACTTGTAATTGTAATGTATTTGTATGTATGTGTATATTGGTATTGTACTATTGTGGCTTGGATGTTGACTTTGATAATTCCTAATATCTAACTCCTAACTTAAGTGAGTAAATTGGAATGAGTACAAGTCCGATATAGCTTCGGCCACGCGTGAGGATGCGGAGTCACAAGAGGTTGGCTGCAAATCCTGACTCTTAAACTGGTCCGCGCCCCAAATCCTTAAATGGGTAGCATCCAGGATTAGTGAGTCAAGTAATCCCGGAGGCGGGACGGTGTAGTCCCCAGGGCCGGAGGTCCCGACGACTTACTTAACTTGAGTAAGAGTAAGAGTAAGTAAGTATGGATCCGTAAGTAAGTGAAGTATGAGTATGAGCATGTATGGTATGAGTATGAAGTAACGAGTAAAAAGTAATCTCCACCCGATTAACCCGGGTGGACCAATGAAGCTAACAAGTATTGTATACTGTGTATGTAATGAGTATGTGTATTCGGAAAAAGGTAGTACGTATTGATGATTTATGAGGTACTCTTGTATGTAATGAAGTGTATGTATGTGTGTATGCCTTGCATAATGTATTGTAATAATATGTATAAAAGCACGATGCATGTTTTGTTGAATGAAATCAACTGCATGTATACGACCAAGTGGTCGGCGTACCCTCACTAGTACGCGGGGTATGCGGTTATCATGCTCGGCGAAAGCTGACCCCTTCGGGGGACATTTTTTAGTGTGCAGGTACCCGAAACGAATCTGGTCAAGGAAGAGACCGGAGGCACACCCTGGTATTTGGAGTAGTAAGTAGCGTGTGAGGAGGAAGGGTAGCAAGTAGTCTCTTAGCGAGTATGTATGAACTTTGAAGAGATAGTACATTGTATAAGGATCTTAGTAAAAACTCGGTAGTAGATTATATTGTATTGTACTTGGAGTATTGTATTGAATGGAGATTGTAGTAGCATTTGGTAAATGGGAGAATGCATTGTAGATTTGTAGTACTCCGGATTCCGGTCCATCAGACGATGCTGTAGTGTAGTAAATCAGTAGCCTTGTAGTCACGTGGGTGACTAACGGCATTGTATCACCATTGTATGTAAAATATATATCCGCTGCGTGTATCTGATGAGTAATGAGAAGGAGATTGGATGGCTTGTATTGAGTAGGGGTGTTAAAAGTGGTTGTCAGAGCGAAGTCTCGCTCTGCGACTGGAAATACCGAGTTTAGGAATACCGAGTTAGGAAATTAGAAGCTTAGGGCTAAGGGCTGAGTGTTAGCATTAGAGATATGCTAGTTAGGAACTACCGGTGAGTACCGGATACCTACAATACCAGTCCCGCCCGCCGCAAACCCCCATTATATAACTTGGGAAAGGACGCCAAAGAGAAGAAAAGACCTCTCATACTCGGGGAAAAACCCGATCTGGCAGTTGTGAAGCAACCACACAGTAAACGAGAACTTGACAAGTAGTAGAGTCCAAGAAATGGAAGCCCCGGAAATGGATCCCGGTGAACAACAACGCCCGCTCTTAATAGCGGTAGAATAAACACTCCAAACACAAGGAGGCTACAACTTACAACAGCATGGGGCGACATGCTTAGCAGTCGCGACAACTAGCTAACCAACCAGCAGCAGGAAAGGAGCACTAACCGTGCAACGAAATGGAAAGGGAGCAGTAAGGGAACCCGAGACACAAGTCTGCGGGACAACAGTAATAGCCAAGCAACACCACCAATGGTGTGCTAGCTGGCTAAGGACATAGTCGGGAGTGAGTGACTCCAAAACTACAACGCCAAATAGGTTACAACCTGGCCAACATAGCTCAGACAGCTACAAGGACATTCACAAGCTATAAGCTGATGCACCTACACTCGTAGTGCCTAAAACCACTCAGGCTCAGGAACCACAACAAACGTGTGGGAACGAGCAACAAGGAAGAACACAACCAAATCAAAGGGGAATCTCCAAGGATTGAGAATTACCCTGATCTACGACAGCCATGTCTAGACCACCAAGAATCTACCTAAAGGATCGAGTATACCAACTATAGATCAACAAGATCAAGGGAAGAGTCAACAAGACTATCAATACACAAGCAGAAACCATACCAAGATTGGTATAGGATTATCAAAAAACCACCAGTACCGCGCACTTGCCACGGCAAGTGCAGTAAACACACGAATATGTAAAGGAACACTAATACGTCACAAGTACATAGTAATGTACAGTGACCGTAATGAAACAACCACAGGATCACACATCCTAACAACCAGACGTATGGAACCTTGGAAGGCTTAACGGCCCGACCACTGTAATTAGAACATACCAGGCAGCGAGAAGCTAGACTTGGTCAGGACCTCAAACATGGCTATGCCATGAGAGATTTCCTTTAACACTGAACCATTGTTTTAAACCCCAAAATTTCCTTTCAAAACCACAACCTTCTTCTATAAACCTTGGATTTTAAAACCAGACCAACAGTATTATGGTGAGTATCATGGGATGATACAAGAGGAGTTGGCAACAGAATACTTCACCTAGGCGTGTGACGAACACTACGAGTATACCCGTTACGGGATGTGGGACAACCGCACTCCGAAGGAGCTTGCGGGCCTGACATATAGTTGGGTAAGTGGTAACGTATCAACATGGTACCCCACGTATGTATACATGTAGTGTACGACACACGGGAAGTAGTCAACTCCGTTCTACGGACCGTGAGAGAGTTCAAACCAGAACAGCTGGACACCTCAGACGATCAAGTATCAAGAGACGCAGAGAATCCATCTGAAGATGAGGAATAAGAACTAGGAAGTGCAAACAGCACAGACTAATAAGTATAGACATTGGATATGTCTCAAATAATCCAAGCAATTACATGACAGCTGGGAAGCATACCCAGCCTAAAAACAGTAAGGCAGTTGCCTAACGTGAACACCACAATGCTCAACGAACGGGACACAACTCCCAAGAGCACTCACAAGATTACCACGAAGCCAATCCATCGTCGGAGAGGATATTTAAACCTAGTCCCAAGCGCTAGGAACAAGTATAAACAGTCTACCCAAGAACGAGAGACGTTATAACCCTAAAGGAGATGACTCAAATGCAATGCCACAGGGAGGTATATAGAGAACAACATGTCATAAACATTAGCCGGATGTAACGGCATAACCAACAACACCCAGGAGCAATCCTTGAAGGGTGTCTAGATTAACAGCAGCTGAATGAAGCATCATAATAAAAGCGCGGAGCTGGAATGCACACTCGGTTAAGACACCGAAGGGATTTCACTTGACAGGAAATGCCCTAAATTACTAAGAGGCACCGACTAACACCAGAATGCCTAAGGGTCTCCTATGAACGGAAGCGTGATGTCACGACTTGCCATGGAGCCTAGTAATACCTTCAACCTATGGGGTATACAAGGAGTGGAAACATGGATAAGTAGCTTGCGAAGAGCATGGCTTGCAGCAATAAGGCTAAAAGCCTCAACCAACGATGTTATGTAAACCTTAACGGTTGCATAACCCATACCATTTGATAACAAGACTTGCTAGAGATATTGTCTCATACGACAAGAAATCAACAACTGGACCATCAGTTCAAACCCAACATCCTGAGTGGCTTGGAGTAATGGCCATCTCAGTGTCACTGTCACTAGAACACCAGTTTGCTATACAGTTGACGAGCTCTAATTACCCTTCATGCCTACTGTAGCTAATAACACAGAGGCATAAGAATCATGATAATGCCAACATTGGCCTAGCCCACACTTGGACACTACGAGAAACCCAAGGGAAGGTACCCCTCGTTAACCGAAGACCACCGATGCGGTGATGATGTGAACCCTTAGAAAAGGCTTCCATCTACTATGACAATAAAACCACGCAATAGATATTGCCAAGGGGTGAAGGAATACGGAAATTGGATTTCCAAACCATTACGACTTAAAGGAGTAAGTATACTCCATATGCACCCAAGCATGTGGTAAACCATTGTGTAACACCAACATAGCCAACCTTGTCATTAGACCTATGAGTGGAGACAAACCCCTCAACAAGAACTTTCATTTATCAATGACAGAGTACTCTTCAATTGGAGAACGGGACCAGAAAACCCTTGAAGCTTCATGGGATGTCCCGGTGATGTACATACGAGAATAAAAACCGCACAGCTAGAGCCTATAACCAAGGCTCAACTTTGAGAGGACAGCAATTGTCAAAAACAATCAATGTGAGTGCACATTGCACACCATGAATGACCAACGCCCAAGAGAGCTTGCAACCCAGTAAACCACTTCATCCTTGGTCAACCAAGATACTTGGTAAATTGTATCACAAATGATGATAGAATGGGAGGTAAGTTAACCTACACATAAAACCTAAGTGGAATAAGACATCTCCACATTGGGAGGATATTAGTATTGCGGTATGCTACGACAACCGTCATACACACGAACATTGGAAACCCCAGGGTATTCACACCATAAGGGAATGGTGCCAATGACGATCGCAATAAAGTAAAGAGGAACTATCACAGTAATAGAAACAGTAAAAACAATGTTGTACAATGAGTAAGAATACGGTGCGCAACAAGCGACCGCTATGAGGAAGTAGTTAGATAACGACACGGAGTATAAGTATGGAAGACAGGCAGAAATATTCTTTTCTATCACATAAGTGACTTACTGTCAAGCGTTTACGCCTCTGCACTCTGTATGACTGAGTGTTTTGGTATTGCACTTGTTCAGCTAATGATCTAATGGGATGGCTAGGGATATGGAGAATGTAAACCATAGTAAACCTTTCTTTCACCAACAAACATGGCACTAGCCAGTTAAGCAAGCTTAGCACTAAACCGTGCGGCCTAAGGCCGAAGAAGCACGAAGAGTGTACAATACACTAACAATCACAAAAGGTGAATTCCAATGGATTAAAGAGTGAAAAGAGACTTAAGAAAGTCACAAGGACCGACGCATAGAAAATGCAAGGTCATACAAGTAAAGGACACTTGTACTGAACCAGAAGAACTGGTATAATTCAGAAGCTATTGACAACAGAGGAAGCACTATAACTAAATAGTGGCTTAGCCTCGCCAACAATAAGTTGGGAAGAACTTAGCGAATAATCATGAGAGTATAGATAGTAGGTATAATAGATTACCAGGAAGCTGGTTATAATCTAAACTCGTTGAGTTAAAAGGCGGTAAAAGAATACCACACTTGTTTGTAAACCTTATTCCCACAAAGGGATAAAAAGGCGATGAGTAACACATCTATAAATACCAAAGAGTGAATTAAACACTGAGGCTATCAGGGTCGCAGCAGAAGCTAGTGGGCCCTAGTAATACACCCAGTAAGTATGCGAGATTGACTATTAATGCCTCAAAGCCTAATAGGCTAGAACCAAATTGATTATGAGTTAAATAAACTCATATAGGAATTCTTGGCGCAAAGACTAAACCATTGGTATGGTTAAGACCCTTTGACCAGAGCATATTGTATAGTGTACCGTAGTGAAGCTAAACGCTTCAGATTGCCCAAATTGATTAAACCAATGTTTAATAATAATAACATATGGTAGATTACGTGGGCGTAATCCCCTTTAAGGGGGGTAGAGCGAGAAAACCGCTGAATGTAAGTTTTGTGAATAAAACACATGAACCACAATGTGCATAGCACAAATGAGAACCAAACTTATGATAGATACTATGTTAAATAAACATAAGTACTCATTCACACTGTAATTATGGTAATTAGGCATTAGACATGCAAATACCATATGAGGAATATACCCAGCCTGTAACACCAATGTAAGAGTATTAGTAAAAGAAAAGTAATGAGTAGTGGACGGAGCTCCACAAGTATTGTAACCTTTGAAGAAATAGTACGAAATGAATGAGGATAGTAGATGAATGAAGTTTATGAGTAGTGGAATCGTAAGTAAAATATTTGAAACAACTGAAGCCAACTAAACCTTATAAGTGTAGTATTCCTTTATTTAGAATATAGGAGATGATGGTGAGTAATGAATGGAAGTAGACAGTCGATGAAGTGAGCATTTAGGATTGAACCATGGAGTAAAGCATTTGGGAAGAAGTAGAGTGAGGACGACTGATGGATTGATTCCATCCTTTGGAGATGTATGATTTCGTAATCACGACTAGAAAGAATAAAAAGATAGAAAATGAAAAATAATTAAATTATTTTTTTGGTTGAACCTGATGTGGGAAGTCGAACTTGATCCTGATCAGATCAAGGGAAACCGAACACAAAATTGGGGGGTGGAAAGATAGTTCAACACTGATGCTGATCACATCAGGGTCGAATGATTCTTGAAGCTCCCCTCAAGTGGTCACAAGAATCACACATAGGATAGAAGTAATGAATATAAATTGGAATATGGAGTCGTATGTTTTAGAAATTTTAATTGTAGTGGTGGAAGAATTTCTTTTAGTAGGGAGAACGAGGATGTGTCAGAAGTGAGTACCGAAGAAGATAGTAAGGTAGTATGTGGTATAATTCCAAGGGCAGCGGGACATAGAGGAGTCCCGTGTCTAGAGGACCTGAGCGCCTGCGGGATTGGAATGTGTATTGCATCGCTTTGGGGATAGCCTTGCATTGTATGTATGTATAAATTGGTAATGAGGAATCGGATGGTCGGTAGTAATGCGGATTGGAGTAACTATCGTACATTGGCATGGCATGGTATGTAGGAACCTTGAGGAGTAGTAGATTGGGAATGGTAAGGAGGAAGGATGTGTGACTTTGGCACTAGACAAGTATAAGGAGTAAGTACAATAATCCTATAACCTCGAACAACTTTGAGGACAAAGTTCTTAAGGGGGGTAGATTGAAATACCCCGAACTTAAATATAGGGATTAAAATTAACTTAATACGTATTTAAGGGCCTAATGGTACCTAATTAATAATTGTAAGGAAAAATAAATCCAAAGAAATAAAGAAACGCTTAAAAGGCGAAAAATGCTAAATAAGCGTTAAATAACCATAGGAGGTATGAGACCTCGGTTAGCGTATTATATGGATTCTAAAGGCTTAATAAGGCCTAAAAAATATATGGGAACAACTCCCGAAGAAAACGGATCCAAATAATGAATTAAAACACTAATAGAGCTTTAGAGCACGTTTTTCGAGGAAACCCGAAAACGTGACTTAAGTGGTCAAATGGACCCGTAAAAATAATAAATCATTAAATAATAATTATTAAGCATTTATGGAAGCTTAATAACTAATAAAAATAATTAAACGAGGAAATTCCGGAAAACGGGCCCGGTTAGTGAATAGTACCTAAACCGGGTAAAATAACGAGCGTTTTCTGTAAATGACGAAAAACGCTTTGAAATACCCCAAACCTTAATATATGTTTAAACACTTAAATATGGTGTATTAAGACTAAAAAGAGTCTTAGAAACATTAGTAAACAAATTTAAACAAAAGGAAACACAAATGTGCTTTAAAGTCAATAAGAGCCAAAATGTGCTCTAAGCTTGGGATAAACTTGGTTAAGACCTAATGAACTTACCAAGACCTCATTTATACACTAATGAACATATTAAATCAATTACCAAAGAAAACCAAGCTTGAAAACAAGTTTAAACACAAAATGTGCTTTAAGGAGTCTTAAAGCACATTTTTGAAATATTGTCTTGTAAATGAGTTTTGAGTGGCTAGATGTCCATCATTACTCTTAAATATATATGTGTAATATATAATATCACATTTGGGTGTCTATATTAATGGGAAATCAAAAATTTCACTTCTATGTGCCTTGTTTTATGAATAGTAACTTTTATAAGCTATTTTGTAACATATGTTTGTATAAGTAATTAAATTGACAAATAAAGACTATATTACCCTCATACTACTATTTGGGGCCGGTTTTTAAGGTTGGTGACACACCACCTTGTTAGCTTGTTAAGAAATTAACAAACTACTTAAGTACCTTTTTTACTTTACAAAGTATAAATATCTTCAAAAAGCAAATTCTATCTCATTCTCTCATTTCTTTCCTGCTCACACGGTTTCCCACCTCTCTTCTTCCTTCTTCTTGCTGTTCCCTCTCGGTAATACTACTACCTCCATTAGAACTCCCACTTTGATCTCTTGTAAAACCTTGCTCACTTGTCCAAATCAAAAACAAACACCACCAATCTCTTCCTCTCATCAAGCTCTTCATTCCTATCTTCTCAAAAGTCCAAGACAACCATTTCGGTGCCATGGAGTTTCTCCCATTGAAGGAGCTTGAGCTTGTTTTTTCTTCATCTTATTACCCTCCTTGGTTTCTAGGTAAGGAATCTCAAACAAAAATCAAGTTTCTCCTCCTTGTTTTTGTCATGTCCGAAAATCATATTGAGGAGCTCTTTGGTGTGACTCGTGTTCCTAAGCTTCATTCCAACTCTTCATGGACTAGTGGAGTCCTCTCTTGCTAGATATTCAAACTCTCTTCAAAGAGCAAGGTAAAACAACTACATTAATGTTTTTGAAACAATGTAACTAGGGTTTACAATGAGATGGAGCTATAGCTTGATACTCATTATAATGTGTGTATATTGTTTAGAACTTGTCAAGAATCAAGTACTCTATCGTTTTCTAAAGGAAACAAGAAAGAAGTTATTTTGCAAAAGAGGTAAAACTACTAACCTAATGTTGTTTTAATGCCTTAGGAGAATGAGCTTATAAATGCTTATTAAAACTATCCTAAAGAGCAAATGGTGAATGACTTAGTAAAGTGTTCTCAAGAGCTTAGTAAAAGCATATGTGTTGTTGAGTGTATTTGAAGGTTAAAGGCAAATATATTGTGGAATTCAGTGTTTATGATTTATGCATTTTAAGGGCCTAAGAGCCATGTCATTTAAGGGCCTAAGTGCCATGCAATTTAAATTATGCACTATATTGATGTAGTGCTATGTGAGTGAAGTTTGTGTATAATAAGTACTTGATGGATTTTTAGTGTTCTTGGTTGTTTGTTGGTAAAACAAGTGTTTTGGTTTAGTAATGTTCTAGGAGAACCTATGTCGAAATTTAGGTAACAAATGTGAAGTTCTAGGTGTTAAAATGATTTGATAAGTTAAGGAGTATTAAAAGTGGTTAAGTGTTGTTCTTGTGTAGGAAACATGCATTAAGTGATTTAGGATGTAACAAGGACTTAGGCATGAGCTTGAGATTTTAGTATGTACCAAAGTCATTTTGGGACTTAGGTAAAGACTTAGGCAAACTTTGGTAAATTAAGGAGAAAGTATGAACTTGAAAAGGAATTGTTAAGATGGATATAAGGAATTAGTTGTGAGAGATGATGCTTGGGAGATGATGTTAAGATAAGGAGAAAACATTTTGGGATAGTAGTTATCATAGGTGAGAAACCCATTTAGAAACCTAGTGTAAAATGTTGTAAGTGTTAGGAATTTGTGAAGAAATAAGTAAAGGTTTAAGGAATTAGAAAAGAGTTGTGAGTGTTTAAAGGATGGTTTAAGTTGTGTTTGAAGTGCCCAAATGAGGTTAGGGGGTACTAGGTTATATGGGTGAAGTTTGGAGTTGAATGTAAAAAGGAAAACAAGGATTTGGGGCAGACCGGACTTGCGACCGGACTTGCAAGCCCGGTCGGGACCTGTTTACCCTGCGAGAATTGTCTTCTGGAATGGACCGACCTTGGGACCGGACTTGCAAGGTCGGTCGGGCTTGTAAATTGTTTACGGACTGAGTTACTGGAATCGACCGACATGGGACCGGACTTGCCAAGTCCGGTCGGCTAATTTCCGAAGGGGAGAAACTCTCTGGAATCGACCGGACATGGACAAGTCCGGTCGGCAAGTCCGGTCGGACCAAAACTTGTAAAAAAAAAAAAAAAAAAACAGAAAAGAATGTGACTTATGTAGTTAACCCTAGGGTGTATAATGAAGGTAACCTAGGGTAAGGTAGACATTAAAATGTCATACAATTATGTTAAACACTTAGTAAATTTGGAGGTTAAGTAAGTTAATTAACCGACGTTCTTGAATTATGTATAGGAGTGACCTACGGAGGAAACCAAACGAGGCAAGACCAAGGTATGGTTTTCTTGCAGTCTGTTGTCTAGCGGTTTACACCGGTTTGTGTGTTGTATGTTTTTCTGTGTGTTTACAACGTTATAAGATTTAAACATGTAATGAGTTTACAGTTGTTCATATTATTGTGATGTGATGTTGTGACTCAATTCCCTTGTGTGTGTCTAACATGACTTACCACCTATTGTGTGTTGGATGTTAAGTTCCACTATGAACTTCTAACAAGTGTTAACTGGGAAGTGAGGAATCCGGTTGTCCGGTCATGCATGTAAGTTAAGAGTAGATATCTGAGTCAGATTCGACTCTTATGTTGTTAAGATTGTTCTCCTTAATTTGGCATTCGATCTCCCCGCTAGCTTCTTCCAAAGCTTACCTATTCTGACTTATGATCGGTTTAGTGGGAACCTGTGTTTGTGTGGTGTGTTCGGGTCACTAAATCCGAACCATCTGTGACTTAGTTACTCGTTCGCCTAACAGAACGGTAATGAGTGTGTTTAACGAGCTTAACATGAGGGTGAATCACTCTCTAGGCTCTTATGTTATTTGACCCTTGTGGTTGTTATTGTGGAACCAAGATCCACCGTGTATGTGATGATGAGCTGTGCACTATTGATGCTATGCTCCATGTTATGTTATGTTATGTATGTAAATGAATGCCATGTTATCATGACAATTAGCTGCGCGTATCCCGGTAGCCGATGGGCTGCGCGCGTAGCCATACCAGCCAAGGGTTGCTGACCCCCTCGGGGATCCATATTTCTTATACTGCAGGATGAGGATCGAGAAGCGGAGTGGCTTTAGATCCTAGGATGTGATTACTTTTGTATACTTTTGGACGTTGGCCCGGGATGCGCCTGTGCTCCTGTGGCGTTTTGTACTTTTGGTTGTTGTAGTATACAGTGATGATTCAGTGAAGGATTGTAAACACTCGTATTGTATATGATGTATTTATGGTTTAGTTTTATGCTCGGGAGTCTGATCATCAGACCGGTACAATTGTATTTATTCTGCCTTGTCAACCACGTGGGTGGTTGACGGCGTTGTAGCACCGAAGCGTTAGTTACTGTTTAGTTATTTATTCCCTCTGCGATTTCATTTAGTATCATGTGCGTATTAGGGGTGTTACAAAAAGTGGTATCAGAGCGAAGTATCGCTCTGATGACTAGAATACCGAGCTTAGGAACATACTGAGTTAGGAAACCTAACTACAGTTACCTAAGTGATCAGTTGTGGAAAGGTTAACCACTAACTAAGTGTGGAGATACCTTATTGTCGGGAAGCGTTACAACCGTTGGACCGATAAGTGTGCAAGCATATTGCTAATGAATATTCATGTAAATACAGATGGCAGGTAGACCGCGCGGTAGAGGCCGCGGAAGTGGTACTGGTACTGGGGGTGACCAGGGCGAGAACACTACGGCTCAGGTTATGGCTGAGGCTGTAGCAGCCGCTGTGGCCCAGATGGTACCCCAGCTTGTAGCTGCGATCCAGCAGGGGCAGATGCCCGGAGTTCACCACCACCCACCGCACCGCCACGAGAGACCAACTGGGTCAAGGCATTGGCAGACTTGAGACCCCCTTCATTTCATGGGGAGACCGACCCACGTAAGTTGGAGGCGTACATCTCCGAGTTGGAGACCGCCTACGAGACCTTGGCTGTACCCGCAGAGGCTAAGGTCCGTCTTGCCGCTTACTATCTGAAGGGTTCGGCACAAAACTGGTGGAAGCTAGTGAGAGAGGACCGGATGGCGGATCCTCAGTTTGGCTGGAGGGAGTACACGCTCTCTGCTGCGAGCCAAATACTACCCTGTGCACATTCAAGAGGCCAAGCGCCTGGAGCTGGATAGTCTGAGGCAGGGGGACAAGGTGTCGGTTGATGAGTATTACACTGCCTTCACCGGCCTTGTCCACCTGTTACCGACCTGGATACTCGAACCGGGTGCTGGTAAACCGTTTCTATAACGGTCTCAGCCACCGTCTTCGCTATGGGATGGGGCCAGCTGAGTATATACTACCTTGCAGGTAATTAAATAAAGAGTGATGTGAATATGTGTAGTCTACAAGTGAGTAATAATGTGAGTTGTGAGTATGTATTGCGGGGCATGACTGATCATCCTAAATACAGGAGTGCTATCATGCCGCTGCTAAGGTGGAGATCACCGTCCGTCTGAGGGACGAGGAGAATGCGCACAAGCGCAAGGCCACGAGCGAGGGCCAGAGTTCGCAGGGGTACGGGGGAGGAAAGAAGAAGAAGAAACCTTATCCCCAGCCCCAGAAGAGTCAGCACCAGGGTGACAAGGGCCAAGCCCAACCACCACAGCTGAGGAGCCACTGAAGCTCACATATGCTTATGCGGCGAAGCCCCTCCGCTCTTACCCACCAAAGGGTAATTGTTTAATCTTATGTGATAAGTTGATGAGTATATTGATAAGTTGTGAAACAAGTACTGAGTGTGTATTGTGTTAGTAGCTAGCACGGGCTCTGGACCGGAGCGCCACTATTACTGTAAGTGGTGCAATGGAGACCCATCCCGGCAAGGACTGCAAGGGAATGAGGTGCAGTGTCGTTACTGCGAGAAGTGGGGTCACCGTGACCACGAGTGTTACCGGAACCCCAACAGCAGAGTCAACAAGCCCAAGGGGCAGTGGAAGGGTAAGGCCACAGCAGCTATTGATGGCCCGAAGACGGCTAACCAGCCACCCACTGATCAGAGGCATACTGATTCCCAGAAGGGGAAGGGTCGGGACCTAGCAAGGCCACCCTGAATGTGGTGGACCGGTCTGAGGCGCCAGGGCCCTCTTCTAGACCAGATACCGCCTAAACTGTTGAATGTAATAAGTGATTGCATACCGCATTTCATGCTTATGTGTACTAGTGAGTTCAAGTGTATTATCATGTGAGTAAGGAGTTAAAGTATAGTGTGAAAGACACCTAATTAGATAATTCTAAACTTAAAGGAAGCTTCAATATATGTTATCCAATCCCACCCACACCAAACCCTGAAGAAACCACCATCAACATCACCGACTTCCCAATGGAGCAATGTCAGGTTATCCAGCCAGGTATGATACTCTTAAGTGGATACCTGACACCGGAAGCACAAATCCATATCATCAGACGATGCGACGAACTTGGAGCTAAACCTGGAGGATTCTACACACCTGAATATCCGAACGGATCAAGAATGCAATTGAAGATGATGTGCATGGGTAAGGACTGGAACCCTTACACCAAGTCATATCAAGAAGTGCGAGCTGAAGATGGAGCAACAGTACCAAGTATACCTGAGGAGTTCCGTGCGGTCGTTAATCACGCCGTGGGAATTGCTCAACAAGTTGAAACGGATTCAATTCCAAATGTGGAAGCAGATTTGTGTATTGTGAACTTCTACCAGAAAGGTGGACGGTTAGGTTTACACCAAGATAAGGACGAGTCACCCGAGTCTCTAAGTAAGGGAGTACCCGTGGTATCTTGGTCCATTGGTGATACCGCAGTATTTGTGTATGGCGAGCAGAAGCGTGCTGATCTCGCAAGAAAGTTAATACTAAGTCAGGAGATGTGTTAATCATGGGTGGGCAGTCAAGGATGCTATATCACGGCATCAGAAAGATCAAACTGAATACCGCACCGTCGGCAGTGATCAATGCCACACACATGAACCCAGACGTTTGAATTTGACCTTCAGACAATTCCTTAAGCCTTGTATGCTTTTAATGTGTTAAGCCAGTATATGTTAAGGAAGTTACGTATGTCTTAAGTTATATCAACCATGTAAACCAACAATGTTGTAAAGAGGAAGTGTTAATGAATAAAGTGGAGTTATTGAAGTATATCAACCGTGTTGTTACCCAGTACTTATTAGTTTGCCAATGAATTAGGCTGTGCACTCGGAACGGGAGGTACACTGAGTGTCTGCAATGAGGCAGAAGCCGGCAAGAGCGGCACAATCCTCACCGGTACCTTTCCAGTGAATGGCGTGGATGCATCGATCTTGTTCGACTCTGGAGCCTCACACACATTTGTTTCGCTATCTTTTGCGAAGAGGCTGGGGTTAGATGGAGAGGAGATGCCAGACTTCTTGGTCACTCTCCCATCGAAAGAGCGGATCAGGTGTACCCGCTACCACCGAGATGTCATTGTGAGAATCAGGGGTGAAGAGTTCCCGATCGACTTGATAGAGTTCGACGGACTAGGCTTTAATGTGATTGTCGGGATGAACTGGTTGGAGCGGTACAAGGGCAGAATCCTGTGTGCCGAGCATCGACTGCTTCTTCGGAGTCCATCTGGGGTTACCATATCATCACCGCCGAGAGGCCCAGGGAGCCTTCGACACAGATCATCACCAGCCATGGCCATGTATCGTGAGTTACGACGAGGGAGTGATGTATACCTCTGCTATGTCCAGGACATAGAGAGAGATCCTGAGTTTAGCCCAGATGTGCCGGTAGTGTTGGAGTTTCCTGATGTATTTCCTAAGGAACTGCCCGGCATGCCGCCAGCACGAGAGGTTGAGTTTGAGATCGACTTAGTTCCGGGCACTGGACCCATTGCGAAGGCACCTTATCGTATGGCTCCAGCAGAGATGACATAGCTCAAGGAGCAGCTGAGAGACCTACTTGACAAGGGCTTTATCCGCCCTAGTGTTTCACCATGGGGAGCGCCGGTCCTCTTCGTGAAGAAGAAGGACGGTAGCCTCCGCCTGTGTATTGATTATCGGGAGCTGAATGCTGTTACGGTGAAAAACCGTTACCCTTTACCACGCATCGACGATCTATTTGATCAGCTGAGGGGTGCATCAGTATTCTCCAAGATAGACTTACGTTCCGGATACCAACAGATTGCCATCCGTGATAGTGATATTGAAAGACAGCTTTCAGAACGAGGTATGGGCACTATGAGTTCACAGTTATGCCGTTTGGCTTATCAAATGCACCAGCTAAGTTCATGGACTTAATGAACCGTTTGTTCCAAGATCAGCTGGACAAGTCTGTGGTAGTCTTCATCGATGACATTCTTGTGTATTCTAAATCAGAGGTGAGCACGAAAGCCACCTGAGGAATGTGTTACAAACTCTGAGGAGAAATCAGTTGTATGCAAAGTTTTCGAAATGTGAATTTTGGTTGAACCAAGTATCCTTTCTTGGACATGTGATTTCTGAGGCCGGGATCGCTGTTGATCCGGCAAAGATAGATGCAGTGCGCACCTGGCCTAGGCCGAAGACAGTCACTGATATCAGGAGCTTCCTCGGTCTGGCAGGTTATTATAAGAGGTTTGTGAAGGACTTCTCCAGTGTCTCAAAGCCGATGACTTCCTTAATGAAGAAGGATGCACCATTCGAGTGGACAGTCGACTGTGAGAGTTCTTTCACGAGTCTCAAGGATGCTCTGACATCTGCACCAGTCCTGACTATACCAGACGGTCCAGATGGTTTTGAGGTCTACTGCGACGCATCAGGTAGAGGTATGGGTTTGTGTATTGATGCAGCACGGGAAGGTCGTAGCATACGCCTCCCGTCAGCTGAAGAAGCATGAGGAGAACTACCCTACCCACGACTTAGAATTGGGTGCCATTGTCTTCGCATTGAAGATATGGCGACATTATTTGTATGGGGTAAGTGTGACAATCTATTCTGATCATAAAAGCTTAAAGTACTTGTTCACTCAGAAAGAGTTGAACATGAGGCAAAGAAGGTGGGTTGAGTTTCTTAATCACTACGATATTAATCTGCAATACAAAGAGGGTAAGGCAAATGTGGTAGCTGACGCACTGAGTCGCCGAGCACACTCTCTCCATTCGCTAGTCTCTCATACTGGCTTGGTTGAAGAGGTGCGGAGTGCTCAGATGACGGATCAGTATATGCTGGAGATCCGGCAGAAGCTTATTGATGGCACATTCGAGGGTCAGAAGTACGACTTCAGACTCCACGATGATTACCTGATTAGGCTGAATGGCCGATTGTGTATACCTAGGAGTAGCGCTGAGTTGAAGGAGCGCATATTGAGTGAATCCCATTGTTCTACTACTTCGATTCACCCCGGAGCTTCAAAGATGTATAAGAGTATGAAAGGTATTTTTGGTGGACTGGAATGAAGAAAGATGTTAGTGATTATGTGTTGAGGTGTCTCACTTGCCAGAAGGTCAAGTTTGAGCACCGACGGCCTGGTGGTATGGTACAGCCAATGCCAGTGCCTGAGTGGAAGTTCCATGATATTTCCATGGACTTTGTAGTAGGGCTTCCGCCTACAAGGGGAGGTCTGAATATGATATGGGTGATAGTTGACCGACTGACCAAGGTGGCCCGATTCATTCCGATGAAGGACACTTGGAAAGTGGCAAGATTGGCAGAACTGTTTGATAAAGAGATTGTAAGACATCATGGTGTACCAAAAACGATTGTATCTGACAGAGATACCAGATTCTTATCCAGATATTGGAAGTCCACACGAGAGGCATTGGGTACTGAATTGAAGTTGAGTACAGCGTTTCACCCACAGACCGATGGTCAGAGTGAGCGCACCATTCAGACACTTGAGGATATGCTACGTGCTTGTGCACTTGACTTTCAGACCAGCTGGATTGATAAGTTACATCTGATCGAGTTTAGTTACAACAACAGTTATCATGCTTCGATCAAGATGTCTCCCTTCCAGGCCTTGTACGGTAGACCATGCCGCACGCCATTATGCTGGGATGAGTCGAGTGAGACGGTCATTATAGGACCAGAGTATCTTGAGCAAGTTCAGGCAGAAGTTCGCCAGATCAGGGCTAATATGAAAGCAGCCCAGGATAGACAGAAGTCGTACGCAGATGTGCGCAGACGTGACCTGGAGTTCGCCGTGGGCGATCTGGTATTTTTGAGAGTATCCCCCATGAAGGGAGTATTTCGTTTTGGCCAGAAGGGCAAGTTGAGCCCAAAGTATGTGGGGCCTTATGTTGTGACGGAGCGGATCGGCCCGGTAGCCTATAGACTAGACCTACCCGCCGCTGGGCAAGCTGGGCATGTATGATGTGTTTCATGTGTCCCAGTTGAAGAAGTATATGTCTCATCCGTCTCATGTGCTTCAGCCTGAAAGGCTAACCTTAGAGCCGACCATGCGATCAGTGGAGACTCCGGTACGGATTCTGGATGCTAAGACTCGAGACACTCGCCATAAGTCTGTGAGACTGGTGAAAGTTCTCTGGTCTAACCAGGACGTTGAGGAGGCCACTTGGGAGCTGGAAGATAAGATGAAGGCGAAGTACCCGTCATTGTTTACTTCTTAGTACTTATGTGTATAGGGTACGGGGCGTACCCCTTTTAAGGGGGGTAGAGCCGTTTCGGTTGTGTGTGTACGACGTGTATTTGAATACATCGTCTATGTTATGTTGTTATGTTACAGACCGTTGTGTCTGAGTGATGTGGATAATGTTGTATGGACCTTGTGTCCAATGTTATGTATCCGATGTTATGTTATATGGACCTGGTGTCCAATGTTATGTAAGTGTGTTGTTAATGATGTATGGAAGTATTGTTTATAAGTGTTCCCGTGTTCTAATATTTAGGATATGAGGAAGTATGAACTTTGAGGGCAAAGTTCTTTTAAGGGGGTAGATTGAAATACCCCAAACCTTAATATATTGTTTAAACACTTAAATATGGTGTATTAAGACTAAAAAGAGTCTTAGAAACATTAGTAAACAAATTTAAACAAAAGGAAACACAAAATGTGCTTTAAAGTCAATAAGAGCCAAAATGTGCTCTAAGCTTGGGATAAACTTGGTTAAGACCTAATGAACTTACCAAGGCCTCATTTATACACTAATGAACATATTAAATCAATTACCAAAGAAAACCAAGCTTGAAAACAAGTTTAAACACAAAATGTGCTTTAAGGAGTCTTAAAGCACATTTTTGAAAAATTGTCTTGTAAATGAGTTTTGAGTGGCTAGATGTCCATCATTACTTTAAATATATATGTGTAATATATAATATCACATTTGGGTGTCTATATTAATGGGAAATCAAAAATTTCACTTCTATGTGTCTTGTTTTATGAATAGTAACTTTTATAAGCTATTTTGTAACATATGTTTGTATAAGTAATTAAATTGACAAATAAAGACTATATTACCCTCATACTACTATTTGGGGCCGGTTTTTAAGGTTGGTGACACACCACCTTGTTAGCTTGTTAAGAAATAAACAAACTACTTAAGTACCCTTTTTACTTTACAAAGTATAAATATCTTCAAAAAGCAAATTCTATCTCATTCTCTCATTTCTTTCCTTGCTCACACGGTTTCCCACCTCTCTTCTTCCTTCTTCTTGCTGTTCCCTCTCGTAATACTACTACCTCCATTAGAACTCCCACTTTGATATCTTGTAAAACCTTGCTCACTTGTCCAAATCAAAAACAAACACCACCAATCTCTTCCTCTCATCAAGCTCTTCATTCCTATCTTCTCAAAAGTCCAAGACAACCATTTCGGTTCCATGGAGTTTCTCCATTGAAGGAGCTTGAGCTTGTTTTCTACATATTATTACTCTCCTTGGTTTCTAGGTAAGGAATCTCAAACAAAAATCAAGTTTCCTCCTTGTTTTTGTCATGTCCGAAAATACATATTGAAGGAGCTCTTTGTGTGACCTTGTTCTAGCTTCATTCCAACTCTTCATGGACTAGGTGGAGTCCTCTCTTGCTAGATATTCAAACTCTCTTCAAAGAGCAAGGTAAAACAACTACATTAATGTTTTTGAAACAATGTAAAACTAGGGTTTACAATGAGATGGAGCTTATAGCTTGAATACTCATTATAATAATGTGTGTATATTGTTTAGAACTTGTCAAAGAATCAAGTACTCTATCGGTTTTCTAAAGGAAACAAGAAAGAAGTTATTTTGGCAAAAGAGGTAAATCTACTAACCTAATGTTGTTTTAATGCCTTAGGAGAAATGAGCTTATAAATGCTTATTAAAACTACCTAAAGAGCAAATGGTGAATGACTTAGTAAAGTGTTCTCAAGAGCTTAGTAAAAGGCATATGTGTTGTTGAGTGTATTTGCAGGTTAAAGGCAAATATATTGTGGAAATTCAGTGTTTATGATTTATGCATTTTAAGGGCCTAAGAGCCATGTCATTTAAGGGCCTAAGTGCCATGCAATTTAAATTATGCACTATATTGTGATGTAGTGCTTTGTGAGTGAAGTTTGTGTATAATAAGTACTTGATGGATTTTTAGTGTTCTTGGTTGTTTGTTGGTAAAAACAAGTGTTTTGGTTTAGTAATGTTCTAGGAGAACCTATGTCGAAATTTAGGTAACAAATGTGAAGTTCTAGGTGTTAAAATGAGTTTGATAAGTTAAGGAGTATTTAAGTGGTTAAGTGTTGTTCTTGTGTAGGAAACATGCATTAAGGTGATTTAGGATGTAACAAGGACTTAGGCATGAGCTTGAGATTTTAGTATGTACCAAAGTCATTTTGGGACTTAGGTAAAGACTTAGGCAAACTTTGGTAAATTAAGGAGAAAGTATGAACTTGAAAAAGGAATTGTTAAGATGGATATAAGGAATTAGTTGTGAGAGATGATGCTTGGGAGATGATGTTAAGATAAGGAGAAAACATTTTGGGATAGTAGTTATCATAGGTGAGAAACACCATTTAGAAACCTAGTGTAAAATGTTGTAAGTGTTAGGAATTTTGTGAAGAAATAAGTAAAGGTTTAAGGAATTAGAAAAAGAGTTTGTGAGTGTTTAAAGGATGGTTTAAGTTGTGTTTGAAGTGCCCAAATGAGGTTAGGGGGTACTAGGTTATATGGGGTGAAGTTTGGAGTTGAATGTAAAAAGGAAAACAAGGATTTGGGGCAGACCGGACTTGCGACCGGACTTGCAAGCCCGGTCGGGACCTGTTTACCCTGCGAGAATTGTCTTCTGGAATGGACCGACCTTGGGACCGGACTTGCAAGGTCGGTCGGGCTTGTAAATTGTGTACGGACTGAGTTCTGGAATCGACCGGACATGGGACCGGACTTGCCAAGTCCGGTCGGGCTAAATTTCCGAAGGGGAGAAACTCTCTGGAATCGACCGGACATGGACAAGTCCGGTCGGCAAGTCCGGTCGGACCAAAATTTGTAAAAAAAAAAAAAAAAAAAAAGAATGTGACTTATGTAGTTAACCCTAGGGTGTATAATGAAGGTAACCTAGGGTAAGTAGACATTAAAACATGTCATACAATTATGTTAAACACTTAGTAAATTTGGAGGTTAAGTAAGTTAATTAACCGACGTTCTTGAATTATGTATAGGAGTGACCTACGGAGGAAACCAAACGAGGCAAGGACCAAGGTATGGTTTTCTTGCAGTCTGTTGTCTAGCGGTTTACACCGGTTTGTGTGTTGTATGTTTTTCTGTGTGTTTACAACGTTATAAGATTTAAACATGTAATGAGTTTACAGTTGTTCATATTATTGTGATGTGATGTTGTGACTCAATTCCCTTGTGTGTGTCTAACTTGACTTACCACCTATTGTGTGTTGGATGTTAAGTTCCACTATGAACTTCTAACAAGTGTTAACTGGGAAGTGAGGAATCCGGTTGTCCGGTCATGCATGTAAGTTAAGAGTAGATATCTGAGTCAGATTCGACTCTTATGTTGTTAAGATTGTTCTCCTTAATTTGGCGTTCGATCTCCCGCTAGCTTCTTCCAAAGCTTACCTATTCTGACTTATGATCGGTTTAGTGGGAACCTGTGTTTGTGTGGTGTGTTCGGGTCACTAAATCCGAACCATCTGTGACTTAAGTTACTCGTTCGCCTAACAGAACGGTAATGAGTGTGTTTAACGAGCTTAACATAAGGGGGAATCACTCTCTAGGCTCTTATGTTATTTGACCCTTGTGGTTGTTATTGTGGAACCAAGATCCACCGTGTATGTGATGATGAGCTGTGCACTATCGATGCTATGCTCCATGTTATGTTATGTTATGTATGTAAATGAATGCCATGTTATCATGACAATTAGCTGCGCGTATCCCGGTAGCCGATGGGCTGCGCGTTAGCCATACCAGCCAAGGGTTGCTGACCCCCTCGGGGGATCCATATTTCTTATACTGCAGGATGAGGATCGAGGAAGCGGAGTGGCTTTAGATCCTAGGATGTGATTACTTTTGTATACTTTTGGACGTTGGCTCGGGATGCGCCTGTGCTCCTGTGGCATTATGTACTTTTGGTTGTTGTAAGTATACAGTGATGATATTCAGTGAAGGATTTGTAAACACTCGGTATTGTATATGATGTATTTATGGTTTAGTTTTATGCTCGGGAGTCTGATCATCAGACCGGTACAACTGTATTTATTCTGCCTTGTCAACCACGTGGGTGGTTGACGGCGTTGTAGCACCGAAGCGTTAGTTACTGTTTAGTTATTTTATTCCGCTGCGATTTCATTTAGTATCATGTGCGTATTAGGGGTGTTACAACGCTCCAGCTAGTAAAGCTGTAAGGGGGGCGGTTTTAATGGGTTAAATAACCCTCTCATA
Source organism: Limonium bicolor (assembly GCA_023374045.1). Lineage (NCBI taxonomy): Eukaryota > Viridiplantae > Streptophyta > Magnoliopsida > Caryophyllales > Plumbaginaceae > Limonium > Limonium bicolor. The sequence continues at coordinate 52,238,825 of CM041776.1, forward strand.
CACATGTAACTAGCTAATAAGTAGAGGGAACCAAAAAGCAAAACAAATAAAAGTACAAAATAAAACAACACTCTCTCACCTCATACTTTCACTTTTCCCTCTTCTCTCTCTCTCCTACCCTTCCCCTTCCTCACCGATTTCTCTCTCATTCTCCCCCCTTGGCTGGCGATTTTGAGAAGCTCCACACCTCCCATGGCTCCTCTTCATTCTTCCTCAAGCTCTACCTCCATTTGAGCTCCAATCAGAAAAATAATTACATATTTGTAATCCCCTCATCCTCCTCTATCATTCTCTCTCATCATTCTCTCTTTTCAAAATTTGAAAAGGATGAGTTTCATTTCCATGGGTTTTCCCCATTTGAAGAGAAAAGCACACCACTATGGAGCTTGGAGTCTCCTCTTTCCAACAAGGTAAAGATCTACATGAAAAACTCATGTTTTCTCCACCTTGCTTCATAGCCGATTTTTACCTCCTTGTAATGCCTTGTTTTCCTCTCTCTCTTTTGAGCATAATATCAACCTTGCAATGGTGGTGGATTCACCTTCTTGAACCAAGGGCTAAAAACCCTCTTAAAAGCTTCAAAAGGTAAACCCTAGAAATTGTGTTTAACACTTTAAATGAATTAGCATTAATTTAAGGATTAGTAGATTAATTGCACTTGTTTTATGTGCTTTGGGTGGTGGGAATGGAGTTTGATAACTCCATTCCCCATATGGCCGATTTGAACAAGAAAGAGAGAAGGGAAATGAAGAGGAATTGAAGGAAATAAAAGCTCAAGGAAGAGATCTTCACTCATGTTAAGTTATAGTGCATTGGAGTAATGGGAATGGGTAAGCAAATAAAAGAACCTAAACTATTGTATTGGTATTGTAGTATTGGAAGTTTGGGTAATTGTGAGTAAGTTTGAGTATTTGTGCATTGGTATGTGAATTGTAGGCCTTAGAGCCTAAGAATGGTATATGTGTATTGATATTGTGTTTTTGAGGAGATAATGATGTATTAAGATTGTTTTGTATTGCTGGTAGGACCCTTGTATGGGTGTGGCTAGAATAGGAATGATTTTGATGATAATGAGTATGTGTGGATAAGTGAGAATTGTAGGTGAACTATGGCAAAATTTTGGTAGGAAATGTACACTTATGGATGACTTGGTGAATGGGAGAACCAAGGTGTGTATTGGAGTTAGTAGGTATGTTTAGTAGTGATGAAGAGGTAGTTGTGGTAAGAGAAACAAGGAGTGTGAAAATCTGTAGCAAAAGGGTATAAGAATGTATGGAGAAGTTAGGAAAAATTAGGGTGTAAGAATTGGTAAAAAGGTGTTGGACTTAGGTATAGATGTTGTAGTTGTTGGAGATGTATTTGGGATGCTAGGAGTGACATTGATAGAGGAAGTATTGAGTGGTAGAAGTTGCAACAAAAATCTGTAGCATAGGTAGAACAAAAACTGTTACATTGGTAGGAAAAGAATTGAGGAATTTGTGTAAGATTGATTGATGGATTTAGTAAGGAGTTTGGTGGATGAACTAAGGTGTATTAGGAGGTTAATTAGTGTTGTAACATGTGGGATTAAGTGTAGGAACAATGGGGAAGTAATGGGTGAAGAGAGGACTGAAAACAGAAATAAAATGCAAATACTGGGTCCGACCGGACTTGCGACCGGACTTGCAAGTCTGGTCAGAGCAGAAAATGTTTCGTCAGAAAGCTACTGGAATCGACCGGACTTGCGACCGAACTTGCAAGTCCGGTCGGACCAGAAAAATCCCCGATGAAACCTTCTGGAATGGACCGGACTTGCGACCGCACATGCAAGTCCGGTCGGCCAGAAAAATTTCCGGAATCTGAGCTACTGGAATGGACCGGACTTGCAAGGTAGGTCGCAAGTCCGGTCCTGACAAAAAAAAATTTTTAAATAATTAATATATATATATTATGTGTATACATATACATATATGTATACCCATACATATATTATGTGCATGTATGTAAGCATGCTAGTTGTAAGTAAGAAAGTAAAACCTAAAGTAATGAAACTAAGTAAGTAAGTAAAGTGTAAGTATAAGATTTGTGAAGACATAGTAAGTATGAGTTAGGAAACATAGTAAGAGTACAAGTTGAATAATTGTAGATGTTAATCATTCAATTGTATGTATATAATAGGATTTGGTTTGTGACACCGGAGACGTTTGGAAGTACGTACAACGGTGAACGGTATGATTTCTTCATGCCCTGTATCCTAATCTGGTTACCCCCGATTTGTGTGCTTATTTGACCACCTAAATAAGATAAATGCACGAATCGGATTATATTGCACTTACTTGCGCTTGTTTACATTGTTCTTGATATTTGTCTTGAACAATAGTTGTATAATTCATGAAACATATGAATGATGATGAAGTGTATCGTACTTGTAGTGTACTTGTATATTGTAATGTATTTGTATGTATGTGTATATTGGTATTGTACTATTGTGGCTTGGATGTTGACTTGTGCTAATTCCTAACTATCTAACTCCTAACTTAAGTGAGTAAATTGGAATGAGTACAAGTCCGATATAGCTTCGGCCACGCGTGAGGATGCGGAGTCACAAGAGGTTGGCTGCAAATCCTGACTCTTAAACTGGTCCGCGGCCCAAATCCCTTAAATGGGTAGCATCCCGGATTAGTGAGTCAAGTAAATCCCGGAGGCGGGACGGTGTAGTCCCCAGGGCCGGAGGTCCCGACGACTTAACTTGAGTAAGAGTAAGAGTAAGTAAGTATGGATCCGTAAGTAAGTATGAGTATGAGCATGTATGTGTATGAAGTAACGAGTAAAAGAGTAATCTTCACCCGATTAACCCGGGTGGACCAATGAAGCTAACAAGTATTGTATACTGTGTATGTAATGAGTATGTGTATTCGGAAAAAGGTAAGTACGTATTGAATGATTTATGAGGTACTCTTGTATGTAATGAAGTGTATGTATGTGTGTATGCCTTGCATAATGTATTGTAATAATATGTATAAAGCACGTATGCATGTATGTTTGAATGAAATCAACGCATGTATACGACCAAGCGGTCGGCGTACCCTCACTAGTACGCGGGGTATGCGGTTATCATGCTCGGCGAAAGCTGACCCCTTCGGGGACATTTTTTAGTGTGCAGGTACCCGAAACGAATCTGGTCAAGGAAGAGACCGGAGGCACACCCTGGTATTTGGAAGTAAGTAGCGTGTGAGGAACGGGTAGCAAGTAGTCTCTTAGCGAGTATGTATGAACTTTGAAGAGATAGTACATTGTATAAGGATCTTAGTAAACTCGGTATGTAGATTATATTGTATTGTACTTGGAGTATTGTATTGAATGGAGATTGTAGTAGCATTTGGTAAATGGAGAATGCATTGTAGATTTGTAGTACTCGGGATTCCGGTCCATCAGACCGATGCTGTAGGTAGAATCAGTAGCCTTGTTAGTCACGTGGGTGACTAACGGCATTGTATCCCCATTGTATGTAAATATATATCCGTTGCGTGTATCTGATGAGTAAGGAGATTGGACGTTAATGGCTGTATTAATAGTAGGGGTGTTACACTAACAAGGATCTCTACTTCACCATCCACTCAAATAAGGAAGAAATACATAAGGAGAAGGAGTTTGAACATAGCCTCAACCAGAAAAGGAAATCTTCTCTTCTTCTTGTGGATGGATCCGTAGAATGCCTTGGACACCAACAGATGGAATGTGGGCGAAATGAAGCGTGGAATGGAGTGGAATATAATGTTGGAATGTGCCAAATTGTAGCCTTCCTCGGCCTATTTATAGGCACCAAAATATCTCTTGCCGGGCGTCGTGCCGGATCACCAATAGCCGGCACACGTGATAAATGCGCCCAACTGTTAACGGTCGAAACCGTCAATTCCGTGCGAAACAGTGCCTATGCCGGTAGGCGATACCCGGCATCACACCCGCATCATCCTTTCACCAACGGTCAATAACTGCTATCGCTTGGTCAACCGTGGCGACTCTTCACTTATGCCGGATGGAATCTACCCGGCATTTGGTCCGGCAAGGCCTCTTTTCTGTTTTGTACTTATGCCGTGCAGAAACTACCCGGCATGGAGTCCGGCATCAATGAACTTTTGCCGAGAAATCATTCCTTGCACAGAAAACTCATAAAACATAATATGTACAAATATTATATTTTAACACATAAATAAGCATAAATAACATAAATATAACTTTATTTAGATAAATATGATACCAAATCTAGTGCATAAAATATGATAAGTCTGCGGCTTATCAGTCGGTCCATTCCAGAAGCCAATTCTCGCAGGGTAAACTGGGCTCGACCGAACTTGCAAGTTCGGTCACAAGTTCGGTCTGCCCCAAACCCTTGTTTTCCTTTTCTCATTCAACTCCAAACTTCACCCCATATATCCTAGTACACCCTAACCTCATTTGGGCACTTCAAACACACCCTAAGACATCCTTAAACACTCATAAAACTCATTTTCTAATCCTTCAAGCCTTCCTTTCTTCTTCCAAATTCCTAACATTACAACATGTTCACCTAGTCTCCAAGTGGTGTTTCATACCTAAGAGATCACTTATGCAAAATACTCCCTCAACACAACAACATCATCTCTCAAGCATCTATTCTCATAATTAACTCCTTATGTCACTCTTGAAATCCTTTTTCAAGTTTACACTTTCTCCTTGTTCACCAAAGTTTGCCTAAGTCCTAACACAAGTCCAAATGACTTTGGTGTATCCCAAACATTCTTTTGCATTATAAAACCCTCTAGAACATTGCCTAAGCCCTTCTCACATCTTAAATCACCTTAATGCATGTTTCTTTCACAAGGAAAGCACCTAACCATTCTAAACACTTCTTAACTTATCAAACTCATTTTAAACTCTTAGAACTTCTTGTTTATTACCTAAATTTTGACATAGGTTCTCCTAGAACATTACTAAACCAGAACATATTGTTTTCACCAACAAACAACCAAGAACACTACAAATCCATCAAGCACTTTCTTATACACAAACTTCACTCATATAGCACTACATCACAATATAGTGCATAATTTAAATTGCATGGCACTTAGGCCCTTAAATAACATGGCTCTTAGGCCCTTAAGGTGCATAAATCATAAACACTGAATTTCCACATATATTTGCCTTTGACCTGCAAATACACTCAACATCACATATGCCTTTTACTAAGCTCTTGAGAGCATTCTTCTAAGTCACTTACCATTTGCTCTTTAGGTAGTTTTAACAAGCATTATAAGCTCATTTTTCCTAAGGCATTAAACTACATTAGGTTAGTACATTTACCTCTTTTCCACACAACTTCTTTCTTGTTTCCTTATAAAACCGGCAAGGTATTTGATTCCTTGTCAACTACTAAACAATACAAATAACATAATGAGTATTCAAGCTTTAAGCTTCATCTCATTGTAAACCCTAGGTTTACATTATTTCACAACATTAATGTAGTTGTTTTACCTTGGTCTTTGAAGAGTTTGAATATATATCAAGAGAGGACTCCACCTAGTCCATGAAAGGTTGGAATGAAGCCAGAACAAAGTCACTCAAAGAGCACCATTAATGGGCATTTCCGGTCAAGGTAAAAACATGGAGAAACATGATTTTTCTTTGAGATTCCTTACCTAGAAGCAAATGAGTAATAATATGTAGAAACATAAGCTCAAGCTCCTTCAATGGTGGAACTCCATGGCACCGAAATGGGGCTCTTGAAGTTTTGAGAAGATAGGAATGAAGAGCTTGATGAGAGGGAGAGAATGGTGGTGTTTGTTTTTGATTTGGTTAAGTGAGCTAGGAATTACAAGTGGTCAAATGGAGTTTGTGTGTTTACTATTGCAAATCGTGTATGAAGAGAAGAAGAGAGGTTGAAGAAGACATGGAACCGTGGGAAATGAAGGAAAGAAATGAGAGAATGAGATAAGTGAGTTTGTTTTGCTTTTTAGAAGATATTTATGCTTTATAAAGTAAAAAGTAACTTAAGTAGTCTTCCTCATTTTCTTAACATGCTAACAAGAGAGTGGTGAGTCACCACACTTAAGAAACCGGCCCCCAATAGTACTTAGGGTAATAGTCTTTATTTGTTAATTTAATTACTTATACAAACATATGTTACAAAATAGCTTATTAAAATCACTATTCATAAAAAGGCACATAGAAGTGAAATTTTTTGATTTCCCATTGATATAGACTTCTAAATGTGATACTATATAGTACACATGTTAATTAAAGAGTAATGATGGACATTTAGCCATTCAAAACTCATTTACAAGACAATTTTTCAAAAATGTGCTTTAAGACTCCTTAAAGCACATTTTGTGTTTTAACTTGTTTTCAAGCTTGGTTTTCTTTGGTAATTGGTTTAATATGTTCATTAGTATATAAATAAGATCTTTATAAGTTCATTAGGTCTTAACCAAGCTTATCCCAAGCTTAGAGCACATTTTGGCCTTTATTGACCTTAAAGCACATTTTGTGTTTTCTTTTGTTTAAATTTGTTTACTAATGTTTCTAAGACTCTTTTAGTCTTAATATACCATATTTAGTGTTTAAACAATATACTAAGGTTTGGGGTATTTCATCCGGTCCCAAGGTTGGTCCGCCCCAGTATTTCAGTTTTGAATTCTGTTTCCAGTTCTATACTTTGCCCATTGTTTCTCCAATCTTCCTACATGTGATCGCACATGTTTAAACACTACGTAGGCCCTCCAAATTGCCTTAGTTCATCCACCAAATTCCTTACTCATTTCTAAATCCACATACACAATTTCTCCTCACTTCCTTCCAACACTTACAATAATTTTCTTTCCTATTATGCTACAGGTTTTCACTTTAACCTTTACCATTCAATACTCTTACTACCGATACCACTACTAATATCCTCATTGCATTATTTTCCACTCAATCCTTTCCCATTATCTAGCTCCTTTCAAAATCTGTTACAAAGTGGTTTACTACACACTTTAAGCTCTCCAAGCACTTCTAGTTCCTCCAATGCATTATACTACTTCTTGCTACAGATTTTACACTCTTACATCCTCATACTACAAGTACCAATCCATAGTTACTAAATATCTCTACTAACTTCAATACACACCTTGGTTCTCCCATTCACCAAGTCATCCATAATTGTACATATTCCTACCAAAATTTTGCCATAGCTCATCTACTTTTCTTACTTAGCCACACATACACATTCTCACCAAATTCATGCCACACCCATACAAGGGTCCTACCAGCAATCAATACAATACCAATTCATCAATACTTCCTCAATCCACAATATTAATACACATATACAATACTCTTGGCTCTAAGGCCTATAATTCACATACTAGTTCACAAATACCCAAAATTCCAATACTACAATACCAATAGAATATTTTGGGTTCCTTAAATTGGTTTACCCATACCCATTACTCTAATGCATTAAATTTACCATTCAAGAAAGAGCTCTCACCTTAGGCTCTTAATTCCTTCTTTCTTTTCCATTTCTCCTTCTTCTCTCTTTCTTGCCCAAATCGGCTACATCGGGAATAGAGTTGCCAAACTCCATTCCCATCACCCAATGTACACAAAATAAGTGCAATTAAAATGCTAACCCTTAAATTAACACTAATTCATTGGAGTGTTTAGAATACAAATTCTAGGGTTTACCATTGGAGTATTTTATGAGGGGCTTTAGCCCTTGGTTCAAGATGGAGAATCCACCACCATTGCAAGGTGAAATTTATTCTCAAAAGAGATAGAGAAAACAAGGCATTACTATGGGCAAAAATCGGTTACCAAAGGAGGTGGAGAAAACATGGAATTTCCATGAAGATTTTTACCTTAATGGAGAGAGGGGACTCCAAGCTACACATTGATGCTATTTTCTTCACCAATGGGGTATACCCACGAAATTGAACTTCATCATTTTGGAATTTTAAAAAGAGGGAAGTGTAGAGGAGAATGAGGGGAGCAAGAATATACATTTATTTTTGCATTTGGAGCTCACATGGAGGTGGAGCATGGAGTCAAAGTGGAGAAGCCATTGGAGCTTCTTGGAGCTTCAAAAATCGTCCAGCATAGGAGGGAGAAGAGAGAGAAATCGCTGGAAGAGAGGAGGGAGGTGAGAGAATAGAGAAGGGTGAGGTGAGAGGAAAGGTGGGTACCCTTTTTACTTTATCCTCTTTTGCTTTTGACTCCCTTATTTAATTGGCTAGTTACATGTGTGTGTGTGTGGTTATTTGCCTTAATAAAAATCGGCCCCCCTACTGTATTACTGGCTGGAGCATTTTTTTTTTCGTCTTTTACAGAAAACACTCATTATTTTACCCGGTTTAGGTACTATTCACCTACCGGGCCCGTTTTCTGGAATTTTCTCTTTTAAATATTCTTATTGACTATTAAGCTTCCATAAATGCTTAATAATTGTTATTTAATGATTTATAATTTTTACGGGTTCGTCTGACCACTTAAAATCATGTTTTTGGGTTACCTCGAAAAACGTGCGCTAAAGCTCTATTAGCGTTTTAATGCGTTATTTGGATCCGTTTTCTTCGGGAGTTGTTCCCATATATCATTTAGGCCTTATTAAGCCTTTAGAATCCATATAATACGCTAACTGAGGTCTCATACCTCCTACAGTTGTCTAACTCTTATTTAGCGTTTTTCGCTTCTTAAACGTTTATTTATTTCTTTTGGATTTATTTTTCCTTACCAATATTACTTAAGCATTATTAGGCTCTTAGGTTAGGATTATAATAATCTTAATCACCATATTTAAGTTTGGGGTATTTCAGTAACTGACTTCATCCAGTTCGTCTCCCTGGGCTGTGGCGGGGTGGGCTGGTGCTCCTCCAATCTGAGTACCAAGCTGTGCAAGAACGGCAGCAATCGTCTCTGCAACTCCTGGTATCCCGTTGTCATTGCCACTACCTCTACTGGTACCACGGCCTCTAGTTCCTCCTTACATTTGTAGTAGAGAATGTCTTATTATTACTCAGTAAATATACCGTACACAACCAGTGGATATTGAATTGCCTTTAAGGCTAATATATCACGCAATTTGCGTTACTAAACATAATTTCATTTAAGGCGAGTCATCTCGTACCTCACAAACGTTTTTTGTATTTCCCAAGTCCTAAGCTCACTATCTTAAACCTAGAATCTCGTAGTAAGAGCGGTACTCCGCTCTGATACCACTTTTGTAACACCCCTCTCGATAAACACGTAATAATCCCTCACGTAGCATAATTAAAAACGTCTTACATCGGAAGAACAAACATGAAATACCCCAAACCTTGATAGGTGGTTTAAATATTAAACTATGGTATGTAAAGGCTAAAAAAGTGCCTTAGAAACATCAGTGAACAATTTAAACCACAGTAAGTGCAATAAAGCACTAAGACACAGTATGAGCAACAACATGCTCTAAGCTATGAGTGAACTTGGTTAGGACCCAAAGAGCCTACCAAGACTTAATAACATTTAATTATGATTTTATAGGGCTAATTAAGTCCTTAGGAAACTTTGGCAGACAATGAAACCAAACAAAACACAAATAAATACCTTAAAGTCAATATGAGCAAAAATGTGCTCTAAGCTTGGGATAAATTTGTATAAGACCTAATGGTCATACCTATACCTTATTTATATGTTAATGAACATATTAAATCAATTACTAAGAAAACCAAGCTTGAAAACAAGTTAAAACACAAAATGTGCTTTAAGGAGTCTTAAAGCACGTTTTTGAAAAATTGTCTTGTAAATGAGTTTTGAAGGGCTAAATTTCCATCATTACTCTTTAATTAACATGTGTACTATATAGTATCACATTTGGGTGGCTATATTAATGGGAAATCAAAATTTTCACTTCTAAGTGCCTTGTTTAGGTGAATAGTGATTTTTATAAGCTAGTTTGTAACATATGTTGTGTTAAGTAATTAAATTGACAAATAAAGACCAAAACACCCTTCTAATAATATGGGGGCCGGTTTTATCATGTGGTGACTCACCACCATGAGCTAGTAAAAATTAAGAAAGAAGAAAAGTAAGTGAAAAGTAGAATTACCTTTATAACATGTAAATATCTTTCAAAAGCAATTCCAATCTTCATTCTTTCTTTCCCACTCACACCCACCGTAGCCTTCTTCATCTTCTCCCAAAATCCATCGGTTTTGCTACAGCAAACCATGCCATTCTCCATCTTCTTTCACTTGTAACTTCTAGCTCCATGATCCAAATTTAATTTCAAGACCACCTTTCTTCTAGTTAGACCAAGCTCTCCATTTCTATCTTCTCAAAACTTCAAAAGCCCCATTTCGGTGCCATGGAGTTCCACCATTGATGGAGCTTGAGCTTGTCTTTCCACATATTATTGATCTCCTTTGCTCCTAGGTAAGGGATCTCAAAGAAAAATCAAGTTTCCTCCATGTTTTGTGTGTGACCGAAAATATTCATTGATGGAGCTCCTTGTGTTGCTTTGTTCTAGCTCCATTTGAATCTTTCAAGGACTAGGTGGAGTCCTCTCTTCATAGATATTCAAACACCCTTCGAAGATTAAGGTAAAACGACTACATTAATGTTTTGAAATAATGTAAACCTAGGGTTTACAATGAGATGGAGCTTAAAGCTTGAATACTCATTATGTTGTTTGTATAATGTTTAGTAGTTGGCAAGGAACCAAATGCCCTACCGGTTTTGTAAGGAAACAAGAAAGAAATTTGTGAGGAAAAGAGGTAAATATGCTATCTCAATGTGGTTTAATGCCTTAGGAGAAATAAGCTTATAATGCTTGTTAAAACTACCTAAAGAGCAAATGGTGAATGACCTAGTAAAGTGTTCTCAAGGAGACTAGTAAAAACATATGTGTTGGTGTATGTATTTGCAGGTCAAAGGCATTACTTATGTGGGAAATTCAGTGTTTAAGGTTATGCAATTTAAGGGCCTAAGAGCCATGTTGTTTAAGGGCCTAAGTGCCAAGCAATTTAAGCTTATGCACTATATTGTGATTTAGTGCTAAATGTGGGAAGTTTGTGTATAAAATGTGTTTGATGGATTTTAGGTGTTCTTGAGTGAAATAAGGTAAAAACCTAAGTGTTTGGATGTGAGAATATACAAGAGAAGTTATGGCAAAATTTGGGGAAATGTGTGAGAAGTTCTAAGTGTTTTAAGAAAGTTTTGGTGAACTAGGAAGTGTTAAAGGTGAATAAAGGTTTACTTGAGAAGGAAAACATGTGTTAGGGTGATTTAGAGTGATGCAAGGATTTAGGTATTATCTTGGAAGTTCTAGGAATTCAATGTGTGTTTTTGAGAATGTATTCAAGTCTTGGAGAAGTTTGTTTAAGGTTTAGGAATGTTGATGTACAAGGAAGAAGTGATGTTTAGGTAAGATGTGAAAAAGGAGATTTAGTTTGTAAGAAAAGAAATTTGAGAGATGATGTTAAGGTGTAGAGGAAACACCTTGGTGTAGTGGTCATTATTGGTGAACTACCACTTATAAATCTTAAGGAGAAAACATCCCAAGTGCTAGGAATTTTGTAAGAAATTTGTGAATGATAAGATGGTTTTGGTGAGTGATTTAAAGAGTTTAGCACATGGCTAAAGGTGTGTTTGATGAGCCAAATGATGTTAGAACACATTAGGAGGCTTGAGGAAAAATTTGGAGAAAGTTTGACAATGTATGGGAAGTTTCTGCACCCGACCTACCCAGGGGACCGACCCCAGTCTGGGTCGGTCGGGCTGAAACTGTGAATTTAGGTGATCTCATCGCACCCTACCCAGGGGGTGGGTCGGTCGGTGGGTCGGTCGGACCTTAAAAAAAAAAAAAAAAAAAATTAATTTTAAGAATGTTAAGTGGTATTAGTGGTATGCCATTAAGAGAGTATTGATGGTTAGAAAGATAAATATATATGGACTTGAGAGATTAAGTTAAGTAAGATGATTTAAATGTTAAGGTTATAAAATGATATGCAATGAGGGATTGTTAAGTAATGATGTTATAAGATTGTTAAGGACATGTTAAGTGAGTTATAATGATAATTTAGTGGAGGAAAAATTGTATTAAAATGTAAAAGTAAAACAAGTTAAAATGTGAAGTTATATAACTAAATTAACCGGGATAAGTTATAAGCATTAGACTTTAAACAATCATGTTACCCCGATGTTAATAAAATACATGTAATGTTATCAGTTGTTCGAGAATTGCTCGAGGAACATAAGTGGACGTGGTAAAGTGGACTCCGGTGACAGGTATGGTTTTCTTGCAACCTGTGTCCTACCGGATTACACCGGCTTGTATGCTAATGTGTTTTTTCTGTATGTTTGCCACGTTATGAGATAAATCATGAAACGATTTACAGTCGTTATTGTTATTGTATGTTTTCGTGCCGATACCGGTAACCTCGAATGCGCTTGGAGGGCTAGTTAACCACTATTAGGTAACTAGGAGAACGTATCCGGTAACAACGTTTCCGACTTAAGGAACGTTCTAACCACGGCTATGCGTGAGTTGGTTATGTGATGTTTGTGTGTGACGTTGTATGTGAATGTATGACTCTCTCTTCCCTTGTGTATGTCTAACAAGACTTAACCCAATGTTTGTGAATGTTTAATAAAGTTCAAAGTTGAACTTCTAATAAGTGCTAACGGGGGGAGTGAGGAGTCCGGTCTGTTCCGGCCACGCGTGTGAGTATGGGGGTCATTGTCATAGCAGGTTCGATCCTCTCTGTATGTTATGGTTGTTTTCCAATTTGGTTCCCAACCTTCCCTTTAGCTTAACCAAGGCTATTACTGACTCACGTCGGGCCACAGGGGCATACTATTGTTATGTTTGTTTCGGTGTGCTTGGATCACTATATCCGAGACACCTTGTGTTAAGTTAACCGTTCATTTAACGAGACGGTAACGAGTTAAGTAACGAGCTTATCATGAGACTGGCAACATTCTCTAGGCTCACCAGTGTATTAGCAATGTTTGGGTCGGTACCTAAGAGGACCATTCCCGTATGTTATGTATCTTTGTTGTGATGCAATACCTATTGCGGTGTTATGTTGTGCACGTGGAAACGTGCAAAGTGTTGTTAAGTGTTGTATGTAGTGTATGTTATATGTTGTATAATGTGGAGTGTGTGGATCATGGATATGATTCCCAGTTTGTGATAAGAGGCGTTTAAGGGTAACCCGATTTAAGGGTAAGTGTCGCCTGTTAAGGAAGTAGCTCCATTAGAGGAGGAACACTCTAGGGATATTGCATACCTTGAGTGACTTATTAAGTAAGGATGTATTATCCGATTGTTGTGCCCATTGAGGCGAAATGTTAAGTGTTGTGTGTTTACTGTTACATGCATGATTTAAATATAATCAACCGCATGCTAAGACGACAATTAGTTGTGCGTGGCCCGGTAGCATGTGGGCTGCGGGATTACCATACCAGCAAAGGTGCTGAGCCCCTTGGGGGCCACCCTTTCTCTTCTTTTCCTATTTCAGGTACGAAGTGCTGGAAGCCGTTCGAGAGTAGGACGGGTAGTCGTTATACATGGGTAATCATTTAAGTGTATGTATACAGTAGGTGTAGTAAGACCGAAATTGTTGTCGGCACCAGTTTATAAATACTCGGTATAGTGAAAGTTGTACGTTGTTGTTGTTGTTAATGGAAAGGGATAGTAATGTGTAGTCGCTCGGAAATTTAGCCCATCAGACCGGTACAATGTGTATGTATTAGCCTTGTTAGCCACGTGGGTGGCTAACGGCGTGTAACAGGCCAGAATCGAAACCAACTAAGAGTTTAAACAAACTCCAATGAGAATTCTAGGTTTAGGAACTAAACCGCCAATATGGTTAAGATCCTCTAATCAGAATCCATTGTGTAATAGACCGCGTGGAAGTTAAAGCACTTCACGACGGCAGAACATTTAAGCCAATGTTTAGTGATTGATTACGTGGGCGTAATCCCTTTTAAGGGGGGTAGAGCGCAAAACCACTTAGTGTGTATTACCGTACAAGTGTACGTAATGTACGTGATTTATGTTGTGCATAGCACAAAATAATTTGTTTTGATGATTGGTGTGTGTGTTACGTAAACATACACATTCATTCATGGTTTAATTGTGGTAATTGCGCACAGAAGATGCGAATACCATTGTGATAAGTGTGTGTGTGTTTGTTAACAGTGGTGTGTGATAGTACAAGTGTGGGGAGTAGAGAAGCTCCCGGGGGAACAAAAGCCCCGACAGTGTATAAATGTGAAGTTGTGTGTGGTATTTTGATAATATATATGTATATATATACTATATAGTGATTCATGAAAGAATACGAAACTGACATAGAACCTAGTGAGAATAAGATTCCCTAGGTAACAACATTAAAGTGCATGGAAATAACTGATAGATGAAGTTCTATCCCTTGGAGATGTTATGATCATGACTAGAATGATTTTAAAAGATAGAAAATTGGAAATGAGTGATTTAATTGATGCTTGAAAATGAAGTGGGAGGTGGAACTTGATTTGCATGTGATCAAGGGAAGCCGAACACAAATTGGGGTGGAAGGATAGTTCGACACTGATGCTGATCACATTAGGGTTGGATGACTCTTGAAACTCCCTATAAGTGGTCACAAATAACCACGCTAAGAAAAGAAGCAAAGAGCTTAAGTTGGACTTGGAGTTGTGTGTGTTTTCAAAAGGATTTTCAATTGGTATTTATAAAACGTTGATAGATACTTTATATAATTAAAGTCTTCTTACTTAACCTCACAAGGAAAAAAATCTCAAATTTAGGTGATTGTTTTAATCTCCCAAAGGCACGGGGACGGAAGGTGTCCATCGCGACCGGGTTCTACGGGATCATAGTGTATATCAAGGATATTTTTGATTGCTATACATGCTCTGACATGTTGTGTGGTATGTGTAATGAATGTTGTTTTGACTTGGATTTCCTAAAGTGTATACTATCAAGGCCTATGAGTCTAAATGTGTGGTGTTACATAGACCTATGTGTCTAAAGACTGTTATGTTATGGGGACCTATGTGTCCAAATGTTGTGATGTTACCCGAGACTAGTGAGTCCAAGGGGTTGTTATGTATGTGTAAGTGTTGTTAAGATACCCGGACCAAAGAGTCCGAGGTTATCATGTGGATAGGTTATGTTATGTGTGGATGTGAATGTGTTGCCCGGACCATTAAGTCCGAGGTTGTGATGTAAAGTGTGTTTGGTTATGGAAGTTTTATGGCTGTAAGTAATCCCCGTATTCTAATCTAATGATGTGTGGGAAATGTGAACTTCGAGGACGAAGTTCTTTTAAGGGGGGTAGATTGAAATACCCCAAACCTTGATAGGTGGTTTAAATATTAAACTATGGTATGTAAAGGCTAAAAAAGTGCCTTAGAAACATCAGTGAACAATTTAAATCACAGTAAGTGCAATAAAGCACTAAGACACAGTATGAGCAACAACATGCTCTAAGCTATGAGTGAACTTGGTTAGGACCCAAAGAGCCTACCAAGACTTAATAACATTTAATTATGATTTTATAGGGCTAATTAAGTCCTTAGGAAACTTTGGCAGACAATGAAACCAAACAAAACACAAATAAATACCTTAAAGTCAATATGAGCAAAAATGTGCTCTAAGCTTGGGATAAATTTGTATAAGACCTAATGGTCATACCTATACCTTATTTATATGTTAATGAACATATTAAATCAATTACTAAAGAAAACCAAGCTTGAAAACAAGTTAAAACACAAAATGTGCTTTAAGGAGTCTTAAAGCACGTTTTTGAAAAATTGTCTTGTAAATGAGTTTTGAAGGGCTAAATGTCCATCATTACTCTTTGATTAACATGTGTACTATATAGTATCACATTTGGGTGGCTATATTAATGGGGAATCAAAAATTTCACTTCTAAGTGCCTTGTTTAGGTGAATAGTGATTTTTATAAGCTAGTTTGTAACATATGTTGTGTTAAGTAATTAAATTGACAAATAAAGACCAAAACACCCTTCTAATAATATGGGGGCCGGTTTTATCATGTGGTGACTCACCACCATGAGCTAGTAAAAATTAAAGAAAGAAGGAAAAGTAAGTGAAAAGTAGAAGTTACCTTTATAACATGTGAATATCTTTCAAAAGCAATTCCAATCTTCATTCTTTCTTTCCCACTCACACCCACCGTAGCCTTCTTCATCTTCTCCCAAACTCCATCGGTTTTGCTACAGCAAACCATGCCATTCTCCATCTTCTTTCACTTGTAACTTCTAGCTCCATGATCCAAATTTAATTTCAAGACCACCTTTCTTCTAGTTAGACCAAGCTCTCCATTTCTATCTTCTCAAAACTTCAAAAGCCCCATTTCGGTGCCATGGAGTTCCACCATTGATGGAGCTTGAGCTTGTCTTTCCACATATTATTGATCTCCTTTGCTCCTAGGTAAGGGATCTCAAAGAAAAATCAAGTTTCCTCCATGTTTTGTGTGTGACCGAAAATATTCATTGATGGAGCTCCTTGTGTTGCTTTGTTCTAGCTCTATTTGAATCTTTCAAGGACTAGGTGGAGTCCTCTCTTCATAGATATTCAAACACCCTTCGAAGATTAAGGTAAAACGACTACATTAATGTTTTGAAATAATGTAAACCTAGGGTTTACAATGAGATGGAGCTTAAAGCTTGAATACTCATTATGTTGTTTGTATAATGTTTAGTAGTTGGCAAGGAACCAAATGCCCTGCCGGTTTTGTAAGGAAACAAGAAAGAAATTTGTGAGGAAAAGAGGTAAATATGCTATCTCAATGTGGTTTAATGCCTTAGGAGAAATAAGCTTATAATGCTTGTTAAAACTACCTAAAGAGCAAATGGTGAATGACCTAGTAAAGTGTTCTCAAGGAGACTAGTAAAAGAACATATGTGTTGGTGTATGTATTTGCAGGTCAAAGGCATTACTTATGTGGGAAATTCAGTGTTTAAGGTTATGCAATTTAAGGGCCTAAGAGCCATGTTGTTTAAGGGCCTAAGTGCCAAGCAATTTAAGCTTATGCACTATATTGTGATTTAGTGCTAAATGTGGGAAGTTTGTGTATAAAATGTGTTTGATGGATTTTAGGTGTTCTTGAGTGAAATAAGGTAAAAACCTAAGTGTTTGGATTTGAGAATATACAAGAGAAGTTATGGCAAAATTTGGGGAAATGTGTGAGAAGTTCTAAGTGTTTTAAGAAAGTTTTGGTGAACTAGGAAGTGTTAAAGGTGAATAAAGGTTTACTTGAGAAGGAAAACATGTGTTATGGTGATTTAGAGTGATGCAAGGATTTAGGTATTATCTTGGAAGTTCTAGGAATTCAATGTGTGTTTTTGAGAATGTATTCAAGTCTTGGAGAAGTTTGTTTAAGGTTTAGGAATGTTGATGTACAAGGAAGAAGTGATGTTTAGGTAAGATGTGAAAAAGGAGATTTAGTTTGTAAGAAAAGAAATTTGAGAGATGATGTTAAGGTGTAGAGGAAACACCTTGGTGTAGTGGTCATTATTGGTGAACTACCACTTATAAATCTTAAGGAGAAAACATCCCAAGTGCTAGGAATTTTGTAAGAAATTTGTGAATGATAAGATGGTTTTGGTGAGTGATTTAAAGAGTTTAGCACATGGCTAAAGGTGTGTTTGATGAGCCAAATGATGTTAGAACACATTAGGAGTCTTGAGGAAAAATTTGGAGAAAGTTTGACAATGTATGGGAAGTTTCTGCACCCGACCTACCCAGGGGACCGACCCCAGTCTGGGTCGGTCGGGCTGAAACTGTGAATTTAGGTGATCTCTGCAGCCGACCTACCCAGGGGGTGGGTCGGTCGGTGGGTCGGTCGGACCTTAAAAAAAAAAATAAATAAATAAATTTTAAGAATGTTAAGTGGTATTAGTGGTATGCCATTAAGAGAGTATTGATGGTTAGAAAGATAAATATATATGGACTTGAGAGATTAAGTTAAGTAAGATGATTTAAATGTTAAGGTTATAAAATGATATGTAATGAGGGGATTGTTAAGTAATGATGTTATAAGATTGTTAAGGACATGTTAAGTGAGTTATAATGATAATTTAGTGGAGGAAAAATTGTATTAAAATGTAAAAGTAAAACAAGTTAAAATGTGAAGTTATATAACTAAATTAACGGGGATAAGTTATAAGCATTAGACTTTAAACAATCATGTTACCCCGATGTTAATAAAAGTACATGTAATGTTATCAGTTGTTCGAGAATTGCTCGAGGAACATAAGTGGACGTGGTAAAGTGGACTCCGGTGACAGGTATGGTTTTCTTGCAACCTGTGTCCTACCGGATTACACCGGCTTGTATGCCAATGTGTTTTTCTGTATGTTTGCCACGTTATGAGATAAATCATGAAACGAGTTTACAGTCGTTATTGTTATTGTATGTTTTCGTGCCGATACCGGTAACCTCGAATGCGCTTGGAGGGCTAGTTAACCACTATTAGGTAAACGTAGGAGAACGGTATCCGGTAACAACGTTTCCGACTTAAGGAACGTTCTAACCACGGCTATGCGTGAGTTGGTTATGTGATGTTTGTGTGTGACGTTGTATGTGAATGTATGACTCTCTCTTCCCTTGTGTATGTCTAACAAGACTTAACCCAATGTTTGTGAATGTTTAATAAAGTTCAAAGTTGAACTTCTAATAAGTGCTAACGGGGGGAGTGAGGAGTCCGGTCTGTTCCGGCCACGCGTGTGAGTATGGGGGTCGTTGTCATAGCAGGTTCGATCCTCTCTGTATGTTATGGTTGTTTTCCAATTTGGTTCCCAACCTTCCCTTTAGCTTAACCAAGGCTATTACTGACTCACGTCGGGCCACAGGGGCATACTATTGTTATGTTTGTTTCGGTGTGCTTGGATCACTATATCCGAGACACCTTGTGTTAAGTTAACCGTTCATTTAACGAGACGGTAACGAGTTAAGTAACGAGCTTATCATGAGACTGGCAACATTCTCTAGGCTCACCAGTGTATTAGCAATGTTTGGGTCGGTACCTAAGAGGACCATTCCCGTATGTTATGTATCTTGTTGTGATGCAATACCTATTGCGGTGTTATGTTGTGCACGTGGAAACGTGCAAAGTGTTGTTAAGTGTTGTATGTAGTGTATGTTATATGTTGTATAATGTGGAGTGTGTGGATCATGGATATGATTCCCAGTTTGTGATAAGAGGCGTTTAAGGGTAACCCGATTTAAGGGTAAGTGTCGCCTGTTAAGGAAGTAGCTCCATTAGAGGAGGAACACTCTAGGGATATTGCATACCTTCAGTGACTTATTAAGTAAGGATGTATTATCCGATTGTTGTGCCCATTGAGGCGAAATGTTAAGTGTTGTGTGTTTACTGTTACATGCATGATTTAAATATAATCAACCGCATGCTAAGACGACAATTAGTTGTGCGTGGCCCGGTAGCATGTGGGCTGCGGGATTACCATACCAGCAAAGGTGCTGAGCCCCTTGGGGGCCACCCTTTCTCTTCTTTTCCTATTTCAGGTACGAAGTGCTGGAAGCCGTTCGAGAGTAGGACGGGTAGTCGTTATACATGGGTAATCATTTAAGTGTATGTATACAGTAGGTGTAGTAAGACCGAAATTGTTGTCGGCACCAGTTTATAAATACTCGGTATGTGAAAGTTGTACGTTGTTGTTGTTGTTAATGGAAAGGGATAGTAATGTGTAGTCGCTCGGAAATTTAGCCCATCAGACCGGTACAATGTGTATGTATTAGCCTTGTTAGCCACGTGGGTGGCTAACGGCGTGTAACAGGCCAGAATCGAAACCAACTAAGAGTTTAAACAAACTCCAATGAGAATTCTTGGTTTAGGAACTAAACCGCCAATATGGTTAAGATCCTCTAATCAGAATCCATTGTGTAATAGACCGCGTGGAAGTTAAAGCACTTCACGACGGCAGAACATTTAAGCCAATGTTTAGTGATTGATTACGTGGGCGTAATCCCTTTTAAGGGGGGTAGAGCGCAAAACCACTTAGTGTGTATTACCGTACAAGTGTACGTAATGTACGTGATTTATGTTGTGCATAGCACAAAATAATTTGTTTTGATGATTGGTGTGTGTTACGTAAACATACACATTCATTCATGGTTTAATTGTGGTAATTGCGCACAGAAGATGTGAATACCATTGTGATAAGTGTGTGTGTGTTTGTTAACAGTGGTGTGTGATAGTACAAGTGTGGGGAGTAGAGAAGCTCCCGGGGGAACAAAAGCCCCGACAGTGTATAAATGTGAAGTTGTGTGTGGTATTTTGATAAAATATATATGTATATATATACTATATAGTGATTCATGAAAGAATACGAAACTGACATAGAACCTAGTGAGAATAAGATTCCCTAGGTAACAACATTAAAGTGCATGGAAATAACTGATAGATGAAGTTCTATCCCTTGGAGATGTTATGATCATGACTAGAATGATTTTAAAAGATAGAAAATTGGAAATGAGTGATTTAATTGATGCTTGAAAATGAAGTGGGAGGTGGAACTTGATTTGCATGTGATCAAGGGAAGCCGAACACAAATTGGGGTGGAAGGATAGTTCGACACTGATGCTGATCACATTAGGGTTGGATGACTCTTGAAACTCCCTATAAGTGGTCACAAATAACCACGCTAAGAAAAGAAGCAAAGAGCTTAAGTTGGACTTGGAGTTGTGTGTGTTTTCAAAAGGATTTTCAATTGGTATTTATAAAACGTTGATAGATACTTTATATAATTAAAGTCTTCTTACTTAACCTCACAAGGAAAAAAAATCTCAAATTTAGGTGATTGTTTTAATCTCCCAAAGGCACGGGGACGGAAGGTGTCCATCGCGACCGGGTTCTACGGGATCATAGTGTATATCAAAGATATTTTTGATTGCTATACATGCTCTGACATGTTGTGTGGTATGTGTAATGAATGTTGTTTTGACTTGGATTTCCTAAAGTGTATACTATCAAGGCCTATGAGTCTAAATGTGTGGTGTTACATAGACCTATGTGTCTAAAGACTGTTATGTTATGGGGACCTATGTGTCCAAATGTTGTGATGTTACCCGAGACTAGTGAGTCCAAGGGGTTGTTATGTATGTGTAAGTGTTGTTAAGATACCCGGACCAAAGAGTCCGAGGTTATCATGTGGATAGGTTATGTTATGTGTGGATGTGAATGTGTTGCCCGGACCATTAAGTCCGAGGTTGTGATGTAAAGTGTGTTTGGTTATGGAAGTTTTATGGCTGTAAGTAATCCCCGTATTCTAATCTAATGATGTGTGGGAAATGTGAACTTCGAGGACGAAGCTCTTTTAAGGGGGGTAGATTGAAATACCCCAAACCTTGATAGGTGGTTTAAATATTAAAATGGTATGTAAAGGCTAAAAAAGTGCCTTAGAAACATCAGTGAACAATTTAAACCACAGTAAGTGCAATAAAGCACTAAGAACAGTATGAGCAACAACATGCTCTAAGCTATGAGTGAACTTGGTTAGGACCCAAAGAGCCTACCAAGACTTAATAACATTTAATTATGATTTATAGGGCTAATTAAGTCCTTAGGAAACTTTGGCAGACAATGAAACCAAACAAAACACAATAAATACCTTAAAGTCAATATGAGCAAAAATGTGCTCTAAGCTTGGGATAAATTTGTATAAGACCTAATGGTCATACCTATACCTTATTTATATGTTAATGAACATATTAAATCAATTACTAAAGAAAACCAAGCTTGAAAACAAGTTAAAACACAAAATGTGCTTTAAGGAGTCTTAAAGCACGTTTTTGAAAAATTGTCTTGTAATGAGTTTTGAAGGGCTAAATGTCCATCATTACTCTTTGATTAACATGTGTACTATATAGTATCACATTTGGGTGGCTATATTAATGGGAAATCAAAAATTTCACTTCTAAGTGCCTTGTTTAGGTGAATAGTGATTTTTATAAGCTAGTTTGTAACATATGTTGGTTAAGTAATTAAATTGACAAATAAAGACCAAAACACCCTTCTAATAATATGGGGGCCGGTTTTATCATGTGGTGACTCACCACCATGAGCTAGTAAAAATTAAGAAAGAAGGAAAAGTAAGTGAAAAGTAGAAGTTACCTTTATAACATGTGAATATCTTTCAAAAGCAATTCCAATCTTCATTCTTTCCCACTCACACCCACCGTAGCCTTCTTCATCTTCTCCCAAACTCCATCGGTTTTGCTACAGCAAACCATGCCATTCTCCATCTCTTTCACTTGTAACTTCTAGCTCCATGATCCAAATTTAATTTCAAGACCACCTTTCTTCTAGTTAGACCAAGCTCTCCATTTCTATCTTCTCAAAACTTCAAAAGCCCCATTTCGGTGCCATGGAGTTCCACCATTGATGGAGCTTGAGCTTGTCTTTCCACATATTATTGATCTCCTTTGCTCCTAGGTAAGGGATCTCAAAGAAAAATCAAGTTTCCTCCATGTTTTGTGTGTGACCGAAAATGTAACACCCCAACCGTTAATCTCGTCATTACCTCTTAAACTGCTACCAATTACTCCTACTCACGCAGCGGAACTCTAATTACAACGAGGGGTGAAACAACGCCGTTAGCCACCCATGTGGCTAACTAGGCCTTTCTTACATACCGTAACGGTCTGATGAACTAGAACAACCGAGTACTCATACAAATACAATACTCAATTCACTTCTTTACTATACCGAGTCTACAATTACGATGCCGATACACTACTCGGACTTACACACCTCATTTAAATGCATAAGTATTTACGATCTAACTACCCACGCTCATAACTGTCCCCGTCCTACTCTCTCGAACGGTGGTCAGCTTCAAGTACCTACACACTAAAAACGTTCCCCCTAGGGGTCAGCTTACGCTGCGCATGAAATTCGCATATACCGCGTGCTAACCGCGGTACGCCGACTACTTTGGGTCGGATATACATGGAGTTCATTTTAATCAAACAACATGCATCATGGCAATACAACATATATGTATATCACACAAGGAATCTACATCCAATCACGGAACACGATTCCTAACTAACATAACAATGTTGTTAGTGGTAACTGGTTACTCTTAGGCATTGAGGGTTATTCCTCACTATGCCTTGTTTACTTATTCAATACCTCACCCGCTCTCTCGGGTTACTTATTCATATACACACCCATTCTCTTGGGCTACTCATTCTTATACTTACCCATTCTCTCGGGTTACTCATACATATACTCGCCCCTTTCTCTCGGGTTATTTATACTCATTATCTCACCCACACTCTTGGGTTATTCATACTCAAGCTCTTGTAGATTCTCGAGACACTACAGGTCTCCTACGTCACGCTTGTTACTCTCTTTACATACTTAAGCCAAAACTCATGGCTCTCTAGCATAGTCTTACTTCCCCGGTTTCGACCCTACTCTGGGTCTAGCATGGTGGAAAGGTTCAACTAGCTCATGGAACTCTCTCTTAGTTCCTATCTCTTTTACTTAGGTCCGACTACTCTCGGACTACTCTCGTTCCCATACACTCCTCTCTCGGGGTTATAATAATATCATGTATGTTAGTCTAGAAGCATCATTCTCGATGTTTCTAATGACTTTGGGAACTTTACTTAAATTCGGGTAATCTTAGGTTTAAGTGTTACCCTCACAATCATATGCTTGTACATTCGGATATTTTCTTATACCGGGTAAAATCCTCATATAAGAGGTCGACCGTATCTCAAGGGAGTCACATAGTCCCTTAGGTCTCTTTTACCTTTCTTATATGTTTACATTCTTGGACTAACTTCAATCCTCTCGATGGAGGTCATTTAGCTCTCCACTCATATTTATTTCGTGGATTGTTTCAATAGGGTTCTCTAACCGTTATCGGGTATATACTCAACCCGTACACCTCCTCGCATTTTAGGGAGTTCATATGTTTGTGTTATCGTTATACTTTAATCGATAGCTTGTGTGTGTTTGCATATTACCATTGGTTATGTGACTACCCGTTCAACGGGTTTCTAGTCAATCAGTACTCACTAAGAGTCGGTCTATGCACTAAGTTAGACCACACCGGCATACGAGTATGTTAGCTCATACAACATACACCAATGCATGCATAATCAACCAAGGGATTATTTTCATGCTTTAATCTTGATTAAGCCGGCACACAAACACACAAATCAGAGTAACTCGGTTAGCATACGGGGCATGAGAAAATCATACCTTTCACCGGGATTTTCCTTTTACCGTGTCATCTCACCTCACCTTGCTCGGGTCACACACGATCCTCTGATAATGTTCAAACATCATTATTAATACTAAGCTCATACGGAACATAATTAAATGTTACTCCCGTACTTACCCCCCGTTATCCCGTTATCTCGGTTTTATCCTTGTTAATTCGAGTTCTCACTTCTCAATCACTTCTAACACTTTCTTACACTCCTTAGGGCCTTTACATGTCACCAAACAAGGCCTTAACATCTTATAACATCATTAGCATTCAAACCCCCATCATTAGCAACCTTTAAAACACTCACGGGGCAATTCTGGGGGTGGTCCGGGACTTGGTCCTTACCTAAAGTCCCGGACCAATTGTTTTCCTAACTCTCGGCTAATTTTAGACTATGGTCCGGACCTTGTCCTGGAGTATAGTCCCGGACCAGGGGTGTGCTGCAACTCTCGACCGTTTTTTAAGTGTGGTCCGGGACTTTGTCCAAGGACCAAGTCCCGGACCCTGCTAAAACCTGCTCCAAACTTGATTTTTCCACTCCAAATCAATCCTTAAACCACCCTTAATCTTTCCATAAACTTTCCACAAGTTTTCCACATGTTTAATCACCTTAAAACATGCTCTAAAACTCTTCAAATCATGGGTTAAACCCTTACCCAATTTCTTGCCCAAAATCACTTAAATATCATAATTGGTTCTCTTGTTCTTCTAACTTGTAACAGATTTTGGTATTGTCTCAACCATCCAATACTCCACACAATAATGCCATTCCTAGCACTCAATGACATTATTTCCACTACTAACACACTCTTCTTCTTAGTTTGGTTTTCAAGCCATTAACCAACCACTTAAACCTCTTAAACCACCTAGTTTCTTCCTTATAATCAAACACCCAAATCCATCCATTCCTAGGCAAATTTTGACAGCACCTACTTGCTTTCCCAAGCATTTTCACCACACTAAAACAGCTCACAACACTCTTTTCCCACCTGTTTGGTTTTAACATAAACAACACATCAAAGTCCCATTTGCTCACATAAGTACACTAACCTAACTTCAAGGTTTATTCACACACTCCCACACATTAAAACATTATCTTTCAGCTATGAATATTGTAGTACCAAGACTACACAAGCTCAAGGTTATTTACACCACACCAACATAGGTTTCACAAAGAAAATAAAACAAGCACAAGGTAAGCTCTTTACCTTGTTTACTTTCAATTTTCACTCCTCTTCTTCCTCTTTATCTTGTTCCCTCTTTCTCTTCTTGTTTTCCACACCACACAGGGATTATGGATTGCTAACTACAACCATATCCCATCACACATATAACCACAAGTCAATTTCAATTCTCTCCACACAACCTAACATATTAAAGAGCTAGTTTTAAAGTTAGTTTAGGTATTACCTTAGAATAAAAATGGCTAGCTTGGCAATCAAATGGGCATTTCCAACACTCCACAAGGGCAAGGAGCTCACGGCTAGAATGGGGGAAAATTTCAACGTGAGGAAAATTCTCCAAATTGTAAGAACAAGCTTGAAATGGCCAAAGCTCTTACTTATTATTACCTTAAGACATTAAGTAGGTGGAGGAGAGTTAAAATCAGCTCTTAAAGCTTCAAAAGCTCCAACATCCATGGAAGTGAAGGTGGGGAATCAAGATTTTGAGGGGTACAAAACGTAGCCCTCGCCGATACGAGTCTAACGGTGGCAATTTTGTGCGATTCGGTGAAGGAATGAGCAAGTTAGAGGAGATTGAAGATGGAGGTGGTGTGCTGTGTGGAGTCGCCCAGCGTACAGAGGTAAGGAAGAAGAAGGTGCTCAGTTTGGAGGGGAAAAATCGTGAATGGAAAGAAAAGAGGGGGAGAGAGTGCTTATTTTACTTTTGCTTTACACTATTCACTTTACTTATTTATTTATTTGTCTTGTTATTACTTAATAGCTAGCAAGCTATTAATGGGTGTACACATTATAATTAAAACTGGCCCACATTAAATAATAGCCCGGGTCGTTTTTCGTTTTCGATATAAACGCGTCTCGTCTCCCGGTTTTGTCACTATTCACTTACCGGGTCCGTTTTTTCGGAATTTTCTCGTTTAATTAATTTTAATGGTTATTAAGCTTCCATTAATACTTAATTATAGTTATTTAATCAACTATAATTTTTACGGGTCCATTTGACCACTTAAAGTCACGTTTTCGGGTTTTCTCGAAAAACGTGCTTTTATGCTTAATTAGCGTTTTAATCCATTATTTGGATCCGTTTTCTTCGGGAATCATTCCCGTATACTAATTAGGCCTAACTAAGCCTTAGGAATCCATCTCGGACCCTCTCGAGATCATATATCTCTTACACTCATTTAACGCGCATTTTAGCGTTTTTCGCTTTTCAAGCGTTTTCTTTTCTTTTGGTTTATTCTTTTTACCAATACTCTTTAGGCACCATTAGGCCCTTAATAATTTTATTAGAGTAAGTTGATCACCATTTTTAGATCCGGGGTATTTCAATCTACCCCCCTTAGGAACTTTGTCCTCAAAGTTGATGAATCTAGGCGGTTACTCTCATGGCGTACTATGCCAAGGTTATAGTACATGTATAACCCTACTGACTCCACAAGTCAGTCTCATTTCATACTACACATACCACACACATATCACAGCATGTATTGCAATCAAAAATACTCTTTTGTTCTCTCTCCATGGAATCGGTCCGAAGACAAGAAGGCACTACAGTCCTCGAATCCATGTTGAGTAATATACTACTGATCCCTCAGGTACCGGTCATGTTGGACACTTACGCTCTCTGGTCCACGGCCGTTTCATGACTACTGGGCACTTACTCTCTCTGGCCCACGGTCCCTTCGGTTCTGATCAAAACGTTACACATATACATATCCTCAGGCACTCTGGTTGACTCACTCAACACAGGAACATCTCAGGGTACTCTCCCCGTCCCGCTGCCTTTGGAAAAATCACACACTGACACCGCCCCAACCGGTCACTTAGGACCGCCGCACGTACGGTGCAATGGTTTCAAAACTAATACACGCCCACCGTTCTACCGGTCATCAAGACTTAAGGCTCAGCCATCGGCGGGTGATAGCGGTTTCAAAACCAGTTTTCATTTCCATCTTCATACTTGAAGAAAATTCTTTTTCAAAATCTATTTGAAAATTCTTTTTAAAACATCACACAACTCCAAATCAGATTTATGGTAGCTGTATCTTTCTTAGCGTGATTACTTGTGACCACTATAGGGAGCTTCAGGAATCATCTAACCCTGATGTGATCAGCATCAGTGTTGAACTATCCTTCCACCCCAATTTGTGTTCGGTTTCCCTTGATCGCTAGCAGATCAAGTTCCACCTCCCACGTCAGTTTCAAACAATCAGATAGTCAAACATTTTTGTTTTCTATCTTTTACTCTTTCTAGTCGTATTCATAAAACAATCTGTTTCAATTAATCTCTAGTTCCTAGTACTTAGGTCATTTGTCATTCTCATTGCTTCACTACTTTACCTAGGTATTCCATACTTATGGCTTCATTTACTCAAATTGTTGCTCAATTTAAAACATACAACATACAACTCCAAAGGATGGAACTCACTCCATCAATCATTCTCAAATAAAATCACCTAGGGAAACTCACTTCCCACTAGGTTATACATCGGTTTCATACCGACTCATACTCATTATGTCTCATGTCTAATCTCACTAGACATATACTATAGGGATTCTCATTCCACAGGAGTTTCTCTACTCCTCTTTTCATAAATATTACATACTCGTTACATGCATCACTCATGCACAACAATCATTATTACACAATGAATGGGTACATATGTTTATGTAACATAAGTTCCAATCATCAAAACAATTTCTTTTGTGCTATGCACATAGTAGTTTACGCACCAATACGTAAAACATACTCTAAGCGGTTTCTCGCCCTACCCCCCTTAAAAGGGGTTACGCCCGCGTAACCAACCATATGTTATCACTGAACATTGGTTCATTAATTCGAGTATTATGAAGTGTTTTAACTTCAGTACAGTTAATTAACTCATAACCGGGTTCGGTTCTAGCCTCTAAGGCTTCAAGGGGTTTATGACATAGGTATACTTAACCCTGAATCACGGTCCACAAGCTTCTGCTGCGTGACCTGATAACTAGAGCTTAATTCGCTCTTTG
The DNA here is from genome assembly GCA_023374045.1 of Limonium bicolor. Lineage (NCBI taxonomy): Eukaryota > Viridiplantae > Streptophyta > Magnoliopsida > Caryophyllales > Plumbaginaceae > Limonium > Limonium bicolor. The sequence continues at coordinate 52,267,273 of CM041776.1, forward strand.
GTATTCTCAATGTATTTCAATCGTCGCTTGGTATCTCTTACCATATGCGAATTCGATGAATTTTAGATTGTCTCTCCAGTTCTCTGGGAATCTACTTCGTATAACACTGTATACCTTTGTGATTATTCACTTATTTTTCCCGACTTGTTGTCGGTTGAGGTCAAGCTACTACTTAGCATGTAGTGCTTCCTCGTTTAATAGTGGCTCATGGATTATGTTTGTTTCTTGGTTCTGTGCCAGAGTTCTTCATTCATACTACTCTGCGTTTTTCCACATATCGATCCTGGGCCCTGTGGGTTACTGCCCACGTTCTTTGTGCATCTTTGGCCAATGGCCGCACGGTTATCTCTCTAAATTCTCACTCAACAGGCTTCGTTGACATTTCTCAATTCCTGGCTCTCTCACTTGATCATTACCGCACAAGTGCAATACTAAAACACTCAGTCATACAGAGTGCAGAAGCGTAAACCCTTGACAGTAAATCTCTCATGAGATAGGAATGATCATGTCTTCTTTAACACATTTTCTCATCAGCTCCGTATCATTATCTGAATATACTCTTACAATGGTCGCTTGCTGCGTACCATGTTCTTACTCATTAAACAACATTTGTTTACATGGCATCCGCTACTACTTTAGCTTCTGCTCATGTACTCCCGCCATTTATACTATGGCTTGCCATTCACTTGGCTCAATGAAATACGTTACTCTTTAAATCTCTCTGCGCGCTTGCGCACTGCTTACTCTGCAGTTCATACTGTACACATACAGTGTTCACTACTCATCCGATTACTCTATCGGTTTCCTTTGTACTGCCATCAAGGTTCCTCTTTACACACTACTATAGTTCATATGCTCCTTGGCAATATACACATGCTCAAGTTTTACTACACCGCTCTAGCGGTTTCACATTACATACTTAGGTGGTAGCCTTTCTCTGGAGGATTCACGCAAATGTCGCTCCATAGGCCCCATAATAACAAGTGGTATCCCCACTCTAAGGTAGTGGTTCATTCTCCACTGTTCCTCTTATGCTTCTATGCATAGGTTTACAACGTTTAGATCTACAAGTTGCAGTTAGTTACCGGCTTATAAGCCACATTGCCTCGCCATGCTCCTTGCGGGCTGTTTATACAGGTTTCCGCTTCTCCGTATACCATTAAATGGTTTGGAGGTATTACTGGGTTTTGATATGGTAGTTTCATCACGCTTCCGTTCATGGAAGGCCCTTTTAAATAACTTGATATTTGTTCATGCCCTCTGGCAATCTAGGGTATCCCGTGTTACAAGGGATCCCTTCGGGTTTTACCCGAGTGTTTGCTTAAACACTTGTGTTCTCAACACGATGTTTTGTTCAAGTACTGTTGACTCCGGCACCCTTCTCGGATTGCTCCTGGGTGTTACTGAGTAATTCCATTACATCTGGCTTGTACTCATGGTTATGTTCAGTTGTGACTTTGCCTTGCGGCTATGTCCTTGACTATCCCGTTTAGGGTTGTAATGTCTCCCATTATTGGGTAGATCATTGGTTCTTTCTCTTAGTGAAGTATACTATGGGAATTCTATCCCGTTCATCGAACATTAATATGTTCATTTAGGCATTCGCCGTATTATTTACACTGGTATTCACCCAGTTATTAGGTATTTCCCGAGACATATCCAATGGCTGTGCTTAATACTCTGTGCTTCTCGCGTTTATTAACGCTATGTTCTTAGATCCATCATCTTACTGGATTCTTGACTCCCTTAACTTGGTAAACTTCCTTGTATTCTTCGATCATTCGAGATATCCAACTGTCTTGGTTTGAATTGGCTCTTTCGTCCGTAGTATGGAGTGGCTACTTCCCGTGCTCCGTACTCTACTTGTATACATACATGGAGTATCTTATTGATACGTTACCACTTACCCGACTAACTCATAACTGGTCTGTCAGGCCCGCAAGCTCCTTTGGAGTGCGGTTGTTCCATGTCTCGTTTGTGTACACTTGTAGTGTCGGTCACGCCTAAGTGAAGTATTCTGTTGCCAACTCCTCTTATATGGTCCTATAACAACTTATCGTGGTTCACTGGTTTGGTTTTAAAACTTTGGGGGTTTTTGGAAAATTTCATGTTTTGAAGAAAAGTTTGAGTCTTGAAAGTAAACTCTTTGCGGCATTTCAATGCCGGTTGCTTCTTACCAGGTCTAGCCTCTTGCTGACCGGTATATTCTTTATACAGTGGTCAGGCCTTTAGGCCTTTTCAAGGTTTCGTTTCAGAATTTTTTAGGGTTTGTGGTGCTATATTGGCTTCTCTTGCCGTCTTGGTACTTGCTAAGTACTTTTTATTGCAAAGGTTCCTCTTAATAATCCCGCTATTACTGCACTTGCCTTGGCAAGTGCGCGGTACTGGCGGTTTTTGGGTTAACTCATACCGGTCACGGTATTGTTTACATTGTATTTGGTAGCCTTGTTGGCTCTTCCTTGATCCTTTAACTGGATAACTGCTCCTTAGAGCTGCTTCTCATTCAACTTGACATGACTGTCATTCAATTAGGAGCTCCTCCACTCTCGGAGTTCCTTAATTACTTAGTGCTTTGTTCTACCTCGTTGCTCGTTCCCACATCTTTACTGTGGTTACCGAGGTTAAAGTCATTTAGGCACTACCTCTGTAGTCCCATTTGGGTATATCCCGTAGTTATGCTTGTAGCTGTCTAAGCTGTGCCCGTTAGGTATTGCAGCCTCTTCGGGTGTGGTAGGGTGGGTGTACCTACTCTTGACTAGATTCTTAGTCGGTTAGTGTACCGATGTTGGTATTACTTACTATGGCGGTCCGTAGACTTGTGTCCCGGTTCCCGTTAGTTTTCATGAATCCGCCTTGTTGCGCGGTTGGTGCATCCTTTTTGCTGCTGCTCGACCAGCTGGGTTCTCGCGACTGCTAAGCATGTCGCCCCAGGCTGCCACAAATTCAGGTCTCCTGGAATTAGGATGTCTCGACCTTCCGCCATTGTGTGCGGTTATTATTGTTCTAGCGGAGTCCATTTCCGGGGTTTCCGGTTCTCAGGATTTACCGCATGACAGGTTCTAGTTCATATTAAAATATTAAATAACTGCCAGATTGGGTTTCCCCGTCTCTCTGGCAGTCTTCCCCAAGCTTTCAATACGGGGGTTGTGGAGGGCGGGTATGGTATTGTAGGTATCCAGATCATACTGGAAGTTCCTAACTAGCGCATCTCTCACGCTACCACTCAACCCATAGCCCTAAGTCTCTAATTCCTAACTCGGTATTTCCTAAGCTCGGTATTTCCAGTCATCAGAGCGATACTTCGCTCTGATACCATTTTTGTAACACCCCAACCGTTAATCTCGTCATTACCTCTTAAATTGCTACCAATTACTCCTACTCACGCAGCGGAACTCTAATTACAACGAGGGGTGAAACAACGCCGTTAGCCACCCATGTGGCTAACCAGGCCTTTCTTACATACCGTAACGGTCTGATGAACTGGAACAACCGAGTACTCATACAAATACAATACTCAATTCACTTCTTTACTATACCGAGTCTACAATATACGGATGCCGATAACATACTCGGACTTACACCTCATTTAATGCATAAGTATTTACGATCTAACTACCCCGCTTCATAACGGTCCCCATCCTACTCTCTTGAACGGTGGTCAGCTTCAAGTACCTGCACACTAAAAACGTTCCCCTAGGGGTCAGCTTACGCTGCGCATGAAATTCGCATATACCGCGTGCTAACCGCGGTACGCCGACTACTTTGGGTCGGATATACATGGAGTTCATTTTAATCAAACAACATGCATCTGGCATACAACATATATGTATATCACACAAGGAATCTACATCCAATCACGGAACACGATTCCTACTAACATAACAATGTTGTTAGTGTAACTGGTTCTCTTAGCATTGAGGGTTATTCCTCCTATGCCTTGTTTTATTAAATACCTCACCCGCTCTCTCGGGTTACTTATTCATATACACACCCATTCTCTTGGGCTACTCATTCTTATCTTACCCATTCTCTCGGTTACTCATACCTATACTCGCCCCTTTCTCTCGGGTTATTTACTCATTATCTCACCCACACTCTTGGGTTATTCATACTCAAGCTCTTGTAGATTCTCGAGACACTATAGGTCTCCTACGTCACGCTTTTACTCTCTTTACATACTTAAGCCAAAACTCTGGCTCTCAGCATAGTCTTACTTCCCCGGTTCGACCCTACTCTGGGTCTAGCATGGTGGAAAGGTTCACTAGCTCATGGAACTCTCTCTTAGTTCCTATCTCTTTTACTTAGGTCCGACTACTCTCGGACTACTCTCGTTCCCATACACTCCTCTCTCGGGTTATAATAATACAATGTATGTTAGTCTAGAAGCATCATTCTCGATGTTTCTAATGACTTTGGAACTTTAACTTAAATTCGGGTAATCTTAGGTTTAAGTGTTACCCTCACAATCATATGCTTGTACATTCGGATATTTTCTTATACCGGGTAAAATCCTCATATAAGAGGTCGACCGTATCTCAAGGGAGTCACATAGTCCCTTAGGTCTCTTTTACCTTTCTTATATGTTTACATTCTTGGACTAACTTCAATCCTCTCGATGGAGGTCATTTAGCTCTCCACTCATATTTATTTCGTGGATTGTTTCAATAGGGTTCTCTAACCGTTATCGGGTTATACTCAACCCGTACACCTCCTCGCATTTTAGGGAGTTCATATTTTGTGTTATCGTTATACTTTAATCGATAGCTTTGTGTGTTTGCATATTACCATTGGTTATGACTACCCGTTCAACGGGTTTCTAGTCAATCAGTACTCACTAAGAGTCGGTCTATGCACTAGTTAGACCACACCGGCATACGAGTATGTTAGCTCATACAACATACAACAATGCATGCATAATCAACCAAGGATTATTTTCATGCTTTAATCTTGATTAAGCCGGCACAAACACACAAATCAGAGTAACTCGGTTAGCATACGGGGCATGAGAAAATCATACCTTTCACCGGGATTTTACTTTTACCGTGTCATCTCACCTTGCTCGGGTCACACACGATCCTCTGATAATGTTTCAACATCATTATTAATACTAAGCTCATACGGAATAATTAAATGTTACTCCGTACTTACCCCGTTATCCCTTATCTCGGTTTTATCCTTGTTAATTCGAGTCTCACTTCTCAATCACTTCTAACACTTTCTTACACTCCTTAGGGCCTTTACATGTCACCAAAGGCCTTAACATCTTATAACATCATTAGCATTCAAACCCCCATCATTAGCAACCTTAAAACACTCACGGGGCATTCTGGGGGTGGTCCGGGACTTGGTCCTTACCTAAATCCCGGACCAATTGTTTTTCCTAACTCTCGGCTAATTTTAGACTATTGCCGGGACCTTGTCCTGAGTATAGTCCCGGACCAGGGGTGTGCTGCAACTCTCGACCGTTTTTTAAGTGTGGTCCGGGACTTTGTCCAAGGACCAAGTCCCGGACCCTGCTAAAACCTGCTCCAAACTTGATTTTTCACTCCAAATCAATCCTTAAACCACCCTTAATCTTTCCATAAACTTTCCACAAGTTTTCCACATGTTTAATCACCTAAAACATGCTCTAAAACTCTTCAAATCATGGGTTAAACCCTTACCCAATTTCTTGCCCAAATCACTTAAATATCATAATTGGTTCTCTTGTTCTTCTAACTTGTAACAGATTTTGGTATTGTCTCAACCATCCAATACTCCACACAATAATGCCATTCCTAGCACTCAATGACATTATTTCCACTACTAACACACTCTTCTTCTTAGTTTGGTTTTCAAGCCATTACCAACCACTTAAACCTCTTAAACCACCTAGTTTCTTCCTTATAATCAAACACCCAAATCCATCCATTCCTAGGCAAATTTTGACAGCACCTACTTGCTTTCCCAGCATTTTCACCACACTAAAACAGCTCACAACACTCTTTTCCCACATGTTTGGTTTTAACATAAACAACACATCAAAGTCCCATTTGCTCACATAAGTACACTAACCTAACTTCAAGGTTTATTCACACACTCCCACACATTAAAACATTATCTTTCAGCTATGAATATTGTAGTACCAAGACTACACAAGCTCAAGGTTATTTACACCACACCAACATAGGTTTCACAAAGAAAATAAAACAAGCACAAGGTAAGCTCTTTACCTTGTTTACTTTCAATTTTCACTCCTCTTCTTCCTCTTTATCTTGTTCCCTCTTTCTCTTCTTGTTTTCCACACCACACAGGGATTATGGATTGCTAACTACAACCATATCCCATCACACATATAACCACAAGTCAATTTCAATTCTCTCCACACAACCTAACATATTAAAGAGCTAGTTTTCAAAGTTTAGTTTAGGTATTACCTTAGAATAACCAAATGGCTAGCTTGGCAATCAAATGGGCATTTCCAACACTCCACAAGGGCAAGGAGCTCACGGCTAGAATGGGGGAAAATTTCAACGTGAGGAAAATTCTCCAAATTGTAAGAACAAGCTTGAAATGGCCAAAGCTCTTACTTATTATTACCTTAAGACATTAAGGAGGTGGAGGAGAGTTAAAATCAGCTCTTAAAGCTTCAAAAGCTCCAACATCCATGGAAGTGAAGGTGGGGGAATCAAGATTTTGAGGGGTACAAAACGTAGCCCTCGCCGATACGAGTCTAACGGTGGCAATTTTGTGCGATTCGGTGAAGGAATGAGCAAGTTAGAGGAGATTGAAGATGGAGGTGGTGTGCTGTGTGGAGTCGCCCAGCACAGAGGTAAGGAAGAAAAGGTGCTCAGTTTGGAGGGGGAAAAATCGTGAATGGAAAGAAAAGAGGGGAGAGAGAGTGCTTATTTTACTTTTGCTTTACACTATTCACTTTACTTATTTATTTATTTGTCTTGTTATTACTTAATAGCTAGCAAGCTATTAATGGGTGTACACATTATAATTAAAACTGGCCCACATTAAATAATAGCCCGGGTCGTTTTTCGTCTTTTCGAATTAACGCGTCTCGTCTCCCGGTTTTGTCACTATTCACTTACCGGGTCCGTTTTTTCGGAATTTTCTCGTTTACTTAATTTTAATGGTTATTAAGCTTCCATTAATACTTAATTATAGTTATTTAATCAACTATAATTTTTACGGGTCCATTTGACCACTTAAAGTCACGTTTTCGGGTTTTCTCGAAAAACGTGCTTTTATGCTTAATTAGCGTTTTAATCCATTATTTGGATCCGTTTTCTTCGGGAATCATTCCCGTATACTAATTAGGCCTAACTAAGCCTTAGGAATCCATCTCGGACCCTCTCGAGATCATATATCTCTTACACTCATTTAACGCGCATTTTAGCGTTTTTCGCTTTTCAAGCGTTTTCTCTTTTCTTTTGGTTTTATTCTTTTTACCAATACTCTTTAGGCACCATTAGGCCCTTAATAATTTTATTAGAGTAATTTGATCGCCATTTTTAGATCCGGGGTATTTCAAGAAAATATTCATTGATGGAGCTCCTTGTGTTGCTTTGTTCTAGCTCCATTTGAATCTTTCAAGGACTAGGTGGAGTCCTCTCTTCATAGATATTCAAACCCCTTCGAAGATTAAGGTAAAACGACTACATTAATGTTTTGAAATAATGTAAACCTAGGGTTTACAATGAGATGGAGCTTAAAGCTTGAATACTCATTATGTTGTTTGTATAATGTTTAGTAGTTGGCAAGGAACCAATGCCCTACCGGTTTGTAAGGAAACAAGAAAGAAATTTGTGAGGAAAAGAGGTAAATAGCTATCTCAATGTGGTTTAATGCCTTAGGAGAAATAAGCTTATAATGCTTGTTAAAACTACCTAAAGAGCAAATGGTGAATGACCTAGTAAAGTGTTCTCAAGAGACTAGTAAAAGAACATATGTGTTGGTGTATGTATTTGCAGGTCAAAGGCATTACTTATGTGGGAAATTCAGTGTTTAAGGTTATGCAATTTAAGGGCCTAAGAGCCATGTTGTTTAAGGGCCTAAGTGCCAAGCAATTTAAGCTTAGCACTATATTGTGATTTAGTGCTAAATGTGGGAAGTTTGTGTATAAAATGTGTTTGATGGATTTTAGGTGTTCTTGAGTGAAATAAGGTAAAAACCTAAGTGTTTGGATGTGAGAATATACAAGAGAAGTTATGGCAAAATTTGGGGAAATGTGTGAGAAGTTCTAAGTGTTTTAAGAAAGTTTTGGTGAACTAGGAAGTGTTAAAGGTGAATAAAGGTTTACTTGAGAAGGAAAACATGTGTTTGGTGATTTAGAGTGATGCAAGGATTTAGGTATTATCTTGGAAGTTCTAGGAATTCAATGTGTTTTTGAGAATGTATTCAAGTCTTGGAGAAGTTTGTTTAAGGTTTAGGAATGTTGATGTACAAGGAAGAAGTGATGTTTAGGTAAGATGTGAAAAAGGAGATTTAGTTTGTAAGAAAAGAAATTTGAGAGATGATGTTAAGGTGTAGAGGAAACACCTTGTGTAGTGGTCATTATTGGTGAACTACCACTTATAAATCTTAAGGAGAAAACATCCCAAGTGCTAGGAATTTTGTAAGAAATTTGTGAATGATAAGATGGTTTTGGTGAGTGATTTAAAGAGTTTAGCACATGGCTAAAGGTGTGTTTGATGAGCCAAATGAGTTAGAACACATGGAGGCTTGAGGAAAAATTTGGAGAAAGTTTGACAATGTATGGGAAGTTTCTGCACCCGACCTACCCAGGGGACCGACCCCAGTCTGGGTCGTCGGGCTGAAACTGTGAATTTAGGTGATCTCTGCAGCCGACCTACCCAGGGGGTGGGTCGGTCGGTGGGTCGTCGGACCTTAAAAAAAAAAAAAAATTAATTTTAAGAATGTTAAGTGGTATTAGTGGTATGCCATTAAGAGAGTATTGATGGTTAGAAAGATAAATATATGGACTTGAGAGATTAAGTTAAGTAAGATGATTTAAATGTTAAGGTTATGAAATGATATGTAATGAGGGGATTGTTAAGTAATGATGTTATAAGATTGTTAAGGACGTTAAGTGAGTTATAATGATAATTTAGTGGAGGAAAATTGTATTAAAATGTAAAAGTAAACAAGTTAAAATGTGAAGTTATATAACTAAATTAACGGGGATAAGTTATAAGCATTAGACTTTAAACAATCATGTTACCCCGATTTAATAAAAGTACATGTAATGTTATCAGTTGTTCGAGAATTGCTCGAGGAACATAAGTGGACGTGGTAAAGTGGACTCCGGTGACAGGTATGGTTTTCTTGCAACCTGTGTCGTACCGGATTACACCGGCTTGTATGCCAATGTGTTTTCTGTATGTTTGCCACGTTATGAGATAAATCATGAAACGAGTTTACAGTCGTTATTGTTATTGTATGTTTCGTGCCGATACCGGTAACCTCGAATGCGCTTGGAGGGCTAGTTAACCACTATTAGGTAAACGTAGGAGAATGGTATCCGGTAACAACGTTTCCGACTTAAGGAACGTTCTAACCACGGCTATGCGTGAGTTGGTTATGTGATGTTTGTGTGTGACGTTGTATGTGAATGTATGACTCTCTCTTCCCTTGTGTATGTCTAACAAGACTTAACCCAATGTTTGTGAATGTTTAATAAAGTTCAAAGTTGAACTTCTAATAAGTGCTAACGGGGGAGTGAGGAGTCCGGTCTGTTCCGGCCACGCGTGTGAGTATGGGGTCGTTGTCATAGCAGGTTCGATCCTCTCTGTATGTTATGGTTGTTTTCCAATTTGGTTCCCAACCTTCCCTTTAGCTTAACCAAGGCTATTACTGACTCACGTCGGGCCACAGGGCATACTATTGTTATGTTTGTTTCGGTGTGCTTGGATCACTATATCCGAGACACCTTGTGTTAAGTTAACCGTTCATTTAACGAGACGGTAACGAGTTATGTAACGAGCTTATCATGAGACTGGCAACATTCTCTAGGCTCACCAGTGTATTAGCAATGTTTGGGTCGGTACCTAAGAGGACCATTCCCGTATGTTATGTATCTTTGTTGTGATGCAATACCTATTGCGGTGTTATGTTGTGCACGTGGAAACGTCCAAAGTGTTGTTAAGTGTTTATGTATGTATTTTATATTGTATAATGTGGAGTGTGTGGATCATGGATATGATTCCCAGTTTGTGATAAGAGGCGTTTAAGGGTAACCCGATTTAAGGGTAAGTGTCGCCTGTTAAGGAAGTAGCTCCATTAGAGGAGGAACACTCTAGGGATATTGCATACCTTGAGTGACTTATTAAGTAAGGATGTATTATCCGATTGTTGAGCCCATTGAGGCGAAATGTTAAGTGTTGTGTGTTTTACTGTTACATGCATGATTTAAATATAATCAACCGCATGCTAAGACGACAATTAGTTGTGCGTGGCCCGGTAGCATGTGGGCTGCGGGATTACCATACCAGCAAAGGTGCTGAGCCCCTTGGGGGCCACCCTTTCTCTTCTTTTCCTATTTCAGGTACGAAGTGCTGGAAGCCGTTCGAGAGTAGGACGGGTAGTCGTTATACATGGGTAATCATTTAAGTGTATGTATACAGTAGGTGTAGTAAGACCGAAATTGTTGTCGGCACCAGTTTATAAATACTCGGTATAGTGAAAGTTGTACGTTGTTGTTGTTGTTAATGGAAAGGGATAGTAATGTGTAGTCGCTCGGAAATTTAGCCCATCAGACCGGTACAATGTGTATGTATTAGCCTTGTTAGCCACGTGGGTGGCTAACGGCGTGTAACACCAACGAGTTAGGTAATGTGATGAGGTTGTTTTTCCGCTGCAGTTTATTGTAAGTGTATTAATGTTGGATGGGGTGTTACAAAACAACATTAACTCTCACTCGGGTGTCACCTGCCATTACTCGCCCATGCGAGTAACGATGCAGAAACAAAAACCAACAACAAATAAACAACACTACCAAACTGCTGTGACAATGAGGTAAATCCTATACATCATACTAAGTCCATAAACCATAACCGTTGACAAGTGAGCATCTACCCAATCCCGATTATATACAACAAAACCATAATACATCCATAGACTGATATTATTATACAATTCAATTCCGTGTGCGGTGAACAAAGTAAAACCCTAACTACCCTGATCCCGCACTTTGTCTTCGACAATGATCAGTAACCTGCACAATGCTATAAAGACTCAGCGATAAACGCTGAGTATGCCAGGTCTGGACCCTATTGGTCACTTAAGTCATTTTAACCATCTTGATATTAGATTGGTTTCATGCTTTACCAGTTTACAGATATAATCAATACTATAATAATCATGCATTGAAATACCCCAAACCTTGGTATGTTGTGTAAATGTTAAACTATGGTATTTAAAGGCTAAAAAGTGCCTTAGAAACAATAAATGTACAATTTAAACCATAGTAAAGCACAATAAAACACTAAGACACGGTTTGAGCAAAAACATGCTCTAAGCTTGGAGTGAACTTGGTTAGGACCCAAAGAGCCTACCAAGATTTGATAATATTTAATTATGATTTTATAATGCTAATTAAGTCCTTAGGAAACCTTGGTGGATAATGAAACCAAACAAAACACAAATAAATACCTTAAGGTCATTATGAGCTAAAATGTGCTCTAAGCTTGGGATAAATTTGTGTAAGACCTAATGGTCATACCTACACCTTATAAATATGTTAATGAACATATTAAATCAATTACTAAAGAAAACCAAGCTTGAAAACAGGTTAAAACACAAAAAGTGCTTTAAGGAGTCTTAAAGCACGTTTTTGAAAAATTGTCTTGTAAATGAGTTTTGAATGGCTAAATGTCCATCATTACTCTTTAATTAATATGTGTACTATATAGTATCACATTTGGGAGTCTTTATCAATGGGAAATCAAAATTTCACATCTATGTGCCTTGTTTTAGTGAATAGTAACTTAATAAGCTAGTTTGTAACATATGATGTTATAAGTAATTAAATGAGTCAATAAAGACTATTATACCCCTAGACTACTAATGGGGGCAAGTTTTTATGAGGTGAGTCATCACCTTGTAAGTTAACAAAACAAATAATTAATGATAAAGCAAGTTACTATTGCTTTATTACATAATATCTCTTAAAAAGGCAAACCTATCTTCATTCTCTCTTTCCTTCTTGCATTCCCACGGTTCCAACCTCCCTTCTTGCTCTCTTTTACGAGCTGCTACAGCAACACCAACACCACCATTGTTTTCCATCTTTGACCACTTGTAACTCCTAGCTCCATGGTCCAAATTCAATTCTAAGACCACCATTCTTCTAGTTGGAGCAAGCTCTACACTTCTATCTTTTCAAATCTTCAAGAACTCAATTTCGGTGCCAAGGAGATTCACCATTGATGGAGCTTGAGCTCACCTTGTCACATATTATTGATCTCTTTTGCTTCTAGGTAAGGAATCTCAAAGAAAAATCAAGTTTCCTCCATGTTTTGTGTGTGACCGAAAACACTCATTGGATTTTCTAGAACTTCCAAGACAATGCCTAAATCCTTATAGCACCTTAGAACACCTTAATGCATGTTTTCTTCCTTAGTGAAGCATGTATCCATTCCTAACAATTCCTAGTTCACCCAAGTTCACTTAAGCACTTAAAACTCCTTATACATTTTACAAATTTTGCCATAGGTTCTCTTAGCACATCATCATTCCAAAGCTCATAGTTTTCACCATTAAACACTCAAGAACAACTAAATCCATCAAGAACACCATCACACACAAGACTTCACCCAATTTACACTACATCACAATATAGTGCATAATTAAACTTGCTTGGCACTTAGGCCCTTAAATAACATGGCTCTTAGGCCCTTAAATTGCATAATCCTTAAACATTGAATTTCCACAATACATAAGCCTTTGACCTGCAATTACACACACCAAGACATATGTTCCTTTACTAGTCTCCTTGAGAAACCCTTACTAAGTCATTCACCATTTGCTCTTTAGGTAGTTTTAGCAAGCATTATAAGCTCATTTCTCCTAAGGCATTAAACCACATTGAGATAGCATATTTACCTCTTTTCCACTCAAACTTCTTTCTAGTTTCCTCTTAAAACCGGTAAGGCATTTCTTTCCTTGTCAACTACTAAACAATATATCAATATTGAAATGAGTATATAAGCTTTATGCTTCATCTCATTGTAAACCCTAGGTTTACATTATTTCAAAAACATTAATGTAGTTGTTTTACCTTGATCTTTGAAGGGAGTTTGAATATCTATGAAGAGAGGACTCCACCTAGTCCATAAGAGATTGGAATGAAGCTAGAACAAAGTCACACAAAGAGCTCCATCAATGAGTATTTTCGGTCACACACAAAACATGGAGGAAACTTGATTTTTCTTTGAGATTCCTTACCTAGAAGCAAAAGAGATCAATAATATGTGAAAAGGTGAGCTCAATCTCCATCAATGGTGAATCTCCTTGGCACCGAAATTGAGTTCTTGAAGATTTGAAAAGGTAGAAGTGTAGAGCTTGCTCCAACTAGAAGAATGGTGGTCTTGGAATTGAATTTGGACCATGGAGCTAGGAGTTACAAGTGGTCAAAGATGGAAAACAATGGTGGTGTTAGTGTTGCTGTAGCATCTCGTAAAACAGAGCAAGAAGGGAGGTTGGAACCGTGGGAATGCAAGAAGGAAAGAGAGAATGAAGATAGGTTTGCCTTTTTAAGAGATATTATGTAATAAAGCAATAGTAACTTGCTTTATCATTAATTATTTGTTTTGTTAACTTACAAGGTGATGACTCACCTCATAAAAACCGGCCCCCATTAGTAGTCTAGGGGTATAATAGTCTTTATTGACTCATTTAATTACTTATAACATCATATGTTACAAACTAGCTTATTAAAGTTACTATTCACTAAAACAAGGCACATAGATGTGAAATTTTTGATTTCCCATTGATATAGACTCCCAAATGTGATACTATATAGTACACATATTAATTAAAGAGTAATGATGGACATTTAGCCATTCAAAACTCATTTACAAGACAATTTTTCAAAAACGTGCTTTAAGACTCCTTAAAGCACTTTTTGTGTTTTAACCTGTTTTCAAGCTTGGTTTTCTTTAGTAATTGATTTAATATGTTCATTAACATATTTATAAGGTGTAGGTATGACCATTAGGTCTTACACAAATTTATCCCAAGCTTAGAGCACATTTTAGCTCATAATGACCTTAAGGTATTTATTTGTGTTTTGTTTGGTTTCATTATCCACCAAGGTTTCCTAAGGGCCTAATTAGCCTTATAAAATCATAATTAAATATTATCAAATCTTGGTAGGCTCTTTGGGTCCTAACCAAGTTCACTCCAAGCTTAGAGCACGTTTTTGCTCAAACCGTGTCTTAGTGTTTTATTGTGCTTTACTATGGTTTAAATTGTACATTTATTGTTTCTAAGGCACTTTTTAGCCTTTAAATACCATAGTTTAAAATTTACACAACATACCAAGGTTTGGGGTATTTCAATCTACCCCCCTTAAAAGAACTTCGTCCTCGAAGTTCACATTTCCTCGCATCAATGGATTAGAATACGGGAATTACTTATAGCCATAAAACTTCCATTACCAACCACCCTTTACATCCAACCTCGGACTTAATGGTCCGGGCAACATATCCACATTATCTATAAAATATCATACTCACATGGTAACCTCGGACTTAATGGTCCGGGTACCTTCACCGCACTTGCACTTACATAATATCCCTCAGACTCTTAGGTCTGGGTGACATAACCACATTTGGACTCGTAGGCCCGGGTAACACAATCAATTCAGAACCCACTCACATTAGAACTCAAGGTCTAAATAATATTTATTACTTATTCCACACAACATGTCTTAGCATGTATATCAAACAGAAATACCTTTTCCATCTCTCCATGGGTTCGAATCCCACGTTGAGTACATATACACTGTGATCCCGCAGAACCCGGTCGCGATGGACACCTTCTGGTCCCCGTTCCTTGGGAGATCAAAACATTCACTTAATTTTTAACATATATACTTCTCATGTCACCGGTCCGAAGACAAAGGCTCATACGTCCTCAGCTCGTGAGCAAGTACTACAAAATATTCTTTACTAGGTTAAGTATAAGAAGATCTTTTATTCAAATATTAATCGATTGTTTGAAAACACCAATTGAAAATCCTTTTGAAAACACCATACAACTCCAAGTCCAATTTATGCTCCTTTTATTTTTCTTAACATGGTTGTTTGTGACCACTTACAGGGAGCTTCAAGAATCATCCAACCCTGATGTGATCAGCATCAGTGTTGAACTATCTTTCCACCCCAATTTGTGTTCGGCTTCCCTTGATCTCATGATAATCAAGTTTCACCTCCCACTTCTTTTTCAACCAACAACTAATTCAAGCGTATCCCATTTTCTATCTTTAAATCCTTCTAGTCATAATCATTACATCTCCAAGGGATAGAACTCCGTCTATCAATCATCACCCAACTCCAACTTAATTCAAGTTACCTAGGGAATTTAATTCTCACTAGGTTCTATGTCGGTCTCATACCCCTTCATAAATCACAACATTGTATATATATACATATATTTTTTTATCAAAATACAATACATGGTTTACATTTATGCACCGTCGGGGTTTTAGTTCCCCGGGAGTTTCTTTACTCCCTTCCACTTGTACTCTCACACACTACTGTTAACAAAATCAACACACTTCCACAATGGTATTCGCATCTTCTGTGCGTAGTTACCACAATTTACCATAAATGAATGCGTATGTTTATATAACACACGCGCCAACCATCATACAAATTATTTTTGTGCTATGCACAACATAGTTCACGTACACTTGTACGGTAAAACACACTAAGTGGTTTTGCGCTCTACCCCCCTTAAAAGGGATTACGCCCACGTAATCAATCACTGAACATTAGCTTAAAATGTTCTGCCGTCGTGAAGTGTTTTAACTTCCACGCGGTCTATTACACAATGGATTCTGATTAGAGGATCTTAATCATATTGGCGGTTTAGTCCCTAAACCAAGAATTCGCATTGGAGTTCTAACTCATAACCGGTTTCGGTCCTGGCCTGTGAGGCTTTCATATTCATTACTGGCATACCACATTTGCATCACTGGTTCACCAGTTTCTGCTGCGCAACTCTGATAATTATAGGGCTAGTTTGCCCCATTCGTTACTGTTACTGTATTGTACATCTCCAATGTATTACCCTTATCTTGGTAAGAATGGTGTCTCAACCGACGCATGGTATCTCTTACCCTGAGCGAATTCGGTGAGTTTCAAAACTTTCCATCCACTTCTCCAACAGCTTACAGCGTAAACTACTATGTAATTCACAATGACTGACTTGCTTCTACTGACTTACTATCGGTTGAGATTGAGCTACTACCTAATGTGTAGTGCTCTCTCGGTCATTTCCCACACCTGGGGTATATTTCATACTGACATTTGGTATTTAGTGTTACTGTAGTCACTTACTGTTAATCACGTCGCCACCTTTGGTTTTGCACATGTATTCTTTCATTCCTGCGGCCTTGCATTACCTATGCATCGGCCATTATAACATTATTCCTCCCCAATTACCATGCTTCTGATTCCTAGCTATCCCACTTGATCATTACTGCGCAAGTGCAATACCAAAACACTCAGTCATACAGAGTGCAGAGGCGTAAACTCTTGACAGTAAATCTCTCATGCGATTGCGATAGGAATTTACACTGTGTTTTACCGAAATTCTTATCACATAACACTTGTCACCGGCTTACTGCTCGGCTCGTTTGCTATCATTTACTGTTGTGCCTCCACTGGGTTTAACTCATAACTCTGCTCACTCCCCATTTATCATCTAACAATACTCACACAACGGTCGCTTATTGCGCACCGTATCCTTACTCATTATACAACATCAACTTATACTGCATCCGCTATTATATTAGCTTCCGCTATTACGCTGGGTTTATCTGGCCACTTATTTGGCTGATTTTTGAATATACTACTATTTTTCTTATGGCAAAATTTGTAAAATGTTTAAGGAGTTTTAAGTGCTTAAGTGAACTTGGGTGAACTAGGAATTGTTAGGAATGGATACATGCTTCACTAAGGAAGAAAACATGCATTAAGGTGTTCTAAGGTGCTATAAGGATTTAGGCATTGTCTTGGAAGTTCTAGAAAATCCATTGAGTGTTTTTTTTAGGATGTATTTAAGTCTTGGAGAAGTTTATTTAAGGTTAGGTAATGATTGATGAATAAGGAGAAAATGATGTTTAGGTAAGGTTTTGAGAAAGGAATTTAAGAAGTTGTGAAAAGAGGATTTGGTAAATTAAGGAGGAAGTGTAAGCTTGGAAAAGGAATTGTAAGAATGACATAAGGAGTTTTGATATGTAAGAAAGGATGTTTGAATGATGATGTGTTGTGTGGAAGATATGTCCTGGTATAATGATTAGAATAGGCATGAAACATCACTTAGAAACCTAAGGAGAAGATACTATAAGTGTTGGAGGCTTTGGAGGAATTTGGTTAAGTGTTTAAAGACTTGGAAATTGAATGTTTTGCCGTGTCCGAACTTCCGTCCGGACATGGAAGTTCGGACAGGCTCTGTTGGGTAAAGGATTTTCTCACTCTCGAACTGTGTCCGAACTTGGGAAGTCCGGACACAAGTTCGGACGTGACTGTTTCTATCTGGGATTTACTCTTGAACTGTGTCCGAACTTGGGAAGTCCGGACACAAGTTCGGACGTGTGTATGGTTTTCAGTATTAGGTCGCGGCTTGCGTCCGAACTTGGAGGTTCGGACACAAGTTCGGACAAGGTGTTGTATGGGCCAAAACATTTGTTAAAGGTTATAAAATGATGGGGATTGATGGTTAATGATGTTATGAGGTTGTTGAGGACATTTGAGGTGAGTCTTAATGACAATTAAGTGGGTGAAAAGTTGTAATAAAATGTGAAAGTAAAACAAGTTAAAAAGTGAAGTTATGGAACTAAGTTAACGGGGAAAAATTATAAGCATTAGACATTAAATAATCAAGCAACCCCGATGTTAATAAAAGTATATGTAATGTGCCAGTTGTTCGAGAATTGTTCGAGGAACGTAAGTGGACGTGATAAAGTGGACTCCGGTGACAGGTATGGTTTTCTTGCAACCTGTGTCCTACCGGATTACACCGGCTTGTATGCCAATATGTTTTTCTGAGTGTTTGCCACCTTGTAAGATTAAGACATGTAATGAGTTTATAGTAATTCATTTATGTGGCGAATTTGGCCTCCGATACTATTTAACCTCAAATATGTGTTAAACCTTAGCTAACCAAATCTAGGAACACATGAGTGATCGGTATTCGGAGTTAACGACCCAAACCTTGGGAACATTCTAACCACGACTATGTGTGAGTTAGATGGATATTGTTGTTGTATGCAAGTGTGTGAACCTCCCTTGTGTGCTTAAATCGGTTATGATACCGTATGGTGTGTGGATGTGGTAGGCTCCATAATGGATCTCTAACTACTTAATTATAAGTATATATGTACTAATGGGGGTGAGGAGTCCGGTTGTTCCGGCCACGCGTGTGATGGACGGGAGTCGATGTCATATCCGGTTCGGCTCTCTTGGTGTATGTATAGGTTGTATTCCAATTTGGTTTCGACCTTCCCTTAGCTTATCCAAAGCTAGTTACTGACTCACATCGGGCCACAGGGGCATACAAATGTTATTTCGGTGTGCTTGGGATTACTATATCCGACACACCTTGGGTTTAAGTTAACCGTTCGATATAACTGGACGGTAACGAGGTTGGTACGAGCTTAGCATGAGATTGGCATTAATCTCTAGGCTCACTATGTATACTAACTATGGTGGAATGTTCCTTGTGTGAACTGACCTTATGGTGTTTTGTGTTGTTATTGTGCTAGGCAATTTCCCTTGCCATGTTACGATATGTATACGTTAGGTGTTTAAATGATTGTGATGTTATCATGTGTACGCGAAACAAGAAAGGTTTTGTTATGTTTTGTTATGTGAGGAATGAGAATGTTGTAGGATATGGAGTGTGGTGGATCATGGAAATGAATCCCAGTTTGTGACAGAGGCGTTTAAGGATAACCCGATTAATGGGTACGTGTCGTTCATTAAGGAAGTAGCTCCGTCTTAGAGGAGAGCCACTCTAGGGTTAAAGGAATCATTGGATGATTTGTTAAGTGTGGATGTGTTGGATATATGTTGAGCCCTATGGTTGGGTGTATGCAAAGTGTTGTGTGTTTATGGTTTGTATGCATGAATTAAATATAATCAAGGAACTGCATGCTAAGACGACAATTAGTTGTGCGTGGCCCGGTAGCATGTGGGCTGCGGGATTACCATACCAGCAAAGGTGCTGAGCCCCTTGGGGGCCACCCTTTCTCTCCTTTTCTATTTCAGGTACAAGGAGCTGGAAGCCGTTCGAGAGTAGGACGGGGTAGATGTTTATACATGGGTAGCCATTTAAATGGCGTAAGCATTGTAAGCGTAGTAAGACCGAAATTGTTATCGGCATTAGTTTGAAAATACTCGGTACAGTGGGAATGTATGTATATAATAAATGTTGGAAATGGAATAAGGATTGTATTGTGTAGTTGCTCGGGAATCTAGTCCATCAGACCGATACAATGTACATGTATTAGCCTTGTTAGCCACGTGGGTGGTTAACGGCGTGTAACACCATTGAATTAAGTAATGTGATGAGTTGAGATTTCCGCTGCAGTTTGATGTTAAGTGTACGGTGGTGGTTGGGGTGTTACATGCATAAACACATAGTCATCCATCCAATCAATACAGACACCACCTATCACAAACAACAGTTGTATAAAGGAGCGTATCGAATAATTACAATACTGTGTATAATCGCCTTAGAGAACGGTTTCCATATTTAATGTTATTTGGCCTTCAAGGCCCCATCGATCCAACCATGTTTAATTAATTACCAATTGGGTGTCATGTTGGGACAACCCGTAATAACCTTACCAATGGACAATAGTCTTCTCGTACACACAAAGGTGCTCATGTTGTCAGAGGTCCGGAGGCCCCTGGTCAGCCACTGTGCGTCGTAAGGCGTCCATATAAAGGTCGTAGCCATGTACCAACAGCAGGTACCATCTAACTCACGATCCAATTAGGGCTCGTTGGGAAATTTCCTAGAGCGGAACCCTATCGGGTACCCCTCAGTGATCACAAATGCGCAGCCAGGTAGTTCGTAAACTATCCTGGATTCCTCCCCTCATCTCATACCAATTCTTTCATAGGATTACGATAAACTCTTAGTTTTATGGAGAATACAATTTATTAATTAGCAGCCCAATGGGTCACACGCATACCTAGAAGTAATCTAGGTCATATTCATGTTCGAGATCCATGCTCTAGAGACCGACATCGTCGTATCTCGTACCTAAGTGTTTTACTTAGGTTGCCATATACTTAATATTAATACTAAGGGTATTTTATTAAGTAATCATCATGTCATCACATTAACGCATATGTATGTTTATATAAGTCGATCTATAGTCGACTTAGTGTTAGTCCCGTAGGACGCCCATGCATAATTTAAATAATGCAGTAACACACATAATCACATACACGTATCCACACACATACCACACAAGTTATATATCAACCAAATCGGAGCCTGAGGAATTCCTCAGGACAACCCGGATCAATCCCCTTTACATACCGTACACCTCAGACCTAGGATGCGCAGTGTAGTCCACTAAGCTCGTCAGGCACCTTCGTCTAAAGCACGATCTAAATTGTAATAAAGCTACAAATTAGTCACCATGAATAACTAGATCCGGTATTTCCGAATAACATTGTGACCCCGGGAGTTCATCCCCGGATTTCAATTGTTAATTGTTAAGGGTTTTTCTAAACTAGTCGGCTTCGTTACTTAGACTCGTAGTTCGTAATATATCGACTGTTGAGTTTAATTCATTATATTCATTTAATTGTTCATTCTTGAACTTAGGCATATAACCTATAGTTGCATGCATAGATGCATGATTTATCGTATAGTATTATTATCCCACCATCCATTATAATATATTGTTTTATATAATCCGTTAATCTTGTAATAAACTACAGTTGAATTCAAAAACTCATAACTTATAGTTTATAAACTATTTCCATGTAATAACCTTAACCATTATATTATATGGTTTCCAACCATAATATATATCCATCCTTATATACATAATTCTCGCATGTGTATATATTTACCAATATTGATAAGTTTCATGAGTTATAAAACTCTTATATTATATGTCACATTTGATCATCTTATATTAGAGGATTATTCCCATTAATTGTATTATATTGTACAACTTATACTAAGATCATTATCTTAATATTATGTAACATTTTATGTTGTATAATTACAACTCCTAAGGTTATCCAATATAAATATTAGTTTATAAATCTCATTTATTTATAGTTTGTCACACTATTTAATGTGAATATCCTTACTTATATTAATTCCATTTAAACCACATTAATACCATATAATTGTTATAACATTTATAACATTGTAGACCATAGTCTAAAATTCATATTCCAACCTTTAATAATTCGGTACATCACTATACTTTATTTTAATTTCATTTTGACCACATAACATTATATAATGTTATACCATATACAAGTATCATATAATATGATATCTTTATCTATATAAATTATAACCTATAGTTTTTATACAAAACTATTTTTAATTGCCGCATGGGCATATCCATTTAATCTAATTTCCTTATCTTACCATATCTTTATGTTTATTATGAAATCACCCAATTATTTATGTCATGTTATATATCATGTAATATAACATTTTTAACTTTATAAAAAGGTATAACCTATAGTTATTTATTTAAAATAACCGAACAGACCCTTAGGATGTTCTTATTTATTTTCCAGCCCCTTTAACTTTCCAAATTTACAATTTGACCACATATATAATGTTATGTTATATATATCTTATATTATAACATTTTAAACCTTAATATAAATATAACCTATAGTTATATAATGTTTAAATTTCCAAACAGACCCAAAAATCTGTTTAAATTAATTCTCAACCCACTAACTTTCTATAATTACAATTTGACCCAATTTATAACATATAGTTTTATAATATCATTGAAACTATATATTATACACTTATCTTATTAAATACTCTATATTATTCTAAAAATCACCAAATTTCACCCAAGGGTTATAAATATTATTCTTAACCCCTTAACTCTCGGTATTTACATTTCCACCCCATTTATTATTCCAAAGTGTAACAATGGCATAATAACTATATATTATACATATATAGTTTAGTTTAACTCCAAATTCAACCCAATAAAATCCTAAAAATTCCTAACAGCCCATGGGTGTTTAAAATACCATTTTACACCCTTAACTTTTGGTAATCTCCATACATACCCCATATGTTATAAAAATGTTACAATTAAATACTTATCTTATTATATAACCTTAAATAAGTTATTTAACTTGTCAAACTTGGTCAAAACCTACCCTTTGGTCAAGGTTGACCTCCTAAATACAGCCTTGACCATATCTTTCCCATATTTATGGTTTTAACCCCTAACTTTCCAGAATTTACAAATAAACCCCAAACTTTATAAAATCTTATAATTTTTATTTTAAATCCTTTTAACACCTAATTTTCGGCTTTATTATCATTTAGCCCCCAAATTTGGTTTAATTATGGTTTAACCCCTTATACTTTGCGGTAATATTTATTTGTTACCTAAAATCTAATTTAAACTTAATATACATAATTAAAATGGCCTAAAGTACATGACCTTATTACAAACATTAGCTTATAAAATAAATTAAACACAAATGCCTCGAAATACATATAACTCTCGGCCTACCATATATTTCCCATTAATTACCAATATTCCACATAAAGTCTTAATTTGACATTTATGCTACTTAATTACTTAGATAAATTTACTAAGTCATTTCCTTAACCACCTAAGGTCAAAATCAGACCATATAAGCTATGTTCACTCACGGCAATATATACACATATGTTTAAACATACATGAATATATCAAAGTTAAAGTTTAAGTGGGTTATACTTTGATTTAGCCTAGGAAAGGCCTTGTTTGGCCACATCTCCTTAGGGAAAAATTTTCCACTCCTTGTTAAACATGTTTTAATATATCAAACAAGATATGATTAAACCCTAATCAAGAGCTAACCATAGGAAGTGTTTTAAGGTAAAAATTCAAGGTAAAAATTACCTTAGAATGCAAGGGCACCTAGGGCTGTTTATGCCTCCAAACTGAAGCAAAATAAAGGTTTTACAATACCATCTAAATCAAGGAAGGTGAAATACCCCAAACCTTAGTATGTTGTTTAAACATTTAAATATGGTATATTAAGACTAAAAAGAGTCTTAGAAAAGTTAGTAACCAATTTAAACCATAGAAAACACAAATAAATGCCTTAAAGTCAATTAGGGCTAAAATGTGTTCTAAGCTTGGGATAAGCTTGGGTAAGACCTAATGAGCTTACCAAGACCTCATTTGTATACTAATGAACATATTAAACCAATTATCAAAGAAAACCAAGCTTGAAAACAAGTTAAAACACAAAATGTGCTTTAAGGAGTCTTAAAGCACATTATTGAAAAATAGTCTTGTAAATGAGTTTTGAATGGCTAAATGTCCATCATTACTCTTTAATTAATATGTGTACTACTTAGTATCACATTTGGAAGTCTATATCAACGGGAAATCAAAAATTTCACATCTATGTGCCTTGTTTTGGTGAATAGTAACAAAATAAGCAAGTTTATAACATAAGTTTATACAAGTAAGTTAAATGGTCAACAAAGACTAAAACACCCCTAGATGACTAATGGGGGCCGGTTTTTATGAGGTGAGTCACCACCTTGTAAGTTAACAAAATAAATAACAAATGATAAAGTAAGTTACTATTTGCTTTATTACTTAATATCTCTTAAAAGTGAACTTATCTTCACTTCTCATTTCCCTCCTCATTTCCCACAGTTCCAAGCTCTCTTCTATCTCTTCTTCATTCTCCATTCACGGTTTGCAATAGTACCACCACCATTCTTCATCTTCAACCTCTTGTAACTCCTAGCTCACTTTGCCAAATCAAAAACAAAGACCACCATTCTCTTAGTCTCATCAAGCTCTTCATTCCTATCTTCTCAAAATCCCAAGATCTCCATTTCGGTGCGAAGATGAATCACCATGGGAGGAGCTTATGCTCATCTTATCACATATTGTTGTTCTCCTTTGCTTCAAGGTAAGGTAACTCAAAGAAAAATGATGTTTCCTTCATGTTTTTGTGTTGTCCGAAAATCACTCCTAATGGTGTCCTTATGTTGCTTTGTTCTAGCTTCATTCCAACCTTTCATGGACTAGGTGGAGTCCTCTCTTGATATATATTCAAACTCTCTTCAAGTTGTAAGGTAAAACAACTATCTTAATGTTTTTAAAACAATGTATAATCTAGGGTTTACAATGAGATGAAGCATAAAGCTTGTATACTCATTTTATCATTTGTATAATGTTTAGAAGTTGACAAACAATCAAAATCCTTGCCGATTTAGTCAAGGAAACAAGAAAGAAGTTGTGAGGAAAAGAGGGAAATGTGCTAACCTAATGTGGTTTAAAGTCTTAGGAGAAATGAGCTTATATTGTTTATGAAAATGATTTAAGGAGCCAATGGAAAATGACTTAGAAAAATGCTCTCAACGGCTTAGTAAAAGACATATGTATTGTTGAGTGTATTTGCAGGTCAAAGGCAAATATATTGTGGAAATTCAGTGTTTACGATTTACGCATCTTAAGGGCCAAAGAGCCATGTTATTTAAGGGCCTAAGTGCCAAGCAATTTAAATTATGCACTATATTGTGATGTAGTGCTAAATTAGTGAAGTTTTGTGTATAAGAATGTGCTTGATGGATTTTAGTGTTCTTGGGTGTTTAATAGTGACAACAATGTGTTATGGCTTAGCAATGTTCTAAGAGAGTTCATGTCAAAATTTAGATAATGTATAAGAAGTTCTAAGGGTTTAGAATGAGTGTTGGTAAGTTAGGAAATGTTTAGAATAGTTAAGTGTTCAACTAGTGAAAGGAACATGCATTAAGGTATTTTAAGGTGTAAAAGGGACTTAAGCAATGTTTTAGAGGATTTAGAATGCAAAAGAATGCTTAGGGACATTTCAAGATCATGGTGAGATTGTGTTTAGGACTTGTGCTATGTTGGTGAATAAGGGAGAAGTAATGTATTGCATGAAGAAACTATTGACTTGTAGAGATGTTAAAGGAATTGGTTAGGAAGTAAAGATGCTTGAGTGATGATGTAGTAGTGGTGAGGAAACATTATTGGCATAGTGGTTATCATAGGTATGAAACACCACTTAGAAACCTAAGGAGAAAACATTACAAGTGTTAGGAATTTTGGAAAGAAATGAGTAAGTGTATAAAGAGAAAGAAGATGAGTTTTATGGATGTTGTATTGTAACACCCCAACTCAATCCAAAGGTGGTCTCGCAACTTAACAGCATATATTCATATACATGTCACAGCGGAATTCTTTACACTCCAGGACCTTGCCACGGTCTGACTACAGAATATACCGAACATTAGTACATAACAACCTTAACCAAATACATATCCTTCTTACAATCTCCTCACATCCTATACATCTTTACTAACTCAATTGCCATACGAGTGTACATGCACAACTCGTAGGCCACGCTTACCCATAACATTTGTATCCCCTTCTTACTCTCGCGACGGCCGCCTCCTGATGTTCACCTGTGTAGTAAAAACAGCCCCCAAAGGGGGTCAGCACGAATGCTGGTACGATCCTCTCATGGCCCCCAAGCTAACGTGGCTACGACGACTAATTGTCGATAGCATGGAGGTTTATTAGATGCACAACATAATAGAAAGTGCAGTAAACAACAATCCAAATATGAACAATCAAGGTTCAAACATAATGAACGACTTAAATGCGTTCCCTTAATTAGAGAGTTAATTATTCAACTCCTTAAGTTATGTTTCCTCTTAATCTTAGTCTTATCTTAGCCTTAGAAACAACCATCCTTTAAAAAGGAATGGATGTAGCTTATCTTAATCTTATAATACAAACCATCCTTTAAAAAGGATTGGTTGCAACTCATCTTAACCTTACCTTAATCTTAAACTTAACAATACAAACCATCCTTTAAAAAGGAATGGTTGCAACTTATCTTAACCTTACCTTAATCTCAATCTTAACTTAATCTCAGTATACAAACCGTTCCTGGAGGGGAATGGTTGTAGCTTAATTCGAACCTAGGATTTAGGTAATCCCACTGCACCATCTTAATGCCACCTACTCTGGACGGGAGTCCAGCGCAGCTGAGCCGGCAACCGGCCCTAGGCTACAAGTCCGAAGACAAGTCCTTAAGCGGAGGGCGGATCTGATTCAGATACCGTCCCCCTTTTTCCTTAGCATGCATGACCGGAGATCGGTCCCGGGTTTCCTCACTCAAGTTCCAGTTAGTAGTAGTCTCAAGACCATATTTGTTGGTTAACCTCTTTCGGTTCATATCGTCCCTTATTAGGGAGCGTTCCTTAGTCTCACTCAATTCCTTACTAACATTGGTTAGTAAGTTCTCACGATATGTTGTGTTAGTTTTCAAACATCACACAACAAAACAATAAATATAATATATTCCGGTTGCATGCTTTATCTTGTTTAGTGAGCACACAAAACAAATAGCACACAAGCCGAGGGACACCTCGTTAGCAAGCAGGTCACAAGAGAACTGTACCGTACACCTGGAGATTGGCTAGCTCTTAAAACGATGCTCGCCTAACCCGTCGAACACCTCCGACTATCTAGATCCTATAACATAGTAGTCGGGCAGGTTAATAACTTAATTATCTCCTAAACATTCCGTTACCATATGTAACTCTCTTAATTAAACTACCAACTATATACACATGCATATATTTATATATAAGTCCTCACGAGTCTTAATATTATTTATCAACTTCATCTCGATTCTACAAGTACTTTCCAAGCTTACAATTGAATGTTATATGGTTCCACCAATATTTCCTAACTCTTTCACTTAATCCCAAATGTGTTCGAATCGTCCAATTATATATATATGGATATACTTACGAGTTTGTTATCATAAGTTTCGAGGTCACTCTTATACTTTAACTTAGAACATAACCCTTACTTTAATTCTTATTTAAGTAAACCTAAAGATAATTGCCTAACCTAACCAAATTCTATTATTCTTTAATCTATTAGTCTTTTGTAAAATAACTATAATCCCCTCATTAACAAGTCTATACCAGATTAACAATTTAAATTCTATTAGATCTCAAGGAAAAAATGACCCAGTTTAGGTTAGACTAGTTTCCATTTGGACCTACGACCTCCAAAGTACTATATCCATCAAATCGCTTTCAAATTCAAGTCTAGTTCACTTATATTTTATTTTTTTACCTTTTAAAACACAATGGTTACAATTCCTTATTTATTAATTAATAATTTGACAAAATAATCATGATCTTTCATACCTGAACTTACCTCCCAGAACTACTATCTTGTACTTAATTAACCAAAAATTAGACTAAGGTCAACTTATCACATACTCAAACGCTTAACAACAAGCATTTGGAACTTTAGGGTTTCCTAATCCCTTCCTTCTTAAACAAATTAATAACTAGTTTTTTTTTGTTCTCCCACTCATAAATTAATTACAACTATAATTTGACACCTATACCACATTAACGTCATGTTGCCAGATTAGCACATCAATTCAAGTGAAGACAATGAACGTTTCTTATATAAGTCATTAAACCCATCTAATAAAGTATCAGAAAACCACTCAATTTATATTCTTGCTCACTTAGTATTCTAAATACTCAACTTATTCCACGGATACACATCCACACTAATTCAACTAAAACACACTAACCCATTAACCGATAATAGCCATAAATGGTATTAATATCTAATATCCTTTTACTAACCACTATTTAATTATCGCATCAACACTTGTACATATATAACCAAAACAAATACAACTTATAACATCAACTAACCCCATAACATCAACTATCTATTTGACCTTAATAACCATTGTTATCATATTATTAATTAGGCACCTAAATCGCCAAAGCCCTTGACAAAGTCTCAATTTCGTCCAGATTGACAGCATATTGATAGTCTAAATCGCCAAAGACCTTAATACTCACGACAACCGCACCAACTCACACCAAACTCTAAATTCCAGATTCATATTCATAGCTAAACTTAACTAATTTACTTTCTCGCATAGAATACCACAAACCACAAAAAAAAAATACGCCCTGAACTCGCAATAATCAAACCACCTAAAACCTTAGAAATCGCACTAACCAAAGCCCCATTTCCTTTTCGAGATACAAGGGTTACAGAAACCCTTTATTTTCGTTTTACAGAGAAATAATAATCAACAGAGCCCAGTTCCAGATCTAAGTCCATAACAGAGTGTTTATTCACACTACTACAACCGCACACTAACGCACACAATAGCTAGATTTTACAAGTTATTTTGCAAGGCAAATCGGCTACTAAGCACCGAGAAACAGAGGAGTAAAAAGGGGAGGGTAATTTCTAATCAAGGTTTCGGTTTAAACTACACTCAAAATCACGTTTTATAGACCCGATTTACAGCACTTAAGGAGTAATATACACCTTTGATTAATTTCCAGAAGCGGTTGTTGTCTTCAAACCCTCGCCCTCTTCGATTGGTGCTTACTCTTCTCCAGTTGGTTGCGATTTGCTCTTGGTCTTCTCCGAACCAGTCGAAATATTGTCGATTTTTGCATCCCTCTTGTTCAGATTCGAACTGGCAATTCAAGAAGAGAATGACGGAGGTCGAGTGCTCTTGCTGGCGGCGTCGAACATAATGAGGAGAAGCGCGGAGTTATCTTCCTTGTTCAAGGCAGAAATCGATTCGCCAGGCTAGGGTTCCCGATTCAGAAGAAGGATGAAGGAGAAGAGAGTAGAATGGAGGCGCGGCGTATGTTCCTTCGCCAGTTAGGGTTGAGAATTTCTGAGAGCTTGAGAATGAAGACAGAATGGCTGATTGTATTTTTTTTTGGGTTTCAAAGAGTGGGCTTGGTATTGCCAGTGAATTGGAATAATTGGGCCGGCCCAGTCATGTTGGGCGGGTCGGCCCATTACTATATTTTTTTTTGCTTGTTAAAATGTTACACATGTAACGTCGTTTCTAGCTCGTTTTATATCTGTTTTTCATGCCGTCTGAAACACGATGTCCCGTTTAACGAGACGAACCATATTATGATTTCAAATTTATAATTTCAATCAATGACAATTATTGTTATTTATAAACTTAATTAATTATAACTTAATTCCTAATTGGTTTGCGTTTCGCCATTTTAGGCGAAAATGCGACGTCTTTTATTCAGACTGCTTAACCAATTTTCGAATGCCTCTAAAATTACCCAAATAATATTATAAGGTGTCCACGAGCTTTTTTTTTTACTTCTAAAATATTCGTGACACATTTTTCGATGTAAAAACGCTTAATTATATTTTCATTTATGTTTCTTTTTCTAGACCTCCCCGATGTCGTTTTAGGTTTTGTTACTGTTTCCTAACGACTTTTAGGGTTTAATTAAATATTATATTATTCCCCTTTTACTTATATAAGGGTATTTAGTTCCTTAATCTCTCATTAATTACTTTTATTTAATTAATTCATGATTAATTAAAGTAATTAAGGTTTGGGATATTTCATGTATGAAGGTGTAAGTGTACCAAATGATGTTAGAACACATTAGGAGGCTTTAGAAGAAGTTTGATGAAGATTAAACAATTTTTGGACATGTTCTGGTGGCGTCCGACCCAGGGGTCCGAACCAAGTTTGGGTCGGACAACCTCTGTTAGACGCCAGTAAAGGGTTCTGGAACGGTCCGACCCAGTGGGCTTGGGTCGGACGTGTGTGTTTTAAAGGACGGTAAATGTTCTGGAATGGTCCGACCCAGTCGGTTGAGTTGGACATGGGTCAGACAAGTAGAGTTTTTCAAATCCGGGAGTCACTGCAAGGGTCCGACCCAGTTGGTGGGTCAGACGGTGGGTCGGACAGACCAAAACTTTAAAAAAAACAGTAAAGAATGTGGTGGGTGAGTTAACCCTAGGAAGTATAATGGAGGTAACCAAGGTTAAGTTGGGCATTTAAAACATGTCATATAGTCATGTAAAATACTTAGTAAATTGAAGTTAAGTAAGTAATTAACCGACATTCTTAAACGTGTATAGGAGTGACCTACGGTGGGAAATCAATCGAAGCAAGGACCAAGGTATGGTTTTCTTGCAGTCTGTTGCCTACCGGTTTACACGGCTTGTGTGTGTTTGTTTTCTGTGTGTTTATGACGTTATAAGACTTAATAATGTATAATGAGTTTACAATGTTCATATATTATGATGTTATGATGTGACTCATTTCCCTTGTGGGTGTCTAACATGACTTACCACTTGTTGTGAATTGTTTGTTAAGTTCCACCGTGGACTTCTAACAAGTGCTAACTGGGAAGTGAGGAATCCGGTTGTCCGGTCATGCATGTAAGTTTAGAGAGTATATCTGAATCTGATTAGACTCTTATGTTGTTAAGATTGTTCTCCTTTATTTGGCGTTGACCTCCCGTTAGCTTCTCCAAAGCTTACTATTCTGACTTATGATCGGTATAGGGGAACATGTGTTTGTGTGGTGTGTTCGGGTCACTATATCCGAACCATCTGTGACTTAAGTTACTCGTTTGAATACAGAATGGTAATGGAGGGTGTGTAACGGGCGTAACATGAGGAGTGAACCATTCTCTAGGCTTCTTATGTTGTTTAACCTTCTTGGTTTGTTCTTGTGGAAAGTGTATCCACTGTGTATGTGATGTTGTGCTATGCAATGATGTTGCTATGCCATATGTTATGTTATGTTTAAAATAAATGCCATGTCATAATGACAATTAGTTGTGCGTATCCCGTAGCCGATGGGCTGCGCGTTAACCATACCAGCCAACGGTTGCTGACCCCCTCGGGGGCTCCATATTTTAACTACAGATGAGGATCAAGGAAGCAGAGTGGCTGTAGAATTTAGGCTCCAGATGTACTTTGGTTACTTTGGATGTTGAGCCCGAGATGCGCCTGTGCTCCCATGGCATTATATTTGGTTCCGTTGATACTACTGTGGCGGTATATTGGCAGTTTACAGTGAAGGAATGTAATTAAATACTCGGTATTGTATATGATGTATTTATGGTTTAGTTCTATGCTCGGGAGTCTGATCATCAGACCGGTACACTGTATTTATTCTGCCTTGTTAACCACGTGTGTGGTTGACGGTGTTGTAGCACCGAATCGTTAGTTATTGTCTAGTTATTTTTCCGCTGCGATTTCTTTTTTATGTTAAGTGTGTAGAAGGGGTAGACCGCGAGGTCGAGGCCGCGAGGTCGAGGCCGCGGGAGCGGCATTGGTGATATTGGGAAACAGGGAGAGAACCCTACGACACAAGCCATGGCCGAAGCTGTAGCGGCCGCGGTAGCCCAAATGGTCCCACAACTTGTAGCTGGAATTCAGCATGGGCAACAGCCCAGGTTCAACAACCACTGCCACCGCCACGAGAGACCAATGGGTCAAGGCATTGCAGATCTTAGACCCCCGTCGTTTCATGGGGAGACCGACCCACGTAAGCTGGAGGTGTACATCTCCGAGTTGGAGACCGCAACGAGACCTTGGATGTGCCTGCTGGGGCCAAGGTCCGTCTTGCCGCTTACTACCTGAAGGGATCGGCACAAAGTTGGTGGAAGCTTGTGAGAGAGGACTGGATGACGGATCCTCAGTTTGGTTGGAGGGAGTACACGGCTCTGCTGCGAGCCAAGTATTACCCTGTGCATGTTCAAGAGGCTAAGCGCCTGGAGCTGGATAGTCTGAGGCAAGGGGACAAGATGTCGGTCGATGAGTTACTACACTGCATTCACCGGTCTTATCCACCTGTTACCGGACCTGGGATACACGAACCGGGTGCTGGTAAACCGTTTCTACAACGGTCTCAGCCACCGTCTTCGCTATAAGATGGGGCCAGCTGAGTATACTACCTTGCAGGTAACTAGAATATAGTATGATGTGACTAAGTGTAATCCATAAGTGAGTATTAATGTGAGTTTGTGAGTATGTTTTGTGGGGTATGACTGACATCCTAAATCCTGGAGTGCTATCATGCCGCTGCTTAGGTCGAGATTACCGTCCGTCTGAGGGACGAAGAGAACACGCACAAGCGCAAGGCCATGAGCGAGGGCCAGAG
Source organism: Limonium bicolor (assembly GCA_023374045.1). Lineage (NCBI taxonomy): Eukaryota > Viridiplantae > Streptophyta > Magnoliopsida > Caryophyllales > Plumbaginaceae > Limonium > Limonium bicolor. Next base: position 52,299,729 of record CM041776.1, read on the forward strand.
TCCGCAGGGGTACGGGGGAGGAAAAAAGAAGAAGAAGCCTTATCCCCAGCCCCAGAAGAGTCAGCACCAGGGTGATAAGGGCCAAGCCCAAACTACCACAGCTGAGGAGCCACTAAAGCTCACATATGCATACGCGGCGAAAGCCCTACGCTCTTACCCACCCAAGGGTAATTAATAAATTTCAATACCAAAATCTAGTGTGCGTTATTACTCGTGAAGTATGTACTGAGTGTGTAATGTGTTAGCAGCTAGCACGGGCTCGGGACCGGAGCGCCACTACTATTGTAGGTGGTGTAACGGAGACCACCCTGACAAAGGACTGCAAGGGTAATGATGTGCAGTGCTGATACTGCAAAAAGATGGGGCACCGAGACTATGAGTGCTGGCAGAACCCGAACAGTAGAAACTACAGGCTTATGGGGCAATGGAAGGGTAAGGCCACCGCGACCACCGATGGCCCGAAGACGGCGAATCAGCCACCCCCGGATCAGAGGTACACAGATTCCCGAAGGGGAAGGGGTCGGGACCTAGCAAGGCCACCCTGCATGTGGTGGACCGGTCTGAGGCGCCAGGGCCCTCTTTTTAGACCAGGTACCGCCTAAACTATTGAATGAAATAAGTGATTGCATACCGCATTTCATGCATGTGTGTTAGTGAGTTTAGGTAAACAACCATGTGAGTAAACAATTAAAGTATAGTGTGAAAGTCACCTAAATAGGCAATTTGGAAATCTAGGAACCTTCAATATTTGTTATCCAATCCCACCCACACCAAACCCTGAAGAAAACCACCATGCATCACCGACTTTCCTATGGAGCAATGTCATGTTATCCACCAGGTATGATACTCTTAAATGGATACCTGACACCGGAAGCACAAATCCACATTATCTGACGATGCGACGAACTTGGGTGCAGCACCTGGAGGTTTCTACACACCCGAATACCCGAGCGGATCGAAGATGAAATTGAAGATGATGTGCATGGGTAAGGACTGGAACCCTACACCAAGACATATCAAGAAGTGCGAGCTGAAGATGGATCAACTGTACAAAGTATACCTGAGGAGTTCCTTGTGGTTGTTAACCAAGCCGTGGGAATTGCTCAGCAAGTTGAAACGGATTCAATTCCAAGTGTTAAAGAGGATCTATGTATTGTGAACTTCTACCAGAAAGGTGGACTGTTAGGGTTACGCCAAGATAAGGACGAGTCACCCGAGTCTCTAAGTAAGGGAGTACCCGTGGTGTCTTGGTCCATTGGTGATACCGCAGTATTTGTGTACGGCGAGCAGAAGTGTGCTGATCTCGCAAAGAAGCTAGTGTTGAAATCAGGAGATGTGTTAATCATGGGTGGGCAGTCAAGGATGCTATACCATGGCATCAAGAAGATCAAACTGAATACCGCACCATCGGCAGTGATCAATGCCACACACATGAAACCCGAACGTTTGAATTTGACCTTCAGACAGTTTTAAAGCCTTGTATAATTATGTGATGTGTTAAACCAGTGTATGTTAGAGATGTTGTATGTGTTAGTTATGTCAACAGTGTAGACCAACAATGTTGTAAGAAGAGTGTGTTAATGAATAAAGTGGAGTTGTTGAAGTATATCAACCGTGTTGTTACCTAATACTTATTAGTTTGCCAATGAATTTGGCTGTGCACTCGGAACGGGAGGTATACTGAGTGTCTGCAATGAGGCAGAAGCCGGCAAGAGTGGCACAATCCTCACCGGTACCTTCCCCGTCAATGGCGTGGACGCTTCGATCTTGTTCGACTCCGGAGCCTCACATACATTTATTTCGCTATCCTTTGCGAAGAGGCTGGGGTTAGACGGTGATGAGATGCCAGATTTCTAGTCACTCTCCCACGTCGAAAGAGCGGATCAGGTGTACCCGCTATCACCGAGATATTGTTGTACGAATCAGAGATGAGGAGTCTCCGATCGACTTGATAGAGTTCGACGGACTTGGTTTTGATGTGATTGTAGGGATGAACTGGTTGGAGTGGTACAAGGGCAGAATCCTGTGTGCCGAACATCGCCTGCTTGTTCGGAGTCCGTCTAGGGTTACAATATCTTACCGCTAGAGGCCCGGAGCCTTCGACTCAGATCATCACCGCCATGGCTATGTGTCGTGAACTACGACGAGGGAGTGATGTATACCTCTGCTATGTCTAGGACATAGAGAGAGACCCAGAGTTTAGTCCTGATGTGCCGTAGTGTCGGAGTTTCTTGATGTATTTCCTAAGGAACGGCCGGGCATGCCGCCAGCACGGGAAGTTGAGTTTGAGATTGATTTGGTTCCGGGTATCGGACCGATTGCGAAGGCACCCTATCGTATGGCTCCAGCAGAGATGACTGAGCTCAAGGAGCAGCTGAGGACCTACTCGACAAGGGATTTATCCACCCTAGTGTCTCACCATGGGGAGCGCCGGTCCTCTTTGTGAAGAAGAAGGACGGTAGCCTCCGCCTGTGTATTGACTATCGAGAGCTGAATGCAGGTACGGTGAAGAACCGTTACCCTTTACCATGCATCGACGACTTATTTGATCAGTTGAGGGGAGCATCAGTATTCTCCAAGATAGATCTAAGATCCGGATACCATCAGATTGCTATTCGTGACAGTGATATTGAGAAGACAACATTCTGAACAAGGTATGGACATTATGAGTTTACAGTTATGCCGTTGGGTTTATCCAATGCACCAGCAAAGTTCATGGACTTAATGAACCGCTTGTTCCAAGATCAGTTGGACAAGTCAGTGCTAGTCTTCATCGACGATATTCTTGTGTACTCGAAATTGAGAGGTGAGCATGAAAGCCACCTGAGAAATGTGTTACAAACATTGAGAAAGAATCAATTATATGCTAAGTTTTAAAAGTGTGAGTTTTGGTTGAACCAAGTATCCTTTCTTGGTCATGTGATTTCTGAGGCCGGGATCGCTGTTGATACGGCAAAGATTGATGCAGTGCGCACCTGGCCTAGGACGAAGACAGTTACCGACATCCGGAGCTTCCTCGGTCTGGCAGGATATTATAGGAGGTTTATGAAGGACTTCTCCAGTGTCTCGAAGCCGATGACTTCCTTGATGAAGAAGGATGCACCATTCGAGTGGACAGTCAACTGTGAGAGTTCTTTCCAGAGTCTCAAGGATGCTCTGACATCTGTACCAGTCCTGACTATACCAGAGGGTCCAGATGGTTTTGAGGTCTATTGCGACGCATCAGGCAGAGGTATGGGTTTTGTGTTGATGCAACACGGGAAGGTCGTAGCATACGCCTCCCGACAGCTGAAGAAGCATGAAGAGAACTACCCTACCCACGATTTAGAACTGGGTGCCATTGTCTTCGCATTAAAGATATGGCGACATTATTTGTATGGGGTAAGTGTGACAATTTATTCTGACCACAAAAGATTAAAGTACTTGTTCACTCAGAAGGAGTTGAACATGAGGCAAAGAAGGTGGGTTGAGTTTCTAAACGACTACGACATTAATCTGCAGTACAAAGAGGGTAAGGCAAATGTGGTAGCTGACGCATTGAGTCACCGAGCACACTCTCTCCATTCGCTAGTCTCTCATACTGGCTTGGTTGAAGAGGTGCGGAGTGCTCAGATGACGGATCAGTATATGTTGGAAATCAGGCAGAAGCTTATTGATGGCACATTCGAGGGTCAGAAGTACGACTTCTGACTCCACGATGATGACCTGATTAGGCTCAATGGCCGATTGTGTATTCCGAGGAGTAGCGCTGAGCTGAAGGAGCACATGCTGAGTGAATCCCACTGTTCTACGACTTCGATTCACCCGGAGCTTCAAAAATGTATAAGGGTATGAAACGTTATTTTTGGTGGACTGGCATGAAAAAGGATGTTACTGATTATGTATTAAGGTGTCTCACTTGCCAGAAGGTCAAGTTTGAGCACCGACGGCCTGGTGGTATGGTACAGCCAATGCCAGTGCCTGAGTGGATGTTCCATGACATTTCTATGGACTTCGTAGTAGGGCTTTCACCTACAAGGGGAGGTCTGAATGTGATTTGGGTTGTTGTTGACCGACTGACCAAGGTGGCTCGATTCATACCGATGAAGGACACCTGGAAAGTGGCAAAACTAGCAGAGCTCTTCGACAGAGAGATTGTAAGACATCATGGGGTACCGAAAACAATGTGTCTGACAGGGATACCAGATTCCTCTCAAGGTATTAGAAATCCACACGGGAAGCGCTTGGTACCGAGCTGAAGCTAAGTACAGCGTTCCACCCACAGACAGATGGTCAGAGTGAGCGCACCATCCAGACACTTGAGGATATGTTACGTGCATGTGCACTTAATTTTCAGACCAGCTGGATTGATAAGTTACATCTGATCGAGTTTAGTTACAACAACAGTTACCATGCATTGATCAAGATGTCTCCCTTCCAGGCTTTGTACGGTAGACCATGCCGTACGCCATTATGCTGGGATGAGTCGAGTGAGACGGTCATTATTGGACCAGAGTATCTGGAACAAGTTCAGGCCGAATTTCGCCAGATCCGGGCTAACATGAAGGCAGCTCAGGATAGACAGAAGTCGTACGCAGATGTGCGCAGATGTGACCTGGAGTTCGCCGTGGGCGATCAGGTATTTCTCAGAGTATCCCCCATGAAGATAGTATTTTGTTTTGGCTAGAAGGCAAGTTGAGCCCAAAATATGTGGGGCCTTATGTTGTGACGGAGCGGATCGGCCCGGTAGCTTACAGACTTGATTTACCCGCCGAGCTGGGCAAGGTACATGACGTATTTCATGTGTCCCAGTTGAAGAAATATATATCTATTGGAGTATAGTCTGATTATATCATTCTCATTCTATATTCTATATATCTTACCGTTATGTGTAGTTTGTATATTTTAGGTATATGATGTACTTTCTAGTGTGTACCTTAGGCTTATATTTGTATTTCTAAACCGGTTGGTTCAGTAACGAACCAAACCCTTCCGTCTTATCATCTAGCCCCGTTTTCTCTTCCTTCCCAATTCACTTTTGTAAACTCTCTCTGAGATTCTCCAGAGAGCCATAAATCAATTCACGATTCTTCAATCAAGATGCATTGTTTTTCTTCTTCCTTCGTTCGTTCTAAATCTACATGGTATCAGAGCGCAAAGCGCTGCATTGACAAGAACAATCATGAGCGGAAAAAATCCAGACGGCGGGAATACCGCAAACCCTACGACAACAATCGATCAGTCGGATCCGCTCTATGTCCATGTCACAGAGCAACCTGGTAAACGCTGGGTCCAAAATTCTCCGGGAAGGATTCTTATCCTGGAAGTGGAACGTTCGACGGCCTGAAGGCAATTTTAATACCCCGGATCTAAAAATGGCGATTAAATTACTCTAATATGATTATAAAAGGCTTAATGGTGCCTAAAGAGTATTGGTAAAAAGAATAAAACCAAAAGAAAAGAGAAAACGCTTGAAAAGCGAAAAACGCTAAAATGCGCGTTAAATGAGTATAAGAGATATATGATCTCGAGAGGGTCCGAGATGGATTCCTAAGGCTTAGTTAGGCCTAATAAGTATACGGGAATGATTCCCGAAGAAAACGGATCCAAATAATGGATTAAAACGCTAACGGAGTTTTAAAGCACGTCTTTCGAGAAAACCCGAAAACGTGACTTTAAGTGGTCAAACGGACCCGTAAAAATTATAGTTGATTAAATAACTATAAATAAGTATTAATGGAAGCTTAATAGCCATTAAAAATAAAGAAACAAGAAAAATCCGAAAAACGGGCCCGGTTAGTGAATAGTGCTAAACCGGGTAAATTATCGAGCGTTTCCTGTAAAAAAATGAAAAACGCTACCAGTTAGTATTTTGTGTGGGGCCGGTTTTAATTGGTACTCATACATGCCTTTAAATAAACAAGCTAGTTTATTTAGTCACAAAAGGACAAAATATTAAAGTAAAGGGAGTGAATAGTTAAATGAGACATTAATACCCTCACTCCCCATTCTCTTCTATCTCTCACGATAATTCTTTCCCCCACCAGAGCTTCTTCTTCTTCATTCTCTGTATATGGCGATTCCATACGTGAGCAAACAGCCCCTCTTCAACCTCTTCTCAGTTGCTCATTTCTTCACCGAATCGCACAAAAATAGTACCGTTGGATTCGTATCGGCGAGGGCTACGTTTTCCACCCCTCAAAATCTCGATTCCTCCATCTTCACTTCCATGGGTGTTGGAGCTTTTGGAGCTTCAAGAGCTGATTTTAACTCTCCTCCACCTCCTTAATGCCTTGAGGTAATATTAGTAGAGCTTTGGCCATTTCAAACTTGTTTTTGCAATTTGGGGAAATTTTTCCTCACGTTGAAAATCTTCTCTCGTTTCAGCCGTGAACACCTTGACCTTGTGGAGTGTTGGAAATGCTCCATTGATTGCCAAGCTCTCCTTTTGAAATTCTAAGGTAATATAAGCTAGAGCCTAAAAACTAGTTCTTGAAACACTAGTTGTTGTGTGGAAAAATTAAATTAATAAGCTTGATATATGTGTGGGGATATGATTGTAGTTGGCAATCTATGCTCCTCTGCTTGGTGTGAAAACAAGAAGAGGAAGATGGAGCAAAAGGAAGAGGAAGGAAGGAGTAAAAAACCGAGAATGAACTAGGTAATGGGCTTACCTTGTGGTGTTTAATTGCCTTGGGGAAACCTATGTTGGGGCTGTATAACAACCTTGAGCTTGAGTAGTAATGATACTACAATATTGAGTTGAAAGAGAATGTTTAAATGAGGTTTATGTGTGCAAATAAACCTAGAAACTAAACTAGTGTACATGTGTAAACAAGAGGGAAATTTGGAGTATTGTAGTTGTTTTGTTTCATTAAACAGGATGAAGAAGAAGTGTTTATGAGCTGTTTTATGTGTGGTGAATATGCTTGAGAAGTAGGCAAGTGCTGTCAAATTTCCTTGGAGATTATGAACTTGGGTGTCCCATTATAAGGAAGAAACTAGTTGGTTTAAGAAGTGTTAGGTGAGTGATTAATGGTTTGAAAACCAAACCAAGAAGAAGAGTGTGTTAGCAGTGAGGATAATGTCATTTGGGTGCTGGTAATGGCATTAATGAATGAAGTATTGAATGGTGGGAGGCAACACCAAAATCTGTTACAAGAGTATTAGAAAACAAGGAAACAAGTTATGAAAGTGTAAGTGAATTTTGGGTGAAAATAATTAGAATTGATGAGTGTACTTGGTGGTTGGTTAAGGTGGTTTAGGTGGGTAATTAGATGCTAAAACATGAGGGTTTTAGTTGGTGAAGATTGGTTAATCATTGGGTAAAGAGAGAACCTGTAACAGATGAGGAAACTGTAAATTTGCAAAATCTGTAGCAGGGTCCGGGACTTAGGTCCAGGACCAAGTCCCGGACCACCCCTAAAATTTCCCCCGAGAGTGTTCTGCTTGTTTGGTCCGGGACCTAACTCCATGCCCAAGTCCCGGACCACATACGATTTTTAGGCCGAGAGTACATCACCCATATTGGTCCGGGACTTGGCCTAGGTACAAGGTCCCGGACCATGCATTATTTTTGGCCGAGAGTTTGTTTGTGATTGGTCCGGGACTTAGGGTATGGACCAAGTCCCGGACCACCCCCAGAAACCTACAGAGAGTGTTTTAAAGGGTTTAAATGATGGGGGTTTGAATGTTAATGATGTTATAAGATGTTAAGGCCTTGTTTGGTGACATGTAAAGGCCCTAGGAAGTGTGAGAAAGTGTTAGAAGTGATTGAGAAGTGGAACTCAAATTAAAAAAGTAATACCGAGAAACGGGATAACGGGGTAACTGCGGGAGTAACATTTTATCATGGTCCGTATGAAATTAGTATTAATAATAATGTTGAAACATTATCAGAGAACCGTGCGTGACCCGAGCTTGGTGAGATGACACGGTAAAAGTAAAACCCCGGTGAAAGGTATGATTTTCTCATGCCCCGTATGCTAACCGAGTTACACTTTTGTGTGTTTGTGTGCCGGCTTAATCAAGACTAAAGCATGAAAATAATCCCTTGTTTGATTATGTATGTCTTGTTGTATGTTGAATGAACTAACATACTTGTATGCCGGTGTGGTCTAACATAGTGTAAAGACCGACTCATAGTGAGTAACGTTCGGCTAGACATCCGTAGAACGGATCGATGCGTATGATAACGAAAACATGCAAACACACACAAGCTATCGATTAAAGTATAACGATAACGCAAACATATGAACTCCCTAGAACGTGAGGAGATGTACGGGTTGAGTAAATACCCGATAACGGTTAGTAAACCTTATTGAAACAATCCACGGAATAAATATGAGTGGAGGGATAAACGAACCTCCATCGAGAGGATCGAAGTTAGTCCAATAATGTAAACATATAAGAAAGGTAAAAGAGACCTAAGGGACTATGTGACTCCCTTGAGATACGGTCGACCTCTTATATGAGGAATTTTACCCGGTATAAGAAATATCCGAATGTATAAGCATATGATTGTGAGGGTAACCCTTAAACCTAAGATTACCCGAATTTAAGTAAAGTTCCCAAAGTCATTAGAAACATCGAGAATGATGCTTCTAGACTAATATACATGATATTATTATAACTCCGAGAGAGGAGTGTATGGAACGAGAGTAGTCCGAGAGTAGTCGGACCTAAGTAAAAGAGATAGGAACTAAGAGAGAGTTCCGTGAGCTAGTTGAACCTTCCCACCATGCTAGACCCAGAGTAGGGTCGAAACCGGGGAAGTAAGACTATGCTAGAGAGCCATGAGTTTTGGCTTAAGTATGTAATAAGAGTAACAAGCGTGACGTAGGAGACCTGTAGTGTCTCGAGAATCTACAAGAGCTTGAATATGAATAACCCAAGAGTGTGGGTGAGAATGAGTATAAATAACCCGAGAGAAAGGGGTGAGTATATGTATGAGTAACCTGAGAGAATGGGTAAGTATAAGAATGAGTAGCCCAAGAGAATGGGTGTGTATACGAATAAGTAACCCGAGAGAGCGGGTGACGTATTGAATAAGTAAATAAGGCATAGTGAGGAATAACCCTCAATGCCTAAGAGTAACCAGTTACCACTAACAACATTGTTATGTTTGTTAGGAATCGTGTTCCGTGATTGGATGTAGATTCCTTGTGTGATATACATATATATTGTATTGCCATGATGCATGTTGTTTGATTAAAATGAACTCCATGTATATCCGACCCAAAGTAGTCGGCGTACCGCGGTTAGCACGCGGTATATGCGAATTTCATATTCAGCGTAAGCTGACCCCCTAGGGGGAACGTTTTTAGTGTGCAGGTACTTGAAGCTGACCACCGTTCGAGAGAGTAGGACGGGGACTGCTGTGAGCATGGGTAGTTAGATTGTAATTACTTATGCATTTGAAAGAGGTGTAAGTCCGAGTATGTTATCGGCATCCGTATAATGTAGACTCGGTATAGTAAAGGAGAGAATTGAGTATTGTATATGTATGAGTACTCGGTTGTTCCAGTTCATCAGACCGTTACGGTATGTAAGTTTAGCCTGGTTAGCCACATGGGTGGCTAACGGCGTTGTTTCACCCCTCGTTGTAATTAGAGTTCCGCTGCGTGAGTAAGTGTAATTAGTAACAGATTAGAGGTAATGATGAGATTAACGGTTGGGGTGTTACAAAAATGGTATCAGAGCGATGACTGGAAATACCGAGCTTAGGAAATACCGAGTTAGGAATTAGAGACTTAGGGCTATGGGTTGAGTGGTAGCGTGAGAGATGCGCTAGTTAGGAACTTCCAGTATGATCTGGATACCTACAATACCAGACCCGCCCTCCACAACCCCCGCATTAAAAGCTCGGAAAGAACGCCAGAGAGACGGGAAACCCGATCTGGCAGTTACTTAATTAATATATCAATATGAACTAGAACCTGTCATGCGGTAGATCCCGAGAACCGGAAATCCCGGAGGGGATCCCGCTGGAACGACAATAACCGCATTTAATGGCGGGAGATCGAGAAATCCTAATCCAAGGAGACCAGAATTGGTGGCAGCCTGGGGCGACATGCTTAGCAGTCGCGAGAACCCAGCTGTCGAGCAGTAGTGAGAAGGATGCACCAATCGTGCGACCAGACGGACTTATGAGAACTAGCGAGAACCGAGACACATGTCTACGGACCGCCATAACTAACTAATACCACCAACGGTATACGTTTGACTGAGAATCTAGTCAAAGGTAGATGCACCCACCCTGCCACACCCAAAGAGGGTGCAATACTTAACTGATATAGCTTAGACAGCTACGAGCATAACTACGGGATATACCCGAATAGGACTACAGAAGTAGTTCCTAAACAACTAACCTCGGTAACCACAGTGAAGGCGTGGGAACGAGCAACGAGGTAGATCATGGAACTAAGTAATTAGGAACTCCGAGAGTGGAGAAGCACCTAAATGACTGACAGTCATGTCAAGATGAATGAGAAGCAGCTCCAAGGAGCAGTTATCCAATTAAGGATCAAGGAAGAGCCGACAAGGCTACCAAATACCATGTGAACAATACCGTGACCGGTATGAGTTAACCAAAAACCGCCTGTACCGCGCACTTGCCTCGGCAAGTGCAGTATAACGGACAGCTAAGAGGAACTTGACACGCAATAAGTACTTAGCAGAGTACGTGGATGGCGAAGGAAGCCGACATACAACCACAAAATTCTGAAACGAAACCTTGAAAGGGCTTAACGGCCTAATCACTGTATAAAGAACATACCAGTCTGCAAGAAGTCAGACCTGGTAAGAAGCAACCGGCATTGAAATGCCGTGGAGATTTTATTTTCAACTCAAATTTTTCTTTCAAACAGAGAATTTTCCAAAAAACCCCTAAATTTTTAAAAACCAAACCAGAGAATCCGGTAAGTTATCATAGGACGATATAAGAGGAGTTGGCAACAGAATACTTCACTTAGGCGTGTGACCGACACTACGGTGTACTAAACGAGACATGGAACGACCGCACTCCGAAGGAGCTTGCGGACCTGACAGACCAATTATGAGTTAGTCAGGTAAGTGGTAACGTATCAATAAGATACTCCATGTATGTATACTAGTAGAGTACGGAACACGGAAGTAGCCCACTCCATACTACGGACGAAAGAGCCAATCCAAACCAGGACAGTGGACACCTCGAATGATCGAAGAACACAAGGAAGCTTACCGAGTTAAGGGAGTCTAGAAACCAGTAAGGTGACGGACCTAAGAACATACGTTAAGAAGTGCGAGAGGCACAGAGTATTAAGTACAGACATTGGATATGTCTCAGGAAATACCTAATAACTGGGTGAATACCAGTGTAAATAATACGGCGAATGCCTAAATGAACTTATAATGTACTATAAACGGGATAGAATTCCCACTTTATACCTCACTGAAGAGAATAATGACCAGACCAGAAGGTATTAGAAGGTACCAAGGATCTACCCAATAATGAGAGACATTACAACCCTAAACGGGATAGTCAAGGACATAGCCGCAAGGCGAAGTCACAACTGAACATAACCATGAGTACAAGCCAAATGTAATGATTACTCAGTAACACCCAGGAGCAATCCGAGAAGGGTGCCGGAGTCAACAGTAGTTGAACGAAATATCGTGTTGAGAACACAAGTGTTAAGCAAACACTCGGGTAGAACCCGAAGGGATCCCTCGTAACACGGGATACCCTAAAATGCTAGAGGGCATGAGTTAATATTAAAATAGAAAAAGGGCCTTCCATGTACGGAAGTGTGATGAGACAACCATATCAAAGAGCCCATAAATACCTCCTAACCATTTAATGGCATACGGAGAAGAAGAAACCTATATAAACAGCCGCATGGAGCATGACTCGAGGCAAGGTGGCTTGTAAGCCAATAAAACCAAACAATACGTAGATCCAAACGTTGTAAACCTATGCATAGAGGCATAAGAGGAACAGTGGTGAATGAACCACTACCTTAGAGTGGGGATACCACTTGTTATTATGGGGCCTATGGAGCGGCATTTGCGTGAATCCTCCAGAGAAAGGCTACCACCTAAGTATGAAATGTGAAACCGCTAGAGCGGTGTACTAAAAACTGAGCATGTGTATATTGCCAAGGAGTATTTGAAATCAAATAGTCTGTAGGAAGGGCTTGATAGCAGTAAAGGAAACCGATAGAGTAATCGGATGAGTAGTGAAACACTGTATGTGTACAGTATGAACTGCAGAGTAAGCAGTGCGCAAGCGCGCAGAGAGATTTAAAGAATAGCGTATATGTTGAGCCAAGTGAATGGCAAGCCATAGTGTAAATGGCGAGAACACCTGGGCGGAAGCTAAAGTAGTAGCGGATGCCATGAAAATGAGAAAGAACAAGGTACGCAGTAAGCGACCATTGTAAGAGTATATTTAGTTAGTGATATGAAGTTGGAAAGAAATGTGGTAAAGAAGACATGATCATTCCTATCTCATGAGAGATTTACTGTCAAGGGTTTACGCTTCTGCACTCTGTATGACTGAGTGTTTTGGTATTGCACTTGTGCGGTAATGATCAAGTGGGAGAGCCAGGAATTGAGAAATGTCAACGAAGCCTGTTGAGTGAGAATCTAGAGAGATAACCGTGCGGCCATTGGCCAAAGATGCACAAAGAACGTGGGCAGTAACCCACAGGGCCCAGGATCGATATGTGGAAAAATGCAGAGTAGTATGAATGAAGAACTCTGGCACAGAACCAAGAAACAAACATAATCCATGAGCCACTATTAAACGAGGAAGCACTACATGCTAAGTAGTAGCTTGACCTCAACCGACAATAAGTCGGGAAAAGTAAGCGAATAACCACGAAGGTATACAGAGTTATACAATAGATTCCAGAGAGTTGGAGAGAAAATCTATAACTCATCGAATTCGCATACGGTAAGAGATACCAAGCGACGATTGAAATACATTGAGAATACCAAAGAGCGAATTAAGCTCTAGTTATCAGGTCACGCAGCAGAAGCTTGTGGACCGTGATTCAGGGTTAAGTATACCTATGTCATAAACCCCTTGAAGCCTTAGAGGCTAGAACCGAACCCGGTTATGAGTTAATTAACCGTACTGAAGTAAAAACACTTCATAATACTCGAATTAATGAACCAATGTTCAGTGATAACATATGGTTGGTTACGCGGGCGTAACCCCTTTTAAGGGGGGTAGGGCGAGAAACCGCTTAGAGTATGTTTTACGTATTGGTGCGTAAACTACTATGTGCATAGCACAAAAAGAAATTGTTTTGATGATTGGAACTTATGTTACATAAACATATGTACCCATTCATTGTGTAATATGATTATGTGCATGAGTGATGCAAGTAACGAGTATGTAATATTTATGAAAAGAGGAGTAGAGAGACTCCTAGGGAATGAGAATCCCTATAGTATATGTCTAGTGAGATTAGACATGAGTTATGATGAGTATGAATCGGCATGAAACCGATGTAACCTAAGAGGGAGTGAGTTCCCTAGGTGATTTTATTTGAGAATGATGATGGAGTGAGTTCCATCCTTTGGAGTTGTATGTTGTATGTTTTAAGTTGAGCAATAATTTGACTAATGAAGCCACAAGTATGGAATGCCTAGGCAAGTAGTGAAACAATAGAGAATAATGGATGACTTAAGTTCCATGATAAAGATAAATTGAAACAGATTGTTTTATGAATACGACTAGAAAGAGTAAAAGATAGAAAACGAAAATGTTTGACTATCTGATTGTTTGAAACTGACGTGGGAGGTGGAACTTGATCTGCTAGCGATCAAGGGAAACCGAACACAAATTGGGTGGAAGGATAGTTCAACACTGATGCTGATCACATCAGGGTTGGATGATTCTTGAAGCTCCCTATAAGTGGTCACAAGTAATCACGCTAAGAAAAGATACAACTACCATGAACCGGATTTGGAGTTGTGTGATGTTTTAAAAAGAATTTTCAAACAGATTTTGAAAAAGAATTTTCTTCAAGTATGAAGATGGAAATGAAAATGGTTTTGAAACCGCTATCACCCGCCGATGGCTGTGGCCTTAAGTCTTGATGACCGGTAGAACGGTGGGCGTGTATTAGTTTTGAAACCATTGCACCGTACGTGCGGCGGTCCTAAGTGACCGGTTGGGGCGGTGACAGTGTGTGATTTTTCCAAAGGCAGCGGGACGGGGAGAGTACCCTGAGATGTTCCTGTGTTGAGTGAGTCAACCAGAGTGCCTGAGGATATGTATATGTGTAATGTTTTGATCAGAACCGAAGGGACCGTGGGCCAGAGAGAGTAAGTGCCCATTTGTCATGAAACGGCCGTGAACCAGAAAGAGTAAGTGTTCAACGTGACCGGTACCTGAGGGATCAGTAGTATATCACTCAACATGGATTCGAGGACTGTAGTGCCTTCTTGTCTTCGGACCGATTCCATGGAGAGAGAACAAAAGTATTTTGATTGCTATACATGCTGTGATATGTGTGTGGTATGTGTAGTATGAAATGAGACTGACTTGTGGAGTCAGTAGGGTTATACATGTACTATAACCTTGGCATTGAATGCCATGAGAGTAACCATCTAGATTCACCAACTTTGAGGACAAAGTTCCTAAGGGGGGTAGATTTAAATACCCCGGATCTAAAAATGGCGATTAAATTACTCTAATATGATTATAAAAGGCCTAATGGTGCCTAAAGAGTATTGGTAAAAAGAATAAAACCAAAAGAAAAGAAAAACGCTTGAAAAGCGAAAAACGCTAAAATGCGCATAAATGAGTATAAGAGATATGATCTCGAGAGGGTCCGAGATGGATTCCTAAGGCTTAGTTAGGCCTAATAAGTATACGGGAATGATTCCCGAAGAAAACGGATCCAAATAATGGATTAAAACGCTAACGGAGTTTTAAAGCACGTTTTTCGAGAAAACCCGAAAACGTGACTTTAAGTGGTCAAACGGACCCGTAAAAATTATAGTTGATTAAATAACTATAAATAAGATTAATGGAAGCTTAATAGCCATTAAAAATAAAGGAACAAGAAAAATCCGAAAAACGGGCCCGGTTAGTGAATAGTGCTAAACCGGGTAAATTATCGAGCGTTTCCTGTAAAAAAATGAAAAACGCTACCAGTTAGTATTTTGTGTGGGGCCGGTTTTAATTGGTACTCATACATGCCTTTAAATAAACAAGCTAGTTTATTTAGTCACAAAAGGACAAAATATTAAAGTAAAGGGAGTGAATAGTAAAATGAGACATTAATACCCTCACTCCCCATTCTCTTCTATCTCTCACGATAATTCTTTCCCCACCAGAGCTTCTTCTTCTTCATTCTCTGTATATGGCGATTCCATACGTGAGCAAACAGCCCCTCTTCAACCTCTTCTCAGTTGCTCATTTCTTCACCGAATCGCACAAAAATAGTACCGTTGGATTCGTATCGGCGAGGGCTACGTTTTCCACCCCTCAAAATCTCGATTCCTCCATCTTCACTTCCATGGGTGTTGGAGCTTTTGGAGCTTCAAGAGCTGATTTTAACTCTCCTCCACCTCCTTAATGCCTTGAGGTAATAATTAGTAAGAGCTTTGGCCATTTCAAACTTGTTTTGCAATTTGGGGAAATTTTCCTCACGTTGAAAATCTTCTCTCGTTTCAGCCGTGAACACCTTGACCTTGTGGAGTGTTGGAAATGCTCCATTTGATTGCCAAGCTCTCCTTTTGAATATTCTAAGGTAATATCTAAGCTAGAGCCTAAAAACTAGTTCTTGAAACACTAGTTGTTTGTGAAAAAATTAAATTAATAAGCTTGATATATGTGTGTGGGGATATGATTGTAGTTGGCAATCTATGCTCCTCTGCTTGGTGTGAAAACAAGAAGAGGAAGATGGAGCAAAAGGAAGAGAAGGAAAAGGAGTAAAAACCGAGAATGAACTAGGTAATGGGCTTACCTTGTGGTTGTTTAATTGCCTTGGGGAAACCTATGTTGGGGCTGTATAAACAACCTTGAGCTTGAGTAGTAATGATACTACAATATTGAGTTGAAAGAGAATGTTTAAATGAGGTTTATGTGTGCAAATAAACCTAGAAACTAAACTAGTGTACATGTGTAAACAAGAGGGAAATTGGAGTATTGTAGTTGTTTTGTTTCATTAAACAGGAATGAAGAAGTGTTTATGAGCTGTTTTATGTGTGGTGAATATGCTTGAGAAGTAGGCAAGTGCTGTCAAATTTCCTTGGAGATTATGAGCTTGGGTGTCCATTATAAGGAAGAAACTAGTTGGTTTAAGAAGTGTTAGGTGAGTGATTAATGGTTTGAAAACCAAACCAAGAAGAAGAGTGTGTTAGCAGTGAGGATAATGTCATTTGGGTGCTGGTAATGGCATTAATGAATGAAGTATTGAATGGTGGGAGGCAACACCAAAATCTGTTACAAGAGTATTAGAAAACAAGGAAACAAGTTATGAAAGTGTAAGTGAATTTGGGTGAAATAATTAGAATGATGAGTGTACTTGGTGGTTGGTTAAGGTGGTTAGGTGGGTAATTAGATGCTAAAACATGAGGGTTTTAGTTGGTGAAGATTGGTTAATCATTGGGTAAAGAGAGAACCTGTAACAGATGAGGAAACTGTAAATTTTGCAAAATCTGTAGCAGGGTCCGGGACTTAGGTCCAGGACCAAGTCCCGGACCACCCTAAAATTTCCCCCGAGAGTGTTCTGCTTGTTTGGTCCGGGACCTAACTCCATGCCCAAGTCCCGGACCACATACGATTTTTAGGCCGAGAGTACATCACCCATATTGGTCCGGGACTTGGCCTAGGTACAAGGTCCCGGACCATGCATTATTTTTGGCCGAGAGTTGTTTTGTGATTGGTCCGGGACTTAGGGTATGGACCAAGTCCCGGACCACCCCCAGAAACCTACAGAGAGTGTTTTAAAGGTTTAAATGATGGGGGTTTGAATGTTAATGATGTTATAAGATGTTAAGGCCTTGTTTGGTGACATGTAAAGGCCCTAGGAAGTGTAAGAAAGTGTTAGAAGTGATTGAGAAGTGAGAACTCAAATTAATAAAAGTAAACCGAGAAAACGGGATAACGGGGTAACTGCGGGAGTAACATTTTATTATGTTCCGTATGATCTTAGTATTAATAATAATGTTGAAACATTATCAGAGACCGTGCGTGACCCGAGCTTGGTGAGATGACACGGTAAAAGTAAAAACCCCGGTGAAAGGTATGATTTTCTCATGCCCCGTATGCTAACCGAGTTACTCTGATTTGTGTGTTTGTGTGCCGGCTTAATCAAGACTAAAGCATGAAAATAATCCCTTGTTTGATTATGTATGTCTTGTTGTATGTTGAATGAACTAACATACTTGTATGCCGGTGTGGTCTAACATAGTGTAAAGACCGACTCATAGTGAGTAACGTTCGGCTAGAGATCCGTAGAACGGATCGATGCGTATGATAACGAAAACATGCAAAACACACAAGCTATCGATTAAAGTATAACGATAACGCAAACATATGAACTCCCTAGAACGTGAGGAGATGTACGGGTTGAGTAAATACCCGATAACGGTTAGTAAACCTTATTGAAACAATCCACGGAATAAATATGAGTGGAGGGATAAACGAACCTCCATCGAGAGGATCGAAGTTAGTCCAATAATGTAAACATATAAGAAAGGTAAAAGAGACCTAAGGGACTATGTGACTCCCTTGAGATACGGTCGACCTCTTATATGAGGAATTTTACCCGGTATAAGAAAATATCCGAATGTATAAGCATATGATTGTGAGGGTAACCCTTAAACCTAAGATTACCCGAATTTAAGTAAAGTTCCCAAAGTCATTAGAAACATCGAGAATGATGCTTCTAGACTAATATACATGATATTATATAACTCCGAGAGAGGAGTGTATGGGAACGAGAGTAGTCCGAGAGTAGTCGGACCTAAGTAAAAGAGATAGGAACTAAGAGAGAGTTCCGTGAGCTAGTTGAACCTTCCCACCATGCTAGACCCAGAGTAGGGTCGAAACCGGGGAAGTAAGACTATGCTAGAGAGCCATGAGTTTTGGCTTAAGTATGTAATAAGAAACAAGCGTGACGTAGGAGACCTGTAGTGTCTCGAGAATCTACAAGAGCTTGAATATGAATAACCCAAGAGTGTGGGTGAGATAATGAGTATAAATAACCCGAGAGAAAGGGGTGAGTATATATATGAGTAACCCGAGAGAATGGGTAAGTATAAGAATGAGTAGCCCAAGAGAATGGGTGTGTATACGAATAAGTAACCCGAGAGAGCGGGTGACGTATTGAATAAGTAAATAAGGCATAGTGAGGAATAACCCTCATGCCTAAGAGTAACCAGTTACCACTAACAACATTGTTATGTTAGTTAGGAATCGTGTTCCGTGATTGGATGTAGATTCCTTGTGTGATATACATATATATTGTATTGCCATGATGCATGTTGTTTGATTAAAATGAACTCCATGTATATCCGACCCAAAGTAGTCGGCGTACCGCGGTTAGCACGCGGTATATGCGAATTTCATATTCAGCGTAAGCTGACCCCCTAGGGGGAACGTTTTTAGTGTGCAGGTACTTGAAGCTGACCACCGTTCGAGAGAGTAGGACGGGGACTGCTGTGAGCATGGGTAGTTAGATTGTAATTACTTATGCATTTGAAAGAGGTGTAAGTCCGAGTATGTTATCGGCATCCGTATATGTAGACTCGGTATAGTAAAGGAGCGAATTGAGTATTGTATATGTATGAGTACTCGGTTGTTCCAGTTCATCAGACCGTACGGTATGTAAGTTTAGCCTGGTTAGCCACATGGGTGGCTAACGGCGTTGTTTCACCCCTCGTTGTAATAGAGTTCCGCTGCGTGAGTAAGTGTAATTAGTAACGAATTATGAGGTAATGATGAGATTAACGGTTGGGGTGTTACAGCAAAGAAACAAAATAGGGTTTATAGACGGGACCATTCAAGCCCCAAGGATCAAGATCTGTTCGTCTCGCGGCGTGGGGCGGGAAGTTCTCTGGTTGCTTCATGGCTGATTTCAACCCTAGCTCCCAACATTGCAAGAAGCGTTGCTTCACCGAGAGCCCGAAGGAAATCTGGGAGTGGCTTGGACGCAGATTTGAAAAGAAACACCTAACTACGCTACATAATGTCAAGTCCCAGATTGCGAATTTGAAGCAGGGTGACGATACGGTCACTGACTATTTTATGAAGGTGAAGGAAATTGGGTCGAGTACGAGCTTGCGCTCCCGATTGAAAGTTACGAGTGTTGTGCGAACTGCAAATTGAAGGATGGGCAGAAGAAGCAGAGAGAAAAGAGGAACTTATTCATTTCCTTATGGGCTTGAATAAGTCTTACACTCAGATCCGCGGGCAGATTCTTGCAACCAAAGACATCCCGTCACTTGAAGAAGCCTATTCCCTTATAATTCAAGAAGAAGAACAAAGAGGGAATTCAGACTCGAAGGACAATGATGATCAGACGGTATCCCTAGTTGCAAGAGGAAATGGTAATTTTTCGAGTTCTGGCAAACAAAAATCGGTCTTGATTCCTGGAAACCCTAAATTTCTGACAAAGAAGCAATTTGGGAGAGGCACAAACACCGGAAGAAAAGAGCAAACAAAGTGTCAAAACTGTGGAAAAGTTGGACATTCAAAGAATGAATGTTGGTGGTTGATTGGCTTCCCTGGTGAGGATAGCAAGAGAACCAGAGAAGCCCACGCTGGATCAGTTGTTGAAGAAGAAAAGAGCAATCCAGCTAAGGCTACAGAAGAGATTGCCAAGTCTCCCGTGAGAGGTTTCAGCACCGACCAGCTAAACCAACTCGTCAGCTACATTCAACAACAACAAAGAAATGATGGAAACAAGAATAACCAGAAAGTTTGGAGACTTTCAGGTAATATCCAAACTGTCATTTAATCTTGTGCCATGTTTGACTTTGAACAAACATGATATATTTAAAGAACTGCGAAATTCCTGGATAATAGATTCAGGCGCAACAGAACATATAGGTGGAAATATCTCGTTATTATCCAATCCTAGATGTTTGAATGATAGGAAGGAAATAACTCTTCCTGATGGGCATAAAGAAAATGTTGAATTTGTTGCTGATCTGATTACTGATAATGTTAAGTGCTTGGAAAATATAATGTATGTGCCAAACTTCAAGTTTAACATTGTTTCAGTTAGTAGGATGATAGAAATTCTGAAAGTTGAGATTGTGTTTTATGAGAAATCTTGTGTTCTGCAGGATTCTGAGAGAAATATTTCCAGGAGAATTGGAAAACATGTTGCTGGTTTATATTTTCTTGATCTTGCTGGTTTGCGTGCATATATTTTAGAAAGAAAAGATAAACCTGTTACTTGTGTAAACAGTCTCAGCTTGTCTACAATAGATAGAAACAATGATCTCTTACTGTGGCATAATAGATTGGGTCATATACCCTTGGCTAAGATGTGCAAGATTTCTGAAATCAATAATAGAAAAGTCGCCATTTCCAAACTTACTGTTTTTCCTTGCACCACTTGTTTTAAGGCGAAAAACAAGAGAAAGAAATTTCCTTTATCTGGTATAAAAGCAACATATCCCTATGAAATGTTGCATGTGGACATCTGTGGGCCCATGAGAAGTTAAACCACAGATGGACATAAATATTTTCTTACTCTGGTTGACGATTAAACTAGAGGAACCTAGGTTAAATTATTGAAACATAAATCAGAGGGCCTACAACAGATAAAAGACTTCATCACCCTTGTAGAAAACAGGCAAACAAACATGTTAGGGTTATAAGGAGTGACAATGCAAAGGAGTTAGGAAAATCCCTAGAGGGAATAGAGTTTTTCAGGAAAAAAGGAATAATTCACCAAACCACTTGCCCTCATACTCCCCAACAAAATGGAGTAGTAGAGAGAAAACAGGGGCATATCATGGAGGTGGCCAGGGCTTTTCTATTCCAGTCTGGTCTTGAACCCAAATTCTGGGGTCATTGTGTAGAACATGCAACCTACATCATCAACATAATTCCAAGTAAGGTCATACAAAACCTTTCCCCCTTTGAGAAACTTTACGGAAATAAACCTCAATATAGTGATCTAAAAACTTTTGGCTGTTTATGTTACATCACTAATCTAAGTCCCAACAGGGGAAAACTTGATCCTAGAGCCTATACTTGTGTCTATCTTGGTGATTGCAAAAATACCAAAGGACACAAAATTCTGATTCTAGAAGATAATATAGTCAAGACCAGCCGTGACATTACTTGTTTGAGAATATCTTTCCTTTGAGAGACAGTGAGTGGAAAAACACCCTAGAACAAAACAGAGAAGACCTTGACATCCTCATTCCTGACCACCAATATTTCACAGAGACAGAGACTCATACCACCAATATTTCCAGCACCAGAAAACATAGAAACTCATAATACCCTTGCTGAAACAGAACCAGAAAGAATACCTGATCAACCTGACCCACAAAACCAAGATCAATCTTCTGAAACATCATTTCCTAGAAGATTTGCCCGCATACACAGACCACCCTCACGGTATGATGATTATGTTTGCTCCACCTCATCAGCTAACCAAGATATTTTTTCCACTATACTGAGTGCCAGACTTGAACAAGGAAATCCAAACAATTATGGCAAGGAAATTCTTAATAGCCTCACAGATCTGGTCCCAAAACAAACTCTCCTCTCCTGCTTCCTTAGCCAAGATACCAGCACTTTCCTTGATCAAGTCCACAACTTGAGTGAACCTCCAAACTAGAAAACAGCCAGTGAGGACCCAAGATGGGTCAAAGCCATGAGTCAAGAGTTTGAAGCCCTCAAACTCAATAACACATGGTCAATAGTTGACCTCCCAAATGGAAAGAAGCCAATCAGTTGTAAATGGGTCTATAAGACAAAACTCAAGGCTGATGGCAGCCTTGAGAGATTTAAGGCCAGATTAGTGGTTATGGGTTTTACCCAAAAACATGGTTTAGACTATGAAGAGACCTTCTCCCCAGTCATAAAACTCACCACTATTCGTGCCTTAATTATAATAGCCATTAAGAAAGGATGGATTCTAGACCAACTAGATGTAAACAATGCTTTTCTTCATCGAGATCTCAATGAAGATGTTTACATGACTATACCCGAGGGGCTAAAAGTCTATGGAAAGAACAAAGTATGCAAACAGCATAAGTCTCTTTATGGACTAAAAAAAGCCTCCTGACAATGGTATGAAAAACTCACACAATTTCTAAAGGGTCTAGACTTCCACCAATCTCAAAATGACTACTCCCTATTCCTAAAGCAAAAAGGGAATAGTATCACTCTTTTAGGCATATATGTTGATGATATCCTAGTAATAGGAAATGATCAGAAGGAAATAAGATACATTAAGAGACAACTCGACACCAAATTCAAAATAAAGGATTTAGGTAGACTAAACTATTTCCTTGGAATGGAATTCATTCAAACCAATGATGGATAATCATGTCCCAACAGAAGTACACAAATCAGATAATAAGGGATTTTGGAATGGAAAAATGTAGGGTTTGTTTCTCCATTACCTCTGAACCTAAAACTTTCCAAGGATTCTAGTTTCAAACTAGAAAATCCCACCATTTACAGATGTTTAGTAGGGAAACTCAACTTTCTCACAAATACTAGACCTGATATATCCTTTGATGTCCAATATCTATGCCAATTTCTTCAATCTCCTACAACAGATCACCTCACTGTAGCCTACCACACCTTGTCCTACATTAAGGGTACCTCAGGCTACGGTCTTTTCTTCAATAACAAACCTGAATATGATCTCCTAGCTTATTGTGACTCAGATTGGGCCTCATGTCCAATCACAAGAAAATCCATATCAGGATATTACATCTTACTAGGTGGAAGTCCTTTAAGTTGGAAGTCTAAGAAACAGGTTTCAGTTGCTCTATCCTCTGCTGAAGCAGAATATAGAGCAATGAGACAAGTTACAAGTGAGTTAAGCTGGGTGAGTAGATTATTATCAGAAATTGGGTTACAAAACATAACTCCTATTCCTCTAAAATGTGACAATCTTGCTGCCATCTATATAGCAAAAAACCCAGTATCTCACGAACGCACAAAACATATTGAATTGGATTGCCATTTTGTGCGTGAGAAATTACAGGAAGGTTCAATATGTGTGCAGTACGTGCCTAGTACTCACCAGCTCGCAGATGTCTTGACCAAGACATTACCAGGTAAAAATTATCAAGATGCTTTTAACATTATGGGTTTGCAGGAGAAAGATGATCATGGCTGACAGGTACATACAAGATTCAAAAGGCACATTTCTAGCACAGCAACCACTGCACCTTTTGAGGGGGGATATTGGAGTATAGTCTGATTATATCTTTCTCATTCTATATTCTATATATCTTACCGTTATCTGTAGTTTGTATATTAGGTTATATGATGTACTTTTCTAGTGTGTACCTTAGGCTTATATTTGTATTTCTAAACCGGGTTGGTTCAGTAACGAACCAAACCCTTCCCGTCTTATCATCTAGCCCCGTTCTCTTTCCTTCCCCAATTCACTTCTGTAAACTCTCTCTGAGATTCTCCAGAGAGCATAAAACCGATTCACGATTCTTCAATCAAGATGCATTTTTTTCCTCTTCCTTCGTTCGTTCTAAATCTTACAATATCTCATCCGTCTCATGTGCTTCAGCCTGAAAGGCTAACCTTAGAGCCGACCATGCGATCAGTGGAGACTTGTAACACCCCAACCCGAAATCCAATAACCTGAACGATGGTAGCTCCCAAAATAACTAGAAATACAGCGGAAAATATATACATACAACGGGTGGTGCTACAACGCCGCTAGTCACCCATGTGACTAACAAGGCTACTCCAACTTAATTTACAAATGATGCGGTCTGAGTACTGAATACAAACCTCTTAAAACAATAGAAGATAATAATAAAAGTATAATACTGTAAGATGACACCGGTGGTAGTAACCCATGTCTTAATTCTACCCACCTACACTCGGTCGGGCAATCTCTTCATTCTTCAGGTACCTGGAAATATTTAGCCATGAAACGGCTCAGCAAAATAATTTGCCGGTATGAAATCGTGCAGCCCACAAGCTACTGGGCCACACCAACTAATTGTCGAATACATGCAGTTCATTTATAAAGCTGTAAATAAGCATAGCATGATAATATCAAGTATCCACACAAGGACAATAATGTCACAAAGAACAAGACTCAGAGGTCGAGTTAGCTGAACTGAAATCTCTTAGTGATAGTCGGGTCCACACAATGGGACTGACAGGTATAACTGAATATCTGAAATAGTGGAGGTATAGTTACCTCGTTAAAATTGAAAGGTTGGGTATAAAAACCCAGGAGATAACGTAGTTAAACCCTGAACTGAGAGATGTGGGAAATAGAACCCACGAGAGGAATGAAGTCTTCCTCAAACTGAACTGATGGGCATTAGAAACCCGGGAGGAATAGAGTCTTCCTCCCAACTGAAATGTTCCGTCGCGACGTAGATAGGAGACGACCTGAGACAGGTACGACTCCTGTAGCATGCATGGCCAGATCCAACTGGGCTCCTCGTTCTCGTAGTATAGAATTGTTAAGTGTCATATAAAGACGTTAAACAAGAACACAATGTGTATTGTCAATTATCACGTTTAGGATAATGACGTTTGTTATAAACTGAAGTTAGTGAGAGACTTGAGTACAAGTCCTCGGTATACTGAAGCGCAGGTATTTAAGTCCACTGGTATAGTAGTGTTTGTATGCGTGGGACATACACGTAGTAGTCAGCAACATTCACGCACATAAAATAATACCACATTGTGCAAGAGTAAAACAACATTTTACATTAATTATCTTGGTCGTTAATTCAAACAACAGATAGCATACAAGCCGGTGTAATCCGGTAGAAAGAAGACTGCAATAATTCCATACCGTTCACCGTAGATTGTACTTGTTTAGTTCCCGGTCAACGTCTGGTCAAACAAGGTCCTAGAATAGGATTAACTGAGCGTGTTAATTTATATAACCCTTGTATAATAATTTTACTATATCATGAAATGTCCTCATACTCGTTATTTCATGTGAGGTTTATTCTCAACGCTTAGATAATTTTTTTTTATTCCTCTTAACTTATATTTAAATATACTATAACTCCAAATATTATTTGGCGTTCCCACATTAAATTCCTTATATTCATTTCCTTTTGATTTATTTGAAAATCTTAAATGTATATATTTTATACACATGTATATTTAATAATACATATTTATAATTGTCTAAATGACATAACAACTTAATAAATTCTTAAATTGTACTTACATGTCACGCATGAACGTATTTTTCCCATATCTTTTATTAATTACGAACTAACTCCAAATAATATTATTTCTTTACAAATAAATTACTTATTCCTTTATAACATATAGTTTTAATCTTCTTAATTAATTATTTCTCAAAGCCACACACTATAAACTCGGTAATTATTATTTGAACACCTTAACTTTTGTAAATCACCAATTAGCCACATTGATTTTTGGCTTAATCATATATCTTTCTATAATTACATTTTAACCCCAAAAACTTTATAATAGTTATATATTAACTTATAAACTATAGTTTTAATATTTAATTTCCTTAATAACCAAGTGGGCATGTATATTTCCATAAATAATGATTTCGCCCAAATAAAACTTGGTTTTATATTTAAACTCTTATAAATTACATAATCACCCAAAATAAATTCTTGATTTACATATAAACTTTTATAAATTGTTATTTTAACTTCTAAACACTTATTTAATTCTCCAAAATTCATAATATAATCCTCTTTACTATAATATGTCATAATTATGCCAAGAACACATATAGTTCTCGGTTTTCATATACTTTACCCAAACTTTCCAAAAATCATATTTTTACCACATAATTTATTAAACTAGTCATTTAAACACTAGTAATTATTTTTAACAGCCAAAATTCATAATATGAATTTATATACAAATATAGCTCATTAAAACCCATATTACTCCATAAGTATTCAGAAATAATAATATATTACCATATAGTTTCTAAAACTTGATTTATAACCAATAATAATTATACATAAATACATATGAGCCATATATCTCATGTAAAAATTATTATAATGTCTTAGACATATTTTTAGCTCAAAATGGAGCAATTTATATCTAGATAATTCGGCCATGAATTGAACTCTTCATAATTAATTTTTTGTGACAATAAAATTATATTAATGTTTTAACGTTAGCTTAAAAGCTATAATTATTTTTCGTGGTAAATAACCTTATTAATTTCGGACTTAATTTAATTGAAGAGATGTACATAATTTTTGTACAAAATTTATGAGCTTAAACAAAGCTTAGAACCTTAAGAATGAATTTAATAAACTTACTCTTAATTAAGGATGATTAAGTACTTGATTTCTCCTTGAATTCCCAAGCTTCCTTCAATGGAATTTGATGCTCCCATTTTCGGTTTCCATACAAGAAAGGAAGGGGTTTAGGAGTTGGATCTTAATAAAGATCTTAAGTATATTTATAAGTAGTTTTCAAGGGATTTACCTTAGGTATTTTACCTTGAATTTTCGGTGCTCCTAGGATGGATGGAGAACCAATTTTCCTTCATGAAATTGATGAAGAAAAATGGTTTAGAAAGTTAGAAATTTTCGGACATATAGAAGAAGTATTGAACTAGACTTTTCAAGGCACTTTTATTACCTTAACTTGATCTTGATTACTCCTTGAATTGATGTAGATTTAATTGGCCTTCCTTGGTGATTAATTGCTATCGAAATTAGTTGATGTTCATGGGATGAATCTTGCTTCAAGTCTTGATGAGAAATGCTAGGATTTTGACATAGAAATGAAGTTAGAATTCATGACTCCATTAATGGAGCTTGGAGCTTGAAAGGAAGAAGTAGAATATGGAGGGGAGAAGGCTTGCACAACCGGCCACATGAGGAAGTGAGTGCATCAAATGAGAGCTCATGTTGGCGTGAGATTTAGGCTAGGATTTGAAAGGAATTATTTTGTTAATTGTCGACATGATATGTTGGCATGTTAGGTAGTGTTTTTCTTTATTGGATTGCTTCAGATTTGGCATCCAAAAGTCTCCCATAATCTGATGTACTTTCGGTAATGGAGTTGGAAAATGAGCTGCTTAACTTGACTTTTATTATCCAATTGCCCCTTGTATGTATTTTAGATTTAGATCTAATTTTGTAGTATTAAGTCATGCCTTTATATGTGCTAACCCTTGTTTTGCTGCAGGTTTTTCGTACATAATGAGGCTGCTTAGATGTATATTAATATTGTATATTAACTGAAAGGGTGATTCATAAAGCCTCATGTCCATTATGTCAAACCATGCTGTATATGCTTACATATATATATTTATATAACGGCTGCAGTGTAGGATGTATATGCACCGTTTTTTTTTTTGTTTAACCATGTATCAGTGATGACAATGATTACAATTAACATGCACATGTCTACTACTTCTAACCCATGGTTTATATTACCGTTTTAATCTGATGCAATACATGTATACTTATTACCGTACTGAATATCATAAGTTGTAGGTTTTGTTTTGTTTATAGATATGTATATGTATACCGTTTTTTTTTTATCTGATGAGCACAAGTATATATTCTAACGTATTCACATGCTTTATTATTTATTTTTTTAATTGCTATCGACATGTAACATGACTTTAGGTTCACTTTTGCAATTTAAAATCTTGTCTCAATATATATATATATATTACGGTTAATTATGGTGTGAGTGATACAGCTTTATTTGACTTATGTGTATATATGCATACCACCGTGAACATGTGCTGCAGATTTAGTCTGCTTAATTATTGGTGCATTACTGTATTCTTCCGGCAATGACAAGAGGGGGAAGTGCTGGAATTAATCATAGTAGACATTGTGATAAGGTGTGGTAGGTATGGTAGGTTCTTTTGACTTTTAAATGAGGCAAAAGTCACCAAATTCCCTGTATATAACCGGTACTAAGAGCTGGAACGGAAAGCTGAGTTTTTTTGTGTTTTACTTTGTTTATTTGCATCTTGCTTGATTTATAGGTCTAGATTCTAACTTTAGTTTATTAAATCATGCATTTACTAAAGCTAAACTCATCTTACTTTTGTGCAGATTTACGGTAACGAACGGGCTCCAAGGGGGTCTACATCTTATATTAATATAGCATTATAGTTAACTAGATGTCTAATGAAGTTTACATGTCATTTTGTTATTTTAATTCATGTCACATGGACTATAACCGGTAATGTGTAGTTAGGCTACAGTTTTGTTTTTATTATGAAACTACCGTTATTATATAGTGATTGTTACAGATCTTATTTTGTGTAGTTAATGATGTGTGTATGCAATACCGTAGCCATGTATGCTACATATTTTATTTCCTTATTTGATTAATATGTGCTACCGTTTTTTTTTGTGTTTGTTGCATATATAAGGCTAACGTTTTTGTCACTTGATATGTATGTATACAAGGTGCCATGGTGCATGCTTCAGCACATTCCCTTGTTTGATTAGTATAGCAGCAGTACGGTGACATCAATAGAAGGTATATTACCGATATTATGAGTATGATTAGTATTAGTATATTACCGGTAGCATATAGTATAATGTACACATATGTATAAGGTAGGCAACTTAGGTAGTTAATTATTTTACTAATTACAAGTGTATTAAAACATGTCTAAAGTATATATATACCAAACCGACAATATGGGTGCTGTTTGGAAAATTGTATACTTTGTGTTATATGCGATGTTATAACATTTCCTATGTATTTATGATATATATTAGGTATTAAAATCATGTATTATAAGTTGTTACATTGTTTAAATGTGTATATCAATTTATTTTAGCATTTATAAATGCTTAGGCAATCGTAAAATATTTACGTTGCTCGTTAGTATTTTTTTCGCGTTTTTACAATGAACGTTATTGTATACCGAGTCGTATAAATGCTCGTATATTTTTCCTAGATGACGCTCGCATAATTGAGCTCGTTATGTAAGGAGTTTAATCCTTGTTAATAAATGTACATGAGCGTTTTGTACGAGTATGTTAAGACGTTTGTAAAATTACGCCTGTTAGCGTTTATGGTAAAACGACTGTTTTTCGTGACGTTTGCATACGTGAGTTTGCATGCGCTCGTGTAATAGTATTAATTCACGTAACGTTTACATGTATAGATTAGCATGCGTAACTAAAATGATCTGTTTCTAGATAAATTCTCCATTATTTATTAATAAACAGGTATTAATTAGATTCGGGGTATTTCAATCTACCCCCCTTAAAAAGGACTTCGCCCCGAAGTCTCATATCTAAGTTCGGTGGTTGTGGGAATCAAGTTCCGCTAAGCATCCACAACTCAATTCTATTTAGGGATCAAGTCCCAAGTTCCACTACTTCTCAGTTCGTAGTATATATTCATTTATAACATACAGTATAATGAGCATGAAAGGTCATCACCAAAAACAACTTAGTGCAGTGCAACGTACGTAGTGCACGTAATTCATTCATAGCAGTGTAGCATAGTATAGATCATGCAGACATGGAGTCATTCCAATATAGTATAACGTAGTACAAAAATTTCGTAGTGCCAAAGTAGCTTCATACAGTGTAACGTAGTACACATTATTCATTCATGCTAGTGTAACGTAGTACACATTAGTAAGTGAAATTCATAGAATCACGAAGTCATACTTGTTCACATACAAATCACAGTGCAACAGTACAATGAAAGTGTACTTTCATGCTAAATATGCTAAAACGCAGTAGGCTCTCCCCCCTTAAAAGAGGGGTACGCCCACGTACCCTAAACTAGTATAGCTAGTCGGTACATAGTGAAGGAATCTTCACTCTTATTTTGAACTTAAGATTAGTTAAAAGGTAGCCTCTCGGCTTTAAGACTTATATTTTTGCTTAAGATAAGTGAAATTTGTGTGCATTTCCTTTGAATCAGTAACTAATTCTGACTGATGGGACCACCACACTTCCACTGCGCGACTCTGATTAAGTAATATTCAATCACTTTGGAATAGTCTTAAAGCGCTCATGGGTGGTATATTTAGTTTCTTTATGTTCACATGCAGGGTCGATGAGTTGCGTTCATCATTATTTTCGTTTGATTGTTATTGTTGATCTTGTCTGGACTTCTGTCCTTTTACGGGGTATTGCCCCTAAGAGTCTATGCATTCTCTGACATGTTCTATTTTGCATTATTATGCTTTTATATTTGAATCCCGATGTATGGGTGAAGGTGATTTACCATCTTGTTTGTTGTCGATATTATTCCATGTCTTGTTTAGACTGTCGGATCGATGTGCCGTGGTATGCCACAGCTCCTGATTATCTTATCTCTTGTAGTTGTTAGTTGCAGCATAGCTTGGTATTCTTCATTGTATATCTTTTTACTGTACGTCGTCTTCCAATAATTTGTAAGGTTTGTCCATCCTGTGATGCTCAGGCACATGTGATGTATCTTCTATCATCCTTTTGGCAAATCTACTACGAGGTTCTTCCTCTACGTGGCATATACTGTAATACAGTTTGCCTTCCATTTGATTTTTCATCGTTGAGTTCTTCACGAGTTTCACTTGATTGTTTGTGCCTGTATGCTTATTTTGTGATAGCTGCTCATGGCGGTGATTCCACTAAGATTCTTCTCGTCGATATTACTGAGGCGTTTGCTCCTTATCAGATTTGATTCCTTTCCTGTGTTCCTCCCGCTAGTTGCTTTCGTATATGGGGTATCTTCTTGATGTATATTATTACTTACCTGATTGGTTTTCTGATGTATTCTCCTTTGATAGTGGTAACGTCCTGATGGTGGGGTTCATCATCTTGTTGGTGTCGCTGATGCATCCAGTGGTTTAGTTGTTGTAGCTGTAAGGTTGTAGTAATCTTGTCGGTTTGAAATTTGTCTTCTATTCATCGCCTCTTGTAGTCGTTGGCGCTCGGGTCTTGTATTAATACTGGGGCATGTTAGAGTTCGTCTCTTTGATCTTCAGGTCATCATCTTGTGTTTCTGGTATTCGAGTTTACTGTCACCATATTTGGTTTTCACTTTTCAATATAGGATATGAGCTACGGTCGAGCCGTGCATCTTGTATATAATATAGGAATATTTCCTGTTATTACTGATTCGCAAATTGTCGGTATTATATACACGATCTTTTATTGATTGTTCATCAGGTATACCACAGTAGGGTTCCCGTTAAGGTTTCTAACAAGGTACAGTTTTCCCACAATTTCACATGTTTTTGCGGTTTATGCATCAACTCATGAGTGTATAAGTTTAATGTTTCTACTCTTTATATTCCACCTCACTTACAGGTAGGTTCCCATTTAATATACTGGGTTTGAACTGATAAGGAAGGATTTAAGTCGTTCTTTCCCTTCTGATGGCAATAAGGCCATAACTTAGAAAGTAGCTTTCAAATACTTGTCAATATAGATAGATGTCTCTTGGTCTTGTATTTAATATATTAACATGACTCAATGTATAATAACGATTAGTATTTCCTTCATAGTTGACTATTTTCTGATAACCTGAGTCGTTTAAGCTATTTTAATTCTTTCAGGGTAGTATGGTTAATTTAACCTTTAACCTCTATTGTCAACATCTAATATATTTTATTTGGTAGACCCTTCATTAGAAATAAGAATAAATTTGACTTATCACAGAGATATTGGTGACCACTTATAGGGAGTCTCAGGAATTATCCAACCCCGACGGGGTCAACGTCAGTGTTGAACTATCCCTCCACTCCATTTTGTGATTGGTTTTCCCTTGATCTGACCAGGATCAAGTTCGACCTCCCACGTCAAATATCAAACAACCACATAATAGCAAGTTTCCAAATTTTATCTCATCAAGACTTGTGACGTGGTGATTACAACATTCTTTCTTAACTGTTATACTACTAATCTAACGGTTGTTGTAACCTAGACTCGAAACTAGGGTACTCCTTAATTCCTGGAACTAAGTTCCTTTGATCAATCCTTTAGCGTGGAATCTAGTATGTCTTCTTGGCCTAAAAGATAAATTCTTATTAACCACCTAGACACTTACTGTCTAATAATTATTTCATCAGTCATTTGACTCTTAACACATCATGCAAGCAATAAATTCATTTATGGACTTGGATACCTTGAAATATACTCTTCTCTTAAAAAGGCTTTATCTAGTATTTAATTTATCAGGGTTTGATCATTGTCTACACCCTAGTTATCATTACTTGGAATAAGGATAGTCATAGTTATTACTAAATTTGGAATAAGACTCTAAGAGAAGTTTCCTATAACTTATCCTGTACTTAGGATTCCCAGTTTGAATCTTACAGTTTGGTGACAAGACAATCAAAACTTATGATTTATTTTTTTTTATCTCTCAGAAATTTGGTTAATCCACAACTCAATGGCTAAAAAAAAAAATAGCTCGCTTAGGTGTATAAAATAGAGGATTTATACTCATAGAGATTGGTACATACCGTTAGGAAAGTTCACGTGTAAAACGCTTGTTACAAGTCAAGGGTATGTTCTCCCCCCCTTAAAAGTTTAACTTCCACTCACCTTTGGTGTATATCCAGTTCAACTATTAGTATAGCTTACACTGCCTCCATAGAGAATTATTTGTTACTATGATCATATAAAAATTTCTATTACATTGGTGTTAGCCACCTTTAGATTTCCTGAGCTCTTTACTGGTAACCACAAATCGAGCTGTCATAAAAGACATATGCTCATGTATAAATCCATAAGGATAGTGTAGGACATGTGCCTTAAGATAGGGTAGGTATATTTTATGATACTCATCCCTCTGGAATATATCAATACTCCTCAAAAGTTTTAGGTTTATAACCTCCCAATTATATGTATTTATATATAGCACTTAGTATTGCTATTTTGGTAGTTCTTCTGACTTAAGAATATACAGATTCAAAGGTTTGTTCTTTTCTCACTGTTTATTAGGAGTCCAGCATTGTCACTGTAATGATACTAGCTGAGACCCTTAGTAGTTGAGCAGGTATTACATCCCGTGTTTATTTACGTTGGATGTTTAGTTATATATAGTGAGATCCTCTAATGATCTCTTTTGGTATTATCATTGGTTATATATATATATATTTGTAGGACTATACTGATAGTTATTTCTCAAGGTTTCGCACGGTCTTCTCGCGAAGTTAATAAGGTATTGTAAGATTTTCCGTCCCGCACTGGGCGGCAAGCTCAGTGCCTGAGTATCCCGTAAAATTCAGTGTCTGCTCTTTTCAAGTAGGTCTTCATTCTCTTTTATTTGGTTTATTGGAGCAGCACTTGTTGTAGCAAGTGCGCCAGGCAGGTTGGATCATCATGCAGTGTATGTCCATTGAGATATACTTTTACTCCATCCTCACTGTGTTCTTGACGGTATTGTCAGCCCTTCGGGTTAACATCAGTATGGCGTCGCTGTTATTCGTCGTCAGCTCCTGTATAGATGACAGTTGGCGTCGTACGGTCTTCAACAACCCCTTTTTCGCAGTTCAGGTAGTCTTAAGTATTTGTTTTAATTAATGTATTCCTTCTCATGACACCTGCTCGTTATTTAGGCAGGTCATGGTTTGAAGTTACTGTAAGTTTGAACAGTTATTAATGCCCTTCGGCGGACCAAGTAAAAACTGACTTTCTATTCCTCACTGTTCTATCACACACCCTGTATCCCAAGGCTAATTTTGGTTGTACTCAGTTCTCAGAGCGCAACTACGCTCTGATACCACTTTTTGTAACACCCCAACCTGAAATCCAATAACCTGAACGATAATAGCTCCCAAAAATAACTAGAAATGCAGCGGAAAATATATACATAACAACGGGTGGTGCTACAACGCCGCTAATCACCCATGTGACTAACAAGGCTACTCCAACTTAATTTACAAATGATGCGGTCTGAGTACTGAATACAAACCTCTTAAACAACAGAAGATAATAAAAAAGTACGATACTGTAAGATGACACCGGTGGTATAACCCATGTCTTAATTCTACCCCACCTACACTCGGTCGGGCAATCTCTTCATTCTTCAGGTACCTGGAATTATTTAGCCATGAAACGGCTCAGCAAAATAATTTGCCGGTATGAAATCGTGCAGCCCCAAGCTACTGGGCCACACCAACTAATTGTCGAATACATGCAGTTCATTTATAAAGCTGTAATAAGCATAGCATGATAATATCAAGTATCCACAAGGACAATAATGTCAATAGAACAAGACTCAGAAGGTCAAGTTAGCTGAACTGAAATCTCTTAGTGATAGTCGGGTCCACACAATGGGACTGACAGGTATAACTGAATATCTAAATAGTGGAGGTATAGTGACCTCGTTAAATTGAAAGGTTGGGTATAAAAACCCCAGGAGATAACGTAGTTAAACCCTGAACTGAGAGCGTGGGAAATAGAAACCCACTAGAGGAATGAAGTCTTCCTCAAACTGAAGGGCATTAGAAACCCGGGAGGAATAGAGTCTTCCTCCCAACTGAAAGTTCCGTCGCGACGTAGATAGGAGACGACCTGAGACAGGTACGCTCCTGTAGCATGCATGGCCAGATCCAACTGGGCTCCTCGTTCTCGTAGTATAGAATTGTTAATGTCATATAAAGACGTTAAACAAGAACACAATGTGTATTGTCAATTATCACGTTTAGGATAATGACGTTTGTTATAAACTGAAGTTAGTGAGAGACTTGAGTACAAGTCCTCGGTATACTGAAGCGCAGGTATTTAATCCACTGGTATAGTAGTGTTGTATGCGTGGGACATACACGTGTAGTCAGCAACATTCACGCACATAAAATAATACCACAGTGTGCAAGAGTAAAACAACAGTTTACATTAATTATCTTGGTCGTTATTTCAAACAACAGATAGCACACAAGCCGGTGTAATCCGGTAGAAAGAAGACTGCAATAATTCCATACCGTTCACCGTAGATTGTACTTGTTTAGTTCCCGGTCAACGTCTGGTCAAACAAGGTCCTAGAATAGGATTAACTGAGCGTGTTAATTTATATAACCCTTGTATAATAATTTTACTATATCATGAAATGTCCTCATACTCGTTATTTCATGTGAGGTTTATTCTCAACGCTTAGATAATTTCTTTTTATTCCTCTTAACCTTATATTTAAATATACTATAACTCCAAATATTATTTGGCGTTCCCACATTAAATTCCTTATATTCATTTCCTTTTGATTTATTTGAAAATCTTAAATGTATATATTTTATACACATGTAATTTATAATACATATTTATAATTGTCTAAATGACATAACAACTTAATAAATTCTTAAATTGTACTTACATGTCACGCATGAACGTATTTTTCCCATATCTTTTATTAATTACGAACTAACTCCAAATAATATTATTTCTTTACAAATAAATTACTTATTCCTTTATAACATATAGTTTTAATCTTCTTAATTAATTATTTCTCAAAGCCACCACTATAAACTCGGTAATTATTATTTGAACACCTTAACTTTTGTAAATCACCAATTAGCCACATTGATTTTTGGCTCAATCATATATCTTTCTATAATTACATTTTAACCCCAAAAACTTTATAATAGTTATATATTAACTTATAAACTATAGTTTTAATATTTAATTTCCTTAATAACCAAGTGGGCATGTATATTTCCATAAATAATGATTTCGCCCCATATAAAACTTGGTTTTTATTTAAACTCTTATAAATTAACATAATCACCCCAAATTAAATTCTTGATTTACATATAAACTTTTATAAATTGTTTTTAACTTCTAAACACTTATTTAATTCTCTCAAAATTCATAATATTAATCCTTATACTATAATATGTCATAATTATGCCAAGAACACATATAGTTCTCGGTTTTCATATACTTTACCCCAAACTTTCCAAAAATCATTTTTTACCACATAATTTATTAAACTAGTCATTTAAACACTAGTAATTATTTTAACAGCCAAAATTCATAATATGAATTTATATACAAATATAGCTCATTAAAACCCATATTACTCCATAAGTATTCGGAAATAATAATATATTACCATATAGTTTCTAAAACTTGATTTATAACCAATATAATTATACATAAATACATATGAGCCATATATCTCATGTAAAATTATTATAATGTCTTAGACATATTTTTAGCTCAAAATGGAGCAATTTATATCTAGATAATTCGGCCATGAATTGAACTCTTCATAATTAATTTTTTTTGTGACATAAAATTATATCTTAAGGTTTTAACGTTAGCTTAAAAGCTATAATTATTTTTCTTGGTAAATAACCTTATTAATTTCGGACTTAATTTAATTGAAGAGATGTACATAATTTTTGTACAAAATTTATGAGCTTAAACAAAGCTTAGAACCTTAAGAATGAATTTAATAAACTTACTCTTAATTAAGGATGATTAAGTACTTGATTTCTCCTTGAATTCCCAAGCTTCCTTCAATGGAATTTGATGCTCCCATTTTCGGTTTCCATACAAGAAAGGAAGGGGTTTAGGAGTTGGATCTTAATAAAGATCTTAAGTAGATTTATAAGTAGTTTTCAAGGGATTTACCTTAGGTATTTTACCTTGAATTTTCGGTGCTCCTAGGATGGATGGAGAGAACCAATTTTCCTTCATGAAATTGATGAAGAAAATGGTTTAGAAAGTTAGAAATTTTCGGACATATAGAAGAAGTATTGAACTAGACTTTTCAAGGCACTTTATTACCTTAACTTGATCTTGATTACTCCTTGAATTGATGTAGATTTAATTGGCCTTCCTTGGTGATTAATTGCTATCGAAATTAGTTGATGTTCATGGGATGAATCTTGCTTCAAGTCTTGATGAGAAATGCTGATTTTGACATAGAAATGAAGTTAGAATTCATGACTCCATTAATGGAGCTTGGAGCTTGAGAAAGAGAGAAGTAGATATATGGAGGGAGAAGGCTTGCACAACCGGCCACACATGAGGGAAAGTGTGTGCATCAAATGAGAGCTCCTGTTGGCGTGAGAGTTAGGCTAGGATTTGAAAGGAATTATTTTGTAATTGTCGACATGATATGTTGCATGTTAGGTAGTGTTTTTCTTTATTGGATGCTTCAGATTTGGCATCCAAAGTCTCCCATAATCTGATATGTACTCTTCGGTAATGGAGTTGGAAAATGAGCTGCTTAACTTGACTTTTATTATCCAATTGCCCCTTGTATGTATTTTAGATTTAGATCTAATTTGTAGTATTAAGTCAGCCTTTATATGTGCTAACCCTTGTTTTGCTGAAGGTTTTTCGTACATAATGAGGCTGCTTAATGTATATTAAGATTGTATATTAACTGAAAGGGTGATTCATAAAGCCTCATGTCCATTATG
Organism: Limonium bicolor; assembly: GCA_023374045.1. NCBI lineage: Eukaryota > Viridiplantae > Streptophyta > Magnoliopsida > Caryophyllales > Plumbaginaceae > Limonium > Limonium bicolor. Next base: position 52,337,225 of record CM041776.1, read on the forward strand.
TCAAACCTGCTGTATGCTTACTCATATAATATATTATATAACGGCTGCGTGTAGGATTGATATATGCACCGTTTTTTTTTGTTTAACCATGTATCAGTGATGACAATGATCTTACAATAACATGCACATGTCTACTACTTCTACCCCATTGGTTTTATATTACCGTTTTTAATCTGATGCAGTAACTTGTATCTTATTACCGTACTGAATATCATAAGTTGTAGGTTTGTTTTGTTTATAGATATGTATATGTATACCGTTTTTTTTTTTTATCTGATGCGCACAAAGTATATTTCTAACGTATTCACATGCTTTATTATTTATTTTTTAATTGCTATCGACATGTAACATGACTTTGTTCACTTTTGCAATTTAAAATCTTGTCTCAAATATATATATATATATTACGGTTTTAATTATGGTGTGAGTGATACAGCTTTATTTGACTTATGTGTATATATGCATACCACCGTGAACATGTGCTGCAGATTTAGTCTGCTTAATTATTGGTGCATTACTGTATTCTTCCGGCAATGACAAGAGGGGGAAGTGCTGGAATTAATCATAATAGACATTGTGATAAGGTGTGGTAGGTATGGTAGGTTTCTTTTGACTTTTAAATGAGGCAAAAGTCACCAAATTCCCTGTATATAACCGGTACTAAGAGCTGGAACGGAAAGCTGAGTTTTCTGTGTTTTACTTTGTTTATTTGCATCTTGCTTGATTTATAGGTCTAGATTCTAACTTTAGTTTATTAAATCATGCATTTACTAAAGCTAAACTCATCTTACTTTTGTGCAGATTTACGGTAACGAACGGGCTCCAAGGGGGTCTACATCTTATATTAATATAGCATTATAGTTAACTAGATGTCTAATGAAGTTTACATGTCATTTTGTTATTTTAATTCATGTCACATGGACTATAACCGGTAATGTGTAGTTAGGCTACAGTTTTGTTTTTATTATGAAACTACCGTTATTATATAGTGATTGTTACAGATCTTATTTTGTGTAGTTAATGATGTGTGTATGCAATACCGTAGCCATGTATGCTACATATTTTATTTCCTTATTTGATTAATATGTGCTACCGTTTTTTTTTGTGTTTGTTGCATATATTAAGGCTAACGTTTTTGTCACTTGATATGTATGTATACAAGGTGCCATGGTGCATGCTTCAGCACATTCCCTTGTTTGATTAGTATAGCAGCAGTACGGTGACATCAATAGAAGGTATATTACCGATATTATGAGTATGATTAGTATTAGTATATTGCCGGTAGCATATAGTATAATGTACACATATGTATAAGGTAGGCAACTTAGGTAGTTAATTATTTTACTAATTACAAGTGTATTAAAACATGTCTAAAGTATATATATACCAAACCGACAATATGGGTGCTGTTTAGAAAATTGTATACTTTGTGTTATATGCGATGTTATAACATTTCCTATGTATTTATGATATATATTAAGTATTAAAATCATGTATTATAAGTTGTTACATGTTTAAATGTGTTATCAATTTATTTTAGCATTTATAAATGCTTAGGCAATCGTAAAATATTTACGTTGCTCGTTAGTATTTTTTTCGCGTTTTTACAATGAACGTTATTGTATACCGAGTCGTATAAATGCTCGTATATATTTTTCCTAGATGACGCTCGCATAATTGAGCTCGTTATGTAAGGAGTTTAATCCTTGTTAATAAATGTACATGAGCGTTTTGTACGAGTATGTTAAGACGTTTGTAAAATTACGCCTGTTAGCGTTTATGGTAAAACGACTGTTTTTCGTGACGTTTGCATACGTGAGTTTGCATGCGCTCGTGTAATAGTATTAATTCACGTAACGTTTACATGTATAGATTAGCATGCGTAACTAAAATGATCTGTTTCTAGATAAATTCTCCATTATTTATTAATAAACAGGTATTAATTAGATTCGGGGTATTTCAAGACTTCAGTACGGATTCTGGATACTAAGACTCGAGACACTCGCCATAAGTCAGTGAGACTGGTGAAGGTTCTTTGGTCTAACCAGGACGTCGAGGAGGCCACTTGGGAGCTGGAAGATAAGATGAAGGCGAAGTACCCGTCATTGTTTACTTCTTAGTGTTTATGTGTATAGGGTACGGGGCGTACCCCTTTTTTAAGGGGGGTAGAGCTGTTTCGGTTATGTGTGTACGACGTGTATTTAAATACATCGTCTATGTTATGTTGTTATGTACAGACCGTTGTGTCTGAATGATGTTGATGTTATTGTATGGACCTTGTGTCCGATGTTATGTTGTATGGACCTTATGTCCAATGTTATGTAAGTGTGTTGTTAATGTTGTTATGGAAATATTGTTTATATGTATTCCCATGTTCTAACATTTAGGATATGTGGAAGTGTGAACTTTGAGGACAAAGTTCTTTTAAGGGGGGTAGATTGAAATACCCTAAAACTTAGTATGTTGTTTAAACATTTAAATATGGTATATTAAGACTAAAAAGAGTCTTAGAAACATTAGTAAACAATTTAAACCATAGAAAACACAAATAAATGCCTTAAAGTCAATTAGGGCTAAAATGTGTGCTAAGCTTGGGATAAGCTTGGGTAAGACCTAATGAGCTTACCAAGACCTCATTTGTATACTAATGAACATATTAAACCAATTTTCAAAGAAAACTAAGCTTGAAAACAAGTTAAAACACACAATGTGCTTTAAGGAGTCTTAAAGCACATTTTTGAAAAATAGTCTTGTAAATGAGTTTTGAATGGCTAAATGTCCATCATTACTCTTTAATTAATATGTATACTACTTAGTATCACATTTGGAAGTCTATATCAATGGGAAATCAAAAATTTCACATCTATGTGCCTTGTTTTGGTGAATAGTAACAAAATAAGCAAGTTTATAACATAAGTTTATACAAGTAAGTTAAATGGTCAACAAAGACTAAAACACCCCTAGATGACTAATGGGGGCCTGTTTTTATGAGGTGAGTCACCACCTTGTAAGTTAACAAAATAAATAACAAATGATAAAGCAAGTTACTATTTGCTTTATTACTTAATATCTCTTAAAAATGAACTTATCTTCACTTCTCATTTCCCTCCTCATTTCCCACGGTTCCAAGCTCTCTTCTATCTCTTCTTCATTCTCCATTCACCGTTTTGCAATAGTACCACCACCATTCTTCATCTTCAACCTTTTGTAACTCCTAGCTCACTTTGCCAAATAAAAAACAAAGACCACCATTCTCTTAGTCTCATCAAGCTCTTCATTCCTATCTTCTCAAAATCCCAAGAGCTCCATTTTGGTGCCAAGAGGAATCACCATGGGAGGAGCTTGAGCTCATCTTTTCACATATTGTTGTTCTCCTTTGCGTCAAGGTAAGGAAACTCAAAGAAAAATGATGTTTCCTTCATGTTTTTGTGTTGTCCGAAAATCACTCTTAATGGTGTCCTTATGTTGCTTTGTTCTAGCTTCATTCCAACCTTTCATGGACTAGGTGGAGTCCTCTCTTGATATATATTCAAACTCTCTTCAAGTTCTAAGGTAAAACAATTATCTTAATGTTTTTAAAACAATGTATAATCTAGGGTTTACAATGAGATGAAGCATAAAGCTTGTATACTCATTTTATCATTTGTATAATGTTTAGAAGTTGACAAACAATCAAAAGCCTTGCCGATTTAGTCAAGGAAACAAGAAAGAAGTTGTGAGGAAAAGTGGTAAATGTGCTAACCTAATGTGGTTTAAAGTCTTAGGAGAAATGAGCTTATATTGCTTATGAAAATGATTTAAGGAGCCAATGGAAAATGACTTTGAAAAATGCTCTCAAGGGCTTAGTAAAAGACATATGTATTGTTGAGTGTATTTGCAGGTCAAAGGCAAATATATTGTGGAAATTCAGTGTTTAAGATTTATGCATCTTAAGGGCCTAAGAGCCATGTTATTTAAGGGCCTAAGTGCCAAGCAATTTAAATTATGCACTATATTGTGATGTAGTGCTAAATGAGTGACGTTTTGTGTATAAGAATGTGCTTGATGGATTTTAGTGTTCTTGGGTGTTTAATAGTGAAAACAATGTGTTATTTCTTAGCAATGTTCTAAGAGAGTTCATGTCAAAATTTAGATAATGTATAAGAAGTTCTAAGGGTTTAGAATGAGTGTTGGTAAGTTAGGAAATGTTTAGAATGGTTAAGTGTTCAACTAGTGAAAGGAACATGCATTAAGGTATTTTAAGGTGTAAAAGGGACTGAAGCAATGTTTTAGAGGATTTAGAATGCAAAAGAATGTTTAGGGACATTTCAAGATCATGGTGAGATTGTGTTTAGGACTTGTGCTATGTTGGTGAATAAGGGAGAAGTAATGTATTGCATGAAGAAACTATTGACTTGTAGAGATGTTAAAGGAATTGGTTAGGAAGTAAAGATGCTTGAGTGATGATGTAGTAGTGGTGAAGAAACATTATTGGCATAGTGGTTATCATAGGTATGAAACACCACTTAGAAACCTAAGGAGAAAACATTACAAGTGTTAGGAATTTTGGTAAGAAATGAGTAAGTGTATAAAGAGAAAGAAGATGAGTTTTATGGATGTTGTATGAACGTGTAAGTGTACCAAATGATGTTAGAACACATTAGGAGGCTTTAGGAGAAGTTTGATGAAGATTTAACAATTTTTGGACATGTTCTGGTGGCGTCCGACCTAGGGGTCCGAACCAAGTTTGGGTCGGACAACCTCTGTTAGACGCCAATAAAGGGTTCTGGAACGGTCCGACCGAGAGGGCTTGGGTCGGACATGGGTCGGACGTGTGTGTTTTAAAGGACGGTAAATGTTCTGGAATGGTCCGACCCGGTCGGTTGAGTCGGACATGGGTCGGACAAGTAGAGTTTTTCAAATCCGGGAGTCACTGCAAGGGTCCGACCCAGTTGGTGGGTCGGACGGTGGGTCGGATAGACCAAAACATAAAAAAAAACAGTAAAGAATGTGGCAAATGTAGTTAACCCTAGGGGTATAATGGAGGTAACCAAGGTTAAGTTGGGCATTTAAAACATGTCATATAGTCATGTAAAATACTTAGTAAATTTGAAGTTAAGTAAGTAATTAACCGACATTCTTAAACGTGTATAGGAGTGACCTACGGTGGAAATCAATAGAAGCAAGGACCAAGGTAGGGTTTTCTTGCAGTCTGTTGCCTACCGGTTTACACCGGCTTGTGTGTTGTTTGTTTTTCTGTGTGTTTATGACGTTATAAGCCTTAATCATGTAATGAGTTTACATTTGTTCATATTATTATGATGTTATGATGTGACTCATTTCCCTTGTGTGTGTCTAACATGACTTACCACTTGTTGTGAATTGTTTGTTAAGTGCCACCGTGGAACTTCTAACAAGTGCTAACTGGGAAGTGAGGAATCCGGTTGTCCGGTCATGCATGTAAGTTTAAGAGTAGATATCTGAATCAGATTCGACTCTTATGTTGTTAAGATTGTGCTCCTTTATTTGGCATTTGATCTCCCGCTAGCTTCCTCCAAAGCTTACCTATTCTGACTTATGATTGGTTTAGTGGGAACATGTGTTTGTGTGGTGTGTTCGGGTCTCTATATCCGAACCATCTGTGACTTAAGTTACTCGTTCAAATAACAGAACGGTAATGAGTGTGTGTAACGGGATTAACATGAGAGTGAACCATTCTCTAGGCTTCTTATGTTGTTTAACCTTCTTGGTTTGTTATTGTGGAAAGAGTATCCACTGTGTATGTGATGTTGTGCTATGCAATGATGTTGCTATGCCATATGTTATGTTATGTTATGTTTAAAATAAATGCCATGTCATCATGACAATTAGTTGCGCGTATCCCGGTAGCCGATGGGCTGCGCGTTAACCATACTAGCCAAGGGTTGCTGACCCCCTCGGGGGCACCATATTTTTAATGCAGGATGAGGATCGAGGAAGCAGAGTGGCTGTAGAATTTAGGCTGCAGATGTACTTTTGGTTATTTTGGATGTTGAGCCCGGGATGCGCCTGTGCTCCCGTGGCATTATATTTTGGTTCCGTTGATACTACTGTGGCGGTATATTGGCAGTTTGCAGTGAAGGAATGTAATTAAATACTCGGTATTGTATATGATGTATTTATGGTTTTAGTTCTATGCTCGGGAGTCTGATCATCAGACCGGTACACTTGTATTTATTCTGCCTTGTTAACCACGTGGGTGGTTGACGGCATTGTAGCACCGAATCGTTTAGTTATTGTCTAATTATTTTTCTGCTGCGATTTCATTTTAATGGCTGTAACAAAGGAAGAAGGAGGGAATTTCTAAGCTTGATCATTTAAGGTAAAAACATGCTTTAAGCATGATTTTCTCCTTCCTATTCATTACCGGTTGCATTCCTTAGTTTTCCTAGCACATTATCTTGTTCTCTTCATGAAAAATCAGTGGAGAAACCCACATCTTGAAGGAGGAGCTAGATCTAAGCCAAAGACCTCATCTTGGCTAATTTTCGGTAATGGAAAATACACCTTGTTCTTCTTAGTTATTACCCGTTTCCTTCTGTAACACCCCTTCTACGCACTTAACCGAGAATACCCCTTCTTTTAACCTCCAAAACCCTTCTACAAAAATTGATGGAAATGGCTGATGTTTAGTGAAATACCCCAAACCTTGATATGTTGTTTAAACATTAAACTATGATATGTAAAGGCTAAAAAGTGCCTTAGGACATCAGTGAACAATTTAAACCATGGTAAAAACAATAAAGTACCATAAAGACAGTTTGAGCAAAAACATGCTCTAAGCTTGGAGTGAACTTGGTTAGCACCCAAAGAACCTACCAAGACTAAATAATAGTCAATTATGATTTAATAAGGCTAATTAAGTCCTTAGGAAACCTTGGTAGACAATTAAACCAAACAAAACACAAATAAATACCTTAAAGTCAATATGGGCAGAAATGTGCTCTAAGGTTTGGATAAATTTGTATAAGACCTAAAGGTCATACCTATACCTTATAAATATGTTAATGAACATTAATCAATTACTAAATAAAACCAAGCTTGAAAACAAGTTAAAACACAAAATGTGCCTTAAGGAGCCTTAAAGCATATTTCTGAAAAATTGTCTTGTAAATGAGTTTTGACTGGCTAAATGACCATCATTACTCTTTAGTTAATATGTGTACTACTTAGTATCACATTAGGAGGTCTAAATCAACGGGAAATAAAAAATTTCACAATTATGTGCCTTGTTTTGTGAATAGTAACTAAATTAAGCTAGTTTATAACATAAGTCAATATAAGTGAGTTAGTTGGTCAACAAAGACCATGATATGCCCTAGTATGTAAAGGGGGCCAGTTTTCCAAGTGTGACTCATCACACTTAACTAATGAATCAAATAAGAAAGGAAAAAGCAAGTAAATTCACTATTTACTTTACAACTTTAAATATCTTCTAAGGTTACCTCTCACCTCACCTTTCTTCATTCCTTCTCATCCCCACCGATTTCTTCATCTTCTCCCAAGCTCCAACCGGTTTTGCTACAGCAACTATACCATCTCCAACTTCCATTGCTTGAAACTTCTAGCTCCATGATCCAAATTCAATTCTAAGACCATATTTGTCTTAGTTAGGCCAAGCTCTACACTTCTCTCTTTTCAAATCTTCAAAAGCTCCATTTCGGTGCCATGGAGACTCACCATTGAAGGAGCTTGAGCTCACCTTTTCATGCCATGTTATTCTCCTTTGCTTCAAGGAAAGGAAAACCAAAGAAAATCTAAGGTTCCTCTCATTTTGTACATGTCCGAAAATTTCACCTCACAAAGGTGCTTTGTTTTGCTTTTCATAGCTCCATTTCAATCTTCAAAGGACTAGAAGGAGTCCTACCTTGCTTCTTAATCAAGTTCTCTTTCAAATTCCAAAGGTAAATGTCATTTTAGTGTATTAAAACACTTACATTAAACTAGGGTTTGTATATGAGTTTAAGTATGAATTCTTAAGCTCATTACCCTTATATGTATATTGATTAGAAAGTTGACAAGTGATCAAACTCCATGCTGATTTTCGGTTCAAGGAAACAAGAAAGAAGTTTGAGAGGAAAAGAGGTAAACAAACTATCTCAATGTAGTTTAAATACCTTAGGAAAAGTGAGCTTGATTTGCTTAATAAAATACCTAAGGAGCCAATGGTGAATGACCTAGTAAAATTCTCTCAAGGAAACTATTAAAGGGCATATGTGTTGTTGTATGTAATTGCAGGTCAAAGGCATTATTTATGTGGGAAATTCAGTGTTTAAGTTTAATGTTGTTTAAGGGCCTAAGACCCATGTTATTTAAGGGCCTAAGTGCCAAGCAATTTAAGTTTATGCACTATATTGTGATGTTGTAACACCCCTAATACGCACATGATACTAAATGAAATCGCAGCGGAATTAAATGACTAAACAGTAACTAACGCTTCGGTGCTACAACGCCGTCAACCACCCACGTGGTTGACAAGGCAGAATAAATACAAGTGTACCGGTCTGATGATCAGACTCCCGAGCATAAACTAAACCATAATACATTATATACAATACCGAGTAATACATACATCCTTCACTGTCAAACATCACTGTAAACTGTCACAACCAAATGTAAACACGCCACGGGAGCACAGGCGCATCCCGGGCCAACATCCCAAAAGTATACAAAAGTAAATCACATCCTAGGATCTAGAGCCACTCCGCTTCTTCGATCCTCATCCTGCAGTATAAGAAATATGGATCCCCCGAGGGGGTCAGCAACCCTTGGCTGGTATGGCTAACGCGCAGCCCATCGGCTACCGGGATACGCGCAGCTACTTGTCATTATAACATGGCATTCAATTATATACATAACATAACATATGCCTTAGCATCAATGGCGCATAGCACAACAACACATACACAGTGGATTTTCACTCCACGATAACAAACCACAAGGGTCAAATAACATAAGAGCCTAGAGAGTGATTCACTCTCATGTCAAGCTCGTTAAACACACTCATTACCGTTCTGTTAGACGAACGAGTAACTTAAGTCACAGATGGTTCGGATTTAGTGACCCGAACACACCACACAAACACAGGTTCCCACTAAACCGATCATAAGTCAGAATAGGTAAGCTTTGGAAGAAGCTAGCGGGAGATCGAACGCCAAATTAAGGAGAACAATCTTAACAACATAAGAGTCGAATCTGATTCAGATATCTACTCTTAACTTACATGCATGACCGGATAACCGGATTCCTCACTTCCCAGTTAACACTTGTTAGAAGTTCATAGTGGAACTTAACAATCAACACACAATAGGTGGTAAGTCATGTTAGACACACACAAGGGAATTGAGTCACAACATTACATCACAATAATATGAACAACTGTAAACTCATTACATGTTTAAATCTTATAACGTTGTAAACACACAGAAAAACATACAACACACAAACCGGTGTTGTAAACCGCTAGACAACAGACTGCAAGAAAACCATACCTTGGTCCTTGCCTCGTTTGATTTCCTCCGTAAGTCACTCCTATACATAATTCAAGAACGTCGGTTAATTAACTTACTTAACCTCCAAATTTACTAAGTGTTTAACATAATTGTATGACATGTTTTAATGTATCTTACCCTAGGTTACCTTCATTATACACCCTAGGGTTAACTACATAAGTCACATTCTTTTCTGTTTTTTTTTTTTTTTACAAGTTTAGGTCCGACCGACCTTGCTGACCGAACTTACCCAAGTTCGGTCGATTCCAGAACACATTTCCGTTAAAATTTTCTACTCCGACCGAACTTACCAAGTCCGGTCCTATGTTCGGCCTTTTCCCGAGAGTTTTTCCCCTTTGTAAATTTAGCCCGACCGAACTTACCAGGTCTGGTCCCATGTTCGGTCGGTTCCAGTAACTCAATCCGTACACAAAATACAAGCCCGACCGACCTTGCAAGTCCGGTCCCCAAGGTCGGTCTTTTCCAGAAGCCAATTCTCGCAGGGTAAACTGGGCTCGACCGAACTTGCAAGTTCGGTCGCAAGTTCGGTCTGCCCCAGACCTTTGTTTTCCTTTTCACATTCAACTCCAAACTTCACCCCATATAACCTAGTACCCCCTAACCTCATTTGGGCACTTTAAACACACCTTAAGACATCCTTAAACACTCATAAAACTCATTTTCTAATTCCTTAAGCCTTTACTCCTTTCTTTACAAAATTCCTAACACTTACAATGTTTTCTCCTAGTTTCCAAGTGGTGTTTCATACCTATGATAACTACTATCCCAAAATGCTTTCTCCTCCTCTTAACATCGTCTTTTAAGCATTATCTCTCACAACTAACTCCTTATATCCTTCTTGAAATTCTTTTCCAAGTTTACACTTTCTCTTTATTTTACCAAAGTTTGCCTAAGTCTTACCTAAGTCCAAAATGACTTTGGTACATACTAAAATCTCAAGCTCATGCCTAAGTCCTTGTTACATCCTAAATCACCTTAATGCATGTTGCCTACACAAGAACAACACTTAACCATTTTAAATACTCCTTAACTTATCAACTCATTTTAACACTTAGAACTTCACCTTTGTTACCCAAATTTCGACATAGGTTCTCCTAGAATATTACTAAACCAAAACACATTGTTTTTACCAACAAACAACCAAGAACACTAAAAATCCATCAAGTACTTATTATACACAAACTTCACTCACAAAGCACTACATCACAATATAGTGCACAATTTAAATTGCATGGCACTTAGGCCCTTAAATGACATGGCTCTTAGGCCCTTAAAATGCACAAATCATAAACACTGAATTTCCACAATGTATTTGCCTTTAACCTGCAAATACACTCAACAACACATATGCCTTTTACTAAGCTCTTGAGAACACTTTACTAAGTCATTCACCATTGGCTCTTTAGGTAGTTTTAATAAGCATTTATAAGCTCATTTCTCCTAAGGCATTAAAACAACATTAGGTTAGTAGATTTACCTCTTTGCAAAATAACTTCTTTCTTGTTTCCTTTAGAAAACCGATAGAGTACTTGATTCTTTGACAAGTTCTAAACAATATACACACATTATAATGAGTATTCAAGCTATAAGCTCCATCTCATTGTAAACCCTAGTTTTACATTGTTTCAAAAACATTAATGTAGTTGTTTTACCTTGCTCTTTGAAGAGAGTTTGAATATCTAGCAAGAGAGGACTCCACCTAGTCCATGAAGAGTTGGAATGAAGCTAGAACAAAGTCACATAAAAAGCTCCTTCAATACATATTTTCGGACATGACAAAAACAAGGAGGAAATGAAGTTTTTATTTGAGATTCCTTACCTAGAAGCCAAGGAGAGTAACAATATGTAAAAATACAAGCTCAAGCTCCTTCAATGGAGAAACTCCATGGCACCGAAATGGTTGTCTTGGACTTTTGAAAAGATAGGAATGAAGAGCTTGATGAGGAAGAGATTGGTGGTGTTTGTTTTTGATTTGGACAAGTGAGAGGAGGTTTTACAAGAGATCAAAGGGGAGTTTCAATGGAGGTAGTAGTATTACTGTGAGAGAGCAGCAAGAAGAAGGAAGAAGAGAGGGGGAAACCGTGTGAGCAAGGAAAGAAATGAGAGAATGGGATAGAATTTGCTTTAGAAGATATTTATACCTTATAAAGTAAAAAGGGTACTTAAGTAGTTTACTTATTTCTTAACAAGCTAACAAGGGTGGTGTGTCACCAACCTTAAAAACCGGCCCCAAATAGTAGTAGGAGGGTAATATAGTCTTTGTTTGTCAATTTAATTACTTATACAAACATATGTTACAAAATAGCTTATAAAAGTTACTATTCATATAAAACAAGGCACATAGAAGTGAAATTTTTGATTTCCCACTAATATAGACACCCAAATGTGATATTATATAGTACACATATGTATTTAAGAGTAATGATGGACATATAGCCACTCAAAACTCATTTACAAGACAATTTTTCAAAAATGTGCTTTAAGACTCCTTAAAGCACATTTTGTGTTTAAACTTGTTTTCAAGCTTGGTTTTCTTGGTAATTGGTTTAATATGTTCATTATATAAATGAGGTCTTGGTAAGTTCATTAGGTCTTAACCAAGTTTATCCCAAGCTTAGAGCACATTTTGGCTCTTATTGACTTTAAAGCACATTTTGTGTTTTCTTTTGTTTAAACTTGTTTTCTAAGACTCTTTTTAGTCTTAATACACCATATTTAAGTGTTTAAACAATATATTAAGGTTTGGGGTATTTCAATCTACCCCCCTTAAAAGAACTTTGTCCTCAAAGTTCATACTTCCACATATCCCAAATATTAGCACACGGGAATACTTATAAACAATACTTCCATACATTACTAACAACATACTTACATAACATTGGACACCAGGTCCATACAACATAACATAACATTGGACACAAGGTCCATACAACATTATCCACATCAGACACAACGGTCTGTAACATAACACATAACATAGACGATGTATTCAAATACACGTCGTACACACATAACCGAAACGGCTCTACCCCCTTAAAAAGGGGTACGCCCCGTACCCTATACACATAAGGACTAAGAGGTAAACAATGACGGGTACTCACCTTCATCTTATCTTCCAGCTCCCAAGTGGCCTCCTCAACGTCCTGGTTAGACCAGAGAACTTTCACCAGTCTCATAGACTTATGGCGAGTGTCTCGAGTCTTAGCATCCAGAATCGTACCGGAGTCTCACTGATCGCATGGTCGGCTCTAAGGTTAGCCTTTCAGGCGAAGCACATGAGACGGATGATGAGACATATACTTCTTCAGCAGGGACACATGGAAACATCATGTACCTTGCCCAGCTCGGCGGGTAGGTCTAGTCTATAGGCTACCGGGCCGATCCGCTCCGTCACAACATAAGGCCCACATACTTTGGGCTCAACTTGCCCTTCTGGCCAAAACGAAATACTCCTTCATGGGGGATACTCTCAAAAATACCTGATCGCCCACGGCGAACTCCAGGTCACGTCGGCGCACACTGCGTACGACTGTCTATCCTGAGCTGCCTTCATGTTAGCCCGGACCTGGCGAACTTCTGCCTGAACTTGCTCAAGATACTCTGGTCCTATAATGACCGCCTCACTCGACTCATCCCGCATAATGGCGTGCGGCATGGTCTACGTACAAGGCCTGGAAGGGGACATCTTGATCGAAGCATGATAACTGTTGTTGTAACTAAACTCAATCAGATGTAACTTATCAATCCAGCTGGTCTGAAGTCAAGTGCACAAGCACGTAGCATATCCTCAAGTGTCTGAATAGTGCGCTCACTCTGGCCATCGGTTGTGGATTGAAACGCTGTACTCAATTTCAATTCAGTACCCAATGCCTCTCGTGTGGACTTCCAATATCTGGATAAGAATTGGTATCTCTGTCAGAGACAATCGTTTTTGGTACACCATGATGTCTTACAATCTCTTTATCAAACAGTTCTGCCAATCTTGCCACTTTCCAAGTGTCCTTCATCGGAATGAATCGGGCCACTTGGTCAGTCGGTCAACTATCACCCATATCATATTCAGACCTCCCCTTGTAGGCGGGAAGTCCTACTACAAAGTCCATGGAGATATCATGGAACTTCCACTCAGGCACTGGCATTGGCTTGTACCATACCACCAGGCCGTCGGTGCTCAAACTTGACCTTCTGGCAAGTGAGACACTCAATACATAATCACTAACATCTTTCTTCATTCCAGTCACCAAAATACCTCTTTATACCTTTATACATCTTTGTAGCTCCGGGGTGAATCGAAGTAGTAGAACAGTGGGATTCACTCAATATGCGCTCCTTCAATTCAGCGCTACTCCTAGGTATGCACAATCGGCCATTCAGCCTAAACAGGTCATCATCGTGGAGTCTGAAGTCGTACTTCTGACCCTCGAATGTGCCATCGATAAGCTTCTGCCGGATCTCCAGCATATACTGATCCGTCATCTGAGCACTCCGCACCTCTTCAACCAAGCCAGTATAAGAGACTAGCGAATGGAGAGAGTGTGCTCGGCGACTCAGTGCGTCAGCTACCATATTTGCCTTACCCTCTTTATATTGCAAATTGATGTCATAATCATTCAGAAACTCAACCCACCTTCTTTGCCTCATGTTCAACTCTTTCTGAGTGAACAAGTACTTTAAGCTTTTATGGTCAGAAATAGATTGTCACAACTTACCCCATACAAATAATGTCGCCATATCTTCAATGCGAAGACAATGGCACCCAATTCTAAGTCGTGGGTAGGGTAGTTCTCCTCATGCTTCTTCAGCTGACGGGAGGCGTATGCCGACCTTCCCGTGTTGCATCAATACACAACCCATACCCTGCCTGATGCGTCGCAGTAGACCTCAAAACCATCTGGACCGTCTGGTATAGTCAGGACTGGTGCAGATGTCAGAGCATCCTTGAGACTCGCGAAAGAACTCTCACAGTCGACTGTCCACTCGAATGGTGCATCCTTCTTCATTAAGGAAGTCATCGGCTTCGAGATACTGGAGAAGTCCTTCACAAACCTCCTATAATATCCTGCCAGACCGAGGAAGCTCCTGATATCAGTGACTGTCTTCGGCCTAGGCCAGGTGCGCACTGCATCTATCTTTGCCGGATCAACAGCGATCCCGGCCTCAGAAATCACATGTCCAAGGAAGATACTTGGTTCAACCAAAATTCACATTTCGAAAATTTGCATACAACTGGTTTCTCCTCAGAGTTTGTAACACATTTCAGGTGGCTTTCGTGCTCACCTCTAGATTTAGAATACACAAGAATGTCATCGATGAAGACTACCACTGACTTGTCCAACTGATCTTGGAACAACGGTTCATTAAGTCCATGAACTTAGCTGGTGCATTCGATAAGCCAAACGGCATAACTGTGAACTCATAATGCCCATACCTCGTTCTGAAAGCTGTCTTTCGATATCACTGTCACGGATGGCAATCTGATGGTATCCGGAACGTAAGTCTATCTTGGAGAATACTGATGCACCCCTCAGCTGATCAAATAGATCGTCGATGCGTGGTAAAGGGTAACGGTTTTTCACCGTAACAGCATTCAGCTCCCGATAATCAATACATAGGCGGAGGCTACCGTCCTTCTTCTTCACGAAGAGGACCGGCGCTCCCCATGGTGACACTAGGGCGGATAAAGCCCTTGTCGAGTAGGTCTCTCAGCTGCTCCTTGAGCTCTGTCATCTCTGCTGGAGCCATACGATAAGGTGCTTTCGCAATGGGTCCAGTGCCCGGAACTAAGTCGATCTCAAACTCAACCTCTCGTGCTGGCGGCATGCCCGGCAGTTCCTTAGGAAATACATCAGGAAACTCCGACACTACCGGCACATCTGGGCTAAACTCAGGGTCTCTCTCTATGTCCTGGACATAGCAGAGGTATACATCACTCCCTCGTCGTAACTCACGATACATGGCCATGGCGGTGATGATCTGAGTCGAAGGCTCCCTGGGCCTCTGGCGGTATGATATGGTAACCCCAGATGGACTCCGAAGAAGCAGTCGATGCTCGGCACACAGGATTCTGCCCTTGTACCGCTCCAACCAGTTCATCCCGACAATCACATCAAATCCAGTCCGTCGAACTCTATCAGGTCGATCGGGAACTCTTCACCTCTGATTCGTACAATGACATCTCGGTGGTAGCGGGTACACCTGATCCGCTCTTTCGATGGAGAGTGACCAAGAAGTCTGGCATCTCCTCTCCATCTAACCCCAGCCTCTTCGCAAAAGATAGCGAAACAAATGTGTGTGAGGCTCCAGAGTCGAACAAGATCGATGCATCCACGCCATTCACTGGAAAGGTACCGGTGAGGATTGTGCCGCTCTTGCCGGCTTCTGCCTCATTGCAGACACTCAATGTACCTCCCGTTCCGAGTGCACAGCCTAATTCATTGGCAAACTAATAAGTACTGGGTAACAACACGGTTGATATACTTCAATAACTCCACTTTATTCATTAACACTTCCTCTTTACAACATTGTTGGTTTACATGGTTGATATAACTTAACACATACATAACTCCCTTAACATATACTGGCTTAACACATTACAAAGTATACAAGGCTTAGAATTGTCTGAAGGTCAAATTCAAACGTCCGGGTTTCATGTGTGTGGCATTGATCACTGCCGACGGTGCGGTATTCAGTTTGATCTTCCTGATGCCATGATATAGCATCCTTGACTGCCCACCCATGATTAACATCTCCTGACTTTAACATTAACTTCCTTGCGAGATCAGCACGCTTCTGCTCGCCATATACACAATACTGCGGTATCACCAATGGACCAAGACACCACGGGTACTCCCTTACTTAGAGACTCGGGTGACTCGTCCTTATCTTGGTGTAAACCTAACCGTCCACCTTTCTGGTAGAAGTTCACAATACACAAATCTGCTTCCACACTTGGAATTGATTCCGTTTCAACTTGTTGAGCAATTCCCACGGCGTGATTAACGACCGCACGGAACTCCTCTGGTATACTTGGTACCGTTGCTCCATCTTCAGCTCGCACTTCTTGATATGACTTGGTGTAAGGGTTCCAGTCCTTACCCATGCACATCATCTTCAATTGCATTCTTGATCCGTTCGGATATTCAGGTGTGTAGAAACCTCCAGGTTTAGCTCCAAGTTCGTCGCATCGTCTGATGATATGGACTTGTGCTTCCGGTGTCAGGTATCCACTTAAAAGTATCATACCTGGCTGGATAACCTGACATTGCTCCATTGGAAAGTCGGTGATGTTGATGGTGGTCTCTTCAGGGTTTGGTGTGGGTGGGATTGGATAACATATATTGAAGGTTCCTTTCAGTTTAGAATTATCTAATTAGGTGTCTTTCACACTATACTTTAACTCCTTACTCACATGATAATACACTTGAACTCACTAATACACATAAGCATGAAATGCGGTATGCAATCACTTATTACATTCAACAGTTTAGGTGGTACCTGGTCTAGAAGAGGGCCCTGGCGCCTCAGACCGGTCCACCACATTCAGGGTGGCCTTGCTAGGTCCCGACCCTTTCCCCTTCTGGGAATCAGTATGCCTCTGATCAGTGGGTGGCTGGTTAGCCGTCTTCGGGCCATCAATAGCTGCTGTGGCCTTACCCTTCCACTGCCCCTTGGGCTTGTTGACTCTGCTGTTGGGGTTCCGGTAACACTCGTGGTCACGGTGACCCCACTTCTCGCAGTATCGACACTGCACCTCATTCCCTTGCAGTCCTTGCCGGGGTGGTCTCCATTGCACCACTTACAGTAATAGTGGCGCTCCGGTCCAGAGCCCGTGCTAGCTGCTAACACAATACACACTCAGTACTTGTTTCACAACTTATCAACATACACATCAACTTATTACACATGATTAAACAATTACCCTTTGGTGGGTAAGAGCGTAGGGGCTTCGCCGCATAAGCATATGTGAGCTTCAGTGGCTCCTCAGCTGTGGTGGTTTGGGCTTGGCCCTTGTCACCCTGGTGCTGACTCTTCTGGGGCTGGGGATAAGGTTTCTTCTTCTTCTTTCCTCCCCCGTACCCCTGCGAACTCTGGCCCTCGCTCGTGGCCTTGCGCTTGTGCGCATTCTCCTCGTCCCTCAGACGGACGGTGATCTCCACCTTAGCAGCGGCATGATAGCACTCCTGTATTTAGGATGATCAGTCATGCCCCGCAATACATACTCACAAACTCACATTAATACTCACTTGTAGACTATACATATTCACATCACTCTTTATTAAATTACCTGCAAGGTAGTATACTCAGCTGGCCCCATCCCATAGCGAAGACGGTGGCTGAGACCGTTGTAGAAACGGTTTACCAGCACCCGGTTCGAGTATCCCAGGTCCGGTAACAGGTGGACAAGGCCGGTGAAGGCAGTGTAGTACTCATCAACCGACACCTTGTCCCCTGCCTCAGACTATCCAGCTCCAGGCGCTTGGCCTCTTGAACGTGCACGGGGTAGTATTTGGCTCGCAGCAGAGCCGTGTACTCCCTCCAACCAAACTGAGGATCCGCCATCCGGTCCTCTCTCACTAGCTTCCACCAGTTTTGTGCCGAACCCTTCAGGTAGTAAGCGGCAAGACGGACCTTAGCCTCTGCGGGCACAGCCAAGGTCTCGTAGGCGGTCTCCAACTCGGAGATGTACGCCTCCAACTTACGTGGGTCGGTCTCCCCATGAAATGAAGGGGGTCTCAGATCTGCCAATGCCTTGACCCAGTTGGTCTCTCGTGGCGGTGGCGGTGGTGGCTGAACTCCGGGCATCTGCCCCTGCTGGATCGCAGCTACAAGCTGGGGTACCATCTGGGCCACAGCGGCTGCTACAGCCTCAGCCATAACCTGAGCCGTAGTGTTCTCGCCCTGGTCACCCCCAGTACCAGTACCACTTCCGCGGCCTCTACCGCGTGGTCTACCTGACATCTGTATTCACATGAGTATTCATTAGCAATATGCTTACACACTTATCGGTCCAACGTTCGTAACGCTTCCCGACAATAAGGTATTTCCACACTTAGTTAGTGGTTAACCTTTCCATAACTGATCACTTAGGTAACTGTAGTTAGGTTTCCTAACTCGGTATATTCCTAAGCTCGGTATTCTAGTCATCAGAGCGATACTTCGCTCTGATACCACTTTTTGTAACACCCCTAATACGCACATGATACTAAATGAAATCGCAGCGGAATAAATAACTAAACAGTAACTAACGCTTCGGTGCTACAACGCCGTCAACCACCCACGTGGTTGACAAGGCAGAATAAATACAATTGTACCGGTCTGATGATCAGACTCCCGAGCATAAACTAAACCATAATACATTATATACAATACCGAGTATACATACATCCTTCACTGTACATCACTGTAAACTGCACAACCAAAGTAAACACGCCACGGAGCACAGGCGCATCCCGGGCCAACATCCAAAAGTATACAAAAGTAACATCCTAGGATCTAAGCCACTCCGCTTCTTCGATCCTCATCCTGCAGTATAAGAAATATGGATCCCCCGAGGGGGTCAGCAACCCTTGGCTGGTATGGCTAACGCGCAGCCCATCGGCTACCGGGATACGCGCAGCTACTTGTCATTATAACATGGCATTCAATTATATACATAACATAACATAGCATCAATGGCGCATAGCACACAACACATACACAGTGGATTTTCACTCCACATAACAAACCACAAGGGTCAAATAACATAAGAGCCTAGAGAGTGATTCACTCTCATGTCAAGCTCGTTAAACACACTCATTACCGTTCTGTTAGACGAACGAGTAACTTAAGTCACAGATGGTTCGGATTTAGTGACCCGAACACACCACACAAACACAGGTTCCCACTAAACCGATCATAAGTCAGAATAGGTAAGCTTTGGAAGAAGCTAGCGGGAGATCGAACGCCAAATTAAGGAGAACAATCTTAACAACATAAGAGTCGAATCTGATTCAGATATCTACTCTTAACTTACATGCATGACCGGATAACCGGATTCCTCACTTCCCAGTTAACACTTGTTAGAAGTTCATAGTGGAACTTAACAACCAACACACAATAGGTGGTAAGTCATGTTAGACACACACAAGGGAATTGAGTCACAACATTACATCACAATAATATGAACAACTGTAAACTCATTACATGTTTAAATCTTATAACGTTGTAAACACACAGAAAAACATACAACACACAAACCGGTGTAAACCGCTAGACAACAGACTGCAAGAAAACCATACCTTGGTCCTTGCCTCGTTTGATTTCCTCCGTATGTCACTCCTATACATAATTCAAGAACGTCGGTTAATTAACTTACTTAACCTCCAAATTTACTAAGTGTTTAACATAATTGTATGACATGTTTTAATGTCTATCTTACCCTAGGTTACCTTCATTATACACCCTAGGGTTAACTACATAAGTCACATTCTTTTCTGTTTTTTTTTTTTTACAAGTTTAGGTCCGACCGACCTTGCCGACCGAACTTACCCAAGTTCGGTCGATTCCAGAACATTTCCGTTAAAATTTTCTACTCCGACCGAACTTACCAAGTCCGGTCCTATGTTCGGCCTTTTCCCGAGAGTTTCTCCCCTGTAAATTTAGCCCGACCGAACTTACCAGTCCGGTCCCATGTTCGGTCCTTCCAGTAACTCAATCCGTACACAAAATACAAGCCCGACCGACCTTGCAAGTCCGGTCCCCAAGGTCGGTCTTTTCCAGAAGCCAATTCTCGCAGGGTAAACTGGGCTCGACCGAACTTGCAAGTTCGGTCGCAAGTTCGGTCTGCCCCAGACCTTTGTTTTCCTTTTCACATTCAACTCCAAACTTCACCCCATATAACCTAGTACCCCCTAACCTCATTTGGGCACTTCAAACACCCTTAAGACATCCTTAAACACTCATAAAACTCATTTCTAATTCCTTAAACCTTTACTTTTCTTACAAAATTCCTAACACTTACAACATTTTACACTAGGTTTCAAATGGTGTTTCTACCTATGATAACTACTATCCCAAAATGTTTTCTCCTTCTTAACATCTCCCAAGCATCATCTCTCACAACTAACTCCTTATATCCTTCTTAAATCTTTTCAAGTTTACACTTTCTCTTTATTACCAAAGTTTGCCTAAGTCTTTACCTAAGTCCCAAAATGACTTTGGTACATACTAAGATCTCAAGCTCATGCCTAAGTCCTTGTTACATCCTAAATCACCTTAATGCATGTTTCCTACACAAGAACAACACTTAACCATTTTAAATACTCCTTAACTTATCAACTCATTTTAACACTTAGAACTTCACATTTGTTACCCAAATTTCGACATAGGTTCTCCTAGAATATTACTAAACCAAAACACATTGTTTTTACCAACAAACAACCAAGAACACTAAAAATCCATCAAGTACTTATTATACACAAACTTCACTCACAAGCACTACATCACACAATATAGTGCACAATTTAAATTGCATGGCACTTAGGCCCTTAAATGACATGGCTCTTAGGCCCTTAAAATGCACAAATCATAAACACTGAATTTCCACAATATATTTGCCTTTAACCTGCAAATACACTCAACAACACATATGCCTTTTACTAAGCTCTTGAGAACACTTTACTAAGTCATTCACCATTGGCTCTTTAGGTAGTTTTAATAAGCATTTATAAGCTCATTTCTCCTAAGGCATTAAAACAACATTAGGTTAGTAGATTTACCTCTTTTGCAAAATAACTTCTTTCTTGTTTCCTTTAGAAAACCGATAGAGTACTTGATTCTTTGACAAGTTCTAAACAATATACAAACATTATAATGAGTATTCAAGCTATAAGCTCCATCTCATTGTAAACCCTAGTTTTACATTGTTTCTAAAACATTAATGTAGTTGTTTTACCTTGCTCTTTGAAGAGAGTTTGAATATCTAGCAAGAGAGGACTCCACCTAGTCCATGAAGAGTTGGAATGAAGCTAGAACAAAGTCACATAAAAAGCTCCTTCAATATATTTTCGGACATGACAAAAACAAGGAGGAAATGAAGTTTTTTTTTGAGATTCCTTACCTAGAAGCCAAGGAGAGTAACAATATGTAAAAATACAAGCTCAAGCTCCTTCAATGGAGAAACTCCATGGCACCGAAATGGTTGTCTTGGACTTTTGAAAAGATAGGAATGAAGAGCTTGATGAGAGGAAGAGATTGGTGGTGTTTGTTTTTGATTTGGACAAGTGAGCAAGGTTTTACAAGAGATCAAAGTGGGAGTTTCAATGGAGAGTAGTATTACCGTGAGAGAGCAGCAAAGAAGGAAGAAGAGAGGTGGGAAACCGTGTGAGCAAGGAAAGAAATGAGAGAATGATAGAATTTGCTTTAGAAGATATTTATACTTATAAAGTAAAAAGGGTACTTAAGTAGTTTACTTATTTTCTTAACAAGCTAACAAGGGTGGTGTGTCACCAACCTTAAAAACCGGCCCCAAAGTAGTAGGAGGGTAATATAGTCTTTGTTTGTCAATTTAATTACTTATACAAACATATGTTACAAAATAGCTTATAAAAGTTACTATTCATAAAACAAGGCACATAGAAGTGAAATTTTTGATTTCCCACTAATATAGACACCCAAATGTGATATTATATAGTACACATATATATTTAAGAGTAATGATGGACATCTAGCCACTCAAAACTCATTTACAAGACAATTTTCAAAAATGTGCTTTAAGACTCCTTAAAGCACATTTTGTGTTTAAACTTGTTTTCAAGCTTGGTTTTCTTTGGTAATTGGTTTAATATGTTCATTAGTATATAAATGAGGTCTTGGTAAGTTCATTAGGTCTTAACCAAGTTTATCCCAAGCTTAGAGCACATTTTGGCTCTTATTGACTTTAAAGCACATTTTGTGTTTTCTTTTGTTTAAACTTGTTTTCTAATGTTTTCTAAGACTCTTTTTAGTCTTAATACACCATATTTAAGTGTCTAAACAATATATTAAGGTTTGGGGTATTTCAGATGTAGTGTAGTTTAAAGGATTAGTTGTGTGTAAAGAACATTTCTTGAGAAGATGAATGTCTTTGATGGTT
Source organism: Limonium bicolor (assembly GCA_023374045.1). Classification (NCBI taxonomy): domain Eukaryota; kingdom Viridiplantae; phylum Streptophyta; class Magnoliopsida; order Caryophyllales; family Plumbaginaceae; genus Limonium; species Limonium bicolor. Next base: position 52,359,866 of record CM041776.1, read on the forward strand.
AAAGAATGAAAAACAATATGTTTGTGTGTAAGGAATGTGTATTAAGGGATTAAGTGTTCTTGATTGTCTAAAGGTGAAAAGCTATGTGTTTTGGTGTAAGGTGATACAAGAGAAGCTATGGCAAAAATTTAGTTGATAAATAAAGGAAGTATAATACCTTGTGAAGGATTAAGTATGAACTTGTGGGAAAGACTTGAGGAGTTTGTGTAAAGGAAGTGATGAGGATGCGAAATGATGCTTAGGAGTGGTTATCATATTAAGAAGAAATGCCTTGGTTAGTCTAAGTTGTAGGTGTGCATTACCACCTAGAAATCCTAAGGAAAAATGTTGTAAGTGTTAGGAATTTTTGTAAGAAATTGAGTAACAAGTTTGGTGATGATTAAGGAAGGTTTGGTGCATGTTTTAAGGTGTTAAAACATGTAGGAAACGTGTGGAAAGATTGTGGAATGATTGGGAAAAGATTTGGGTGAATTTGGAGTTTAAAAGGCGTAGAAAAACACTTTTTAAAATGGGGTCTGTCCTGGACCGCCCCTAGGGACCGCCCTGTGGGGAGGTCTAGTGCAGGAAATAGTTTCTGTTGTGGACCGCCCCTGGGACCTCCCCAGAGGGGCGGTCCAGACCAAAGAAGAAAAAAAATGTGTTTAAGGCTTCTAATGATGGGGGATTGGATGGTAATGGTTTTAGATGATGTTTAGGCCTTGTTTGGTGACATGTAAAGGCCTTAAGATGTGTAAACAAGTGTTAGGAGGTTTGCAAGTAAATGAGTAAGTGTTTAGGGACTTTGGAAGTAAGCTTGTACATGCATTTGGAGGATGTTATGTGAAGGCTTAAGTGTGCCAAATGATGTTAAAACATGCTAGGATATGTAAGGTGAAGTTTGGAGTCAAATGTGCATTTTTAAACAAGGGTCTGGAGCAAACCGACCTTGGGGACCGGACTTGAAAGGTCGGTTGGGCTTGAATTTTGTATACGGAATATGTCTCTGGAATAGACCGACCTTGTCGACCGGACTTGCAAGGTCGGCCGGGGTAGAATTTTTAAACGGTAAAAGTGTCTGGAATGGACCGACCTTGGGACCGGACTTGGCAAGGTCGGTCGAAGTGTAGATTTTCAAACCTGGATGACACTGGAATGGACCGACCTTGGGTAAGGTCGGTCGACCTAAAATTTGTAAAAAAACAAACAAACAAAGTGTGGCCTAGGTAGTTAACCCTAAGGGGTATAATGAAGGTATCAAGGGTAAGTTAAAGCATAAAACATGTCATATAATCATGAAAAATGCTTAGTAAACAGGAAGCTAAATAAGGTAATTAACCGACGTTATTAATCATGTTTAGGAACTACGTTTGGCGGGACTCGAACGCAGCAGGGACCAAGGTATGGCTTTCTTGCAACCTATGTCCTACCGGATTACACCGGCTTGTATGCCAATGTGTTTTTCTGAATGTTTGCCACGTTATAAGATAAAAATATGTAATGAGTTTACAGTAATTCATATATGTGGCATGTTTAGTTCTGAAATACCCCAAACCTAAGTATGCTAAGTAAACATCAAATTATGATGTAGTAAGGCTAGAGTATGCCTTAGAAAGATTGGTAGACAATTTAAACCAAGGAAAACACAAGAAAATGCCTTAAGGGCAATTAGGGCAAAAATTTGCTCTAAGCTTGGAGAGACTTGGGTGAGTACCCAAATATCATGATAAGACCTTAGTAATATTCTAATGGTCATTTTAAACCAATTACCAAAGAAAACCAAGATTGAAAACAAGTTAAAAAACAAAATGTGCTTTAAGAAGTCTTAAAGCACATTTTTGAGAAATTGTCTTAGAATTGAGTTTTGAGTGGCTAAATGTCCATCATTACTCTTTAATCAACATGTGCACTAATTAGTATCACATTAGGAAGCCTAAATCAATGGGAAATCAAAAATTTCAGAAATATGTGCACTAATTAGTGAATAGTGCCAAATAGTGACTAGTTTAAGTTTTAATCAATATAAGCTAATTAGTTTGGTCAACAAACCATGACTAGCCTTATTAAGACGGAGGCCGGTTTTCCAAGGATGAGTCACCATAGACTACATCAAATAAGGAAGAAAAGAAGAGATAAGTAAAAGGAGTTTACTATTTGCTTTTATAAAGCAAATATCTTATATTAGCCTACTTTTCTTCTTCTCTCTCTTCATTTCTCTTCTTCCCATGGTTTCTTCTTCCCTTCTCTTGCTCCAAAACCGAGAGAGATCCATCCATGGGTGCTCCACCTTCATTGCTCGCCAAGTGTTTCATCTTTGCTCCAATAAAAAACTAAGTATAGATTCTCTTAGTTAGGCCAAGACCTATCTTTCTATCTTTTCAATCTTTCAAAGCTCAAGATTGGTGCCATGAGAAAACTCCATTGATGGAGGAAAATCAAGTTTGAAGAGCTCATTAGCTTCTCCATTCTCTTAAGGTAAAGAAAATGTTAGAAAACCATGTTTCCATCATTCCTTCCACATGGCCGAAATTATACTCATGGGGCCTTGTTTTTATGCCTTGTTCTAGCTTGATTTATTCACCAAGGACTAGTTAGGTCCTATTTCATTCAATGCCCAAGTCTAGTTTGAGACTTCAAAGGTAATCATCCACTTTTATGCCTTAGAACCACATTTCTAACCTAGGTTTCATTCCTTGAGGTTAGTTGTATTGTTTAGTACTCATGTGAGTCATTGAATATTGGTTAGAACATTGGCAAAGGAAGTTTAAGTGGTGGCCGATATTCATTCAAGAAGAAGGTCTAAGGAGGAAGATAGATAAGCTTGAGAAACAAGGTAAATTACTTACCTAATGGTGGTTTAAGATTAAGGATGATTTTAGATGAGTACCAATGTAGCCTAGAGCTTACATTGTGTATTGGATTATATAACCTTAGAAAAAGAACTTAAACAAGCTACGAACTTGTGACAAAGGGCCAATGAGAATGAGTTAGTATTAAGTTTCAAGATGAGTTTTAAGAGCATTATAAACTACTATGAGATTGATGGGTGTATTTGCAGGTTGAAAGCTTTTTATATGTGGGAAATTCAGTGTTAAGTTTAAGTCATTTAAGGGCCTAGGAGCCATGTCAATTAGGAGCCTTAGTGCTATGCAATTTAAGATTATTGCACTATTTGAGTTTGTTGTGAATGAGTTGATTTGGTGAGAAAATAAGATGAGAAAGGACTTGGTGTGTGTGAGATTATTAGGTGAGAAAAACAATGCATTTGGGCATGAGAATATACAGAGGAGCTATGCAAAATTTGAGTAGAAAACTAAGTGTTTAGGTGGTGGTGGTGAGCTGATATGACCTAGGATTCACTAGGAGTCATTAGAAGGAACTAGAGTGGAAATGAGTTAATTAAGGAGTTCTGAGGCTTAGAATGGCCTAGAGTTGTCTAGGAGGAATTAGAGGCTAGTGGGTGTATTAAACACACCGAAATCATGATGAATGACTGCTAACTGAGCACAAAGATTTGGATGGAAAGGTGTATAATGCTTTAAGGTGATTTAGGTATGAACTAGAGAATAAAACAATGAGGAGTTGGATAGTTTGTGTAAGTGTGATGATGCTAGTAGTGGACTAATGAGGTTTAGTTTAGATGTTAATGAGTGGACTTAGGTTATGGAAGAGAAAGGTGTGGGAGATTGTTGTCAAATGTCAAGGAAAATGACTAGGAATGTAAAGAGAGTATGATCATGAGGGTGGGAATAAGATGCATAAAAGAGGTGGAAATGTCTAAAGAGGGTGTTACATGGTCAGGGTAAATGAAGACCATGTCAAGGTGTTAAGGTAATGGGAAGCAATGTATAAGTAAGCTCAAGAGTTTTAGGATGATGAGGAACAAATGAAAAGAAGAGAAATTGTGCATGGACATGCAAGATGACTTGGAAGGTTAACGAAGCAAAGATGGAATGTAATGATGTTAAGGAGGAGTTATATTGATGGGAAGGAAACACTTTGGATAGTTAGAGTTTTAGACAAATACATGTTTGGAAAAATAATGAAATAAGTAACAAGTGTTAGAAATTCTTGTAAGGATTGAGAAAATGGTTAAGGAGGTTTTAAAGGATGTTCTAAGGTGATTTTAAGAGCCTATATGTTTAACATAATGGGCTTGTGGAAGAGTTGGGCATTTTTTGCAAGAAAGGAGATAGTGTTTAAGGGTGTGAAGATGATATTCTGGCATGTCCGAACTTCCGTCCGAATTTGGAAGCTCGGACATGCACTGTTGCGATTAGAATTTTGAGTATCTGCTAGAGTCCGAACTACCGTCCGACTAGATGTTGGCCACCTGAATTCTTCCTTTGATTTTTCCTCGACCCATGTCGAACTTGGGAAGTTCGGACACACGTCTGGTTGCACCCTTTTGAGTCTCGACTTGAGTCGACTTGGTAAGCTCGGACACAATTTCGGACGCGGTGCTGTTTTGACCAAAACTTTTGTTTATTAGGTTAGGAAATGATATCCAATGGTGGGGATTGATATGTAATGATGTTATAAGGTTGTTTAAGACATGTTTGGTAGGTATCAATGATAATTAAGTGGGTGAATAAGTATAAGTTATGAGGAGAAGTGATTCACTTAAGATTAAGTTTGTAAGATTAAATTGTAAGACTTATGAAGTGTTAGGTTGGGATCATTAAAGGTTAAGTAAGTTAAGTAAGGTAAGTAAGTTAAGTAAGTTGAATTAAGTTAAGTGATTAATAACCTAAAACTGAATGAATGTTTTAGGACTTGGGAATGTGGACTCCGGAAGAGAGTAAGCAACCGAACGACCAATGGTGAACGGTATAGTTCTTCTTGTGACCTGCTTGCTAACGAGGTGTCCGTCGGCTTGTGTGCTATTTGTTTTTGTGTGTTCACTAAACAAGATAAAGCATGCAACCGGAATATTATGTTTATTGTATTGTTATGTGATGTTTGAAAACTAACACAACATACCGTGAGAACTTACTAACCAACGTTTAGTAAGGAATTGAGTGAGACTAAGGAACACTCCCTAATATGGGTTGATATAAACCGAAAGAGGTTAACCAACAAACATGGTCTTGAGACTACTACTAACTGGAACTTGAGTGAGGAAACCCGGGACTGACTCCGGTCATGCATGCTAAGGAAAGGGGGTCGGTATCTATAGCAGATTCGACTTCTGCTTAAGGACTTGTCTTCGGACTTGTAGCCTAGGGCCGGTTGCCGGCTCAGCTACGCTGGACTCCTGTCCAGGGTAGGTGGCATTAAGATGGTGCGGTGGGATCACCTAAATCCCAGGTTTGGACTTAGGATACAACCATTTCCCTCCAGGAACGGTTTGTATACTGGGAAAAAGTTAAGATTAAGATTAAGGTAAGGTTAAGATAAGTTGCAACCATTCCTTTTTAAAGGATGGTTTGTATTATTAAGATTAAGATAAGCTACATCCACTCCTTATTAAAGGATGGTTGTTTCTAAGATTAAGATAAGACTAAGATTGAGGTGAGATAAGGATGGACTAAGATTAAGAGGGAACATTACTTAAGGAGTTAAATAATTAACTCTCTAATTAAGGGAACGCATTTAAGTCGTTCATTGTGTGTGAACTTTGATTGTTCATATCTGAGTTGTTGTTTACTGCACTTTCTATTATGTTGTGCATCTAATCAACCTCCATGCTATCGACAATTAGTCGTCGTAGCCATGTTAGCTTGGGGGCCATGAGAGGATCGTACCAGCATTCGTGCTGACCCCCTTTGGGGGCTGTTTTTACTACACAGGTGAACATCAGGAGGCGGCCGTCGCGAGAGTAAGAAGGGGTACAAGTGTTACAGGTTAAGTGTGGCCTACGAGTTGTGCATGTACACTCGTATGACAATTGAGTTAGTAAGATGTATAGGATGTGAGGGGATTGTAAGAAGGATATGTATTTGGTTAAGGCTGTTATGTACTAATGTTCGGTATATTCTGTAGTCAGACCGTGGCAAGGTCCTGGAGTGTGAAGAATTCCGCTGTGACATGTATGTATATGCTGTTAAGTTGCGAGACCACATTTGGATTGAGTTGGGGTGTTACAAAAAGTGGTATCAGAGCGTAGTTACGCTCTGAAGACAAGAATTACCGAACTTAGGAGAATATTGAGGTTGAGATTGAGTCATGGGTTAAGGGTTAAGAGGTAGAGTGAGAGGTGCGTTAGTCAGGACTTCCTGGTGTTTACCGGATATCCATAGTACCTAGACCCGCCCTCCACATCCCTAACCCTGAATGTGTGGAACAAACGCCTGAGAGAAGAAAGTCTTCTCTTACTCGGGGAAACCCGATCTGGCAGTTAGCTAACAGTAAGCAATACGAGAAACATCTTGTTGCACAACAGTTAAGGAGAACTTGGAGATTTTAATGGAGCGCATTGGTGAAACAGGCGCTACCAGTGGAACTTTACCAGTAAAAGGACGGTAATTACCGGCAACATGGGTTGACATGCTACGCAGTCGAAATAACCCGCAATACCAATGACAAGGAAAGCACTACGAGTGCAATGGATAAGGAAATGATAAGAGACATGAGTACCAGACAGTGGTCCGAATGAGCATGGCAATGGGATAATACAAGCTTAAGGGATAAGATTACTGGAAAGTCCAGTTAAGAACCGGGAACTCCAAACCCCATACAATGAGGAAGGTTACAAAACCTGGCCGACATAACGCGGACGACAGTGGAAACACATATAATTGTATGCCGGAGTAGGACTACGATGTAGTGCCTAAAGGAGAACCATTACTTAGTAACCACAACGAAATGTGTGGAGACAGGAGCGAGGACTAAGACAGGAGTAAATAATAAGGGGTTCCCCCAGAAAGAGGAACGCCCGGATAAGTGACAGTACTGTCAAACAACAAGGAAACTGCCGGATGGACAGTTGTCCAAATAAGAGATTATCGAAGGAGTCCCGAGGACTACCAATTACATGGAAATTAGAAGGAAGTACCACTACCAATGTACCTTGTACCAATAACCCATCCTGCATGGCGCACTTGCCATAGCAAGTGCTACCACGGTTAAGCTACACGGAAAGCCATCAAGGCGAGATAGAAGAACGCTACAGTTGTAACACATATTAATACCGGATTGTAAATCTATAAGAATAAAAAAATAAGACCTTGGAAGGGCCCGACGGCCTGACCATGAGGAGATGAAGTGACACACCAGTCAGCCGGGAGCGGAACTTGGACAAAATATTAAACCATATAAGTATTAGCAACAGAACAACGTACTACGACAACAAAACCGACAGTGCGGTAAGAACACCAACCCAGATCTCAAAGAGGAACCTAAGAGATCACTCAATGATCCAAGCAAATACACTACGTAAGTAACAACATTCATGGAATGTATCAAGAGATACAATAAAGGCAGTCGACTGAACGACTTCCAACGAGGATGAGATAAGACTCCCAGATTGATCACTAAGAATACCAATAATAAGCATTCTTCAATGAAGATGTTGGAAAACCCAGAAAACAAGGGTAAAAGAAATGAACATAAGCTATAACCTACTAAAGATTAAAGATATATAATCCCGACAGAGGAAAGCTCAGAGGACTACCCACACAGAGCGGGTATAGTCGAGCCAAATAACTGATGAATGACAGCTGATACTGTTCGTCTAACTCATTAACACCCAAGTATGATTGACCATCAACGGGTGGCGTAGTCAACGTAAGTTGAACGAAGCGTTGAGATGGAAGTATAAGATGACAGGACGATGTCCAACTTGGACACCGTAAGGCAAACGCCTAATACCAACTTATCCTTATTGGCTAAAAGACATAAGTCTAATAAAACGACAGTATTGTCAAAGACATTAAGTAACAACCCCAGATCGCCTGAATAAACTTCCATAGCAGGAAGCAGGATGCAGCGACTTATCTTGAAACCCAATACTACATTTATTATGTAATCTAACGGTGGATAGTGTTCATGGAAACAAAAACCTTTAGGAATAACCTATAGATGAGTAAAAGTACAAGTAACGAATGGAGATATTAAACACTAGGAGCCTACAAGCCAAGGGTGTTAACCACATCAGAGCTCAAGGCGCAGTAAGTTGTAAAAGAGCTGATTCAAGCCATGAATGAACTACAATGTGTAGATGTGAACGATTACAAACCTATAACTTAGATTGGGAAGAATATTACCAAGACAGGGTACCAATGAGAATGTTGAGATAATGCTAAGGACAGGGGCGGAGAACGAACCATGCCTTTGGGGTGGGGATACCTCTCCTTGATGTGAGGCCATGAGTGGGAATGAACCCCTCAAAAAGCGCTTTCACTTATTAGAGATGTAGTACGCTTTTGTTAGAAAATGGAAACTATAAACTTGGAGAATACATTTGAGTAATAAGAAAGGCTACAGAGACAGACCTCATATCCAACACCTAGGATTTAGGAATCAGTACCGTCAGAGATAAACATTGTGAGTGTACATTATAGCGTGTCAAGTGACCAATGCTCAGAAGAGCTTGGGATTCAGTGGATAACTTCTTCAGTAACCGGTAGAATTACATGGTAGACAACATCACTAAGGATGAAAGAAAGCGAGAGAAATTAGCCTACTTACGAATCTGCGATTTAAGCAGAACATCTTCATATCAAGAGTCAACTATTTTATAACACGGTACGGCAACCGCCATACACCGGAATGAGAGAACTCCCAGTGTGTTTACACCAAGAAGGGATTGAGTATAAGGTAAGACATTAGAATAAGTGAATAAGAGGTTGCACCATCAATGGGCAACATGGTAAGGGCCAACTACCACGGTAGTAGTGGTCGTGAGTACAATAGTTATATGAGGGGGATAAAGTCATGGTGCGCGGTAAAGCGACCGTTGTGTAAGAGCCGTCAAATATTGACACTGAGGCAATTAGATTTATGAGTTAAGACCACCATAAGTAAGAAAATAAGATGGTAGAAGAACTGTGCATTGATGCCAGTAGTCTGGACCTGGTTAAGTAAGATTTCACAGGAAGCACACTACCCATTCCTTAAGGAACAAAAAGTGCATTCCTAGTAGCATAAATATGAGAAACAAGATAAGAGGCTCTACGGAAAGAGACCTCAGATATTAAGTGACCGAATCAATACGAAATACAGAAAGGAGCTAGAGCATACCATACCCAAGAACGCAGTAAATGGATTTCACTTGATTAACTTCAAGAAGAACAATAAATGTTATTATGGAACGATGAAAGAGGAGATCGACAATAGAATACTTCTTAATTAGCAATTGCTAAACGTGTGACGGACACTATGAGTTTACTAAAATGAGAAGTGGGACGACTGCACCCCACAGGGGATTGCAGGCCTGACACGCTCATTATGAGTTAGTTGGGTAAGTTAATGTACCAGTAAGGTACCCCATGCATGTAAACGAGTGGTGTAAGGAAAACGGGAAGTAGTCGACTCCGTACCACCGACAACGACGCAAGATCAGACAAGAGCAGCTACTACCACAAACAGTTGAAGAAAAAGAAATTCAGTTCAACCAACAACACAAAGGAACCAGAGAATAAATAATTAAAACTTTGAAGTGCGAGAAGCACGGATTGTTAAGTACAGACATTGGATATGTCTTAAGAAGTTAAGGATAAGACTGTGAAGCGCAATAAGCACTAAACAGTAGTTTTAGATTAAGGGTCCTCCTTAGATGGAAAGAACGATTTAAACACTTAAGAGAACGCCAAGAATATGAACATTAGATCTCCAGAGAGACTGGATAAACAAGCTACAACTCATCAAGGTCGTGTATATGTATAAAGATAACACGTGTCCATTAAGAGACCTTTAGTACTAAATCATAAGCATACAGGATGAGGATATAAAATACTATGAAGAATAAGAAAAGCAGTTCAGCCTAAGACCATCAGAGTTGTGCAGCGGAAGCTAGCAGATCACTACCTTTGAGATTAGACCAAACTAAGTTAAGAAAACGGTATAAGTACCGTAAGAACCCTCGATACAGAGACTAAGTCATTTCTGATCGAATAATAAGTGAGATAGATGACATGGAAGCTAGAATGCTTGGTGAGAATTAGACATCTTGAACCTATTTCAAGAATGATGTGGTGTTGATTACGTGGGCGTAATCCATTTTAAGGGGGGTAGCGAAAACCGCTTAGCGTATGTTTTGTACTGAGTACATAAACTACGGTGTGCATAGCACAAAATAATTTGAGAATATGTTCTACAAAAACATTTTGAGATAAATTATGGTTATTGCACACAGAAGATGTGAATACCACACACGTTAAGTACCTATATTGTTAACTCCGGTGTGAGTACAAGTTAAGAGAATTAAGGAAGAGGATTAAGGAGATTTAAGGAATAAGGAATATATGAGGTATGAGTCGATATGAGACTATGTGTGAGATAAGAATAAGATAACATTATGAGATACGATTTGATATGAGTATGAGGAAGGAAATTGTAATGCTATGAGATATAAGATGGTGAGAATTGGTATGGGACGGTTATAGAAGTTAGTAGGGATTTAGATCTTGAGGAAATTACTAAGAGATGAATCGGGAATGTTCGATGGACAGAGTCCACACTTTGGAGATGTATTGATTATGATTAGAAGAACTAAGAAGATTGAAAATTGGACATGAGTGAATTATCTGATGTTTGAAAATGACGTGGGACGTGGAACTTGATTTTCTAGGGATCAAGGGAAACCGAACACAAATTGCGGTGGAAGGATAGTTCTACACTGATGCTGATCACGTCATGGTGGGATGATTCCTGAAACTCCCTACCAGTGGTCACAATTAAATCACACTATGGATAGAGGCCTTAGGATAAAAATGAAATTGGAGTTGCTTGTATTTTTAATTAGAGGAATTATTCCTCACATGACCTCGTAAAAAGGATTACCTTTTTACTGAGTCTCGCCCATGAAGTCGAGGACGCACGAGCCTTTGTCTTCGGACCGGTGACATGGGGAAAGCAGAGTGTTTTGTATTCTGGCCCATGGTGACGAGGACGAATGAGCCATTGTCTACGGACCGGTGACATGGGAGAATACGTTGGAAATTATGTGAATGTTTTTAATCATCAAAAGAATCAAGGAGAATTTTGAGTGCTATACATGCTTAAGCATGTTGTGTGATATTTGAGTATAAGAATATGGCGGATCTAATGATCCAATGAGTTTAAGTATACATAAGTATGATCTGTATGATCTATGGAATGAGGTAAGACATGTATTTAATAAGATAAGATGCATGGGAACTTTGGGGACAAAGTTCTTTTAAGGGGTAGATTGAAATACCTCAAACCTAAGTATGCTAAGTAAACATCAAATTATGATGTAGTAAGGCTAGAGTATGCCTTAGAAAGATTGGTAGACAATTTAAACCAAGGAAAACACAAGAAAATGCCTTAAGGGCAATTAGGGCAAAAATATGCTCTAAGCTTGGAGAGACTTGGGTGAGTACCCAAATATCATGATAGAGCTTATTAATATTCTAATGGTCATTTTAAACCAATTACTAAAGAAAACCAAGCTTGAAAACAAGTTAAAACACAAAATGTGCTTTAAGAAGTCTTAAAGCACATTTTGAGAAATTGTCTTAGAATTGAGTTTTGAGTGGCTAAATGTCCATCATTACTCTTTAATAAACATGTGTACTAATTAGTATCACATTACGAAGCCTAAATCAATGGGAAATCAAAAATTTCAGAAATATGTGCACTAATTAGTGAATAGTGCCAAATAGTGACTAGTTTAAGTTTTAATCAATATAAGCTAATTAGTTGGTCAACAAAGACCATGACTAGCCTTTTTTAAGATGGGGGCCGGTTTTCTAAGGATGAGTCACCATAGACTACATCAAATAAGGAAGAAAAGAAGAGATAAGTAAAAGGAGTTACTATTTGCTTTTATAAAGCAAATATCTTATATTAGCCTACTTTTCTTCTTCTCTCTCTTCATTTCTCTTCTTCCCACGGTTTCTTCTTCCCTTCTCTTGCTCCAAAACCGAGAGAGCTCCATCCATGGGTGCTCCACCTTCAATTGCTCACCAAGTGTTCATCTTTGCTCCAAATCAAAAACTAAGTATAGATTTCTCTTAGTTAGGCCAAGACCTATCTTTCTATCTTTTCAAATCTTTCAAAGCTCAAGTTTGGTGCCATGAGAAAACTCCATTGAGGGAGGAAAATCAAGTTTGAAGAGCTCATTAGCTTCTCCATTCTCTTAAGGTAAAGAAAATGTAAGAAAAACCATGTTTCCATCATTCCTTCCACATGGCTGAAAATTACTACTCATGGGGCCTTGTTTTTATGCCTTGTTCTAGCTTGATTTATTCACCAAGGACTAGTGGAGGTCCTATTTCACTCAATGCCCAAGTCTACTTTGAGACTTCAAAGGTAATCATCCATTTTTATGCCTTAGAACACATTTCTAACCTAGGTTTTCATTCCTTGAGGTTAGTGTATTGTTTAGTACTCATGTGGGTCATTGAATATTGGTTAGAAACATTGGCAAATGAAGTTTATGTGGTGGCCGATATTCATTCAAGAAGAAGGTCTAAGGAGGAAGATAAGATAAGCTTGAGAAAACAAGGTAAATTACTTACCTAATGGTGGTTTAAGATTAAGGAATGAGTTTTAGATGAGTACCAATGTAGCCTAGAGCTTACATTGTGTATTGGATTATATAACCTAAGAAAAAGAACTTAAACAAGCTTATGAACTTGTGACTAAGGAGCCAATGAGAATGAGTTAGTAATATAAGTTTAAGATGAGTTTTAAGAGCATTATAACTACTATGAGATTGATGGGTGTATTTGCAGGTTGAAAGCTTTTATATGTGGGAAATTCAGTGTTTAAGTTTAAGTCATTTAAGGGCCTAGGAGCCATGTCATTTAAGAGCCTTAGTGCTATGCAATTTAAGATTATTGCACTATATTGAGTTTGTTGTGAATGAGTTGATTTGGGTGAGAAAATAAGATGAGAAAGGACTTGGTGTGTGTGAGATTATTATGTGAGAAAAACAATGCATTTGGGCATGAGAATATACTAGAGGAGCTATGACAAAATTTGAGTAGAAAACTAAGTGTTTAGGTGGTGGTGAGCTGATATGACCTAGGATTCACTAGGAGTCATTAGAAGGAACTAGAGTGGAAATGAGTTAATTAAGGAGTTCTTGAGGCTTAGAATGGCCTAGAGTTGTCTAGGAGGAATTAGAGGCTAGGTGGGTGTATTAAACACACCGAAATCATGTGATGAGGAATGCTAAGACTTGAGCAAAGATTTGGATGGAAAGGTGTATAATGCTTTAAGGTGATTTAGGTATGAACTAGAGAATAAAACAATGAGGAGTTTGGATAGTTTGTGTAAGTGTGATGATGCTAGTAGTGGACTAACGAGGTTTAGTTTAGATGTTAATGAGTGGGCTTAGGTTATGGAAGAGAAAGGTGTGGGAGAATGTTGTCAAATGTCAAGGAAAATGACTAGGAATGTAAAAGAGAGTATGATCATGAGGGTGGTGAATAAGATGCATAAAAGAGATGGAATGTGATGGGAGGGTGTTACATGGTCAGGGTAAATGAAGAACCATGTCAAGGTGTTAAGGTAATGGGAAGCAATGTATAAGTAAGCTCAAGAGTTTAGGAGTGATGAGTAACAAATGAAAAGAAGAGAAATTGTGCATGGACATGCAAGATGACCTTGGAAGGTTTAACGAAGCAAAGATGGAATGTAATGATGTTAAGGAGGAGTTATATTGATTGGGAAGGAAACACTTTGGCTAGTTAGAGTTTTAGACAAAAATTACATGTTGGAAAAATAATGAAATAAGTAACAAGTGTTAGAAATTCTTGTAAGGATTGAGAAAATGGTTAAGGAGGTTTTAAAGGATGTTCTAAGGTGAGTTTAAGAGCCTATATGGTATTAAGACATAATGGGACACTTGTGGAAGAGTTGGGCATTTTTCAAGAAAGGAGATAAGTGTTTAAGGGTGTAGAAGATGAATATTCTGGCCTGTCCGAACTTCCGTCCGAATTTGGAAGCTCGGACATGCCCTGTTGCGATTAGAATTTTTGAGTCTCGGCTAGAGTCCGAACTACCGTCCGGACTTAGATGTTCGGACACCTGAAATTCTTCCTTTGATTTTTCCTCGACCCATGTCCGAACTTAGGGAAGTTTGGACACATGTTCGGACACACGTCTGGTTGCACCCTTTTGAGTCTCGACTTGAGTCCGAACTTGGTAAGCTCGGACACAAGTTCGGACGCGGTGCTGTTTTGACCAAAAACTTTGTTTAAGGTTAGGAAATGATATCCAATGGTGGGGATTGTTATGTAATGATGTTATAAGGTTGTTTAAGACATGTTTGGTAGGTATCAATGATAATTAAGTGGGTGAATAAGTATAAGTTATGAGGAGAAGTGATTCACTTAAGATTAAGTTTGTAAGATTAAATTGTAAGACTTATGAAGTGTTAGGTTGGGATCATTAAGGGTTAAGTAAGTTAAGTAAGGTAAGTAAGTTAAGTAAGTTGAATTAAGTTAAGTGATTAATAACCTAAAACTGAATGAATGTTTTAGGACTTGGGAATGTGGACTCCGGAAGAGAGTAAGCAACCGAACGACCAATGGTGAACGGTATAGTTCTTCTGTGACCTGCTTGCTAACGAGGTGTCCGTCGGCTTGTGTGCTATTTGTTTTTGTGTGTTCACTAAACAAGATAAAGCATGCAACCGGAATATTATGTTTATTGTATTGTTATGTGATGTTTGGAAACTAACACAACATACCGTGAGAACTTACTAACCAACGTTTAGTAAGGAATTGAGTGAGACTAAGGAACACTCCCTAATATGGGTTGATATAAACCGAAAGAGGTTAACCAACAAACATGGTCTTGAGACTACTAACTGGAACTTGAGTGAGGAAACCCGGGACTGACCCGGTCATGCATGCTAAGGAAAGGGGGTCGGTATCTATAGCAGATTCGACTTCTGCTTAAGGACTTGTCTTCGGACTTGTAGCCTAGGGCCGGTTGCCGGCGCTACGCTGGACTCCTGTCCAGGGTAGGTGGCATTAAGATGGTGCGGTGGGATCACCTAAATCCCAGGTTTGGACTTAGGATACAACCATTTCCCTCCAGGAACGGTTTGTATACTGAGAATAAGTTAAGATTAAGATTAAGGTAAGGTTAAGATAAGTTGCAACCATTCCTTTTTAAAGGATGGTTTGTATTATTAAGATTAAGATAAGCTACATCCACTCCTTATTAAAGGATGGTTGTTTCTAAGATTAAGATAAGACTAAGATTGAGGTGAGATAAGGATGGACTAAGATTAAGAGGGAACATTACTTAAGGAGTTAAATAATTAACTCTCTAATTAAGGGAACGCATTTAAGTCGTTCATTGTGTGTGAACTTTGATTGTTCATATCTGAGTTGTTGTTTACTGCACTTTCTATTATGTTGTGCATCTAATCAACCTCCATGCTATCGACAATTAGTCGTCGTAGCCATGTTAGCTTGGGGGCCATGAGAGGATCGTACCAGCATTCGTGCTGACCCCCTTTGGGGGCTGTTTTTACTACACAGGTGAACATCAGGAGGCGGCCGTCGCGAGAGTAAGAAGGGGTACAAGTGTTACAGGTTAAGTGTGGCCTACGAGTTGTGCATGTACACTCGTATGACAATTGAGTTAGTAAGATGTATAGGATGTGAGGGGATTGTAAGAAGGATATGTATTTGGTTAAGGCTGTTATGTACTAATGTTCGGTATATTCTGTAGTCAGACCGTGGCAAGGTCCTGGAGTGTAAAGAATTCCGCTGTGACATGTATGTATATGCTGTTACGTTGCGAGACCACATTTGGATTGAGTTGGGGTGTTACAAAAAGTGGTATCAGAGCGTAGTTACGCTCTGAACACAAGAATTACCGAACTTAGGAGAATATTGAGGTTGAGATTGAGTCATGGGTTAAGGGTTAAGTGGTAGCGTGAGAGGTGCGTTAGTCAGGACTTCCTGGTGTTTACCGGATATCCATAGTACCTAGACCCGCCCTCCACATCCCTAACCCTGAATGTGTGGAACAAACGCCTGAGAGAAGAAAGTCTTCTCTTACTCGGGGAAACCCGATCTGGCAGTTAGCTAACAGTAAGCAATACGAGAAACATCTTGTTGCACAACAGTTAATGAGAACTTGGAGATTTTAATGGAGCGCATTGGTGAAACAGACGCTACCAGTGGAACTTTACCAGTAAAAGGACGGTAATTACCGGCAACATGGGTTGACATGCTACGCAGTCGAAATAACCCGCAATACCAATGACAAGGAAAGCACTACGAGTGCAATGGATAAGGAAATGATAAGAGACATGAGTACCAGACAGTGGTCCGAATGAGCATGGCAATGGGATAATACAAGCTTAAGGGATAAGATTACTGGAAAGTCCAGTTAAGAACCGGGAACTCCAAACCCCATACAATGAGGAAGGTTACAAAACCTGGCCGACATAACGCGGACGACAGTGGAAACACATATAATTGTATGCCGGAGTAGGACTACGATGTAGTGCCTAAAGGAGAACCATTACTTAGTAACCACAACGAAATGTGTGGAGACAGGAGCGAGGACTAAGACAGGAGTAAATAATAAGGGGTTCCCCCAGAAAGAGGAACGCCCGGATAAGTGACAGTACTGTCAAACAACAAGGAAACTGCCGGATGGACAGTTGTCCAAAATAAGAGATTATCGAAGGAGTCCCGAGGACTACCAATTACATGGAAATTAGAAGGAAGTACCACTACCAATGTACCTTGTACCAATAACCCATCCTGCATGGCGCACTTGCCATAGCAAGTGCAACCACGGTTAAGCTACACGAAAGCCATCAAGGCGAGATAGAAGAACGCTACAGTTGTAACACATATTAATACCGGATTGTAAATCTATAAGAATAGAAAAATAAGACCTTGGAAGGGCCCGACGGCCTGACCATGAGGAGATGAAGTGACACACCAGTCAGCCGGGAGCGGAACTTGGACAAAATATTAAACCATATAAGTATTAGCAACAGAACAACGTACTACGACAACAAAACCGACAGTGCGGTAAGAACACCAACCCAGATCTCAAAGAGGAACCTAAGAGATCGCTCAATGATCCAAGCAAATACACTACGTAAGTAACAACATTCATGGAATGTATCAAGAGATACAATAAAGGCAGTCGACTGAACGACTTCCAACGAGGATGAGATAAGACTCCCAGATTGATCACTAAGAATACCAATAATAAGCATTCTTCAATGAAGATGTTGGAAAACCCAGAAAACAAGGGTAAAAGAAATGAACATAAGCTATAACCTACTAAGGATTAAAGATATATAATCCCGACAGAGGAAAGCTCAGAGGACTACCCACACAGAGCGGGTATAGTCGAGCCAAATAACTGATGAATGACAGCTGATACTGTTCGTCTAACTCATTAACACCCAAGTATGATTGACCATCAACGGGTGGTGTAGTCAACGTAAGTTGAACGAAGCGTTGAGATGGAAGTATAAGATGACAGGACGATGTCCAACTTGGACACCGTAAGGCAAACGCCTAATACCAACTTATCCTTATTGGCTAAAAGACATAAGTCTAATAAAACGACAGTATTGTCAAAGACATTAAGTAACAACCCCAGATCGCCTGAATAAACTTCCATAGCAGGAAGCAGGATGCAACGACTTATCTTGAAACCCAATACTACATTTATTATGTAATCTAACGGTGGATAGTGTTCATGGAAACAAAAACCTTTAGGAATAACCTATGGATGAGTAAAAGTACAAGTAACGAATGGAGATATTAAACACTAGGAGCCTACAAGCCAAGGGTGTTAGCCACATCAGAGCTCAAGGCGCAGTAAGTTGTAAAAGAGCTGATTCAAGCCATGAATGAACTACAATGTGTAGATGTGAAGGATTACAAACCTATAACTTAGATTGGGAAGAATATTACCAAGACAGGGTACCAATGAGAATGTTGAGATAATGCTAAGGACAGGGGTGGAGAATGAACCATGCCTTTGGGGTGGGGATACCTCTCCTTGATGTGAGGCCATGAGTGGGAATGAACCCCTCAAAAAGCGCTTTCACTTATTAGAGATGCAGTACGCTTTTGTTAGAAAATGGAAACTATAAACTTGGAGAACATTTGAGTAATAAGAAAGGCTACAGAGACAGACCTCATATCCAACACCCAGGATTTAGGAATCAGTACCGTCAGAGATAAACATTGTGAGCGTACATTATAGCGCATCAAGTGACCAATGCTCAGAAGAGCTTGGGATTCAGTGGATAACTTCTTCAGTAACCGGTAGAATTACATGGTAGACAACATCACTAAGGATGAAAGAAAGTGAGAGAAATTAGCCTACTTACGAATCTGCGATTTAAGCAGAACATCTTCATATCAAGAGTCAACTATTTTATAACACGGTACGACAACCGCCATACACCGGAATGAGAGAACTCCCAGTGTGTTTACACCAAGAAGGGATTGAGTATAAGGTAAGACATTAGAATAAGTGAATAAGAGGTTGCACCATCAATGGGCAACATGGTAAGGGCCAACTACCACGGTAGTAGTGGTCGTGAGTACAATAGTTATATAAGGGGGATAAAGTCATGGTGCGCGGTAAAGCGACCGTTGTGTAAGAGCCGTCAAATATTGACACTGAGGCAATTAGATTTATGAGTTAAGACACCATAAGTAAGAAAATAAGATGGTAGAAGAACTGTGCATTGATGCCAGTAGTCTGGACCTGGTTAAGTAAGATTTCACAGGAAGCACACTACCCATTCCTTAAGGAACAAAAAGTGCATTCCTAGTAGCATAAATATGAGAAACAAGATAAGAGGCTCTACGGAAAGAGACCTCAGATATTAAGTGACCGAATCAATACGAAATACAGAAAGGAGCTAGAGCATACCATACCCAAGAACGCAGTAAATGGATTTCACTTGATTAACTTCAAGAAGAACAATGAATGTTATTATGGAACGATGAAAGAGGAGATCGACAATAGAATACTTCATAATTAGCAATTGCTAAACGTGTGACGGACACTATGAGTTTACTAAAACGAGACGTGGGACGACTGCACCCCTCGGGGGATTGCAGGCCTAACACGCTCATTATGAGTTAGTTGGGTAAGTAGTAATGTACCAGTAAGGTACCCCATGCATGTAAACTAGTGGTGTAAGGAACACGGGAAGTAGTCGACTCCGTACAACCGACAACGACGCAAGATCAGACAAGAGCAGCTACTACCACAAACAGTTGAAGAAAAAGAAATTCAGTTCAACCAACAACACAAAGGAACCAGAGAATAAATAATTAAAACTTTGAAGTGCGAGAAGCACGGATTGTTAAGTACAGACATTGGATATGTCTTAAGAAGTTAAGGATAAGACTGTGAAGCGCAATAAGCACTAAACAGTAGTTTTAGATTAAGGGTCCTCCTTAGATGGAAAGAACGATTTAAACACTTAAGAGAACGCCAAGAATATGAACATTAGATCTCCAGAGAGACTGGATAAACAAGCTACAACTCATCAAGGCCGTGTATATGTATAAAGATAACACGTGTCTATTAAGAGACCTTTAGTACTAAATCATAAGCATACAGGATGAGGATATACAATACTATGAAGAATAAGAAAAGCAGTTCAGCCTAAGATCATCAGAGTTATGCAGCGGAAGCTAGCAGATCACTACCTTTGAGATTAGATCAAACTAAGTTAAGAAAACGGTATAAGTACCGTAAGAACCCTCGATACAGAGACTAAGTCATTTCTGATCGAATAATAAGTGAGATAGATGACATGGAAGCTAGAATGCTTGGTGAGAATTAGACATCTTGAACCTATTTCAAGAATGATGTGGTGTTGATTACGTGGGCGTAATCCATTTTAAGGGGGGTAAGTGAAAACCGCTTAGCGTATGTTTGCGTACTGAGTACATAAACTACGGTGTGCATAGCACAAAATAATTTGAGAATATGTTCTATAAAAACATTTTGAGATAAATTATGGTTATTGCACACAGAAGATGTGAATACCACACACGTTAAGTACCTATCTTGTTAACTCCGGTGTGAGTACAAGTTAAGAAATTAAGGAAGAGGATTAAGGAGATTTAAGGAATAAGGAATATATGAGGTATGAGTCGATATGAGACTATGTGTGAGATAAGAAATAAGATAACATTATGAGATACGATTTGATATGAGTATGAGGAAGGAAATTGTAATGCTATGAGATATAAGATGGTGAGAATTGGTATGGGACAGTTATAGAAGTTAGTAGGAATTTAGATCTTGAGGTAATTACTAAGAGATGAATCGGGAATGTTCGATGGACTGAGTTCACACTTTGGAGATGTATTGATTATGATTAGAAGAACTAAGAAGATAGAAAATTGGACATGAGTGAATTATCTGATGTTTGAAAATGACGTGGGACGTGGAACTTGATTTTCTAGGGATCAAGGGAAACCGAACACAAATTGGGGTGGAAGGATAGTTCTACACTGATGCTGATCACGTCATGGTGGGATGATTCCTGAAACTCCCTACCAGTGGTCACAATTAAATCACACTATGGATAGAGGCCTTAGGAAAAAAATGAAATTGGAGTTGCTTGTATTTTTAATTAGAGGAATTATTCCTCACATGACCTCGTAAAAAGGATTACCATTTTACTGGGTCTCGCCCATGAAGTCGAGGACGCACGAGCCTTTGTCTTCGGACCGGTGACATGGGGAAAGCAGAGTGTTTTGTATTCTGGCCCATGGTGACGAGGACGAATGAGCCATTGTCTACGGACCGGTGACATGGGAGAATACGTTGGAAATTATGTGAATGTTTTTAATCATCAAAAAAATCAAGGAGAATTTTGAGTGCTATACATGCTTAAGCATGTTGTGTGATATTTGAGTATAAGAATATGGCGGATCTAATGATCCAATGAGTTTAAGTATACATAAGTATGATCTGTATGATCTATGGAATGAGGTAAGACATGTATTTAATAAGATAAGATGCATGGGAACTTTGGGGACAAAGTTATTTTAAGGGGGGTAGATTGAAATACCTCAAACCTAAGTATGCTAAGTAAACATCAAATTATGATGTAGTAAGGCTAGAGTATGCCTTAGAAAGATTGGTAGACAATTTAAACCAAGGAAAACACAAGAAAATGCCTTAAGGGCAATTAGGGCAAAAATATGCTCTAAGCTTGGAGAGAGTTGGGTGAGTACCCAAATATCATGATAAGACCTTAGTAATATTCTAATGGTCATTTTAAACCAATTACTAAAGAAAACCAAGCTTGAAAACAAGTTAAAACACAAAATGTGCTTTAAGAAGTCTTAAAGCACATTTTTGAGAAATTGTCTTAGAATTGAGTTTTGAGTGGCTAAATGTCCATCATTACTCTTTAATCAACATGTGTACTAATTAGTATCACATTAGGAAGCCTAAATCAAAAAATCAAAATTTCAGAAATATGTGCACTAATTAGTGAATAGTGCCAAATAGTGACTAGTTTAAGTTTTAATCAATATAAGCTAATTAGTTGGTCAACAAAGACCATGACTAGCCTTTTTTAAGATGGGGGCCGGTTTTCTAAGGATGAGTCACCATAGACTACATCAAATAAGGAAGAAAAGAAGAGATAAGTAAAAGGAGTTACTATTTGCTTTTATAAAGAAAATATCTTATATTAGCCTACTTTTATTCTTCTCTCTCTTCATTTCTCTTCTTCCCACGGTTTCTTCTTCCTTCTCTTGCTCCAAAACCGAGAGAGCTCCATCCATGGGTGCTCCACCTTCAATTGCTCACCAAGTGTTCATCTTTGCGCCAAATCAAAAACTAAGTATAGATTTCTCTTAGTTAGGCCAAGACCTATCTTTCTATCTTTTCAAATCTTTCAAATCTCAAGTTTGGTGCCATGAGAAAACTCCAATGAGGGAGGAAAATCAAGTTTGAAGAGCTCATTAGCTTCTCCATTCTCTTAAGGTAAAGAATATGTAAGAAAAACCATGTTTCCATCATTCCTTCCACATGGCCGAAAATTACTACTCATGGGGCCTTGTTTTTATTCCTTGTTCTAGCTTGATTTATTCACCAAGGACTAGTGGAGGTCCTATTTCATTCAATGCCCAAGTCTACTTTGAGAATTCAAAGGTAATCATCCATTTTTATGCCTTAGAACACATTTCTAACCTAGGTTTTCATTCCTTGAGGTTAGTGTATTGTTTAGTACTCATGTGAGTCATTGAATATTGGTTAGAACATTGGCAAAGGAAGTTTAAGTGGTGGCCGATATTCATTCAAGAAGAAGGTCTAAGGAGGAAGATAAGATAAGCTTGAGAAAACAAGGTAAATTACTTACCTAATGGTGGTTTAAGATTAAGGAATGAGTTTTAGATGAGTACCAATGTAGCCTAGAGCTTACATTGTGTATTGGATTATATAACCTTAGAAAAAGAACTTAAACAAGCTTATGAACTTGTGACTAAGGAGCCAATGAGAATGAGTTAGTAATATAAGTTTAAGATGAGTTTTAAGAGCATTATAACT
Source organism: Limonium bicolor (assembly GCA_023374045.1). NCBI lineage: Eukaryota > Viridiplantae > Streptophyta > Magnoliopsida > Caryophyllales > Plumbaginaceae > Limonium > Limonium bicolor. The sequence continues at coordinate 52,382,513 of CM041776.1, forward strand.
ACTATGAGATTGATGGGTGTATTTGCAGGTTGAAAGCTTTTATATGTGGGAAATTCAGTGTTTAAGTTTAAGTCATTTAAGGGCCTAGGAGCCATGTCATTTAAGAGCCTTAGTGCTATGCAATTTAAGATTATTGCACTATATTGAGTTTGTTGTGAATGAGTTGATTTGGTGAGAAAATAAGATGAGAAAGGACTTGGTGTGTGTGAGATTATTAGGTGAGAAAAACAATGCATTTGGGCATGAGAATATACTAGAGGAGCTATGGCAAAATTTGAGTAGAAAACTAAGTGTTTAGGTGGTGGTGGTGAGTGATATGACCTAGGATTCACTAGGAGTCATTAGAAGGAACTAGAGTGGAAATGAGTTAATTAAGGAGTTCTTGAGGCTTAGAATGGCCTAGAGTTGTCTAGGAGGAATTAGAGGCTAGGTGGGTGTATTAAACACCCGAAATCATGTGATGAGGAATGCTAAGACTTGAGCAAAGATTTGGATGGAAAGGTGTATAATGCTTTAAGGTGATTTAGGTATGAACTAGAGAATAAAACAATGAGGAGTTTGGATAGTTGTGTAAGTGTGATGATGCTAGTAGTGGACTAATGAGGTTTAGTTTAGATGTTAATGAGTGGACTTAGGTGATGGAAGAGAAAGGTGTGGGAGAATGTTGTCAAATGTCAAGGAAAATGACTAGGAATGTAAAGAGAGTATGATCATGAGGGTGGTGAATAAGATGCATAAAAGAGGTGGAAATGTCTAAGGAGGGTGTTACATGGTCAGGGTAAATGAAGAACCATGTCAAGGTGTTAAGGTAATGGAAGCAATGTATAAGTAAGCTCAAGAGTTTAGGAGTGATGAGTAACAAATGAAAAGAAGAGAAATTGTGCATGGACATGCAAGATGACCTTGGAAGGTTTAACGAAGCAAAGATGGAATGTAATGATGTTAAGGAGGAGTTATATTGATTGGGAAGGAAACACTTTGGATAGTTAGAGTTTTAGACAAAAATTACATGTTGGAAAAATAATGAAATAAGTAACAAGTGTTAGAAATTCTTGTAAGGATTGAGAAAATGGTTAAGGAGGTTTTAAAGGATGTTCTAAGGTGAGTTTAAGAGCCTATATGGTATTAAGACATAATGGGACACTTGTGGAAGAGTTGGGCATTTTTGCAAGAAAGGAGATAAGTGTTTAAGGGTGTAGAAGATGAATATTCTGGCCTGTCCGAACTTCCGTCCGAATTTGGAAGCTCGGACATGCCCTGTTGCGATTAGAATTTTTGAGTCTCGGCTAGAGTCCGAACTACCGTCCGGACTTAGATGTTCGGACACCTGAAATTCTTCCTTTGATTTTTCCTCGACCCATGTCCGAACTTAGGGAAGTTTGGACACATGTTCGGACACACGTCTGGTTGCACCCTTTTGAGTCTCGACTTGCGTCCGAACTTGGTAAGCTCGGACACAAGTTCGGACGCGGTGCTGTTTTGACCAAAAACTTTGTTTAAGGTTAGGAAATGATATCCAATGGTGGGGATTGATATGTAATGATGTATAAGGTTGTTTAAGACATGTTTGGTAGGTATCAATGATAATTAAGTGGGTGAATAAGTATAAGTTATGAGGAGAAGTGATTCACTTAAGATTAAGTTTAAGATTAATTGTAAGACTTATGAAGTGTTAGGTGGGATCATTAGGTTAAGTAGTTAAGTAAGTAGTTTAAGTAAGTTGAATTAAGTTAGATTAAAACCTAAAACTGAATGAATGTTTTAGGACTTGGGAATGGACTCCAGAAGAGTAAGCAACCGAACGACCAATGGTGAACGGTACAGTTCTTCTTGTGACCTGCTTGCTAACGAGGTGTCCCTCGGCTTGTGTGCTATTTGTTTTTGTGTGTTCACTAAACAAGATAAAGCATGCAACCGGAATATGTTTATTGTATTGTTGTGATGTTTGAAAACTAACACAACATACCGTGAGAACTTACTAACCAACGTTTAGTAAGGAATTGAGTGAGACTAAGGAACACTCCCTAATATGGGTTGATATAAACCGAAAGAGGTTAACCAACAAACATGGTCTTGAGACTACTACTAACTGGAACTTGAGTGAGGAAACCCGGGACTGACTCCGGTCATGCATGCTAAGGAAAGGGGTCGGTATCTATAGCAGATTCGACTTCTGCTTAAGGACTTGTCTTCGGACTTGTAGCCTAGGGCCGGTTGCCGGCTCAGCTACGCTGGACTCCTGTCCAGGGTAGGTGGCATTAAGATGGTGCGGTGGGATCACCTAAATCCCAGGTTTGGACTTAGGATACAACCATTTCCCTCCAGGAACGGTTTGTATACTGAGAATAAGTTAAGATTAAGATTAAGGTAAGGTTAAGATAAGTTGCAACCATTCCTTTTTAAAGGATGGTTTGTATTATTAAGATTAAGATAAGCTACATCCACTCCTTATTAAAGGATGGTTGTTTCTAAGATTAAGATAAGACTAAGATTGAGGTGAGATAAGGATGGACTAAGATTAAGAGGGAACATTACTTAAGGAGTTAAATAATTAACTCTCTAATTAAGGGAACGCATTTAAGTCGTTCATTGTGTGTGAACTTTGATTGTTCATATCTGAGTTGTTGTTTACTGCACTTTCTATTATGTTGTGCATCTAATCAACCTCCATGCTATCGACAATTAGTCGTCGTAGCCATGTTAGCTTGGGGGCCATGAGAGGATCGTACCAGCATTCGTGCTGACCCCCTTTGGGGGCTGTTTTTACTACACAGGTGAACATCAGGAGGCGGCCGTCGCGAGAGTAAGAAGGGGTACAAGTGTTACAGGTTAAGTGTGGCCTACGAGTTGTGCATGTACACTCGTATGACAATTGAGTTAGTAAGATGTATAGGATGTGAGGGGATTGTAAGAAGGATATGTATTTGGTTAAGGCTGTTATGTACTAATGTTCGGTATATTCTGTAGTCAGACCGTGGCAAGGTCCTGGAGTGTAAAGAATTCCGCTGTGACATGTATGTATATGCTGTTACGTTGCGAGACCACATTTGGATTGAGTTGGGGTGTTACAAAAAGTGGTATCAGAGCGTAGTTACGCTCTGAAGACAAGAATTACCGAAATTAGGAGAATATTGAGGTTGAGATTGAGTCATGGGTTAAGGGTTAAGAGGTAGAGTGAGAGGTGCGTTAGTCAGGACTTCCTGGTGTTTACCGGATATCCATAGTACCTAGACCCGCCCTCCACATCCCTAACCCTGAATGTGTGGAACAAACGCCTGAGAGTAGAAAGTCTTCTCTTACTTGGGGAAACCCGATCTGGCAGTTAGCTAACAGTAAGCAATACGAGAAACATCTTGTTGCACAACAGTTAAGGAGAACTTGGAGATTTTAATGGAGCGCATTGGTGAAACAGGCGCTACCAGTGGAACTTTACCAGTAAAAGGACGGTAATTACCGGCAACATGGGTTGACATGCTACGCAGTCGAAATAACCCGCAATACCAATGACAAGGAAAGCACTACGAGTGCAATGGATAAGGAAATGATAAGAGACATGAGTACCAGACAGTGGTCCGAATGAGCATGGCAATGGGATAATACAAGCTTAAGGGATAAGATTACTGGAAAGTCCAGTTAAGAACCGGGAACTCCAAACCCCATACAATGAGGAAGGTTACAAAACCTGGCCGACATAACGCGGACGACAGTGGAAACACATATAATTGTATGCCGGAGTAGGACTACGATGTAGTGCCTAAAGGAGAACCATTACTTAGTAACCACAACGAAATGTGTGGAGACAGGAGCGAGGACTAAGACAGGAGTAAATAATAAGGGGTTCCCCCAGAAAGAGGAACGCCCGGATAAGTGACAGTACTGTCAAACAACAAGGAAACTGCCGGATGGACAGTTGTCCAAAATAAGAGATTATCGAAGGAGTCCCGAGGACTACCAATTACATGGAAATTAGAAGGAAGTACCACTACCAATGTACCTTGTACCAATAACCCATCCTGCATGGCGCACTTGCCATAGCAAGTGCAACCACGGTTAAGCTACACGGAAAGCCATCAAGGCGAGATAGAAGAACGCTACAGTTGTAACACATATTAATACCGGATTGTAAATCTATAAGAATAGAAAAATAAGACCTTGGAAGGGCCCGACGGCCTGACCATGAGGAGATGAAGTGACACACCAGTCAGCCGGGAGCGGAACTTGGACAAAATATTAAACCATATAAGTATTAGCAACAGAACAACGTACTACGACAACAAACCGACAGTGCGGTAAGAACACCAACCCGATCTCAAAGAGGAACCTAAGAGATCGCTCAATGATCCAAGCAAATACACTACGTAAGTAACAACATTCATGGAATGTATCAAGAGATACAATAAAGGCAGTCGACTGAACGAATTCCAACGAGGATGAGATAAGACTCCCAGATTGATCACTAAGAATACCAGTAATAAGCATTCTTCAATGAAGATGTTGGAAAACCCAGAAAACAAGGGTAAAAGAAATAAACATAAGCTATAACCTACTAAGGATTAAAGATATAATCCCGACAGAGGAAAGCTCAGAGGACTACCCACACAGAGCGGGTATAGTCGAGCCAAATAACTGATGAATGACAGCTGATACTGTTCGTCTAACTCATTAACACCCAAGTATGATTGACCATCAACGGGTGGTGTAGTCAAGTCGTAAGTTGAACGAAGCGTTGAGATGGAAGTATAAGATGACAGGACGATTCCAACTTGGACACCGTAAGGCAAACGCCTAATACCAACTTATCCTTATTGGCTAAAAGACATAAGTCTAATAAAACGACAGTATTGTCAAAGACATTAAGTAACAACCCCAGATCGCCTGAATAAACTTCCATAGCAGGAAGCAGATGCAACGACTTATCTTGAAACCCAATACTACATTTATTATGTAATCTAACGTGGATAGTGTTCATGGAAACAAAAACCTTTAGGAATAACCTATAGATGAGTAAAAGTACAAGTAACGAATGGAGATATTAAACACTAGGAGCCTACAAGCCAAGGGTGTTAACCACATCAGAGCTCAAGGCGCAGTAAGTTGTAAAAGAGCTGATTCAAGCCATGAATGAACTACAATGTGTAGATGTGAACGATTACAAACCTATAACTTAGATTGGGAAGAATATTACCAAGACAGGGTACCAATGAGAATGTTGAGATAATGCTAAGGACAGGGGCGGAGAACGAACCATGCCTTTGGGGTGGGGATACCTCTCCTTGATGTGAGGCCATGAGTGGGAATGAACCCCTCAAAAAGCGCTTTCACTTATTAGAGATGCAGTACGCTTTTGTTAGAAAATGGAAACTATAAACTTGGAGAATACATTTGAGTAATAAGAAAGGCTACAGAGACAGACCTCATATCCAACACCCAGGATTTAGGAATCAGTACCGTCAGAGATAAACATTGTGAGTGTACATTATAGCGCATCAAGTGACCAATGCTCAGAAGAGCTTGGGATTCAGTGGATAACTTCTTCAGTAACCGGTAGAATTACATGGTAGACAACATCACTAAGGATGAAAGAAAGTGAGAGAAATTAGCCTACTTACGAATCTGCGATTTAAGCAGAACATCTTCATATCAAGAGTCAACTATTTTATAACACGGTACGGCAACCGCCATACACCGGAATGAGAGAACTCCGAGTGTGTTTACACCAAGAAGGGATTGAGTATAAGGTAAGACATTAGAATAAGTGAATAAGAGGTTGCACCATCAATGGGCAACATGGTAAGGGCCAACTACCACGGTAGTAGTGGTCGTGAGTACAATAGTTATATAAGGGGGATAAAGTCATGGTGCGCGGTAAAGCGACCGTTGTGTAAGAGCCGTCAAATATTGACACTGAGGCAATTAGATTTATGAGTTAAGACCACCATATAAGAAAAAAGATGGTAGAAGAACTGTGCATTGATGCCAGTAGTCTGGACCTGGTTAAGTAAGATTTCACAGGAAGCACACTACCCATTCCTTAAGGAACAAAAAGTGCATTCCTAGTAGCATAAATATGAGAAACAAGATAAGAGGCTCTACGGAAAGAGACCTCAGATATTAAGTGACCGAATCAATACGAAATACAGAAAGGAGCTAGAGCATACCATACCCAAGAACGCAGTAAATGGATTTCACTTGATTAACTTCAAGAAGAACAATAAATGTTATTATGGAACGATGAAAGAGGAGATCGACAATAGAATACTTCATAATTAGCAATTGCTAAACGTGTGACGGACAATATGAGTTTACTAAAACGAGACGTGGGACGACTGCACCCCACAGGGGATTGCAGGCCTAAGACGCTCATTATGAGTTAGTTGGGTAAGTAGTAATGTACCAGTAAGGTACCCCATGCATGTAAACGAGTGGTGTAAGGAACACGGGAAGTAGTCGACTCCGTACCACCGACAACGACGCAAGATCAGACAAGAGCAGCTACTACCACAAACAGTTGAAGAAAAAGAAATTCAGTTCAACCAACAACACAAAGGAACCAGAGAATAAATAATTAAAACTATGAAGTACGAGAAGCACGGATTGTTAAGTACAGACATTGGATATGTCTTAAGAAGTTAAGGATAAGACTGTGAAGCGCAATAAGCACTAAACAGTAGTTTTAGATTAAGGGTCCTCCTTAGATGGAAAGAACGATTTAAACACTTAAGAGAACGCCAAGAATATGAACATTAGATCTCCAGAGAGACTGGATAAACAAGCTACAACTCATCAAGGCCGTGTATATGTATAAAGATAACACGTGTCTATTAAGAGACCTTTAGTACTAAATCATAAGCATACAGGATGAGGATATATAATACTATGAAGAATAAGAAAAGCAGTTCAGCCTAAGACCATCAGAGTTGTGCAGCGGAAGCTAGCAGATCACTACCTTTGAGATTAGACCAAACTAAGTTAAGAAAACAGTATAAGTACCGTAAGAATCCCTCGATACAGAGACTAAGTCATTTCTGATCGAATAATAAGTGAGATAGATGACATGGAAGCTAGAATGCTTGGTGAGAATTAGACATCTTGAACCTATTTCAAGAATGATGTGGTGTTGATTACGTGGGCGTAATCCATTTTAAGGGGGGTAGAGCGAAAACCGCTTAGCGTATGTTTGTGTACTGAGTACATAAACTACGGTGTGCATAGCACAAAATAATTTGAGAATATGTTCTATAAAAACATTTTGAGATAAATTATGGTTATTGCACACAGAAGATGTGAATACCACACACGTTAAGTACCTATCTTGTTAACTCCGGTGTGAGTACAAGTTAAGAGAATTAAGGAAGAGGATTAAGGAGATTTAAGGAATAAGGAATATATGAGGTATGAGTCGATATGAGACTATGTGTGAGATAAGAATAAGATAACATTATGAGATACGATTTGATATGAGTATGAGGAAGGAAATTGTAATGCTATGAGATATAAGATGGTGAGAATTGGTATGGGACAGTTATAGAAGTTAGTAGGAATTTAGATCTTGAGGTAATTACTAAGAGATGAATCGGGAATGTTCGATGGACTGAGTTCACACTTTGGAGATGTATTGATTATGATTAGAAGAACTAAGAAGATAGAAAATTGGACATGAGTGAATTATCTGATGTTTGAAAATGACGTGGGACGTGGAACTTGATTTTCTAGGGATCAAGGGAAACCGAACACAAATTGGGGTGGAAGGATAGTTCTACACTGATGCTGATCACGTCATGGTGGGATGATTCCTGAAACTCCCTACCAGTGGTCACAATTAAATCACACTATGGATAGAGGCCTTAGGATAAAAATGAAATTGGAGTTGCTTGTATTTTTAATTAGAGGAATTATTCCTCACATGACCTCAAAAAGGATTACCTTTTTACTGAGTCTCGCCCATGAAGTCGAGGACGCACGAGCCTTTGTCTTCGGACCGGTGACATGGGGAAGCAGAGTGTTTTGTATTCTGGCCCATGGTGACGAGGACGAATGAGCCATTGTCTACGGACCGGTGACATGGGAGAATACGTTGGAAATTATGTGAATGTTTTTAATCATCAAAAGAATCAAGGAGAATTTTGAGTGCTATACATGCTTAAGCATGTTGTGTGATATTTGAGTATAAGAATATGGCAGATCTAATGATCCAATGAGTTTAAGTATACATAAGTATGATCTGTATGATCTATGGAATGAGGTAAGACATGTATTTAATAAGATAAGATGCATGGGAACTTTGGGGACAAAGTTCTTTTAAGGGGGGTAGATTGAAATACCTCAAACCTAAGTATGCTAAGTAAACATCAAATTATGATGTAGTAAGGCTAGAGTATGCCTTAGAAAGATTGGTAGACAATTTAAACCAAGGAAAACACAAGAAAATGCCTTAAGGGCAATTAGGGCAAAAATATGCTCTAAGCTTGGAGAGACTTGGGTGAGTACCCAAATATCATGATAAGACCTTAGTAATATTCTAATGGTCATTTTAAACCAATTACTAAAGAAAACCAAGCTTGAAAACAAGTTAAAACACAAAATGTGCTTTAAGAAGTCTTAAAGCACATTTGTGAGAAATTGTCTTAGAATTGAGTTTTGAGTGGCTAAATGTCCATCATTACTCTTTAATCAACATGTGTACTAATTAGTATCACATTAGGAAGCCTAAATCAATGGGAAATCAAAAATTTCAGAAATATGTGCACTAATTAGTGAATAGTGCCAAATAGTGACTAGTTTAAGTTTTAATCAATATAAGCTAATTAGTTGGTCAACAAAGACCATGACTAGCCTTTTTTAAGATGGGGGCCGGTTTTCTAAGGATGAGTCACCATAGACTACATCAAATAAGGAAGAAAAGAAGAGATAAGTAAAAGGAGTTACTATTTGCTTTTATAAAGCAAATATCTTATATTAGCCTACTTTTCTTCTTCTCTCTCTTCATTTCTCTTCTTCCCACGGTTTCTTCTTCCCTTCTCTTGCTCCAAAACCGAGAGAGCTCCATCCATGGGTGCTCCACCTTCAATTGCTCACCAAGTGTTCATCTTTGCTCCAAATCAAAAACTAAGTATAGATTTCTCTTAGTTAGGCCAAGACCTATCTTTCTATCTTTTCAAATCTTCAAAGCTCAAGTTTGGTGCCATGAGAAAACTCCATTGAGGGAGGAAAATCAAGTTTCAAGAGCTCATTAGCTTCTCCATTCTCTTAAGGTAAAGAAAATGTAAGAAAAACCATGTTTCCATCATTCCTTCCACATGGCCGAAAATTACTACTCATGGGGCCTTGTTTTTATGCCTTGTTCTAGCTTGATTTATTCACCAAGGACTAGTGGAGGTCCTATTTCATTCAATGCCCAAGTCTACTTTGAGAATTCAAAGGTAATCATCCATTTTTATGCCTTAGAACACATTTCTAACCTAGGTTTTCATTCCTTGAGGTTAGTGTATTGTTTAGTACTCATGTGGGTCATTGAATATTGGTTAGAACATTGGCAAAGGAAGTTTATGTGGTGGCCGATATTCATTCAAGAAGAAGGTCTAAGGAGAAAGATAAGATAAGCTTGAGAAAACAAGGTAAATTACTTACCTAATGGTGGTTTAAGATTAAGGAATGAGTTTGATGAGTACCAATGTAGCCTAGAGCTTACATTGTGTATTGGATTATATAACCTAAGAAAAAGAACTTAAACAAGCTTATGAACTTGTGACTAAGGAGCCAATGAGAATGAGTTAGTAATATAAGTTTAAGATGAGTTTTAAGAGCATTATAACTACTATGAGATTGATGGGTGTATTTACAGGTTGAAAGCTTTATGTGGGAAATTCAGTGTTTAAGTTTAAGTCATTTAAGGGCCTAGAGCCATGTCATTTAAGAGCCTTAGTGCTATGCAATTTAAGATTATTGCACTATATTGAGTTTGTTGTGAATGAGTTGATTTGGGTGAGAAAATAAGATGAGAAAGGACTTGGTGTGTGTGAGATTATTGTGTGAGAAAACAATGCATTTGGGCATGAGAATATACTAGAGGAGCTATGGCAAAATTTGAGTAGAAAACTAAGTGTTTAGGTGGTGGTGGTGAGCTGATATGACCTAGGATTCACTAGGAGTCATTAGAAGGAACTAGAGTGGAAATGAGTTAATTAAGGAGTTCTTGAGGCTTAGAATGGCCTAGAGTTGTCTAGGAGGAATTAGAGGCTAGGTGGGTGTATTAAACACACCGAAATCATGTGATGAGGAATGCTAAGACTGGCAAAGATTTGGATGGAAAGGTGTATAATGCTTTAAGGTGATTTAGGTATGAACTAGAGAATAAAACAATGAGGAGTTTGGATAGTTTGTGTAAGTGTGATGATGCTAGTAGTGGACTAATGAGGTTTAGTTTAGATGTTAATGAGTGGACTTAGGTGATGGAAGAGAAAGGTGTGGGAGAATGTTGTCAAATGTCAAGGAAAATGACTAGGAATGTAAAAGAGTATGATCATGAGGGTGGTGAATAAGATGCATAAAAGAGGTGGAAATGTCTAAGGAGGGTGTTACATGGTCAGGGTAAATGAAGAACCATGTCAAGGTGTTAAGGTAATGGAAGCAATGTATAAGTAAGCTCAAGAGTTTAGGAGTGTATGAGTACAAATGAACAAAGAAATTGTGCATGGACATGCAAGATGACCTTGGAAGGTTTAACGAAGCAAAGATGGAATGTAATGATGTTAAGGAGGAGTTATATTGATTGGGAAGGAAACACTTTGGATAGTTAGAGTTTTAGACAAAAATTACATGTTGGAAAAATAATGAAATAAGTAACAAGTGTTAGAAATTCTTGTAAGGATTGAGAAAATGGTTAAGGAGGTTTTAAGGATGTTCTAAGGTGAGTTTAAGAGCCTATATGTATTAAGACATAATGGGACACTTGTGGAAGAGTTGGGCATTTTTCAAGAAAGGAGATAAGTGTTTAAGGGTTAGAAGATGAATATTCTGGCCTGTCCGAACTTCCGTCCGAATTTGGAAGCTCGGACATGCCCTGTTGCGATTAGAATTTTTGAGTCTCGGCTAGAGTCCGAAATACCGTCCGGACTAGATGTTCGGACACCTGAAATTCTTCCTTTGATTTTTCCTCGACCCATGTCCGAACTTAGGGAAGTCGGACACATGTTCGGACACACGTCTGGTTGCACCCTTTTGAGTCTAGACTTGAGTCCGAACTTGGTAAGCTCGACACAAGTTCGGACGCGGTGCTGTTTTGACCAAAAACTTTGTTTAAGGTTAGGAAATGATATCCAATGGTGGGGATTGTATGTAATGATGTTATAAGGTTGTTTAAGACATGTTTGGTAGGTATCAATGATAATTAAGCTGGTGAATAAGTATAAGTTATGAGGAGAAGTGATTCACTTAAGATTAAGTTTGTAAGATTAAATTGTAAGACTTAAGAAGTGTTAGCTTGGGATCATTAAGGGTTAAGTCGTTAAAGTAAGTCAAGTTTGAAGTTTTAAGTGATTAACAACCTAAAACTGAATGAATGTTTTAGGACTTGGGAATGTGGACTCCGGATAAGAGTAAGCAACCGAACGACCAATGGTGAACGATACAGTTCTTCTTGTGACCTGCTTGCTAACGAGGTGTCCCTCGGCTTGTGTGCTATTTGTTTTTGTGTTCACTAAACAAGATAAAGCATGCAACCGGAATATTATGTTTATTGTATTGTTGTGTGATGTTTGAAAACTAACACAACATACCGTGAGAACTTACTAACCAACGTTTAGTAAGGAATTGAGTGAGACTAAGGAACACTCCCTAATATGGGTTGATATAAACCGAAAGAGGTTAACCAACAAACATGGTCTTGAGACTACTACTAACTGGAACTTGAGTGAGGAAACCCGGGACTGACTCCGGTCATGCATGCTAAGGAAAGGGGGTCGGTATCTATAGCAGATTCAACTTCCGCTTAAGGACTTGTCTTTGGACTTGTAGCCAAGGGCCGGTTGCCGGCTCAGCTACGCTGGACTCCTGTCCAGGGTAGGTGGCATTAAGATGGTGCGGTGGGATCACCTAAATCCCAGGTTTGGACTTAGGATACAACCATTTCCCTCCAGGAACGGTTTGTATACTGAGAATAAGTTAAGATTAAGATTAAGGTAAGGTTAAGATAAGTTGCAACCATTCCTTTTTAAAGGATGGTTTGTATTATTAAGATTAAGATAAGCTACATCCACTCCTTATTAAAGGATGGTTGTTCTAAGATTAAGATAAGACTAAGATTGAGGTGAGATAAGGATGGACTAAGATTAAGAGGGAACATTACTTAAGGAGTTAAATAATTAACTCTCTAATTAAGGGAACGCATTTAAGTCGTTCATTGTGTGTGAACTTTGATTGTTCATATCTGAGTTGTTGTTTACTGCACTTTCTATTATGTTGTGCATCTAATTAACCTCCATGCTATCGACAATTAGTCGTCGTAGCCACGTTAGCTTGGGGGCCATGAGAGGATCGTACCAGCATTCGTGCTGACCCCCTTTGGGGGCTGTTTTTACTACACAGGTGAACATCAGGAGGCGGCCGTCGCGAGAGTAAGAAGGGGTACAAGTGTTACGGGTTAAGTGTGACCTACGAGTTGTGCATGTACACTCGTATGGCAATTGAGTTAGTAAGATGTATAGGATGTGAGGGGATTGTAAGAAGGATATGTATTTGGTTAAGGCTGTTATGTACTAATGTTTGGTATATTCTGTAGTCAGACCGTGGCAAGGTCCTGGAGTGTAAAGAATTCCGCTGTGACATGTATATATATGCTGTTAAGTTGCGAGACCACATTTGGATTGAGTTGGGGTGTTACAAGTTCCGATACCATTTAACCTCGAAAGTGTTAAACCTTAGCTAACTGAGTCTAGGATCACACGAGAGATTCGGTATTCGGATTTAACGACCCGAACCATGGGACGTTCTAACCACAGTTATGCGTGAGTTAATTGTGTGATGTTTGTGTGTGAATGTATGGACCTCCCTTGTGTGTTTAACCCAGTTGTAATACTTATGGTGTGTGGATGTGATAGATTCCACAGTGGGGCTCTAACTATTTATCTACAAGTAAATATGTACTAACGGGGGTGAGGAATCTGGATGTTCCGGCCGCGCGTTGTTTGGGAGTGGGTATCCTTCTTAGCTTTACCCTCTTCTCTGTTATGGTTGTTTCCTCCACGGGTTATGATCTCCCATTAGCTTACTCCAAAGCTTAGCTATTCTGACTTATGATCGGTTTAGGGGGAACATGTGTTTGTGTGGTGTGTTCGGATCACTAAATCCGATCCATCTTAAGTTTAGTTACTCGTCCGACTATTAGGACGGTAACAAGTGTTGTGTAACGAGCTTATCATGAGTTGGCGACATTCTCTAGGCTCTACAGTGAACTATTTATGTTTAGGGTCGGTTCCTTATGAGAACCGTACGCGTTGTGTTACGTGTTATTGTTGTGCCGTAATTCTTATAGCGGTGTGATGTTATATGTTGTTAAATGTGGAGTATGTGGATCATGGATATGAATCCCAGTTTATGATAAGAGGCGTTTAAGGATAACCCGATTATTGGGTAAGTGTCGTCTATTAAGGAAGTAGCTCCACTAGAGGAGAACCCTCTAGGGATAATGAACACAATGAGTGACTTATCAAGTATGGATGTGTTATCTGTTTGTTGAGCCCAGTGTTGTGGAATGTGATGTGTTGTGTGTTGGTAGTTTACATGCATGATTCAAATATAATCAACCGCATGCTAAGACGACAATTAGTTGTGCGTGGCCCGGTAGCATGCGGGCTGCGGGATTACCATACCAGCAAAGGTGCTGAGCCCCTGGGGGCCACCCTTTCTCTTCTTTTTCCTATTTCAGGTACATGGAGCTGGAAGCCGTTCGAGAGTAGGACGGGGTAGTCGTTTGTACATGGGTAATCATTTATGTTATGTATGTACAGTAGGTGTAGTAAGACCGAAAATGTTATCGGCATTAGCTTGTGAATACTCGGTACAGTTGGAAGGTATGTGTATGTTTTTGTTGTTAATGGAAAGGGATAGTAATGTGTAGTCGCTCGGGAACCTAGTCCATCAGACCGATACAATGTATATGTAATAGCCTTGTTAACCACGTGGGTGGTTAACGGCGTGTAACACCAACGAGTTAAGTAACGTGATGAGTATGTTTTCCGCTGCAGTTTGTTGTTAAGTGTGTTAATGTTGGATGGGGTGTTACAAAAAGTGGTATCAGAGCGAAGTATCGCTCTGATGACTGAGTTGCCGAGCTTAGGAAGTGCCGAGTTAGGATTTAAGTACTTTGGGTTAAGGGTTGAGTGATAGCGTGAGAGATACGCTAGTTAGGAATTACCAGTGTGTACTGGAAACCTACAATATCCATCCCGCCCTCCACAACCCCTTTTTTATAACTCGGGGAAGAACGCCAGAGAGATGGAAGTCCTCTCATACTCGGGAAAACCCGATCTGGCTGTTAAAGCATATCTGTAAGTACGGAGAACCTGTCCTACGGTAGATCCCGAAAACTGGGAATCCCGGAGACGGTTCCCATCTGAACAATGTTAACCGCATTTCATAGCGAAGAATGAAGAATCTTGTGTATAGAAGAATGGAATTTCCGGCAACCTGGGTCGACATGCCGAGCAGTCGAGAACAACCAGCTTGGAACGCACCAACCATGCAACAGGCAAGAAGTGAAGTAATAGAACCCGAGACGAGTGTCTACGGGACTACAAATGTTAAATAATGACACCAACGGTATACCAACCGACAAAGGAACTACAACATAGTACCCAAACAAGAGACAAGTCTCAGTAACCACGACAAATGCGTGGGACGGGCTACGAGGAGAATACAATACTAAGTAAAAGGGGACACCAAGAATGGGAAGCACCCTAGTTGATGGTTATCATGTGGAGACAGTGAGAAGTACCCAGAAGAATTACTGTTAAGATTGTAAGAACAAAGTAAGGGCCAATAAGGCCACTGATGTCAGTGTGGGTGAAAGCAATACCGCAACCGGAGTGTGTTGAACCGATAACCAGTTAGCATGGCGCACTTGCCATGGCAAGTGCTGCTATAACAAGGATGTGTGGGAAATTTTTAACAACTACAAAGTACTTAGTGAAGTAACATGAAGTTAAAGGAGATCATCATTACCGTGGAAGGGCTTAACCAATGTATGTGGGAATAAACCAGTCAGCAAGAAGCTAGATTTGGTTAAGGCAAGAAGGCGTCGTGAAACCATGAAAATTTTTCTTTCAAACTCAGATTTATTTCAAACTCTTTTCTTTCAAAACCAAGTTTTCTTTCAAACCAATACTTCTTTCTAACCTTCTTTTAAACCAATCCAGTAAACCCAAGGGTAGTTGATAAAGATACAACAGTGGATAAACTTTCCCTCGATTAAGTTCGGGAAGCACGGAATGCATGTTGTCATAGGACAATATAAGGGAGTTGACAATAGAATACTTCACCTAGGCGTGTGACGGACACTACGAGTGTACCAACTGAAATGTGGGACGACCGCACTCCGATAGGAGCTTGTGGACCTGACAGACATACTTATGGGTTAGTTGGGTAAGTGGCAATGTATCAGCATGGTACCCCACATATGTATACGAGTAGAGTCCGGAGCACGGGAAGTAGTCGACTCCATACTACGGTCAGCAGTAAAAGTCAAGCAAGAGCAACTGATACCAGGAATGGTTAAAGTAAAGGAATTCAGTTAAGTTAATGAGACTAAAAGGAATTAGTAAACTCATTTTAAGGAAATGTTTAAGAGTCAGGAAGTGCAAAGTGCACTGACTGTTATGTGAAGACATCACATATGTCTTAAGAATTCCGTGGGATAAACATGATAGCTGGAACGGTGACCCAACCTATACATGACGAGGCAGATGCATAATGTGGACATATTAATGTGCAACGAACAGGATGAAATTCCCAGAATGAGTACCTACACTACCGGGAAATGTCGATCTTCACAGAAGAAGATAGTAAGCCAGTTAAGAACGCAAAAAGGCGTGGCTAACTGAATATACCAATAAGTGCGAACCAGATGCAATGGTATAACTTAGCAACACCCAGGAGCAATCCTTGAAGGGTGTTCGCATCAAAAATTGTTGCACAAAATAATGTGACAGAAACACAAGGACTGAAACTAACACCCAATTTAAGCATAAGTCGTCAGGAGACAGACTAACAATCCCAAGGGGGCACCCCATGAAAGGAAACGGAATGTAACGACCTTGTCATGGAGCCCAATTTGATGTCCAAACCATGTAATGTTGTACAGAGAAGTAATGTGTGTGAACAGCCTACAATGAGCGGAGCTCAAGGCAATAAGACTTATAGGCCACAAACAAGATATGTTAAGCAAATTTGAAGCAATTGTAGAAGTTTATGTTGTACAAGAAAATAGAGCGGAGAACGAACCACTGCTTAAAGGGTGGGGATACCTCTCGATATTGTGAAACCGCAGGAGCGGTAGTTATATGAACCAAGTTCAAGAGATATACGATAAGGATTGACCATGTTGATATTACCACAGTGTGATTGAATAAGAAGAATTCGAAAAGAAGTGTTTGTACCAGTTGTGGAGATCGGAAGAGTAATAAGTCTAATAGCAACCACCATAGATGTGTGATGCTAAATGTGTAATGGACAATGCTCAAGGAGCATAAAGACTCAAAGACTAGAATATTCAACAATCAGCCAAATGAGTGGCGAACCATAATATGAGTGATGTAAGTATATGTATGGAAACTAATATGACAGTGAATACCATGTAAGTTAGTGTTATACAAGGAGTAAGAGCACAGTACGCAGTAAGCGACTAGTGTATAAGTGTTGTTAAACGATAAGTGTTAGCAAATAACTAGGCAGTAAGCCAGTAGCCAGTACTACGAGATAAGAATCTCAGTGAAACACAGTGTGAATTCCATTGCGAATCGCATAAGAGATTTACTGTCAAGAGTTTACGCCTCTGCACTCTGTATGACTGAGTGTTTTGGTATTGCTCTAGTGCAGTAATGATTGAGTGGGATAGCTAGGATTTAGGGAAATATTAATTGTGGTAGAATAACGCTATAATGACCGATGCATAGGAAATGCAAGGTCGTACCAATGAAATGATACTTGTACAGAACCAAATGCGGAGGCATGATTAGCAATCAGTGACTGCAGTAACACGGAATACCAAATATTGGTATGGAATATACCTCAAGTGTGGGAAATAACCGAGAGAGCACTACACATTAGGTGGTAGCTCAATCTCAACCGACAGTAAGTCAGAAGGGATCAAGTCAATCATTGTGAAATACGTAGCAGTTTACGCAGTAAGTTAATAGGGAAGTGGATGGAAAGTTTTGAAACTCACCGAATTCGCTCACGGTAAGAGATACCACGCGTCGGTTGAGAAACCATTATTACCAAGATAAAGGTGATAATTGGAGATGTACAATACAGTAAGAATAACGAATGAGGCAAACTAAGCTCAACAGTTATCAGAATTGCGCAGCAGAAACTAGTGAGCCAGTGATTCAAGTGTTGAGTGTGCATAGTGAACATGAGTGAATGGCTAATTATTAATGCCTAAAAGCCTCACAGGCCAGAACCGAAACCAGTTAAGAGTTAAAGCAAACTTCAATGAGAATTCTTGGTTTAGGGACTAAACCGCCAAATGGTTAAGATCCTTTAACCAGAACACATTGTATAACAGCCCGCGTGGAAGTTAAAATACTTCACGATGGCAGAACATTGTAAGTCAATGTCCAGTGATTGATTACTTGGGTGTAATCCCTTTTAAGGGGGGTAGATCACAAAACCACTTAGTGTGTAGTACCGTACAAGTGTACGTGACCTATGGTGTGCATAGCACAAAATAATTTGTTTTGATGATTGGTGTGTGTGTTACGTAAACATACGCATTCATTCATGGTTTAATTGTGGTAATTGCGCACAAGAAGTGCGAATACCATTGTGATAAGTGTGTTTATTTGTTAACAGTTGTGTGTGATAGTACAAGGGTGGGGAGTAGAGAAACTCCCGGGGAACAAAACCCCGACAGTGTATAAATGTGAAACTCTGTGTTGTATTTTGATAAAATATATGTGTATATATACAATATAGTGATTCATGAAAGGGTATGAAACCGACATAGAACCTAGTGAGAATAAGATTCCCTAGGTAACAGGATTAAAGTTAATGGAGATAATTGATAGACGAAGTTCTATCCTTTGGAGATGTAATGATTATGACTAGAATGACCAACAAGATAGAAATTGGAAATGAGTGTATTATTTGATGTTTGAAAATGAAGTGGGAGGTGGAACTTGATTTTCATGAGATCAAGGGAAGCTGAACACAAATTGGGGTGGAAGGATAGTTCAACACCGATGCTGATCACATCAGGGTTGGATGACTCTTGAAGCTCCCTATAAGTGGTCACAAATAACCACGCTAGGAAAAGGAGCAAAGAGTATAAGTTGGACTTGAAGTTGTATGCGTTTTCAAAAGGATTTTGAATTGGTATTTATAAAACGTCGATAGATACTTTACATAATTAAAGTTCTCTTACTTAACCTCACAAGGAAAAAATTTTAAATTTAAGTGATAGATTTGATCTCCCAAAGGAACGGGGGCGGAAGGTGTCCATCGCGACCGGGTTCTGCGGGATCACAGTGTATATAAAAGGTATTTTTGGTTGTTATACATGCTATGACATGTTGTGTGGTACGTGTAATAAATATTATTTTGACCTTGAGTCCTAAGGTGGTTGAGTTCCGAAATTTGTTATGTTACCTAGACTTATGTGTCTAAAAGTTGTTATGTTACCTAGACCTATGTGTCTAAATGTTGTTATGTTACCTAGACCTATGTGTCTAAATGTTGTTATGTTACCCAGACCTGAGAGTCTAAGGGTTGTTATGTAAGTACAAATGTTGATTAAGATACCCAGACCGTTGAGTCCGAGGTTATCATGTGAGTATGTTATGTTATGTATGGATGTGTATATGTTACCCGGACCGTTAAGTCCAAGGTTGTGATGTAAAGTATTTTTGTTATGGAAGTTTTATTTGCAAGTAATCCCTGTGTTCTAATCCAAATGATGCGTGGGAAGTGTGAACTTCGAGGATGAAGTTGTTTTAAGGGGTGTAGATTGAAATACCCCAAACCTTGATATGTTGTTTAAACATTAAACTATGATATGTAAAGGCTAAAAAGTGCCTTAGGACATCAGTGAACAATTTAAACCAGGTAAAAACAATAAAGTACCATAAAGACAGTTTGAGCAAAAACATGCTCTAAGCTTGGAGTAAACTTGGTTAGGACCCAAAGAACCGACCAAGACTAAATAATAGTCAATTATGATTTAATAAGGCTAATTAAGTCCTTAGGAAGCCTTGGTAGACAATTAAACCAAACAAAACACAAATAAATACCTTAAAGTCAATATGGGCAGAAATGTGCACTAAGCTTTGGATAAATTTGTATAAGACCTAAAGGTCATACCTATACCTTATAAATATGTTAATGAACATATTAAATCAATTACTAAAGAAAACGAAGCTTGAAAACAAGTTAAAACACAAAATGTGCTTTAAGGAGCCTTAAAGCACATTTCTGAAAAATTGTCTTGTAAATGAGTTTTTAGTGGCTAAATGACCATCATTACTCTTTAGTTAATATGTGTACTACTTATTATCACATTAGGAGGTCTAAATCAATGGGAAATCAAAAATTTCACAATTATGTGCCTTGTTTTGTGAATAGTAACTAAATTAAGCTAGTTTATAACATAAGTCAATATAAGTGAGTTAGTTGGTCAACAAAGACCATGATATGCCCTAGTATGTAAAGGGGGCCGGTTTTCCAAGTGTGACTCATCACACTTAACTAATGAATCAATAAGAAAGGAAAAAGCATGTAAATTCACTATTTACTTTACAACTTTAAATATCTTCTAAGGTTACCTCTCACCTCACCTTTCTTCATTCCTTCTCATCCCACCGATTTCTTCATCTTCTCCCAAGCTCCAACCGGTTTTTCTACAGCAACTATACCATCTCCAACTTCCATTGCTTGAAACTTCTAGCTCCATGATCCAAATTCAATTCTAAGACCATATTTGTCTTAATTAGGCCAAGCTCTACACTTCTCTCTTTTCAAATATTCAAAAGCTCCATTTCGGTGCCATGGAGATTCACCATTGAAGGAGCTTGAGCTCACCTTTTCATGCCATGTTATTCTCCTTTGCTTCAAGGTAAGGAAAACCAAAGAAAATCTAAGGTTCCTCTCATTTTGTACATGTCCTAAAATTTCACCTCACAAGGGTGCTTTGTTTTGCTTTTCATAGCTCCATTTCAATCTTCAAAGGACTAGAAGGAGTCCTACCTTGCTTCTTAATCAAGTTCTCTTTCAAATTCCAAAGGTAAATGTCATTTTAGTGTATTAAAACACTTACGTTAAACTAGGGCTTGTATATGAGTTTAAGTATGAATTCTTAAGCTCATTACCCTTATATGTATATTGATTAGAAAGTTGACAAGTGATCAAACTCCTTGCTGATTTTCGGTTCAAGGAAACAAGAAAGAAGTTTGAGAGGAAAAGAGGTAAACAAACTATCTCACTGTAGTTTAAATGCCTTAGGAAAAGTGAGCTTGATTTGCTTAATAAAATACCTAAGGAGCCAATGGTGAATGACCTAGTAAAATGCTCTCAAGAAACTATTAAAGGGCATATGTGTTGTTTTATGTAATTGCAGGTCAAAGGCATTATTTATGTGGGAAATTCAGTGTTTAAGTTTAATGTTGTTTAAGGGCCTAAGAGCCATGTTATTTAGGATTAGTTGTGTGTAAAGAACATTTCTTGAGAAGATGAATGTCTTTGATGGTTAAAGAATGAAAAACAATATGTTTGTGTGGTAGGAATGTGTATTAAGGGATTAAGTGCTCTTGATTGTCTAAAGGTGAAAAGCTATGTGTTTTGGTGTAAGGTGATACAAGAGAAGCTATGCCAAAAATTTAGTTGATAAATAAAGGAAGTATAATACCTTGTGAAGGATTAAGTATGAACTTGTGGGAAAGACTTGAGGAGTTTGTGTAAAGAAAGTGATGAGGATGCGAAATGATGCTTAGGAGTGGTTATCATATTGAGAAGAAACGCCTTGGTTAGTCTAAGTTGTAGGTGTGCATTACCACCTAGAAATCCTAAGGAAAAATGTTGTAAGTGTTAGGAATTTTTGTAAGAAATTGAGTAACAAGTTTGGTGATGATTAAGGAAGGTTTGGTGCATGTTTTAAGTGTTTAAACATGTAGGAAACATGTGGAAAGATTGTGGAATGATTGGGAAAAGATTTGGGTGAATTTGGAGTTCAAAAGGTGTAGAAAAACACTTTTTAAAATGGGGTCTGTTGTGGACCACCCCTAGAGACCGCCCCTGTGGGGAGGTCCAGTGTAGGCAAAGTAGTTTCTGTTGTGGACCGCCCCTAGGACCTCCCCAGAGGGGCGGTCCAGACCAGAGAAGAAAAAAAATGTGTTTAAGGCTTCTAATGATGGGGGATTGGATGGTAATGGTTTTAAATGATGTTTAGGCCTTGTTTGGTGACATGTAAAGGCCTTAAGATGTGTAAACAAGTGTTAGGAGGTTTTGCAAGTAAATGAGTAAGTGTTTAGGGACTTTGGAAGTAAGCTTGTACATGCATTTGGTGGATGTTATGTGAAGGCTTAAGTGTGCCAAATGATGTTAAAACATGCTAGGATATGTAAGGTGAAGTTTGGAGTCAAATGTGCATTTTTAAACAAGGGTCTGGAGCAGACCGACCTTGGGGACCGGACTTGCAAGGTCGGTCGGGCTTGAATTTTGAATACGAAATATGTCTCTGGAATAGACCGACCTTGTGGACCGGACTTGCAAGGTCGGTCGGGGTAGAATTTTTAAATGGTAAAAGTGTCTGGAATGGACCGACCTTGGGACCGGACTTGGCAAGGTCGGTCGAAGTGTAGATTTTCAAACCTGGATGACACTGGAATGGACCGACCTTGGGTAAGGTCGGTCGACCTAAAACTTGTAAAAAACAAACAAACAAAGTGTGGCCTAGGTAGTTAACCCTAAGGGGTATAATGAAGGTATCAAGGGTAAGTTAAAGCATAAAACATGTCATATAATCATGAAAAATGCTTAGTAAACCGGAAGCTAAATAAGGTAATTAACCGACGTTATTAATCATGTTTAGGAACTACGTTTGGCGGGACTCGAACGCAGCAGGGACCAAGGTATGGTTTTCTTGCAACCTATGTCCTACCGGATTACACCGGCTTGTATGCCAATGTG
The DNA here is from genome assembly GCA_023374045.1 of Limonium bicolor. Taxonomy (NCBI): domain Eukaryota; kingdom Viridiplantae; phylum Streptophyta; class Magnoliopsida; order Caryophyllales; family Plumbaginaceae; genus Limonium; species Limonium bicolor. Next base: position 52,404,905 of record CM041776.1, read on the forward strand.
TTTTTTGAATGTTTTCAACGTTATAAGATAAAAATATGTAATGCGTTTACAGTAATTCATATATGTGGCGTGTTTAGTTCCGATACCATTTAACCTCGAAAGTGTTAAACCTTAGCTAACTGAGTCTAGGATCACACGAGAGATTCGGTATTCGGATTTAACGACCCGAACCATGGGACGTTCTAACCACGGCTATGCGTGAGTTAATTATGTGATGTTTGTGTGTGAATGTATGGACCTCCCTTGTGTGTTTAACCCAGTTGTAATACTTATGGTGTGTGGATGTGATAGATTCCACAGTGGGGCTCTAACTATTTATCTACAAGTAAATATGTACTAACGGGGGTGAGGAATCCGGATGTTCCGGTCACGCGTTGTTTGGGAGTGGGTATCCTTCTTAGCTTTACCCTCTCTCTGTTATGGTTGTTTCCTCCACGGGTTACGATCTCCCATTAGCTTACTCCAAAGCTTAGCTATTCTGACTTATGATCGGTTTAGGGGGAACATGTGTTTGTGTGGTGTGTTCTGATCACTAAATCCGATCCATCTTAAGTTAAGTTACTCGTCCGACTATTAGGACGGTAACGAGTGTTATGTAACGAGCTTATCATGAGTTGGCGACATTCTCTAGGCTCTACAGTGAACTAATTATGTTTGCGGTCGGTTCATTATGAGAACCGTACCCGCTGTGTTACGTGTTATTGTAGTGCCGTAATTCTTATAGCGGTGTGATGTTATATGTTGTTAAATGTGGAGTATGTGGATCATGGATATGAATCCCAGTTTATGATAAGAGGCGTTTAAGGATAACCCGATTATTGGGTAAGTGTCGTCTATTAAGGAAGTAGCTCCACTAGAGGATAACCCTCTAGGGTTAATGAACACAATGAGTGACTTATCAAGTATGGATGTGTTATCTGTTTGTTGAGCCCAGTGTGGTGGAATGTGATGTGTTGTGTGTTGGTAGTTTACATGCATGATTCAAATATAATTAACCGCATGTTAGGACGACAATTAGTTGTGTGTGGCCCGGTAGCATGCGGGCTGCGGGATTACCATACCAGCAAAGGTGCTGAGCCCCTAGGGGGCCACCCTTTCTCTTCTTTTTCCTATTTTAGGTACAAGGAGCTGGAAGCCGTTCGAGAGTAGACGGGGTAGTCGTTTGTACATGGGTAATCATTTAAGTTATATATGTACAGTAGGTGTAGTAAGACCGAAATTGTTATCGGCATTAGCTTGTGAATACTCGGTACAGTTGGAAGGTATGTGTATGTTTTTGTTGTTAATGGAAAGGGATAGTAATGTGTAGTCGCTCGGGAACCTAGTCCATCAGACCGATACAATGTATATGTAATAGCCTTGTTAGCCACGTGGGTGGTTAACGGCGTGTAACACCAACGAGTTAAGTAACGTGATGAGTATGTTTTCCGCTGCAGTCTGTTGTTAAGTATGTTAATGTTGGAAAGAGGAAAGAAAAGTGAAGAGAATGGACATAAACTTGCTTTGGAAGCTTACCTAGATCGAGAGACGTTCTTCTCTGAGTTTGGTGTCTTCTTACGGTCAAGGAGGAGCATAAGGGAGGATGGAGAGCAGTAGTTACGGCTGGGAAGGAGGAAAGTGAGTAAAGAATTCTAATTTTGCCTTTTATGTCATTTAGTCTTACTTTAGTGTATAGTAGTTGATGACTCATTAGAAGATATTTATGTTAGATAATGGATTAGGATGACTATCTAAATGGGCGGCAATGGGTGGTTAGGTCAAGGGATGACATTTTACCATGGTTTAAGTTAGGAATTAAAATGTTATTTTAGGTACTATTCACCTAAAATCACCCCTTTTAATTTTATTTTAAAACTTTGATTTATACATTATAATATAGTCTATCATGTCACACTAATGTTATAAAGAATGTAATCTAGTCTTTAAAAAGTGACATAAAACCAATACCTTTGAAGTTATACGCAAAAACGTGCTTTAAGGTGTTTTAGTGCACATTTTGTGTCCCAAGGTATTTCTGAGCTTGGTTTTCATTGAGAACAGTTTTATTACATTCCTTACATGATTATTGAACTTATAAATCTAATTTAGAATCAAATGGAGGTCACAAGACCTTTAAGGTTTCCTTAGAGCACACTTTTGCCCTAAGTGACTTTCAAGCATGTTAATGCATGTTCTTTGTGTTGGAGTGTTTTCCAGTAAATTTAGTATGTTCATTTATGTGTTATAATGCTTAGGACAAAATTTTAGGTCCTAAGGAGTTCATTTGGGTATGTATTTACCTAGATGGTCAAAGGGTGCAATTCTTGCTTTATGTTGACCATTGTGGTTTTAAATTGGTTTTTAAGGCATGTTTAGGCCTTAATTCACTTGCTTAGATGTTTCATTTAGTGTTCAAAAACTAACTTAATCATATGTATGCAATAGTGAAATACCCCAAACCTTAGTATGTTGTTTAAGCATTTAAATATGGTATATTTAGACTAAAAAGAGTCTTAGAAACATTAGTAAACAATTTAAACCGTAGGAAACACAATAAATACCTTAAAGTCAATTAGGGCTAAAATGTGCTCTAAGCTTGGGATAAGCTTGGTTAACACCTAGTGAGCTTACCAAGACCTTATTTATATACTAATGAACGTGTTAAACCAATTACCAAAGAAAACCAAGCTTGAAAACAAGTTAAAACACAAAATGTGCTTTAAGGAGTCTTAAAGCACATTTTTGAAAAATTGTCTTGTAAATGAGTTTTGAATGGCTAAGTGTCCATCATTACTCTTTAATCAATGTGTGTACTACTTAGTATCACATTTGGAAGTCTATATCAATGGGAAATCAAAAATTTCACAACTATGTGCCTTATTTTAGTGAATAGTAACCAAAATAAGCAAGTATATAACATATGTCAATATAAGTAAGTTAATTGGTCAACAAAGACTAAAACACCCCTTACTACTAAATGGGGGCCGGTTTTTATAAGGGTGAGTCATCTCCCCCTTGTTAGTTTATCAAGTAAGTAAAATTAATAAAGCAAATCACTATTTACTTTTTACTTTAATTATCAAAAACTAGTTACTTATATTCATTCTCTTCTTTCCCTCTTCATTTCCCGCGGCTCCAATCTCTCTTCTATCTCCTTCTTGCTCTCCATTCACTTTTTTGCAATAGTACCAACACCAACACCAACTTCCATTGTCATTATCTCCTAGCTCACTTTGCCAAATCAAAAACAAAGACCACCATTCTCTTAGTCTCATCAAGCTCTTCATTCTTATCTTCTAAAAATTCCAAGAGCTCCATTTCGGTGCCAAGAGGAATCTCCATCGGAGGAGCTTGTGCTCATCTTTTCACATGTTATTGTTCTCCTTTGCTTCTAGGTAAGGAAACTCAAAGAAAAATAACATTTCTTTCATGTTTTTATGTTGTCCGAAAATCACCATTAATGGTGCCCTTACCTTGCTTGTTTTAGCTTCATTTGAATCTTCCAAGGGCTTGGTGGAGTCCTCTCTTGCTACATATCCAGACTCTCTTTTAGTATCCAAGGTAAAACAACTATCTTAATGTTTTAAAACAATGTATAACCTAGGGTTTACAATGAGATGAAGCATAAAGCTTGTATACTCATTTTATCATTTGTATAATGTTTAGAAGTTGACAAGCAACTAAAAGCCTTGCCGATTTAGTCAAGGAAACAAGAAAGAAGTTGTGAGGAAAAGAGGTAAATGTGCTAACCTAATGTGGTTTAATGTCTTAGGAGAAATAAGCTTATATTGCTTGTTAAAACTACTTAAAGAGCCAATGGTGAATGACTTAGTAAAGTGCTCTCAAGGAGACTATTAAAGGGCATATGTGTTCTTGTATGTATTTGCAGGTCAAAGGCAAGTATAATGTGGGAAATTCAGTGTTTATGGTTTATGCACTTTAAGGGCCTAAGAGCCATGTTATTTAAGGGCCTAAGTGCCAAGCAATTTAAATTATGCACTATATTGTGATGTGGTGTAAGTTTGATGAAGTTTTGTGTATAAGAATTCTCTTGATGGTTTTAGTGTTCTTGAATGGTTAATGATGGAAACTTTGTGTTTTGGTGTAACAAGATGCTAGGAGAGCCCATGTCGAAATTTAGGTAACATATAAGAAGTTTAGGTGTTTAAAATGAGTTTTGGGGAGTAAGGAAGTGTTTTGAAAGGTTAAGTGTTCTACTAGTGAAAGAAACATGCATTAAGGTAATCTAAGATGTAAAAAGGACTTAGGCAATGTTTTAGAGGATTTAGAATGCAAATGAGTGCTTTGGGATAGTTCAAGATCATGGTAAGATTGTGTTTAGGACTTGTGCAATGTTGGTGAATAGGAAGAAGTGATGTGTTGCATGGAGGAGCTAGAAACTTGTAGAGATATTCAAGGAGTTTGGTTAGGAAGAAAAGATGCTTGGGGGATGATGTTGTAGTGGTGAGAAAACATTTGGGAATAGTGGAAGTTATAGGTATGAAACACCACATAGAATCTTAGTGAAAAACATTACAAGTGTAAACCTTTTTATAAGAATTTGTGTAATGCTTGAGGAGGATTTTGATGAATGATTTAAGGAGTTTTATGGAGGTCTTGAGGTGTGTTTGAAGTGCCCAATCAAGGTTAGAACATACTAGGATATATGTGGGGAAGTTTGGAGTTAAATGGGCAATTAAAAACAAGGGTCTGGAGCAGACCGACCTTGGGGACAGGACCTGCAAGGTCGGTCGAGCCCAGTTTACCCTGCGAGAAATGGTTTCTAGAATGGACCGACCTTGGGGACCGGACTTGCAAGGTCGGTCGGGCATGGACTTTTAGTACGGATTGAGTCTCTGGAATAGACCGACCTTGGGACCGGACTTACAAGGTCGGTCATGCCTAAATTTTTGTACGCAAGGAACTCTCGGGAATCGACCGATCTTGCGACCGGACTTGCCAAGATCGGTCGGGCCTGAATTTTCAAAGGAAAGAAACTCTCGGGAATAGACCAAACTTGGGACCGAACTTGCAAGGTCGGTCAGAGTAGAATTTTTGTCGGTAATGTGTGCTCTGGAATGGACCGACCTTGTGTAAGGTCGATCGGTAAGTTCGGTCGGACCCAAACTTGTAAAAAAAAACAAACAAAGTGTGGCTTAAGTAGTTGACCCTAGGGGGTATTAAGTAGGTAATCAAGGATAAGTTTGGGCATTAAATCATGTCATATATCCATGTTAAACACTAGGTAAACTTGAAGTTAAGTAAGTTAATTAACCGACATTCTTAATTATGTATAGGAGTGGCGTACGGTGAAAATCAGTCGAAGCAAGGACCAAGGTATGGTTTTCTTGCAGTCTGTTGCCTACCGGTTTACACTGGCTTTTGTGTTGTTTGTTTTTCTGTGTGTTTATGACATTATAAGACTTAATCATGTAATGAGTTTACAGTTGTTCATATTATTGTGATGTTATGACGTGACTCATTTCCCTTGTGTGTGTCTAACATGACTTACCACTTGTTGTGAATTGTTTGTTAAGTTCCACTGTTGAACTTCTAACAAGCGCTAACTGGGAAGTGAGGAATCCGGTTGTCCGGTCATGCATGTAGGTTTGAGAGTAGATATCTGTATCAGATTCGACTGTTATGTTGTTAAGATTGTTCTCCTTTATTTGGCGTTCGATCTCCCGCTAGCTTCCTCCAAAGCTTACCTATTCTGACTTATGATCGATTTAGTGGGAACATGTGTTTGTGTGGTGTGTTCGGGTCTCAATATCCGAACCATCTGTAACTTTAGTTACTTGTTCGACTAACAGAACGGTAATGAGTGTGTGTAACAAGCTTAACATGAGAGTGAACCATTCTCTAGGCTTCTTGTGTTGATTAACCTTCTTGGTTTGTTGTTGTGGGAAGTGTACCCACTTTGTATGTGATGTTGTGCTATGCAATATTGTTGCTATGCCATATGTATATGTTATGTGTTAAAATGAATGCCATGTCATCATGACAATTAGTTACGCGCATCCAGGTAGCCGATGGGCTGCACGTTAACCATACCAGCCAAGGGTTGCTGACCCCCTCGGGGGCTCCATATTTTTACTACAGGATGAGGATCGAGGAAGCAGAGTGGTTGTAGATCAAGGTTATGTCGTACTCTTGATTATTTTGGATGTTGAGCCCGGGATGCGCCGGTGCTCCCGTGGCATTATATTTTGGTACTGTTTGTGTTACAGTGATGGTCGTTTTACAGTTTATAGTGACGGATTGTATTAAATACTCGGTATGTTGGTTATGTATATATATGGTTGTTAGTACCTAATGCTCGGGAGTCTGATCATCAGACCGGTACACTTGTATTTATTCCGCCTTGTTAACCACGTGGGTTGTTGACGGCGTTGTAGCACCGAATCGTTTAGTTGTTTTTCCGCGGTGATTTCAGTTATTGTTAAGTGTTTAGTAGGGGTGTTACAAAAAGTGGTATCAGAGCGAAGTATCGCTCTGACGACTAGAATACCGAGCTTAGGAATATACCGAGTTAGGAAACCTAACCACAGTTACCTAAGTGAGCAGTTATGGAAAGGTTAACCACTAACTAAGTGTGGAGATACCTTGTTGTCGGGGAGACGTTACAACCGTTTGAACCGATAAGTGTGCAAGCACAATGCTATAAATGTTCGTGTGAATTCAGATGTCAGGTAGACCACGAGGTTGAGGCCGCGGGCGCGGCATTGGTGATACTGGGAACCAGGGGGAGAACCCTACGGCGCAAGTCATGGCCGACGCTGTTGCGGCCGCTGTAGCCCAGATGGTCCCACAACTAGTAGCTGCAATTCAGCAGGGGCAACAGCCCGAAGTTCAACCACCACCGCCACCGCCACGAGAGACCAACTGGGTCAAGGCGTTGGCAGACTTGAGACCCCCGTCGTTTCATGGGGAGACCGACCCACGTAAGGTGGAGGCGTACATCTCCGAGTTGGAGACCGCCTACGAGACCTTGGATGTGCCTGCTGGGGCTAAGGTCCTTCTTGCCGCTTACTACCTGAAGGGATCGGCACAAAGTTGGTGGAAGCTTGTGAGAGAGGACCGGATGGCGGATCCTCAGTTTGGTTAGAGAGAGTATACGGCTCTGCTGCGAGCCAAGTATTATCCTGTGCATGTGCAAGAGGCCAAGCGCCTAGAGCTGGATAGTCTGAGGCAGAGGGATAAGATGTCGGTCGATGACTACTACACTGCCTTCACCGGCCTTATCCACCTGTTACCGGACCTGGGATACTCGAACCGGGTGCTGGTAAACCATTTCTACAACGGTCTCAGCCACCGTCTTCGCTATGGGATGGGGCCAGCTGAGTATACTACCTTGCAGGTAATTAGAATACAGTGTGATGTGAATAAGTGTAATCCATAAGTGAGTATTAATGTGAGTTTGTGAGTATGTTTTGCGGGGCATGACTGACATCCTAAATTCAGGAGTGCTATCATGCCACTGCTAAGGTTGAGATTACCGTCCGTCTGAGGGACGAGGAGAATGCGCACAAGAGCAAGGCCACAAGCGAGGGCCAGAGTCCGCAGGGGTACGGGGGAGGAAAGAAGAAGAAGAAGCCTTATCCCCAGCCCCAGAAGAGTCAGCACCAGGGTGACAAGGGCCAAGCCCAAACCACCACAGCTGAGGAGCCACTGAAGCTCACATATGCATACGCGGCGAAACCCCTACGCTCTTACCCGCCTAAGGGTAATTATTTAATCATGTGTGACAAGTTGAAGTGTATGCTGTTAAGTTATGAAGTAAGTATTGATTGTGTACTATGATAGCAGCTAGCACGGGTTCTGGACCGGAGCGCCACTACTACTGTATGTGGTGTAACAAAGACCACCCCGGCAAAGACTGCAAAGGAAATGACGTGCAGTGTCGCTACTGCGAGAAGTGGGGTCACCGTGACTACGAGTGTTACCGGAACCCCAACAGCAGAGTCAACAAGCCCAAGGGGCAGTGGAAGGGCAAGGCCACAGCGACCATCGATGGCCCGAAGTCGGCTAACCAGCCACCCACAGATCAGAGGAACACTGATTCCCAGAAGGGGAAAGGGTCGGGACCTAGCAAGGCCGCCCTGCATGTGGTGGACCGGTCTGAGGCGCCAGGGCCCTCTACTAGACCAGGTACCACCTAAACTGTTGAGTGAAATAAGTGATTGCATACCGTATTTCATGCATGTGTGTTAGTGAGTCTAAGTGTACTACCATGTGGGTAAAGAATTAAAGTATAATGTGAAAGTCACCTAATTAGATAATTCTAAACTTAAAGGAGCCTTCAATATTTGTTATCCAATCCCACCCACACCAAACCCTGAAGAAACCAACATCAACATCACCGAATTTCCTATGGAGCAATGTCAGGTCATCCAACCTGGTATGATACTCTTAAATGGATACCTGACACCGGAAGCACAAATCCACATCATCAAACGATGCAATGAACTTGGAGCAGCATCAGGAGGTTTCTACACACCCGAATACCCGAGTGGATCGAGAATGAAATTGAAGATGATGTGCATGGGTAAGGACTAGAACCCTTACACCAAGACATATCAAGAAGTGCGAGCTGAAGATGGAGCAACGGTACCGATGATACCTGAGGAGTTCCTAGCGGTCGTTAACCACGCCGTGGGAATTGCTCAGAAAGTTGAAACGGATTCAATTCCAAATGTTAAAGCGGATTTATGTATTGTGAACTTCTACCAGAAAGGTGGACGATTAGGTTTACACCAAGATAAGGACGAGTCACCCGAGTCTCTAAGTAAGGGAGTACCCGTGGTGTCTTGGTCCATTGGTGATACTGCAGTGTTTGTGTACGGCGAGCAGAAGCGTGCTGTTTTCACGAAGAAGTTAGTACTGAAATCAGGAGATGTGTTAATCATAGGTGGACAGTCAAGGATGCTATATCATGGCATCAAGAAGATCAAACTGAATACCGCACCATCGGCAGTGATCAATGCGACAGACATGAAACCCGGATGTTTGAATTTGACCTTCAGACAGTTTTAAAGCCTTGTATAATCATGTAATGTGTTAAACCAGTGTATGTTAGGATCTTGTATGTGTTAGTTATGTCAGAGATGTAAACCACCTGGTGGTGTAAAGAGAATATTAATGAATAAAGTGGAGTTGTTTGAAGTATGTCAACCGTGTTGTTACCAAATACTTATTAGTTTGCCAATGAATTAGGCTGTGCACTCGGAACGGGAGGTATACTGAGTGTCTGCAATGAGGTAGAAGCCGGCAGGAGCGGCACAATCCTCACCGGTACCTTTCCAGTCAATGGCGTGGACGCTTCGATCTTGTTCGACTCCGGAGCCTCTCATACATTTATTTCGCTATCGTTTGCGAAGAGGCTGGGGTTAGACGGTATTGAGATGCCAGATTTTCTAGTCACTCTCCCGTCGAAAGAGCGGATCAAGTGTACCCGCAACCACCGAGATGTTGTTGTACGAATCAAAGGTGAAGAGTTTCCGATCGACTTGATAGAGTTTGAGGGACTTGGTTTTGATGTGATTGTCGGGATGAACTGGTTGGAGCGGTACAAGGGCAGAATCCTATGTGCCGAGCATTGTCTGCTTCTTCGGAGTCTATCTGGGGTTACCATATCTTACCGCCAGAGGCCCAGGGAGCCTTCGACTCAGATCATCACCGCCATGGCTATGTATCATGAATTACGACGAGTGAATGATGTATATCTCTGCAATGTCCAGGACATAGAGAGAGACCCAGAGTTTAGCCCAGATGTACCGGTAGTTGTCGGAGTTCCCTGATGTATTTCCTAAGGAACTGCCAGGCATGCCGCCAGCACGGGAAGTTGAGTTTGAAATTGATTTGGTTCCAGGCACCGGACCTATTGCGAAGGCACCCTATCGTATGGCTCCACCAGAAATGACAGAGCTCAAGGAGCAGCTGAGAGACTTACTCAACAAGGGATTTATCCGCCCTAGCGTTTCACCATGGGGAGCGCCGGTCCTCTTCGTGAAGAAGAAGGACGGTAGTCTCCGCCTGTGTATCGACTATCGAGAGCTGAATGCAGTTACGGTGAAAAACCGTTATCCTTTACCACGCATCGACGACTTATTTGATCAGTTGAGAGGAGCATCAGTATTCTCCAAGATAGATCTACGATCCGGATACCATCAGATTGCCATCCGTGACAGTGACATTGAGAAGACCGCATTCAGAACCAGATATGGACATTATGAGTTTACGGTTATGCCGTTTGGTCTATCCAATGCACCAGCTAAGTTCATGGACTTAATGAACCGCTTGTTCCAAGATTAGTTGGACAAGTCAGTGGTAGTCTTCATCGACGATATTCTTGTGTACTCGAAATCGAGAGGTGAGCATGAAAGCCACCTGAGAAATGTGTTACAAACATTGAGAAAGAATCAGTTATATGCTATGTTTTCAAAGTGTGAATTTTGGTTGAACCATGTATCCTTTCTTGGTCATGTGACTTCTGAGGTCGGGATCGCTGTTGATCCGGCAAAGATTGATGTAGTGCGCACCTGGCCTAAGCCGAAGACAGTTACCGATATCAGGAGCTTCCTTGGTCTGGCAGGATATTGTAGGAGGTTTGTGAAGGACTTCTCCAGTGTCTCGAAGCCGATGACTTCCTTGATGAAGAAGGATGCTCCATTCGAGTGGACAGATGACTGTGAGAGTTCTTTCCAGAGTCTCAAGGATGCTCTGACGTCTGCACCCGTTCTGACTATACCAGACGGTCCAGATGGTTTTGAGGTCTATTGCGACGCATCAGGCAGAGGTATGGGTTGTGTGTTGATGCAACACAGGAAGGTCGTAGCATACGCCTCCCGACAGCTGAAGAAGCATGAAGAGAACTACCCTACCCACGATTTAGAACTGGGTGCCATTGTCTTCGCATTGAAGATATGGCGACATTATTTGTATGGGGTAAGTGTGATAATTTATTCTGACCACAAAAGTTTAAAATACTTGTTCACTCAGAAGGAGTTGAATATGAGACAAAGAAGGTGGGTCGAGTTCTTAAACGACTACGACATCAATCTACAGTATAAAGAGGGTAAGGCAAATGTGGTAGCTGACGCATTGAGTCACCGAGCACACTCTCTCCATTCGCTAGTCTCTCATACTGGCTTGGTTGAAGAGGTGCGGAGTGCTCAGATGACGGATCAGTATATGTTGGAGATCAGGCAGAAGCTTATTGATGGCACATTCGAGGGTCAGAAGTACGACTTCTGACTCCACGATGATGACCTGATTAGGCTCAATGGCCGACTGTGTATTCCGAGGAGTAGCTCTGAACTGAAGGAGCGCATACTGAGTGAATCCCACTATTCTACGACTTTGATTCACCCCGGAGCTTCAAAGATGTATAAGGGTATGAAACGTTATTTTTGGTGGACTGGAATGAAAAAGGATGTGAATGATTATGTATTGAGGTGTCTCACTTGCCAGAAGGTCAAGTTTGAGCACCGACGGCCTGGTGGTATGGTACAGCCAATGCCAGTGCCTGAGTGGAAGTTCCATGACATTTCTATGGACTTCGTAGTAGGGCTTCCGCCTACAAGGGGAGGTCTGAATGTGATTTGGGTTGTTGTTGACCGACTGACCAAGGTGGCTCGATTCATACCGATGAAGGACACCTATAAAGTGGCAAAACTAGCAGAGCTCTTCGACAGAGAGATTGTAAGACACCATGGGGTACCGAAAACAATTGTGTCTGACAGGGATACCAGATTCCTCTCAAGGTATTGGAAATCCACACGGGAAGCGCTTGGTACTGAGCTGAAGCTAAGTACAGCGTTCCACCCACAGACTGATGGTCAGAGTGAGCGCACCATCCAGACACTTGAGGATATGTTACGTGCATGTGCACTTGATTTTCAGACCAGCTGGATTGATAAGTTACATCTGAACGAGTTTAGTTACAACAATAGTTACCATGCTTCGATCAAGATGTCTCCCTTCCAGGCTCTGTACGGTAGACCATGCCACACGCCATTATGCTGGGATGAGTCGAGTGAGACGGTCATTATAGGACCAGAGTATCTGGAGCAAGTTCAAGCAGAAGTACGCCAAACCTGGGCTAACATGAAGGCAGCTCAGGATAGGTGTAACACCCCATCCAACAACCAACACATAATAACAATCTGCAGCGGAAACTCAACTCATCACATTACTTATTCCAATGGTGTTACACGCCGTTAACCACCCACGTGGCTAACAAGGCTAATACATGTACATTTGTATCGGTCTGATGGACTAAATTCCCGAGCAACTACACAATACAATACTCATTCCATCTTCAACATTTATTATATACATACACTCCCCCTGTACCGAGTATTTACAACTACTGCCGATAACAATTTCGGTCTTACTACGCCTATCATACTCATGCCATTTAAATGGCTACCCATGTGTAAACATCTGCCCCGTCCTACTCTCGAACGGCTTCCAGCTCTCCGTACCTGAAACAGGAAAAGAAGAGAAAGGGTGGCCCCCAAGGGGCTCAGCACCTTTGCTGGTATGGTAATCCCGCAGCCCACATGCTACCGGGCCACGCACGACTAATTGTCGTCTTAGCATGCAGTTGATTATATTTAAATCATGCATACCAGCCATAACCATACATCACATAATATTTCGCCGCAATGGCTCAACCTATAACCAACACATCCACACTTAACCAACCATCCAATGATTCCTTAAACCCTAGAACGGCTCTCCTCTAAAATGGAGCTACTTCCTTAACGAACGGCATGTACCCATCAATCGGGTTATCCTCAAATGCCTCTTGTCACGTACTGGGATTCATTTCCATGATCCACACATTCCACATCCTACAACATAATTCATCCTACACATAACAAAACATAACAACCCTTTCTTGTCTCGACGTACACATGACCACATTGCATTCATTTAAAACATCCAATATATATATATATACCAAAGCATAGCAAGGTATTTTGCATATCACAACAACAATACATATCACCTCGAGAACGATTCACATTAAGATCCTTCCACCATAGTTAGTCCATACCATGAGCATAGAGATTGTTGCCAAACTCATACCAAGCTCGTTAATTACCTCATCACCATCCTGTTATTTGAACGGTTGACTTAACCCAAGGTGTGTCGGATATAGTGATCCCAAGCACACCAAACAACACAGTATGCCCCTATGGCCCGACGTGAGTCAGTAAACTAGCTTTGGATAAGCTAAGGGAAGGTTGAAACCAAATTGGAATACCACCTAAACATACACCAAGGGAGCCGAACTGGATATGATAACGACCCCCATCCATCACACGCGTGGCCGGAAACAACCGGACTCCTCACCCCCCATTAGCCCATAGACTCTTATAAATAAGTAGTTAGAGATCCATTATGGAGCCTACCACAACCACACACCATACGGTATCATAACCGAGTTAAGCACACAAGGGAGGAGAGAGTCATACATTCACATACAAACATCACGCACAAACATCACATAACCAACTCACGCATAGCCGTGGTTAGAACGTTCCTTAAGTCGGAAACGTTGTTACCGGATACCGTTCTCCTACGTTTACCTAATAGAGGTTAACTAGCCCTTCAAGCGCATTTCGAGGTTACCGGTATCGGCACGTAAACATACAATAACAATAACGACTGTAAACTCGTTTCATGATTTATCTCATAACGTGGCAAACATACAGAAAAACACATTGGCATACAAGCCGGTGTAATCCGGTAGGACACAGGTTGCAAGAAAACCATACCTGTCACCGGGGTCCACTTTACCACGTCCACTCATGTTCCTCGAGCAATTCTCGAACAACTGTTAACATCACATGTGTTTTTATTAACATCGGGGTTTGCTTGATTATTTAGTGTCCAAAGCTTATAATTTTTCCCCGTTAACTTAATTACATAACTTCACTTTTTAACTTGTTTTACCCTCACATTTTAATACAACTTTTCACCCACCTAATTGCCATTTAAACTCACCTAACATGTCCTTAACAACCTTATGGCATCATTACCTATCAATCCCCATCATCTCATATCATTTCATAACCTTAAACCATGTTTTTGGTCCGACCGACCCACCGTCCGACCCACAACTGGGTCGGTCCATTACAGAACCCTTTTACTTCCTTACAAACATGCCCGTCCGACCCACGTCCGACCCACCATTCTGGGTCGGTCCATGTGCGAACATTTTCTCCCTTTGAAACTTGACCGACCGACCCATGTCCGACCCACCCTTTTGGGTCGGACCATCACCGAACATTTTCCCAACATCTAACAGAGGCTCGACCGACCCAAAAACTGGGTCGGCCCCTGGGTCGGTCGCCTCCTAAACTTACCCAAACTTGCCAATTCTTCACCAAACCTCTCCTAAGGCCTCTTAATGCTTCCTAACAACATTTGGCACTTCAAACACACCCTTAAGATACTCTTAAGCACTCACAAAACTATGTTTCCTAATTCCTTAAACCTTTACTTATATCTCCACAAAATTCCTAACACTTACAATGTTTTCTCCTTATGATTTCTAGGTGGCATTTCACCTATAACGACCACAATACCAAGGTGTTTCCTCTACACCTTATCATCATCTCTCAACTTCTTTTCTTACTAACTAAATCTCCTTTTCACAACTTCTTAAAACTCCTTACTCAAAACCTTACCCAAAACTCATTTATTCCTTGAATATCAACATTACCTAAACCTTAAACAACTCCTCCAAGACTTAAATACATCTTAAGAACACCCTTAGATTTCTAAAACTTCCAAGATAATGCCTAAATCCTTGCATCACTCTTAATCACTTTAACACATGTTTCCCTCTCAAGTAAACATTCATTCACCTTTAACCCTTCCTAGTTCACCAAAACTCACTTACAACACTTAGAACTTCTTACACATTTTCCTAAATTTGGCCATAGCTTATCTAGCATATACCCACATCCAAACACTTAGGTTTTTACCTTAATTCATTCAAGAATACCTAAAATCCATCAAACACATTTTATACACAAACTTCACACATTAAGCACTATATCACAATATAGTGCATAACTTAAATTGCTTGGCACTTAGGCCCTTAAATGCATGGCTCTTAGGCCCTTAAATTGCATAAACCTTAAACACTGAATTTCCCACATAATAATGCCTTTGACCTGCAAATACATCCAACAATTCATATGCCCTTAATAAACTCCTTGAGAGCATTTTTACTAGCTCATTCACCATTGGCTCTTAGATCATTTTAATAAGCAATATAAGCTCATTTCTCCTAAGGCATCAAACCACATTAAGGTAGCATATTTACCTCTTTTCCTCCCAAATTTCTTTCTTGTTTCCTTACAAAACCGGTAGGGCATTTGGTTCCTTGCCAACAACTAAACAATATACCAACATTGAAATGAGTATATAAGCTTTAAGCTTTATCTCATTGTAAACCCTAGTTACATGTATTATCTTAAGGTATTAACATGTTTGTTTTACCTTGGAATGGAAAGAGAGCTTGAATATATATCAAGAGAGGACTCCTCCTAGTCCATGAAAGCTTGGAATGAAGCTAGAACAAGGCAATATAATGACTCCATTAAGAGTGATTTTCGGACATGACAAAACATGAAGGAAATGTCATTTTTCTTTGAGTTTCCTTACCTTGAAGCAAAGGAGAACAAGAATATGTGAAAAGGTGAGCTCTAGCTCCTCCCATGGTGATTCCTCTTGGCACCGAAATGGAGCTCTTGGGATTTTGAAAGGATAGAATTGAAGAGCTTGATGAGAGGAAGAGAATGGTGGTGTTTGTTTTTGATTTGGTTAAGTGAGCTAGGTTTTACAAGTGGTCAACGATGGAAAACAATGGTGATGTTGGTGTTGCTGTAGCAGCTCGTAAAAGAGAGCAAGAAGGGAGGTTGGAGGCGTGTGAAGTGAAGGAGGAAAGGAGAAATGAAGATAGAACTTGCTTTAGCAAGATATTTCTATTAAAAGGTAACTTTCTCCTTTTTACCTTCCTACCCTTCCTTTCCTTATTTGATTTTTACATGTTGGTGACTCACCTTGATAAAAACCGGCCCCCATATACTACCTAGGGGTATTTTAGACTTTATTAGTCAATTGTCTCACTTATAACATTATATGTTACAAACTAGTTATAAAATCACTATTCACCAATAACAAGGCACATAGAAGTGAAATTTTTGATTTCCCATTGATATAGCCACCCAAATGTGATACTATATAGTACACATGTTAATTAAAGAGTAATGATGGACATTTAGCCATTCAAAACTCATTTACAAGACAATTTTTCAAAAACGTGCTTTAAGACTCCTTAAAGCACATTTTGTGTTTTAACTTGTTTTCAAGCTTGGTTTTCTTTGGTAATTGATTTAACATGTTCATTAACATATTTATAAAGTATAGGTATGACCATTAGGTCTTATACACATTTATCCCAAGCTTAGAGCACATTTTTGCTCTTATTGACCTTAAGGTATTTATTTGTGTTTTGTTTGGTTTCCTTGTCTACCAAAGTTTCCTAAGGACTTAATTAGCCTTATAAAGTCATAATTAAACATTATCAAGTCTTGGTAGGCTCTTTGGGTCCTAACCAAGTTCACTCATGGCTTAGAGCATGTTTTTGCTCATACCGCGTCTTAGTGTTTTATTGTGTTTACCATGGTTTAAATGATTCATTTATGTTTCTAAGGCACTTTTTAGCCTTTAAATACCATAGTTTAACATTTACACAACATACTAAGGTTTGGGGTATTTCAATCTACCCCCCTTAAAAGAACTTCGTCCTCGAAGTTCACCTTTCCTCGCATCATTGGATTAGAATACGGGAATTACTTATAGCCATAAAAATTCCATTACCAACCACCCTTTACATCCAACCTCGGACTTAATGGTCCGGGCAACAAATCCACATTATTGGACACATAGGTCCCCATAACATAACAGTCTCTAGACACATAGGTCTATGTAACACCACACATTTAGACTCATAGGCCTTGATAGTCTACACTTTAGGAAATCCAAGTCAAAAAACATTCATTACACATACCACACAACATGTCAGAGCATGCATAGAATCAAAATATCCTTGATATACACTATGATCCCGCAGAACCCGGTCGCGATGGACGCCTTCCGTCCCCGTGCCTTTGGGAAATTAAAACAATCACTTAAATTTAAAATTTCCTTGTGAGGTTAAGTATAGGAAGATCTTTTATTCAAAATATTAATCGATTGTTTGAAAATACCAATTGAAAATCCTTTTGAAAACACCACACAACTCCAAGTCCAGTTTATGCTCCTTATATTTTTTTCTTAACATGGTTGTTTGTGACCACTTACAGGGAGCTTCACGAGTCATCCAACCCTGATGTGATCAGCATCAGTGTTGAACTATCTTTCCACCCCAATTTGTGTTCGGCTTCCCTTGATCTCATGATAATCAAGTTTCACCTTCCACTTCTTTTTCAACCAACAATTAATTCAAGCATATCCCATTTCTATCTTTGAATCCTTCTAGTCATAATCATAACATCTCCAAGGGATAGAACTCCGTCTATCAATCATCATCCAAATCCAACTTAATTCAAGTTACCTAGAGAATTTAATTCTCACTAGGTTCTATGTCGGTCTCATAACCCTTCATAAATCACAACATTGTATATATATATACATATATTTTTTTATCAAAATACAATACATGGTTTACATTTATGCACCGTCGGGGTTTTAGTTCCCCGGGAGTTTCTTTACTCCCTTCCACTTATACTAACACACTTCCCACAATGGTATTCGCATCCTCTGTGCGCAATTACCACAATTTACCCACAAATAAATGCGTATGTTTATATAACACACGCGCCAACCATCATAACAATCATTTTGTGCTATGCACACCTAGTTCGCGTACACTTGTACGGTAAAACACACTAAGTGGTTTTGCGCTCTACCCCCTTAAAAGGGATTACGCCCACGTAATCAATCACTGAGCATTAGCTTAAAATGTTCTGTCGTGAAGTGTTTAACTTCCACGCGGTCCATTACACAATGGATTCTGATTAGAGGATCTTAACCATATTGGCGGTTTAGTCCCTAAACCAAGAATTCGCATTGGAGTTGTAACTCTTAACCGGTTTCGGTCCTGGCCTGTGAGGCTTTTAGGCATTGATATCTCGCCATCCATTCGTATTCACAATGTATACCCGGTACCTGACGCATGGGCTCACTGGCCTCTGTTGCGCAACCCTGATAATTATAGAGCTAGTTTGCCCCATTCGTTACTGTTACTGTATTGTACATCTCCAATGTATTACCCTTATCTTGGAAAGAATGGGTTCTCAACCGACGCATGGTATCTCTTACCCTAAGCGAATTCGGTGAGTTTCAGAATTTTCCATCCACTTTTCCAATAGCTTACCGCGCAAACTACTAGGTAATTCACAATGATTGACTTGCTTCTACCGACTTACTGTCGGTTGAGATTGAGCTACTACCTAGTGTGTAGTGCTCTCTCAGCTATATACACTATTTGGGGTATATTCCATACCGATATTTGGCAGTTAGTGCTACTGTAGTCACTTACTGTTAATCATGTCTCCACATTTGGTTTATACAAGTACCCTTTTATTGGTGCGGCCTTGCATTTCCTATGCATCGGCCATTATAACATTTTTCCTCCACAATTACCATGCTTCTGATTCCTAGCTATCCCACTCGATCATTACTGCGCAAGTGCAATACCAAAACACTCAGTCATACAGAGTGCAGAGGCGTAAATCCTTGACAGCAATTTTCTCATGCGATTGCGATAGGAATTTTCACTGAAATCCTTATCATTTAACACTTGCCACCGGCTTACTGCTCGGTTCATTTGCTATCACTTACTGTTGTATCTCCACTGGGGTTAACTCACAACTCTGCTTACTCACCATTTTATCATCTAACCATCCTCATACAACGGTCGCTCATTGCGCACCGTGTCCTTACTCATTATATATCATCAACTTACACTGCATCCGCTATTATATTAGCTTCCGCCATTACACTGGGTTTATCTGGCCACTTATTTGGCTGGTTTTTTTTTTGAATATATTACTATTTTTCCCTTGAGCGTAGTTCGCTACCCATTTAGCTTTACACACCTATGGTGATTGCTATCAGACTTATCATTCCTCCTGTGTACTCAACTGGTACGAGTACTTCCTTTCGTATCATCATTTTTTTTTTATTCAAATCATCCTGAGGTAATAACAACGTGGTCCATCCTCCACATTTTTCTTGAACTTGATTCACATAACTACCGCTTCTGCGGTCTCACAATATCGAGAGGTATCCCCACTCTTAATGCAGTGGTTCGTTTACCACTCTAACCATTTATACAACATAAACTTCTACAATCAATCAAATTTATCTAACATATCTTGGTTATGGCTTATAAGCCTTATTTGCCTTGAGCTGGGCTCATTGTAGGCTGTCCACACATATGTACTTCTCTGTACAACATTACATATTTAGAGGTTGTAGTGGGCTCCATGACAAGGTCGTTGCATTCCGTTTCCTTTCATGGGATGCCCCTTAGGTTTGTCAGTCCGTCTCCTGACAACTTATGTCTAATCTGGGTGTTATTCAACCCTTGTGTTTCTGTCATGCATTTCGTTCAACAATTATTGATGCGAACACCCTTCAAGGAATTCTCCTGGGTGTTGTTAAGTTATGCCCTTACATCTGGTTCACAGTTATTGGTACATCCAGTTAGCCCCGCCTTACACTATCCTCTTCTGTGAAGATCAACACTTCCTAATAACGTAGGTATTCATTTTGGGAGTTCCATCCCGTCCGTTGCACATTAATGTGTCCACATTAGGCTGGGTCACCATTCCAGCTATCACGTTTATCTCTGGGGATCCTTAAGTCATATAAGCTGTCTTTACATTCAGTTAGTGCACTTCGCACCTCCTGACTTTTAAACATTTCCTTGAAAGGAATTCACTAATTCCTTTAGTCTCGTTAACTTAACTGAGTTCCTTAACTTCAAGCATTCCTTGTATTTTCTAGCTCCTGTTTGATTTATACTGCTGACCGTAGACGGAGTCGACTACTTCCCGTGTTCTGGACTCTACTCGTATACATATATGGGGTATCATACTGATACATTACTACTTACCCAACTAACCTATAAGTAGGTCTGTCAGGCCCACATGCTCCTATCGGAGTGCGGTCGTCCCACAACACAGTTGGTACACTTGTAGTGTCCGTCACACGCCTAGGTGAAGTATTCTGTTGTCAACTCCCTTATATTGTCCCGTGACAATATTCATTCTTTACTTCCCGAACTTAATCGAGGGAAGGTTTATCCACTGTTGCATCCTTGTCAGTTGCTCTTGGTTTCACTGGTTTGGTTTAAAGAAGGTTGGAAAGAAGTGTTGGTTTGAAAGAAAATCTGGTTTGAAAAGAAAAGAGTTTGAATAAATTTGGGTTTGAAAGAAAAATTTCCATGGTTTCACAACATCTTCTTACCTTAGCCAAGTCTAGCTTCTTGCTGACCGGTGTACTTCCAATTACAGAGGTTAGGCTAACAGGCCCTTCCACTGTTATGACGTTCACACTTAACCTTATGGTACTTTACCAAGTACTTGTAGTGATTATAAATTTCCCGAACAGTCCTGTTATAGCAGCACTTGCTATGGCAAGTGCGCCATGCTAACTGGCTATCGGTTCAACACATACCGGTTGTGGTACTGTTTTTACCCATTTTGTCATCAGGGGCCTTGTTGGCCCTCACTGATCTTGCTGTCTTGATAACTACTCTTCTAGGTGATTTCTCACTGTCTTCGCATGACGATCATCAACTAGGGTGTTTCCCATTCTGGGAGACCCCTTTTCCTTAGTATTGTATTCTCTTTGTAGCCCGTTCCACGTATTTGGGCACTACCTTGTAGTTTCCCTTGTCGGTTGGTATACCGTTGGTGCATTATTTATCAACTGTGGTCCCGTAGACACTCGTCTCGGGTTTCTTTAATCCACTTTTTGCCTGTTGCACGGTTGGTGCGTTGCAAGCTGGTCATCCTCGACTGCTCGGCATGTCGACCGAGGTTGCCAGAAATTCTATTCTCTTATACACAAAATTCTTCATTCTTCACTATTAAATGCGGTTAACACTGTTTAGATGGAGACCGTCTCCGGGATTCCCAGTTTTCGGGATCTACCGAACGACAGGTTCCCCGTACCCTAAAGGTATTTAATAACAGCCAGATCGGGTATTCCCGAGTATGAGAGTGGACTTCCATCTCTCTGGCGTTGTTTCCCAAGTTAAATAACAGGGATTGTGGAGGGTGGGATGGATATAGTAGGTTTCCAGTACACACTGGTAATTCCTATCTAGCGTATCTCTCACGCTATCACTCAACCCTTAACCCAAAGTACTTAAATCCTAACTCGGTATTCCCTAAGCTCGGTAATTCAGTCATCAGAGCGATACTTCGCTCTGATACCACTTTTTGTAACACCCATCCAACAACCAACACATAATAACAATCTGCAGCGGAAACTCAACTCATCACATTACTTATTCCAATGGTGTTACACGCCGTTAACCACCCACGTGGCTAACAAGGCTAATACATGTACATTTGTATCGGTCTGATGGACTAAATTCCCGAGCAACTACACAATACAATACTCATTCCATCTTCAACATTATTATATACATACACTCCCCCTGTACCGAGTATTTACAACTACTGCCGATAACAATTTCGGTCTTACTACGCCTATCATACTCATGCCATTTAAATGGCTACCCATGTGTAAACATCTGCCCCGTCCTACTCTCGAACGGCTTCCAGCTCTCCGTACCTGAAATAGGAAAAGAAGAGAAAGGGTGGCCCCCAAGGGGCTCAGCACCTTTGCTGGTATGGTAATCCCGCAGCCCACATGCTACCGGGCCACGCACGACTAATTGTCGTCTTAGCATGCAGTTGATTATATTTAAATCATGCATACCAGCCATAACCATACATCACATAATATTTCGCCGCAATGGCTCAACCTATAACCAACACATCCACACTTAACCAACCATCCAATGATTCCTTAAACCCTAGAACGGCTCTCCTCTAATATGGAGCTACTTCCTTAACGAACGGCATGTACCCATCAATCGGGTTATCCTCAAATGCCTCTTGTCACGTACTGGGATTCATTTCCATGATCCACACATTCCACATCCTACAACATAATTCATCCTACACATAACAAAACATAACAACCCTTTCTTGTCTCGACGTACACATGACCACATTGCATTCATTTAAAACATCCAATATATATATATATATACCAAAGCATAGCAAGGTATTTTGCATATCACAACAACAATATATCACCTCGAGAACGATTCACATTAAGATCCTTCCACCATAGTTAGTCCATACCATGAGCATAGAGATTGTTGCCAAACTCATACCAAGCTCGTTAATTACCTCATCACCATCCTGATTTGAACGGTTGACTTAACCCAAGGTGTGTCGGACATAGTGATCCCAAGCACACCAAACAACACAGTATGCCCTATGGCCCGACGTGAGTCAGTAAACTAGCTTTGGATAAGCTAAGGGAAGGTTGAAACCAAATTGGAATACCACCTAAACATACACCAAGGGAGCCGAACTGGATATGATAACGACCCCCATCCATCACACGCGTGGCCGGAAACAACCGGACTCCTCACCCCCCATTAGCCCATAGACTCTTATAAATAAGTAGTTAGAGATCCATTATGGAGCCTACCACAACCACACACCATACGGTATCATAACCGAGTTAAGCACACAAGGGAGGAGAGAGTCATACATTCACATACAAACATCACGCACAAACATCACATAACAACT
Organism: Limonium bicolor; assembly: GCA_023374045.1. Taxonomy (NCBI): domain Eukaryota; kingdom Viridiplantae; phylum Streptophyta; class Magnoliopsida; order Caryophyllales; family Plumbaginaceae; genus Limonium; species Limonium bicolor. The sequence continues at coordinate 52,427,824 of CM041776.1, forward strand.
CAGCATAGCCGTGGTTAGAACGTTCCTTAAGTCGGAAACGTTTGTTACCGGATACCGTTCTCCTACGTTTACCTAATAGAGGTTAACTAGCCCTTCAAGCGCATTTCGAGGTTACCGGTATCGGCACGTAAACATACAATAACAATAACGACTGTAAACTCGTTTCATGATTTATCTCATAACGTGGCAAACATACAGAAAAACACATTGGCATACAAGCCGGTGTAATCCGGTAGGACACAGGTTGCAAGAAAACCATACCTGTCACCGGGGTCCACTTTACCACGTCCACTCATGTTCCTCGAGCAATTCTCGAACAACTGTTAACATCACATGTGTTTTTATTAACATCGGGGTTTGCTTGATTATTTAGTGTCCAAAGCTTATAATTTTTCCCCGTTAACTTAATTACATAACTTCACTTTTTAACTTGTTTTACCCTCACATTTTAATACAACTTTTCACCCACCTAATTGCCATTTAACTCACCTAACATGTCCTTAACAACCTTATGGCATCATTACCTATCAATCCCCATCTCATATCATTTCATAACCTTAAACCATGTTTTTGGTCCGACCGACCCACCGTCCGACCCACAACTGGGTCGGTCCATTACAGAACCCTTTTACTTCCTTACAAACATGCCCGTCCGACCCACGTCCGACCCACCATTCTGGGTCGGTCCATGTGCGAACATTTTCTCCCTTTGAAACTTGACCGACCGACCCATGTCCGACCCCACCTTTTGGGTCGGACCATCACCGAACATTTTCCCAACATCTAACAGAGGCTCGACCAACCCAAAAACTGGGTCGGCCCCTGGGTCGGTCGCCTCCTAAACTTACCCAAACTTGCCAATTCTTCACCAAACCTCTCCTAAGGCCTCTTAATGCTTCCTAACAACATTTGGCACTTCAACACACCCTTAAGATACTCTTAAGCACTCACAAAATATGTTTCTAATTCCTTAAACCTTTACTTATATCTCCACAAAATTCCTAACACTTACAATGTTTTCTCCTTATGATTTCTAGGTGGCATTTCACCTATAACGACCACAATACCAAGGTGTTTCCTCTACACCTTATCATCATCTCTCAACTTCTTTTCTTACTAACTAAATCTCCTTTCACAACTTCTTAAAACTCCTACTCAAAACCTTACCAAACCTCATTTATTCCTTGAATATCAACATTACCTAAACCTTAAAACAATCCTCCAAGACTTAAATACATCTTAAGAACACCCTTAGATTTCTAAAACTTCCAAGATAATGCCTAAATCCTTGCATCACTCTTAATCACTTTAACACATGTTTCCCTCTCAAGTAAACATTCATTCACCTTTAACCCTTCCTAGTTCACCAAAACTCACTTACAACACTTAGAACTTCTTACACATTTTCCTAAATTTGGCCATAGCTTCTCTAGCATATACCCACATCCAAACACTTAGGTTTTTACCTTAATTCATTCAAGAATACCTAAAATCCATCAAACACATTTTATACACAAACTTCAACATTAAGCACATATCACAAATAGTGCATAACTTAAATTGCTTGGCACTTAGGCCCTTAAATGCATGGCTCTTAGGCCCTTAAATTGCATAAACCTTAAACACTGAATTTCCCACATAATAATGCCTTTGACCTGCAAATACATCCAACAATTCATATGCCCTTAATAAACTCCTTGAGAGCATTTTTACTAGCTCATTCACCATTGGCTCTTAGATCATTTTAATAAGCAATATAAGCTCATTTCTCCTAAGGCATCAAACCACATTAAGGTAGCATATTTACCTCTTTTCCTCCCAAATTTCTTTCTTGTTTCTTACAAAACCGGTAGGGCATTTGGTTCCTTGCCAACAACTAAACAATATACCAACATTGAAATGAGTATATAAGCTTTAAGCTTTATCTCATTGTAAACCCTAGTTACAGTATTATCTTAAGGTATTAACATGTTTGTTTTACCTTGGAATGGAAAAGAGCTTGAATATATATCAAGAGAGGACTCCTCCTAGTCCATGAAAGCTTGGAATGAAGCTAGAACAAGGCAATAATGACTCCATTAAGAGTGATTTTCGGACATGACAAAACATGAGGAAATGTCATTTTTCTTTGAGTTTCCTTACCTTGAAGCAAAGGAGAACAAGAATATGTGAAAAGGTGAGCTCTAGCTCCTCCCATGTGATTCTTTGGCACCGAAATGGAGCTCTTGGGATTTTGAAAGGATAGAATGAGCTTGATGGAGAGAGGAGAGATGGTTGGTGTTTGTTTTTGATTTGGTTAGTGAGCTAGGTTTTACAGTGGTCAACGATGGAAACAATGGTGATGTTGGTGTTGCTGTAGCAGCTCGTAAAAGAGAGCAAGAAGGGAGGTTGGGCGTGTGAAGTGAGGAGGAAGGAGAAATGAAGATAGAGTAAACTGCTTTAGCAAGATATTTCTATTTAAAAGGTAACTTTATCCTTTTACCTTTCCTACCTTCCGTTCTTATTTTGATTTTTACATGTTGGTGACTCACTGAATAAAAACGGCCCCATATACTACCTAGGGGTTGGTATTTAGACTGTATTAGTCAATTGTCTCACTTATAACTTATATGTTACAAACTAGTTTAAAAAATCACTATTCACCAACAAGGCACATAGAGTGAAATTTTTGATTTCCCATTGAATAGCCACCCAAATGTGATACTATATAGTACCACATGTTAATTAAAGAGTAATGATGGACATTTAGCCATTCAAAACTCATTTACAAGAATTTTTTCAAAAACGTGCTTTAAGACTCCTTAAAGCACATTTGTGTTTTAACTTGTTTAAGCTTGGTTTCTTGGTAATTGATTTTAACATGTTCATAACATATTTAAAAGTATAGGTATGACCATTAGGTCTTATACACATTTATCCCAAGCTTAGAGCACATTTTTGCTCTTATTGACCTTAAGGTATTTATTTGTGTTTTGTTTGGTTTCCTTGTCTACCAAAGTTTCCTAAGGACTTAATTAGCCTTATAAAGTCATAATTAAACATTATCAAGTCTTGGTAGGCTCTTTGGGTCCTAACCAAGTTCACTCATGGCTTAGAGCATGTTTTTGCTCATACCGCGTCTTAGTGTTTTATTGTGTTTACCATGGTTTAAATGATTCATTTATGTTTCTAAGGCACTTTTTAGCCTTTAAATACCATAGTTTAACATTTACACAACATACTAAGGTTTGGGGTATTTCAATAGGCAGAAATCATACGCCGATGTGCGCAGACGTGACCTGGAGTTCGCCGTGGGCGATCAGGTATTTCTTAGGGTATCCCCCATGAAGGGAGTATTTCGTTATGGCCAGAAAGGCAAGTTGAGCCCAAAATATGTGGGACCTTATGTTGTGACGGAGCGGATCGGCCCGGTAGCTTACAGACTTGATTTACCTGCCGAGCTAGGCAAGGTGCATGATGTATTTCATGTGTCTCAGTTGAAGAAATATATGTCTCATCCGTCTCATGTGCTTCAGCCTGAAAGGCTAACCTTAGAGCCGACCATGCGATCAGTGGAGACTCCGGTACGGATTCTGGATACTAAGACTCGAGACACTCGCCATAAGTCAGTGAGATTGGTGAAGGTTCTCTGGTCTAACCAGGACGTTGAGGAGGCCACTTGGGAGCTGGAAGATAAGATGAAGGTGAAGTACCCGTCATTGTTTACTTCTTAGTATTTGTATGTATAGGGTACGGGGCGTACCCCTATTTTAAGGGGGGTAGAGCCGTTTCGGTTATGTGTGTACGATGTGTATTTAAATACATCATCTATGTTATGTTGTTATGTTACAGACCGTTGTGTCTGAATAATGTTGTTGTATGGACCTTGTGTCCGATGTTATGTAAGTATGTTGTCAATGTTGTTATGGAAGTATTATTTATATGTGTTCCCGTGTTCTAATATTTAGGATATGTGGAAGTGTGAACTTTGGGGACAAAGTTCTTTTAAGGGGGGTAGATTGAAATACCCCAAACCTTAGTATGTTGTTTAAGCATTTAAATATGGTATATTTAGACTAAAAAGAGTCTTAGAAACATTAGTAAACAATTTAAACCGTATGAAACACAATAAATACCTTAAAGTCAATTAGGGCTAAAATGTGCTCTAAGCTTGGGATAAGCTTGGTTAAGACCTAGTGAGCTTACCAAGACCTTATTTATATACTAATGAATGTGTTAAACCAATTACCAAAGAAAACCAAGCTTGAAAACAAGCTAAAACACAAAATGTGCTTTAAGGAGTCTTAAAGTACATTTTTGAAAAATTGTCTTGTAAATGAGTTTTGAATGGCTAAATGTCCATCATTACTCTTTAATTAATGTGTGTACTACTTAGTATCACATTTGGATGTCTATATCAATGGGAAATCAAAAATTTCACAACTATGTGCCTTGTTTTGGTGAATAGTAACCAAAATAAGCAAGTTTATAACATATGTCAATATAAGTAAGTTAATTGGTCAAAAAAGACTAAAACACCCCTTAATACTAAATGGGGGCCGGTTTTTATAAGGGTGAGTCATCTCCCCCTTGTTAGTTTATCAAGTAAGTAAAATTAATAAAGCAAATCATTATTTACTTTTTACTTTAAATATCAAAAACTAGTTACTTATCTTCATTCTCTTCTTTCCCTCTTCATTTCCCACGGATCCAACCTCTCTTCTATCTCCTTCTTGCTCTCCATTCACGGTTTTGCAATAGTACCAACACCAACACCAACTTCCATTGTCATCAAAATCAAAGACCACCATTCTCTTAGTCTCATCAAGCTCTTCATTCTTATCTTCTCAAAATTCCAAGAGCTCCATTTCGGTTCCAAGAGGAATCTCCATGGGAGGAGCTTGAGCTCATCTTTTCACATGTTATTGTTCTCCTTTGCTTCTAGGTAAGGAAACTCAAAGAAAAATAACATTTCCTACATGTTTTTGTGTTGTCCAAAAATCACCATTAATGGTGCCGTTACCTTGCTTGTTTTAGCTTCATTTGAATCTTCCAAGGGCTTGGTGGAGTCCTCTCTTGCTACATATCCAAACTCTCTTTTAGTATCCAAGGTAAAACAACTATCTTAATGTTTTAAAACAATGTATAACCTAGGGTTTACAATGAGATGAAGCATAAAGCTTGTATACTCATTTTATCATTTGTATAATGTTTAGAAGTTGACAAGCAACTAAAAGCCTTGCCGATTTAGTCAAGGAAACAAGAAAGAAGTTGTGAGGAAAAGAGGTAAATGTGCTAACCTAATGTGGTTTAATGTCTTAGGTGAAATAAGCTTATATTGCTTGTTAAAACTACTTAAAGAGCCAATGGTGAATGACTTAGTAAAGTGCTCTCAAGGAGACTATTAAAGGGCATATGTATTGTTGTATGTATTTGCAGGTCAAAGGCAAATATAATGTGGGAAATTCCGTGTTTATGGTTTATGCAGTTTAAGGGCCTAAGAGCCATGTTATTTAAGAGCCTAAGTGCCAACAATTTAAATTATGCACTGTATTGTGTTGTGGTGTAAGTTTGATGAAGTTTTGTGTATAAGAATTCTCTTGATGGTTTTAGTGTTCTTGAATGGTTAATGATGGAAACTTTGTGTTTTGGTGTAACAAGATGCTAGGAGAGCCCATGTCGAAATTTAGGTAACATATAAGAAGTTTAGGTGTTTAAAATGAGTTTTGGGGAGTAAGGAAGTGTTTTGAAAGGTTAAGTGTTCTACTAGTGAAAGAAACATGCATTAAGGTAATCTAAGATGTAAAAAGGACTTAGGCAATGTTTTAGAGGATTTAGAATGCAAATGAGTGCTTTGGGATAGTTCAAGATCATGGTGAGATTGTGTTTAGGACTTGTGCAATGTTGGTGAATTGGAAGAAGTGATGTGTTGCATGGAGGAGCTAGAAACTTATAGAGATATTCAAGGAGTTTGGTTAGGAAGAAAAGATGCTTGGGGGATGATGTTGTAGTGGTGAGAAAAAATTTCGGAATAGTGGAAGTTATAGGTATGAAACACCACATAGAATCTTAGTGAAAAACATTACAAGTGTAAATCTTTTTATAAGAATTTGTGTAATGCTTGAGGAGGATTTTGATGAATGATTTAAGGAGTTTTATGGAAGTTTTGAAACACCCTAAATTGCTAGGAATTAATATAGTGATATAGATCACTGTATAGTTGTAGCTCACTGAGAATTACTTACTGAGAATTAAGTGTTAGTGTGTCGTCTCCTTATTCCAATATCTTTACATGTTGATCCAATGATATTATCCTATGAAGTATATCATTTTCATTAGACCATTCATGGCCATAAAATAGACACCAAGGTCTAGCCAATTTATTCTTATACAACAGTCCATTTCTTTCGGTTATCTTTGGACTCGGTTAGCTAATTATTATCATGTTGCCACTTCCTATTCCTATACCTCAATGTTGTCAACCAAACTAGACATTCCATAGACTTTATTGAGCTTTATTTCATGGCCCAAAATCAAGCCAAACAAGGCTCCAAATCAGCCTATACTTGCCGCCCAAACTTATGATATTCAAACATGTAACATTTGTTACATGTTACTTCTTGTCACATAAACTATCATATTGTTTTATATAATCTTAACTTTTATAATTCCCAAGTATACCTCCAGCATGTAGCCAATTTTTAACATGCTTTAACACTTCCATATCAGCCATTAAATAACAAGTATAATTCAGCCACTTATATTATAATGTAACATTACTACACTCTTGTCCCCTCACCATTTAAGTAATAATATTGACATCTATGGTCTGATTAAACAAGTTCCATGGCTGGAGACAAGCTTTTGAGGTGTCAACACAATGTCTTCTTGAATTACAATAAGGGTTATGTGTCAATATTCCAGCCAAAGACTCTTAAGACTTCATTAAACAAACTTGCTGAAATGGAAAAACAATTCCTCTTGTTTTGCATGTTGGGATCGGCTGGATGGGGCTTCACTCATGCCTAGATCCTTGTCTTCTCATCCTTCCCAAACTCTCATAAACATTCCACAAATACCAATTAAAGAATACAGCAAAGAATTAACATGGAGAGTAGATCCAAGTGAGAGCACATGTTGCTGAAATGTCATGCCAAGTGCAGATTTTATTCCTCTCTTTTGCATGCTCTCGGTTTTAACCCTCCCCATACCCTCATGTTTCCACTTCAACATTACTCCTCACTTCCGTAATATCCCTAGCTGAGTTAGAAGTCAGAAGTTGAGAGAAAACTGAAAGAAAATAGAAGGAAAAACGTGGAGAAGGGAGAGGAAAGAAAAGAGTGCTGAACCAGAAAATTCTGCTGCTGTATCCCTCCATTTCTGGTCCCATAATTCGTTTTTCATCCATTACCAAGGCCTGTTTCTTTCACCCAATCCCTTCCCCTGTGTGTCTAGAGGTTATATCAAAAGAGAAACCAAGAAAAAGTCTTATAACAAGAGAGAAATAGAGCAAACTGTGAAGAGCTGCTGCTGCTGGAATTTTCTGCTGCTGTTGCTGTTTGGTGTGCATGCGCCAGCATAGGAAGGGGATTTAGAGTCCATTTGCTGGAAGTATTAAGAGGATAAGGAGAGGTCTATTATCTGTAGGAATTCCCAACAAAAACAAACTATTTATGGCTAGAGGAGCTCAGGTAACTTTCATGTACAACAATGTTCAAAAACTGAAAAATTCTTTTGTTTTTTTCGGTTTCTGTTTGGTTCTGGTTGAGTGTGATGTTTCTGTAATTTTTGAGATGTGTTATGGTTGATTAGTAGAGGTTAAAACCCTCTACATTGCTTATGAATTTCGTGGCTCATGCAGGTGGTAAGTTAAGTAGGAAAGAACAAAGGAAAAAGTGACATAGAAAGTGCTTTAAGGATTGCATGTGCAATCGGTTTTGTTGCTTCTGTATACTAAGTACTATGTGATGTTTTACAGCTTGAATTGATGAGGAAATGATGTCATTTTGTTGATTATAAGTCCAGGTCGAAATGGTGTCAAATGGGATAGGTTTCCTAGACAAATAACAAGACAAAGTTAGTGGTACATATAAATGTACATTTGGAGATAAGGTGTGTTTTAGTAACCGTTGTGGTGGAAGTTTAATGATATAATGATTTTCCTAAGATGGACAGAACCTTAGGTAATGAGATGGATAGGTTAATATGAGGTTTGACACATGCTTAGTGACTATAGGTTTGATGAATTATGGCTAGTTAACTAGGTGAGTTAACTAGAGAAAATCTACCATAAACTTATCGGTTTTGGCTATAAAAGTTCTTGCTGATTTGGTTTCTGGTGTTTTAATGAACATGGGGTCTTATACTGACCATATGATGTTATATGACCATTGGGTTCAAACAAAAGTTGTAATAACACTTAGACACACATAGGCGCGCAATAAGTGTTACTAAGGGATTTTGATCACTGTTATTGTGTTAATTTCGGTATGGTTGGTTTTTCTGTTTTTGTGTGACTATAATTTATGTGGTGAATATTGGTGTTCATACTGATTATATAATGTGGGATGACCCCTTGGTGAAATTAAATTGGTGAAAATGCTTAAGCATACATAAACACACAAAAACGGTTAATGTGGTGAGTATAATTGCTGTTTTGAGTTGCTTCTGCCCACTAATTGTTGTGGCTGCTTATACTGACTTTGCTTGGTGTATTAAATTGTGCAATATGGTTCTGGACATGAGGAATGTGTTGGTCAATGTTGGCAATGTTTATCCATGGATTACTCCTACCAATGTATTGGAGTTTTGTAATGCCCTACTAATGTATTGGGAATTATTTTACCGCTCCTACGAATGTATTGGAGCTAAGCTACTATGATCTACTCTAGGGGCTGATGACCTTTAGAGGGTGTGCACACTTAAGGACATAGAGTGAGGTGAGATTTGTTCCAAGGGGTTTTCTCCCGAGGTCCAGTGGTTTGATTATTTGTTCCAAGGGCTTGCCCGAGGTCCAGTGGTTGTGTGAGGTTGTTCGAAAGTATTTATTATGTGGTGGAATTGAATACCTACTGTGTTATCTACTGACTAACAATTGATTTTGTGGTGTATGGTGTATATTCATGTTCTGGTTGGATAGCTATATGCTTTGGTCTAAAGAAAAGTGCAGGTGATGAAATACCGAATTGTTGTGCTGATATTATTTTGCTTGTGACAAGGGACTGCCCTTGCTATATGATTATGAGAAATTGTTATCATTACTGTTATGAGTATGTATTATTGGAGTTTTGCAAAGACAAAATGAATTTTACAAGTTGTAGTGGGAGTTACTCAATTTGCTGATTTGCAACTGCAACCCCTTCCTTGTTTGTGTTTGGATTTATGGTTGCAGAGTGAGATGTACGCATGGTTGGCACCTTACCGAGAAGTGGAGCTGACCCATTGCCACTTCATTTATGTTTACTTAGTGAATAGCTTTTCTCTAAGGATGGGCGTACGTGTTCTGGTTGTCAGGAAGCCCCTCTTTCCTGCACTAAGTTACTATAAACTGCGTACCACAGCTAGGATGAGGGTGTTACCGGTAGAAGAAGTGCGTAGAAGGTTTAAGGGACTTAAAAGAGCCCGTGTGTAACTTGTAACTCCACTAAGTCACTAGGTTGGACTTTGGTTTGTCTCAGTTGGGAGTAGTTGTTGTTTATGTTAGCTAAGTTGGAAGTTAAACAGTGTTGTAAGTTAATGTTGCTTTATGTTTCGTTGTTTTGACTCTATGTTTAATCCAGACTATGTAAGGATAATGTAATGTTTTATCTATGAAGTTAAGGATATGTAGTATGTTTAAGAGTTGGAAGTTTAGCCTTAGCACCCACTAGGGAGTGGGTGTGGCGTTGTAGCACCCATTTGAGAGTTAATCGGGAGGTCTTCCGCTGCGACTGTCCGGTGAGTGTTGTGTCCTTGCGAATGGGGGTGTTACAAGTTTGGAGTTAAATGGGCAATTAAAAACAAGGATCTGGAGCAGACCGACCTTGGGGACCGGACCTGCAAGGTCGGTCGAGCCCAGTTTACCCTGCGAGAAATGGTTTCTGGAATGGACCGACCTTGGGACCGGACTTGCAAGGTCAGTCGGGCATGGATTTTTAGTACGGATTGAGTCTCTAGAATAGACCAACCTTGGGACCGGACTTACAAGGTCAGTCATGCCTAAATTTTTGTACGCAAGGAACTCTCGGGAATCGACCGATCTTGCGACCGGACTTGCCAAGATCGGTCGGGCCTGAATTTTCAAAGGAAAGAAACTCTCGGGAATAGACCGAACTTGTGACCGAACTTGCAAGGTCGGTCAAAGTAGAATTTTTGACGGTAATGTGTGCTCTGGAATGGACCGACCTTGTGTAAGGTCGGTCGGTAAGTTCGGTCGGACCCAAACTTGTAAAAAAAAACAAACAAAGTGTGGCTTAAGTAGTTGACCCTAGGGGGTATTAAGTAGGTAATCAAGGATAAGTTTGGGCATTAAATCATGTCATATAACCTTGTTAAACACTAGGTAAACTTGAAGTTAAGTAAGTTAATTAACTGACATTCTTAATTGTGTATAGGAGTGGCCTACATGAAAATCAATCGAAGCAAGGACCAAGGTATGGTTTTCTTGCAGTATGTTGCCTACCGGTTTACACCGGCTTGTGTGTTGTTTGTTTTTTTGTGCGTTTATGACGTTATAAGACTTAATCATGTAATGAGTTTACAGTTTTTCATATTATTGTGATGTTATGACGTGACTCATTTCCCTTGTGTGTGTCTAACATGACTTACCACTTGTTGTGAATTGTTTGTTAAGTTCCACTGTTGAACTTCTAACAAGCGCTAACTAGGAAGTGAGGAATCCGGTTGTCCGGTCATGCATGTAGGTTTGAGAGTAGATATATGTATCAGATTCGACTGTTATGTTGTTAAGATTGTTCTCCTTTATTTGGCGTTCGATCTCCCACTAGCTTCCTCTAAAGCTTACCTATTTTGACTTATGATCGGTTTAGTGGGAACATGTGTTTGTGGTGTGTTCGGGTCACAATATCCGAACCATCTGTGACTTAAGTTACTCGTTCGACTAACAGAACGGTAATGAGTGTGTGTAACAAGCTTAATATGAGAGTGAACCATTCTCGAGGCTTCTTGTGTTGATTAACCTTCTTGGTTTGTTGTTGTGGGAAGTGTACCCACTATGTATGCGATGTTGTGCTATGCAATATTGTTGCTATGCCATATGTATATGTTATGTGTTAAAATGAATGCCATGTCATCAAGACAATTAGTTACGCGCATCCCGGTAGCCGATGGGCTGCACGTTAACCTTACCAGCCAAGGGTTGCTGACCCCCTCGGGGGCTCCATATTTTTACTGCAGGATGAGGATCGAGGAAGCAGAGTGGTTGTAAATCAAGGTTATGTCGTACTCTTGATTATTTTGGATGTTGAGCCCGGGATGCGCCTGTGCTCCCGTGGCATTATATTTTGGTACTGTTCGTGTTACAGTGATGGTCGTTTTACAGTTTATAGTGACGGATTGTATTAAATACGGTATGTTGGTTATGTATATATATGGTTGTTAGTACCTAATGCTCGGGAGTCTGATCATCGGACCGGTACACTTGTATTTATTCCGCCTTGTTAACCACGTGGGTGGTTGACGGCGTCGTAGCACCGAATCGTTTAGTTGTTTTTCCGCTGCGATTTCAGTTATTGTTAAGTGTTTAGTAGGGGTGTTACAAATAGGTCGTGAGCTGTTGGAGAGCCTTGGCTGATTTGTTGCTTGAAATCAATAAGAATGCTAAACTAGTTTATTATATCGTTTTTATGTTATTAAGTTGTAATATAATACAAGCCGTGTGGCTAAAAGGGTTAGATGACTTAACTTTGTGTTAAAATGTTTTATAACATTTTTGGTAGTTAATATAGTGTTTAAATGACCTACAAGGTCAAGGAAGAAATTTAAGGGGTTAAATTGCAATATATAAAAATATATGGGGGAATATGATGAAAAACCATGATGTTATAGTTTTGAAATGATCAAACTATATGTTAAAAATGTTTATGACATTTTGGGTAGTTAACCTAATATTTATGTGACATAAAATGTCATAGAAAATAATTAAATGATTAAAACACAATTTATAAAATATTATTAAAAGTAGAAACCAAAACCATAAGCTATAATGTCTTTTATGACATTTATAAGAAATTTATATTATATATTAAGGTTTGTAACAAAGCCATGTATTATAGGCTATTTAATTTTATGTTTTATTAAGATTAAACTAAGTTTAGGAATAAATAAGTAATTACCGAAAACAATCGGGTTTTGTTTGTAATTAAAATAATTTTTAGAGGCTAATTAATGAATAAATCCGAAAACTATACCTTTAAAGTTATTAAAATGAATTTTATAAAGTTTTACAAAATTTGGGGTCAATTGGTAATTTTGAGTAAATTCTGGTCAAAACTGGAATGAAGTAAACTACTAGTCAAACTGGTAGTCAATGGGTCTACATTACCCAAGTTAAAAGCCTTGACAAAAATTAAATACATAAGTATTAAATTATGACCATAAATTAAAATCATAAGTTAAATAACAATTTATAAAAACCAGTGGGGTATACTTAGTAATTACCGAAAAAATGGGGTTAATATGGTTAATATAATAGTTTATATCATAAGTATAAAGTTTGAGAATTTTTGGAGTTATATAAATGGTTTTATAAAGAAAAGTGTGTAATATATAGTTTTGTGACTTTTGCAAAGTATATTATTTAAAGTGTGGCTAATATGTAAATAAGGATGTATGTGTGGGGCAGAAAAAGGAATTAAAACAGTCATGGGACTGTTTGTAATTAAAGTAACATAAAACTATAGGTTATACAAAATTCTAAACATTAATACTATGTATTATAACCTATATGTAACGTATGATAACATATGAGGTAAATATGTAAATAAAGAAATTATGGTTGGGAAGAGAATAGCCAAACAGACCTTGGGTCTGTTTGGAGTTTTCAAAAATATAAAAACCTTATACTATAATTACTATAAGGCTCCAATGATATAATATATGTTGTATATAATAAGTTATAAAATGAGTGGAGTATTTGTAATAAAAAAAAAGAATAAGGGAAGTTATGAAAATGTGAAGTTATAATATATGTGCCTTCTCAGCAAGAATAAAGAAATTTATAAAACTTTATGATATAGTTATCATAATGTTTAAATGATATGATGTATGGAAAAAATAACATGTTATAAAATGTGTGGTGTAATTGTAATAAATGAAAAATATATAATATGAAGAAAATGAAGTATAAAAACAAGTGCCATTCGGAAATATATATATATATAGCTTGTAATAAAACTATAAGTTATGGTTATTATAAAGTTAGAATGTTATAACATATGATATGTATAACATTATATTAAATATGAGGCAATATGGTAATAATGGAAAAAATATAGGGAGTTGATGTGTAACACCCCTACTACACACTTAACATTAAATGAAATCACAGCAGAAAAACAACTAAACAATAACTAAACGACTCGGTGCTGCAACGCCGTCAACCACCCACGTGGCTAACAAGGCCGAATAAATACAAGTGTACCGGTCTGATGATCAGACTCCCGAGCATTAGGTACTAACAACCATATATATACATAACCAACATACCGAGTGTTTAATACAAACCGTCACTGTAAACCGTACACATGAACTCCACTGTCAACTGTAACGACCATCACTGTAACACAACAATACCAAAATATAACACCACGGGAGCACAGGCGCATCCCGGGCCTACCGTCCAAAATAATCAAAAGTATGACATAACCTTGATCTACAACCACTCTGCTTCCTCGATCCTCATCCTGCAGTATAAATATGGAGCACCCGAGGGGGTCAGCAACCCTTGGCTAGTATGGTTAACGCGCAGACCATCGGCTACCGGGATACGCACAACTAATTGTCATGATGACATGGTATTCATTTTAACACATAACATGTACATATGGCATAGCACAACATTACATACATAGTGAGTACACTTCCCACAACAACAAACCAAGAAGGTTAATCAACATAGGAAGCCTAGAGAATGGTTCACCCTCATGTTAAGCTTGTTACACACACTCATTACCGTTCTGTTAGCCGAACGAGTAACTTAAGTCAAGATGGTTTGGATATTGTGACCCGAAACACACACAAAAACATGTTCCCACTAAACCGATCATAAGTCATAATAGGTAAGCTTTGGAGGAAGCTAGCGGGAGATTGAATGCCAAATAAAGGAGAACAATCTTAACATCATAAGAGTCGAATCTGATACAGATATCTACCCTTATACTTACACGTGACCGGACAACCGGATTCCTCACCCCCAGTTAACACTCGTTAGAAGTTCACTGTTGGAACTCAATAACAAATCACAGCATGTGGTTAAACCTTGTTAGTCACACACGGGGGCATGAGTCACACTTCAACAATACAATAATGTAAACAACTATAAACTCATTACATGATTTAAGTCTTATAACGTCATAAACACTCAGAAAAACAAACAACACACAAGCCGGTATAAACCGGTAGGCAACAGACTGCAAGAAAACCATACCTTGGTCCTTGGTTCGATTGATTTTCACCGTAGGCCACTCCTATACATAATTAAGAATGTCGGTTAATTAACTTACTTAACTTCAAATTTATTTAGTGTTTCACATGGTTATATGACATGTTTTAATGCCCAAACTAATCCTTGATTACCTTCATCATACCCCCTAGGGTTAACTACTTAAGCCACTCTTAGTTTGTTTTTTTTTACAAGTTTTGGTCTGACCGACCTTACCGACCGACCTTACACAAGGTCGGTCCATTCCATAACACATTACCGTCAAAAATTCTACTCCGACCGACCTTGCAAGTTCGGTCCACAAGGTCGGTCTATTCCCGAGAGTTTTTTTCCCCTTTTGAAAACTCAGGCCCGACCGATCTTGGCATGTCCGGTCACAAGATCAGTCGATTCCCGAGACTCACTTACGTACAAAAATTTAGGCATGACCGACCTTATAAGTCCGGTCCCAAGGTCGGTCTATTCCAGAGACTCAATCCGTACTAAAAATCCTTGCCCGACCGACCTTGCAAGTCCGGTCCCCAAGGTCGGTCCATTCCAGAAACCATTTCTCGCAGGGTAAACTGGGCTCGACCGACCTTGCAGGTCCGGTCCCCAAGGTCGGTCTACTCTAGACCCTTGTTTTTAATTGCCCATTTAACTCCAAACTTCACCTCATATATCCTAGTATGTCCTAACCATATTTGGGCACTTCAAACACACCTTAAGACTTCCATTAAACTCATTAAACCATTCATCAAAATCCTCCTCAAGCATTACACAAATTCTTATAAAAAGGTTTACACTTGTAATGTTTTTCACTAAGTTTCTATGTGGTGTTTCATACCTATAACTTCCACTATTCCCAAATGCTTTCTCGCCACTACAACATCATCTCCCAAGCATCTTTTCTTCCTAACCAAACTCCTTGAATATCGCTACAAGTTTATAGCTCCTCCACGCAACAAATCACTTCTTCCTTATTCACCAACATTGCACAAGTCCTAAACACAATCTCACCATGATCTTGAAGTATCCCAAAACACTCACTTGCATCTTAAATCCTCTAAAACATTGCCTAAGTCCTTTTTATCCCTTAGAATACCTTAATGCATGTTTCTTTCACTAGTAGAACACTTAACCACCCTGAACACTTCCTAACTCGTCAAAACTCATTTTAAACACCTAACACCTCTTATACGTTATCTAAATTTCGACATGGGTTCTCCTAGAATCTTGTTACACCGAAACATAAAGTTTCCATCATTAAACATTCAAGAACACTTAAACCCATCAAGAGCATTCTTATACACAAAACTTCACCAAACTTACACTACATCACAATATAGTGCATTATTTAAATTGCATGGCACTTAGGCCCTTAAATAACATGGCTCTTAGGCCCTTAAAGTGCATAAACCATAAACACTGAATTTCCACAATATATTTGCCTTTGTAACACCCCAACCGTTAAGCTCGTCATTACCTCTTAAATTGTCACCAATTACTCTTACTCACGCAGCAGAACTCTAATTACAACGAGGGGTGAAACAACGCCGTTAGCCACCCATATGGCTAACCAGGCCTTCCTTGCATACCGTAACGGTCTGATGAACTGGAACAACCGAGTACACAATACAAATACCATACTCAAATCATTTCTCTACTATCCCGAGTCTACAATAAATGGATGCCGACAACATATTCGGTCTTACACCTCCTTCAATACATAAGTAATTAAAACTACTACCCATGTAACCCACCGACCCCGTCCTACTCTCGAACGGTAACATCTTTGGTGTACCTGTAAAATAAAAACATCGCCCCTAGGGGCTCAGCTTAACGCTACATATGAAATTCGCATACCCCGTGCGCTAACGGGGGTACGCCGACCACTTAGTCGGATATACATGGAGTTCATTTTAGTCAAACAACATGCATCATAGCAATACAATAAGTACATGTAATGCTCAAGGAATCTACATCCAATCATGGAACACAATTCCTAACTAACATAACAAGGTTGTTAGTTGTATCTGGTTAGTCTTAGGCCTTGAGGGTTATACCTCACTATGCCTTGTTTACTTATTCAATACCTCACCCGCTCTCTCGGGTTACTTATTCATATACACACCCATTCTCTTGGGCTACTCGTACATATCACCCACACTCTCGGGTTACTTATTCTCATTATCTCACCCTACTTGGGTTATTTATCATTATCTCACCCACACTCTTGGGTTAATTATACTCAAGCTCTTGTAGATTCTCGAGACGCTACAGGTCTCCTACGTCATGCTTGTTACTCTTAATACATACTTAGGCCAAAACTCATGGCTCTCTAGCATAGTCTTACTTCCCCGGTTTCGACCCTACTCTGGGTCCAGCATGGTGGGAAGGTTCAACTAGCTCATGGAACTCTCTCTTAGTTCCTATCTCTTTTACTTAGGTCCAACTACTCTCGGACTACTCTCATTCCCATACACTCCTCTCTCGGAGTTATAATAATATTATGTATGTTAGTCTAGAAGCATCACTCTCGATGTTTCTAATGACTTGGGAACATTACTTTAGTTCGGTTAATCTTAAGTTTTAAGAGTTACCCATACATTTCACTTACTCATACATTCAGTTATTTTCTTATATCCGGTAAAATCCTCATATAGGAGGTCGACCATGTCACAAGGGATTTACTAATCCTTTAGGTCTCTTTTACCTTCTTTACAAGTTCACATCTTCGAACTATCGTTAATCTTCTTGAGGGAGGTTTACTTATCTTTCCACTCTCATTTGTTTCGTGGATAGTTTCAATGTGGTTTTCTAACCATTATCGGGTAATTACTCAACCCGCACATCTCCTCACATTCTAGGGAGTTCATATGTTTGCGTTTTCGTTATACTTTAACGGATAGTTTGTGTGTTTGCACGATTTCTTTATCATAAGCATCGACCCAATCTATGGGTCCCTAGCCAAACGTTACTCACTAGTAGTCGGTCCTTACTCTATGCTTGACCACACCGGCATACAAGTATGTTAGCTCATTCAACATACATCAAGACATACATAATCAAACAAGGGATTATTTTCATGCTTTAATCTTGATTAAGCCGGCACACAAACACACAAATCAACGTAACTCGGTTAGCACGCGGAGTATGAGAAAATCATACCTTTCACCATGGATATACTTTACCGGGTCACCACTCGTTCCTCGGTTCACACTTGTTCCACTGATAACATTCAAATGTTTTTATTAACAACAAAGTGTTACGGTATGTAAAACTATTACTCCCGTACTTAACCCCGTTAACCCGTTTAACTTAGTTTTACTCATGTGTTCTTAAGCTCACAACTTTCTCATTCACCTCTAATGACCTTTAAACATCATTATTCATGTCTTAATTACCTTATACTATCATTACCATTCAATTCCCCAACATTAGAATGCAAGAAAACACTTTCTGTGCAATTTTTGGGGTGGTCCGGGTTTGTGTCCGGGGATACAAACCCGGGCCAATACTGGAATGTGCTCTCGGGTGACTTTTATGTGTGGTTCGGGTTTAGGGGTGGGTTTACAAACCCGGACCATACCTGTGTAAACCTCTCGGGTGGAATTTTGGGGTGGTCCGGGTTTATGTCCTGGGTTACAAACCCGGACCACTTCAGTTTTACAAGTTTCTGTCGTGTTTTGACACTGGTCCGGGTTTCTGTCCTAGTTTACAGACCCGGACCACTTGCAGGTTTCAAAAATAAGTATGTTTTTGCTTTTGTTTCAACTCCAACCTTATACCCAACCTCTTCCTAATCATTCCACATGTAGTCCAACATATTTTAACACCATAATCAAGCTCTTAACCTCCTTAAACCATGGATAAAACTTATCACTTAATTCATGCACAACTACACCATTTCCACCCTCTCTGTTACACTGATGCACAACAGCACCTCTAGCTTCTTTGTTTCTGTAGTTTTTCCAATCCTTTCTTTCCTTCCATTCCAACTCCACGCATCAATACACTCAAGCCCATACATTCCTAGGAAAATTTTGACAAGGTTTGTCTACATTCCTAAGCATTCTCCACACTACATCAGCCACCAAGATCAGTTTTTCATCCCTGTTATTACAACATTAAAACCCCTGCTACATCATGCTAAGTTCCCCTCTGTTATCACCTATGTACCAGTTAGCCTCAAGGCTTACTAACCACACTTAAACATCATTAAAACTTCTTTTTTTAACAAGCAATATTGTAGTATCATAACTACACCATACATGGTCATTATTTACGTTCAAAAATATGTTTACAGAGAACAAAACCATCTCAAGGTAAGTTCAATACCTTGTTAGTTTTTCTGTTTTCTTTTCTCTTCTTCCTCCTTCTCTGGTTCTCTCATTCTCTTCTTGTTTCCACACCAACAAATTGTATCGATTGTTATCTACAATCTTATTCCCATGCCATACATAACAAGCTAGTTTAGTTCTCACGTTTCTCACCAAGGAATTACCTTACTCTCTTGAGGGCAAACTTTGTACAGGAAGACTAGCAAAAATATCACCCCTCTGTTGAAGACCCAAAGACCGTCTGGAAAATGGAGCAAAGCTCAACGTGAGCATTTTTTTTTGGATCTTGCAAGAATAAGCTAGGAAGATGGAAGACTTAAGCTTATTTTTTTACCTTGGAGTATTTAGGAGATGAAGGAGACTCAAAACACCTCTTTAAGCTTCGACAGAAGCTACGGTCATGGAAATGAAAATGAGGGTTTTAAGTTTTTGAAGGGTGGAAAATGTTGCCCTGGACAAGAGGAATCCAACGGTACTATTTTTGTGTGTTTTGGTGGAGAATGGAGCAAGATAATGGAGAAGGAAGATTGTGCTGTTACTCTCTGAAGAAATCGCCATAGAGCTCTCTGGGAAGAAGAGAATACAGAGAGTGGAGGCTGGGAATCGTAAAATAAAAGAAGGAAAATTGAGAGAGTACTTAAAGTACTTTTTACTATTTCACTTTTGCTTTATTTATTTATCTTGTCATCTTATGACTTAACAAGCTAACAAGCTAATTAAATGTGTGTGTATACTAATTAAAATCGGCCCCACACAAAATACAAGCTGGGAGTGTTTTTCATTTTTTTACAGGAAACGCTTGTTAATTTACCCGGTTTGGCACTATTCACTAACCGGGCCCGTTTTTCAGATTTTCTCGTTTCTTCATTTTTATTGGTAATTAAGCTTCCATTAATACTTAATTATAGTTATTTAATCAACTATAATTTTTATGGGTCCGTTTGACCACTAGTAGCGTTTTCGGGTTTCCTCGAAAAGCGTGCTATAAAACTCCGTTAGCATTTTCAATCCATTATTTGGATCCGTTTTCTTCGGGAATTATTCCCGTATACTAATTAGGCTTATCTAAGCCTTAGGAATCCATCTCGGACCCTAATGAGATCATCTATCTCTTATACTCATTTAATGCGCATTTTAGCGTTTTTCACGTTTTACGCATTTTCTCTTTTCTTTTGGTTTTATTCTCTTTTCCAATACTCTTTAGGCACCATTAGGCCTTTAATAATCATATTAGAGTAATTTAATCACCACTTTTAGATCTGGGGTATTAAAATCTACCCCCCTTAGGAACTTTGTCCTCAAAGTTGGTGAATCTTATATCGTTACTCTCATGGGCGTTCTAAGCCAAGGTTATAATACACGTACAACCTTACAGACTTCACAAGTCATTCTCATTTCACACTACACATACCACACAAAAATCACAGCATGTATAGCAATCAAAAATACTCTTTTTACTCACTCCATGGAATCGGTCCGAAGACAAGAAGGCACAACAGTCCTCGAATCCATATTGAGTAATATACTACTGATCCCTCAGGTACCGGTCACGTTGGACACTTACGCTCTCTGGTCCACGGCCGTTTCATGACAAATGGGCACTTACTCTCTCTGGCCCACGGTCCCTTGTTCTGATCAAAACGTTACACATATACATATCCTCAGGCACTCTGGTTGACTCACTCAACACAGGATCGTCTCAGGGTACTCTCCCCGTCCCGCTGCCTTTGGAAAAATCACACACTGCCACCGCCCCAATCGGCCACTTAGGACCGCCACACGTACGGTGCAATGGTTTCAAAAATAATACACGCCCACCATTTTACCGGTCATCAAGACTTAAGGCCGTAGCCATCGGCGGGTGATAGCAGTTTAGAAACCAGTTTTCATTTCCATCTTCATGTTTGAAGAAATTCCTTTTCAAATTCTATTTGGAAATTCTTTTCAAAATATCACACAACTCCAAGTTCGGTTTATGGTAGCTGCATCTTTTCTTAGTGTGATTACTTGTGACCACTTATAGGGAGCTTCAAGAATCATCCAACCCTGATGTGATCAGCATCAGTGTTGAACTATCCTTCCACCCCAATTTTTGTTCGGTTTCCCCTGATCGCTAGCAGATCAAGTTCCACCTCCCACGTCAGTTTCAAACAATCAGATAGTCAAACATTTTCGTTTTCTATCTTTTACTCTTTCTAGTCATATTCATGAAGCAATTCATCTCAATTAATCCCTAGTTCCTAGTACTTAGGTCATTCGTCATTCTTAACTTACCCCATTTACTTACCTAAGCATTCACTACTCGAGGCTCATTTCATCATTTATTACTTATTGAAACACACAAAACAACTCCAAAGGATGGAACTCACTCCATCAATCATTCTCAAATAAAAATCACCTAGGGAAACTCACTTCCTACTAGGTTACACACAGGTTTCATACCGATTCATACTCACAATACCTCATGTCTAATCTCAATATACATATACTATAGGGATTCTCTTTCCCCAGGAGTTTCTCTACTCCTCTTTTCATAAATGTTATATACACATTACTCGCATCTCTCATGCATGATACTCATATTTACACGATGAATGGGTACACATGTTTATGTAACATGAGTTCTAATCATTAAGATAATTTCTTTTGTGCTATGCACATAGTAGTTTACGCACCTATACGTAAAACATACTCTAAGCGGTTTCTCGCCCTACCCCCCTTAAAAGGGGTTACGCCCGTGTAACTAACCATATGTTACCACTGAACATTGGTTCACTAATTCGAGTATCATGAAGTGTTTTAACTTCAATGTGGTAAATTAACTCATAACCGGGTTCGGTTCTAGCCTCTAAGGCTTCAAGGCGTTTATGATGAGCCATCTACTCATGTTTTTCACGTATACTTATGTAACACCCCTAATACGCACATGATACTAAATGAAATCGCAGCGGAAATAAATGACTAAACAGTAACTAACGATTGGTGCTACAACGCCGTCAACCACCCACGTGGTTGACAAGGCAGAACAAATACAATTGTACCGGTCTGATGATCAGACTCCCGAGCATAAAACTAAACCATATTTACATCATATACAATACCGAGTGTTTACATACATCCTTCACTGCATAATATCACTGTATACGCAACAACCAAAAGTATATAACGCCACAGGAGCACAGGCGCATCCCGGGCCAACATCCAAAGTATACAAAAGTAATTACATCCTAGGATCTAAAGCCACTCCGCTTCTTCGATCCTCATCCTGCAGTATAAGAAATATGGATCCCCCGAGGGGGTCAGCAACCCTTGGCTGGTATGGCTAACGCGCAGCCCATCGGCTACCGGGATACGCCAGCTATTGTCATTATAACATGGCATTCATTTATATACATAACATAACATATGGCTTAGCATCAATGGCGCATAGCACAACAACACATACACAGTGGATTTTCACTCCACGATAACAAACCACAAGGGTCAAATAACATAAGAGCCTAGAGAGTGATTCACTCTCATGTCAAGCTCGTTAAACACACTCATTACCATTCTGTTAGACGAACGAGTAACTTAAGTCACAGATGGTTCGGATTTAGTGACCCGAACACACCACACAAACACAGGTTCCCACTAAACCGATCATAAGTCAGAATAGGTAAGCTTGGAAGAAGCTAGCGGGAGATCGAATGCCAAATTAAGGTGAACAATCTTAACACATAAGAGTCGAATCTGATTCAGATATCTACTCTTAACTTACATGCATGACCGGACAACCGGATTCCTCACTTCCCAGTTAACACTTGTTAGAAGTTCATAGTGGAACTTAACAACCATCACACAATAGGTGGTAAGTCATGTTAGACACACACAAGGGAAAATGAGTCACAACAACACAGCACAATAATATGAACAACTGTAAACTCATACATGTTTAAATCTTATAACGTTGTAAACACACAGAAAAACATACAACACACAAACCGGTGTTAACCGCTAGACAACAGACTGCAAGAAAACCATACCTTGGTCCTTGCCTCGTTTGGTTTCCTCCGTAGGTCACTCCTATACATAATTCAAGAACGTCGGTTAATTAACTTACTTAACCTCCAAATTTACTAAGTGTTTAATATAATTTTATGACATGTTTTAATGTCTATCTTACCCTAGGTTACCTTCATTATACACCTAGGGTTAACTACACAAGTCACATTCTTTTCTGTTTTTTTTTTTACAAATTTTGGTCCGACCGGACTTGACTGTCGGACGTCCGGTCCATTCCAGTACTCTTTTACCGTTGGAAAATTCACTCCGACCGGACTTACATGTCCGGTCCTATGTCCGGTCGATTCCAGAGACTTATAACCCGTACAAAATTCATGCCGACCGGACTTGACAAGTCCGGTCCCATGTCCGGTCCATTCCAGAAACATTTTTCCCTCACAAAACACAGTCCGACCGGACTTGTAGGTCCGGTCCCTCAAGTCCGGTCGATTCCAGAAACATTTTCCGGTAGTGTAACAGGGCCCGACCGGGCTTGCAAGTCCGGTCGCAAGTCCGGTCTGCCCCAAATCCTTATTTTCCTTTTCACATTCAACTCCAAACTTTTACCCCATATAACCTAGTACCTTCTAACCTCATTTGGGCACTTCAAACACAACTTAAACCATCCTTAAATACTCACACAACTCTTTTTCTAATTCCTCAAACCTTTACTTATCTCCTTGTAAATTCCTTAACACTTACAACATTTTACACTAGGTTTCTAAATGGTGTTTCTCACCTATGATAACTACTATCCCAAAATGTTTTCTCCTTATCTTAACATCATCTCCCAAGCCTCATCTCTCACAACTAATTCCTTATATCCATCTTAACAATTCCTTTTTCAAGTTCATACTTTCTCCTTAATTTACCAAAGTGTGCCTAAGCTTTACCTAAGTCCCAAAATGACTTTGGTACATACTAAAATCTCAAGCTCATGCCTAAGTCCTAGTTACATCCTAAATCACCTTAATGCATGTTTCCTACACAAGAACAACACTTAACCATTTTAAATATTCCTTAACTTATCAAACTCATTTTAACACCTAGAACTTCACATTTGTTACCCAAATTTTGACATAGGTTCTCCTAGAACATTACGAAACCAAAACACATTGTTTTTTACCAACAAACAACCAAGAACACTAAAAATCCATCAAGTACTTATTATACACAAACTTCACTCACAAGGCACTACATCACAATATAGTGCACAATTTAAATTGCATGGCACTTAGGCCCTTAAATAACATGGCTCTTAGGCCCTTAAAATGCACAAATCATAACACTGAATTCCACATATATTTGCCTTTAACCTGCAAATACTCACAACACATATGCCTTTTACTAAGCTCTTGAGAACACTTTACTAAGTCATTCACCATTGGCTCTTTAGGTAGTAGTTTTAATAAGCATTTATAAGCTCATTTCTCCTAAGGCATTAAGACAACATTAGGTTAGTAGATTTACCTCTTTGCAAAATAACTTCTTTCTTGTTTCCTTTAGAAACCGATAGAGTACTTGATTCTTTGGCAAGTTCTAAACAATATACACACATTATAATGAGTATTCAAGCTATAAGCTCCATCTCATTGTAAACCCTAGTTTTACATTGTTTCAAAAACATTAATGTAGTTGTTTTACCTTGCTCTTTGAAGAGAGTTTGAATATCTAGCAAGAGAGGACTCCACCTAGTCCATGAAGAGTTGGAATGAAGCTAGAACAAAGTCACATAAAAAGCTCCTTCATATATTTTCGGACATGACAAAAAAAGGAGGAAACTTGATTTTGTTTGAGATTCCTTACCTAGAAGCAAAGGAGAGTAACAATATGTAAAAATACAAGCTCAAGCTCCTTCAATGGAGAAACTCCATGGCACCGAAATGGTTGTCTTGAAGTTTGGAGAAGATAGAAATGGAGAGCTTGAGAAGAGGAAGAAGATGGTGGAGTTTGTTTTTGATTTGGACAAGTGAGCAAGGTTTTACAAGAGATCAAAGTGGGAGTTCCAATGGAGGTGTGTGTATTACCGTGAGAGAACAGCAAGAAGAAGGAAGAAGAGAGGTGGGAAACCGTGTGAGCAAGGAAGAGAAGAAATGAGAGAATGAAGATTGGTTTTACTTTAGAAGATATTTGTAGTTTTAAAAGCAAATAGTACTTCTTAGTCATCATTATTTACTTAAAATTAACAAGAGGGTGGTGAGTCACCAAACCTTAGAAAACCGGCCCCCTAAATATAATGAGGGTAATATAGTCTTTGTTGTCAATTTAATTACTTATACAAACATGTTACAAAATAGCTTATAAAAGTTACTATTCATAAAACAAGGCACATAGAAGTGAAATTTTGATTTCCCATTAATATAGACACCCAAATGTGATATATATAGTACACATATATATTTAAGAGTAATGATGGACATCTAGCCACTCAAAACTCATTTACAAGACAATTTTTCAAAAATGTGCTTTAAGACTCCTTAAAGCACATTTTGTGTGTTTAAACTTGTTTCAAGCTTGGTTTTCTTTGGTAATTGATTTAATATGTTCATTAGTGTAAATGAGGTCTTGGTAAGTTCATTAGGTCTTAACCAAGTTTTCCCAAGCTTAGAGCACATTTTGGCTCTTATTGACTTTAAAGCACATTTTGTGTTTCCTTTTGTTTAAATTTGTTTTCTAATGTTTCTAAGACTCTTTTTAGTCTTAATACACCATATTTAAGTGTTTAAACAATATATTAAGGTTTGGGGTATTTCAACTTAACTTTGAATTACGGTCTACAAGCTTCTGCTGTGTGACCTGATAACTAGAGCTTAATTCGCCCTTTGGTATTCTGAATGTATTAATCCACTCCCTTTTATCCCTTTGTGTCTTGGGAATAAAGGTTTTCAATCGTCGCTAGGTATCTCTTACCGTATGCGAATTCGACGAGTTATAGATTTTCTCTCCAATTCTGTGGAGATCTATTTCGTATAACACTGTATACCTTTGTGATTATTCACTTACTTTTCCCGACTTGTTGTCGGTTGAGGTCAAGCTACTACTTAGTATGTAGTGCTTCCTCGTTTAATAGTGCTTCTCAATTATGTTTATTCGTTTATTTCTGTACAACAATTCCTCTTTAATACTACTCTACATTAGCCATTCATCAGTCTTGGGACCTGTGGGTTACAGCCCACATTCTTCGTGCATCTTTGGCCAAAGGCCACACGGTTATTTCTTTAGATTCTAGCTCAACAGGCTTCGTTGAGATTTCTCAATTCCTGGCTCTCCCACTCGATCATTACCGCACAAGTGCAATACCAAAACACTCAGTCATACAGAGTGCGGAAGCGTAAACCCTTTACAGTAAATCTCTCATGAGATAGGAAGGACTATGTCTCCTTTACCACATTTTCTCATCAGCTTCATATCATTATCTGTACTGCGTATCATGCCCTATCATTACAACATTCGCTTCTAGGGCATCCGCTACTACTTAGCTTCCGCTCATATAATCCTGCCATTCATACTATGGATCAATTGGATATACAACTCTAACTCTCTACGCTTATGATGCATCGTTTATTCTGCAATTTACATTGCACACGTACTGTGTTTACTTCTCAACCGATTGCTCTCTCGTTTCCTTCCACTGCTATCAAGCCTTTCTAATACTATCTGTTCAAACTCTCCTTGGCAATAAACACATGCAAGTATCACTACACTGCTCTAGTGGTTTCACATTACATACTTAAGTGGTAGCCTTTCTCTGGAGGATTCACGCAATTGCCCCTCCATATGCCCCATAATAACAAGTGGTGTCCCCACTCTAAGGTAGTGGTGGTTCTCCATAATTCTTTTTATGCCTTTATGCAAAGTTTTACAACGTTGGATACAAATTGTAGTTGGTTTTTCCAGCTTACAAGCCACATTGCCTCGCCGTGCTCCATGCGGGTTGTTTATACAGGTTTTCTCTTCTCCGTATACCATTAATGGTTTGAAGATATTGCTGGGGTTTTCGATATGAGTTTCATCACACTTCGTACATGGAAGGCCTTTTAATATCTTGATATTAATTCATGCCTCGCGCAATCTAGGGTATCCCGTGTCATGTGGGATCCTTCGGGTTCTACCCGAGTGTTCTCTTTAACACTTGTGTTCTCAACACGGTTTTGTTCAACTACTGTTGACTTCGGCACCTTTCGGATTGCTCCTGGGTGTTACTGAGTTTTGTCATCTCATCTGGCATGAATTCATGGGTTATTAGTTCCTTACTCCGCCTTGCAGTTATTATACTTGATTACCCGTTTAGGGTTGTAAGTCTCCCATTATTGGGTAGATCCTTGGTACTTTTCCTTTACCTTTTGGTCAGGTTGTCATTCTCTTCGGTGAAGTATACTGTGGGAACTCTATCCGTTATCGAACATTAATATGTTCAATTTAGGCCTACGCCATATATTACGTGGTAATCTATCCAGTTATTAGGTATTTCCTTCTCGTTTTCAGACATATCCAATGTCTATGCTCATTACTTTGGCTTCTCGCACTTTCTATGGTTATTTTAGATCCATCATCTTACTGATTCTTGACTCCCTTATCTTGGTAAGCTTTCTTGTGTTCTTCGATCATTCGAGGTGTCCAACTGTTTAGTTTGAATTGTCTCGTTCGTCCGTAGTATGGAGTGGGCTACTTCCCGTGTTCCGTATCTATTGTGTATACAACATGGAGTATCTTATTGATACGTTACCACTTACCTGGGAACTAACTATAATTGGTCTGTCAGGCCCGCAAGCTCCTCGGAGTGCGGTCGTTCCATGTCTCGTTTAGTAACCGTAGTGTCGGTCACACGCCTAAGTGAAGTATTCTGTTGCCAACTCCTCTTATATCGTCCTATGATAACTTACCGTGATTCTCTGGTTTGGTTTTTAAAAATTTGGGGGTTTTTGGAAAATTCTCTGTTTGAAGGAAAAATTTGAGTTGAAAATAAAATCTCCACGGCATTTCAATGCTGGTTGCTTCTTACCAAGTCTGACTTCTTACGGACTGGTATGTTCTTTATATAGTGGTCAGGCCTTTAGGCCTTTCCAAGGTTTCGTTTCATAATATTTAGGGTTTGTGGTGCTATATTGGCTTCTCTTGCCCTCTTGGTACTTGCTAAGTACTGGTCACTTGTCAAAGCTCTTCTTATTAGTCCCGCTATTACTGCACTTGCTGTGGCAAGTGCGCGGTACTGGCGGTTTTTGGGTTAACTCCTACTGATCACGGTATTTTTCGCATTAGATTGTTAGCCTTGTCGGCTCTTCCTTTGATCCTTTAGTTGGATAACTACTCCTTAGAGCTGCTTCTCATTCATCTAGACATGACTGTCATCCATTTAGGTGCTTCTCCATTCTCGGAGTTCCTTAATTACTTTAGTTCTGTGCTTTACCTCGTTGCTCGTTCCCACGTCTTTACTGTGGTTACCGAGGTTTAACTCATTTAGGCACTACTTCTGTAGTCCTATTCGGGTATGTCCTGAAGTTTGCTCGTAGCTGTCTAAGCTATATCAGTTAAGTATTTCAACTTCTTCGGGTGTGGCAGGGTGGGGCATCTACCTTTGACTAGATTCTTAGTAAATGGGTATACCGTTGGTGGTATTATTTAACTATGGCGGTCCGTAGACATGTGTCCCAGTTCTCGTTAGTTCTTATGAGTCCGTCTTGTCGCACGATTGGTGCATCCTTCTTGCTGCTGCTCGACCAGCTGGGTTCTCGCGACTGCTAAGCATGTCGCCCCAGGCTGCTGCAGATTTCGGTCTCCTTGGATTAGGATTTCTCGATCTCCCGCCATTGTGTGTGGTTATTGTCGGGATCTCCGGTTCTCGGGATCTACCACATGACAGATTCTGGTTCATATCGAAATAATAATTAAGTGCCAGATCGGGTTCCCCGTCTCTCTGGCGTTCCTTCCCAAGCTTTTAAATACGGGGTTGTGGAGGGCGGGTCTGGTATTGTAGGTATCCAGATCATACTGGAAGTTCCTAACTAGCGCATCTCTCACGCTACCACTCAACCCATAGCCCTAAGTCTCTAATTCCTAACTCGGTATTTCCTAAGCTCGGTATTTCCAGTCATCAGAGCGATACTTCGCTCTGATACCATTTTTGTAACACCCCAACCGTTAAGCTCGTCATTACCTCTTAAATTGTCACCAATTACTCTTACTCACGCAGCGGAACTCTAATTACAACGAGGGGTGAAACAACGCCGTTAGCCACCCATATGGCTAACCAGGCCTTCCTTGCATACCGTAACGGTCTGATGAACTGGAACAACCGAGTACACAATACAAATACCATACTCAAATCATTTCTCTAGTATCCCGAGTCTACAATAAATGGATGCCGACAACATATTCGGTCTTACACCTCCTTCAATACATAAGTAATTAAAACTACTACCCATGTAACCCACCGACCCCGTCCTACTCTCGAACGGTAACATCTTCGGTGTACCTGTAAAATAAAAACATCGCCCCTAGGGGCTCAGCTTAACGCTGCATATGAAATTCACATACCCCGAGCGCTAACCGGGGTACGCCGACCCTTAGTCGGATATACATGGAGTTCATTTAGTCAAACAACATGCATCATAGCAATACAATAAGTACATGTAATGCTCAAGGAATCTACATCCAATCATGGAACACAATTCCTAACTAACATAACAAGGTTGTTAGTTGTATCTGGTTACTCTTAGGCCTTGAGGGTTATACCTCACTACGCCTTGTTTACTTATTCAATACCTCACCCGCTCTCTCGGGTTACTTATTCATATACACACCCATTCTCTTGGGCTACTCGTACTACTCACCCACACTCTCGGGTTACTTATTCTCATTATCTCACCCATACTCTTGGGTTATTTATACTCATTATCTCACCCACACTCTTGGGTTAATTATACTCAAGCTCTTGTAGATTCTCGAGACGCTACGGGTCTCTTACGTCACGTTTGTTACTCTTAATACATACTTAGGCCAAAACTCATGGCTCTCTAGCATAGTCTTACTTCCCCGGTTTCGACCCTACTCTGGGTCTAGCATGGTGGGAAGGTTCAACTAGCTCATGGAACTCTCTCTTAGTTCCTATCTCTTTTACTTAGGTCCGACTACTCTCGGACTACTCTCATTCCCATACACTCCTCTCTCGGAGTTATAATAATATTATGTATGTTAGTCTAGAAGCATCACTCTCGATGTTTCTAATGACTTGGGAACATTACTTTAGTTCGGTTAATCTTAAGTTTTAAGAGTTACCCATACATTTCACTTACTCATACTTTCAGTTATTTTCTTATATCGGGTAAAATCCTCATATAGGAGGTCGACCATGTCACAAGGGAGTTACTAATCCCTTAGGTCTCTTTTACCTTCTTTACTAGTTCACATCTTCGAACTATCGTTAATCCTCTTGAGGGAGGTTTACTTATCTTTCCACTCTCATTTGTTTCGTGGATTGTTTCAATGTGGTTTTCTAACCATTATCGGGTAATTACTCAACCCGCACATCTCCTCACATTCTAGGGAGTTCATATGTTTGCGTTTTCGTTATAATTTAACGGATAGTTTGTGTGTTTGCACGATTTCTTTATCATAAGCATCGACCTGATCTATGGGTCCCTAGCCAAACGTTACTCACTAGGAGTCGGTCCTTACTCTATGCTTGACCACACCGGCATACAAGTATGTTAGCTCATTCAACATACATCAAGACATACATAATCAAACAAGGGATTATTTTCATGCTTTAATCTTGATTAAGCCGGCACACAAACACACAAATCAACGTAACTCGGTTAGCACGCGGAGTATGAGAAAATCATACCTTTCACCATGGATATACTTTACCCGGTCACCACTCGTTCCTCGGTTCACACTTGTTCCACTGATAACATTCAAATGTTTTTATTAACATCAAAGCGTTACGGTATGTAAAACTATTACTCCCGTACTTAACCCCGTTAACCCGTTTAACTTAGTTTTACTCATGTGTTCTTAAGCTCACAACTTTCTCATTCACCTCTCAAACTTGTTTACACTCCTAATGACCTTTAAACATCATTATTCATGTCTTAATTACCTTATACTATCATTACCATTCAATTCCCCATCATTAGAATGCAAGAAAACACTTTCTGTGCAATTTTTGGGGTGGTCCGAGTTTGTGTCCGGGGATACAAACCCAGACCAATACTGGAATGTGCTCTCGGGTGACTTTTATGTGTGGTCCGGGTTTAGGGGTGGGTTTACAAACCCGGACCATACCTGTGTAAACCTCTCGGGTGGAATTTTGGGGTGGTCCGGGTTTATGTCCTGGGTTACAAACCAGGACCACTTCAGTTTTACAAGTTTCTGTCGTGTTTTGACACTGGTCCGGGTTTCTGTCCTAGTTTACAGACCCGGACCACTTGCAGGTTTCAAAAATAAGTATGTTTTTGCTTTTGTTTCAACTCCAACCTTATACCCAACCTCTTCCTAATCATTCCACATGTAGTCCAACATATTTTAACACCATAATCAAGCTCTTAACCTCCTTAAACCATGGACAAAACTTATCACTTAATTCATGCACAACTACACCATTTCCACCCTCTCTGTTACAATGATGCACAACAACACCTCTAGCTTCTTTGTTTCTGTAGTTTTTCCAATCCTTTCTTTCCTTCCATTCCAACTCCACGCATCAATACACTCAAGCCCATACATTCCTAGGAAAATTTTGACAAGGTTTGTCTACATTCCTAAGCATTCTCCACACTACATCAGCCACCAAGATCAGTTTTTCATCCCTGTTATTACAACATTAAAACCCCTGCTACATCATGCTAAGTTCCCCTCTGTATCACCTATGTACCAGTTAGCCTCAAGGCTTACTAACCACACTTAAACATCATTAAAACTTCTTTTTTTAACAAGCAATATTGTAGTATCATAACTACACCATACATGGTCATTATTTACGTTCAAAAATATGTTTACAGAGAACAAAACCATCTCAAGGTAAGTTCAATACCTTGTTAGTTTTTCTGTTTTCTTTTCTCTTCTTCCTCCTTCTCTGGTTCTCTCATTCTCTTCTTGTTTCCACACCAACAAATGGTATCGATTGTTATCTACAATCTTATTCCCATGCCATACATAACAAGCTAGTTTAGTTCTCACGTTTCTCACCAAGGAATTACCTTACTCTCTTGAGGGCAAACTTTGTACAGCAAGACTAGCAAAAATATCACCCCTCTGTTGAAGACCCAAAGACCGTCTGGAAAATGGAGCAAAGCTCAACGTGAGCATTTTTTTTTGGATCTTGCAAGAATAAGCTAGGAAGATGGAAGACTTAAGCTTATTTTTTTACCTTGGAGTATTTAGGAGATGAAGGAGACTCAAAACACCTCTTTAAGCTTCGACAGAAGCTACGGTCATGGAAATGAAAATGAGGGTTTTAAGTTTTTGAAGGGTGGAAAATGTTGCCCTGGACAAGAGGAATCCAACGGTACTTTTTGTGTGTTTTGGTGGGAGAATGGAGCAAGATAATGGAGAAGGAATATTGTGCTGTTGCTCTCTGAAGAAATCGCCATAGAGCTCTCTGGGAAGAAGAGAATACAGAGAGTGGAGGCTGGGAATCGTAAAATAAGAAGAAGGAAAATTGAGAGAGTACTTAAAGTACTTTTTACTATTTCACTTTTGCTTTATTTATTTATCTTGTCATCTTATGACTTAACAAGCTAACAAGCTAATTAAATGTGTGTGTATACTAAGTAAAATCGTCCCCACACAAAATACAAGCTGGGAGCGTTTTTCATTTTTTACAGGAAACGCTTGTTAATTTACCCGGTTTGGCACTATTCACTAACCGGGCCCGTTTTTCGGATTTTTCTCGTTTCTTCATTTTTATTGGTTATTAAGCTTCCATTAATACTTAATTATAGTTATTTAATCAACTATAATTTTTACGGGTCCGTTTGACCACTTAAAGTAGCGTTTTCGGGTTTCCTCGAAAAGCGTGCTATAAAACTCCGTTAGCATTTTCAATCCATTATTTGGATCCGTTTTCTTCGGGAATTATTCCCGTATACTAATTAGGCTTAACTAAGCCTTAGGAATCCATCTCGGACCTAATGAGATCATCTATCTCTTATACTCATTTAATGCGCGTTTTAGCGTTTTTCGTGTTTTACGCATTTTCTCTTTTCTTTTGGTTTTATTCTCTTTTCCAATACTCTGTAGGCACCATTAGGCCTTTAATAATCATATTAGAGTAATTTAATCAACACTTTTAGATCCGGGGTATTAAAATCACCCCCCTTAGGAACTTTGTCCTCAAAGTTGGTGAATCTTATATCGTTACTCTCATGGGCGTACTAAGCCAAGGTTATAATACACGTAAAACCTTACAGACTTCACAAGTCATTCTCATTTCACACTACACATACCACACAAAAATCACAGCATGTATAGCAATCAAAAATACTCTTTTTACTCACTCCATGGAATCGGTCCGAAGACAAGAAGGCACAACAGTCCTCGAATCCATATTGAGTAATATACTACTGATCCCTCAGGTACCGGTCACGTTGGACACCTACGCTCTCTGGTCCACGGCCGTTTCATGACAAATGGGCACTTACTCTCTCTGGCCCACGGTCCCTTCGGTTCTGATCAAAACGTTACACATATACATATCCTCAGGCACTCTGGTTGACTCACTCAACACAGGATCGTCTCAGGGTACTCTCCCCGTCCCGCTCCCTTTGGAAAAATCACACACTGCCACCGCCCCAATCGGTCACTTAGGACCGCCGCACGTACGGTGCAATGGTTTCAAAAATAATACACGCCCACCGTTCTACCGGTCATCAAGACTTAAGGCCGTAGCCATCGGCGGGTGATAGCAGTTTAGAAACCAGTTTTCATTTCCATCTTCATGTTTGAAGAAATTCCTTTTCAAATTCTATTTAGAAATTCTTTTCAAAACATCACACAACTACAAGTTCGGTTTATGGTAGCTGCATTTTTCTTAGTGTGATTACTTGTGACCACTTATAGGGAGCTTCAAGAATCATCCAACCTTGATGTGATCAGCATCAGTGTTGAACTATCCTTTCACCCCAATTTGTGTTCGGTTTCTCCTGATCGCTAGCAGATCAAGTTCCACCTCCCACGTCAGTTTCAAACAATCAGATAGTCAAACATTTTGTTTTCTATCTTTTACTCTTTCTAGTCATATTCATGAAGCAATTCATCTCAATGAATCCCTAGTTCCTAGTACTTAGGTCATTCGTCATTCTCAACTTACTCCATTTACTTACCTAAGCATTCACTACTCGAGGCTCATTTCATCATTTATTACTTAATTGAAACACAAACATACAACTCCAAAGGATGGAACTCACTCCATCAATCATTCTCAAATAAAAATCACCTAGGGAAACTCACTTCCTACTAGGTTACACACAGGTTTCATACCGATTCATACTCATAATACCTCATGTCTAATCTCAATAGACATATACTATAGGGATTCTCTTTCCCCAGGAGTTTCTCTACTCCTCTTTTCATAAATGTTATATACACATTACTCGCATCTGTCATGCATGATACTCATACTTACACGATGAATGGGTTCACATGTTTATGTAACATGAGTTCCAATCATTAAGATAATTTCTTTTGTGCTATGCACATAGTAGTTTACGCACCTATACGTAAAACATACTCTATGCGGTTTCTCGCCCTACCCCCTTAAAAGGGGTTACGCCCGCGTAACTAACCATATGTTATCACTGAACATTGGTTCACTAATTCGAGTATCATGAAGTGTTTTAACTTCAATGTGGTTAATTAACTCATACCCGGGTTCGGTTCTAGCCTCTAAGGCTTCAAGGCGTTTATGATGAGCCATCTTCTCATGTTTTTCACGTATACTTAACTTTGAATTACGGTCTACAAGCTTCTGCTGCGTGACCTGATAACTAGAGCTTAATTCGCCCTTTGGTATTCTGAATGTATTAATCCACTCCCTTTTATCCCTTTGTGTCTTGGGAATAAAGGTTTTCAATCGTCGCTAGGTATCTCTTACCGTATGCGAATTCGATGAGTTATAGATTTTCTCTCCAATTCTCTGGAGATCTATTTCGTATAACACTGTATACCTTTGTGATTATTCACTTACTTTCCCCGACTTGTTGTCAGTTGAGGTCAAGCTACTACTTAGTATGTAGTGCTTCCTCGTTTAATAGTGCTTCTCAATTATGTTTATTCGTTTATTTCTGTACAACAATTCCTCCTTCATACTACTCTGCATTAGCCATTCATCGGTCTTGGGACCTGTGGGTTACAGCCCACATTCTTCGTGCATCTTTGGCCAAAGGCCGCACGGTTATTTCTTTAGATTCTCGCTCAACAGGCTTCGTTGACATTTCTCAATTCCTGGCTCTCCCACTCGATCATTACCGCACAAGTGCAATACCAAAACACTCAGTCATACAGAGTGCAGAAGCGTAAACCCTTTACAGTAAATCTCTCATGAGATAGGAATGACTATGTCTCCTTTACCACATTTTCTCATCAGCTTCATATCATTATCTGTTACTGCGTATCATGCCCTACTTATTACAACATTCGCTTATATGGCATCCGCTACTACTTTAGCTTCCGCTCATATAATCCTGCCATTCATACTATGGCTCAATTGGATATACAACTCTAACTCTCTACGCTTATGATGCATCGTTTATTCTGCAATTTACATTGCACACGTACTGTGTTTACTTCTCAACCGATTGCTCTCTCGGTTTCCTTCCACTGCTATCAAAGCCTTTCTACATACTATCTCTATTCAAACTACTCCTTGGCAATAAACACATGCTCAAGTTTCACTACACCGCTCTAGCGGTTTCACATTACATACTTAAGTGGTAGCCTTTCTCTGGAGGATTCACGCAATTGCCCCTCCATAGGCCCCATAATAACAAGTGGTGTCCCCACTCTAAGGTAGTGGTTCGTTCTCCACAATTCCTTTTTATGCCTTTATGCATAAGTTTTACAACGCTTGGATCTACAAATTGTAGTTGGTTTTCCAGCTTACAAGCCACATTGCCTCGCCGTGCTCCATGCGGGCTGTTTATACAGGTTTTCTCTTCTCCGTATACCATTTAATGGTTTGGAGATATTACTGGGTTTTCGATATGATTGTTTCATCACGCTTCTGTACATGGAAGGCCCTTTAATTATCTTGATGTTAATTCATGCCCTCTGGCAATCTAGGGTATCCCGTGTCATGTGGGATCCCTTCGGGTTCTACCCGAGTGTTCTCTTTTACACTTGTGTTCTCAACACGATGTTTTGTTCAACTACTGTTGAGTCCGGCACCCTTCTCGGATTGCTCCTGGGTGTTACTGAGTTTTGTCATCTCATCTGGCCTGAATTCATGGGTATATTCAGTTCCTTACTCCGCCTTGCGGTTATATACTTGATTATCCCATTTAGGGTTGTAATGTCTCCCATTATTGGGTAGATCCTTGGTACTTTTCCTTTACCTTCTTGGTCAGGTTGTCATTCTCTTCAGTGAAGTATACTGTGGGAACTCTATCCCGTTATCGAACAATAATATGTTCAATTTTAGGCCTACGCCATATTACTTACGTTGGTATATATTCCAGTTATTAGGTATTTCCTTCTCGTTTTCTAAGACATATCCAATGTCTATGCTCATTACTTTGTGCTTCTCGCACTTCTCTATGCTATATTCTTAGATCCGTCATCTTACTGGATTCTTGACTCCCTTATCTTGGTAAGCTTCCTTGTGTTCTTCGATCATTCGAGGTGTCCAACTGTCTTAGTTTGAATTGGCTCTTTCGTCCGTAGTATGGAGTGGGCTACTTCCCGTGTTCCGTACTCTACTTGTATACATACATGGAGTATCTTATTGATACGTTACCACTTACCCGACTAACTCATAATTGGTCTGTCAGGCCCGCAAGCTCCTTCGGAGTGCGGTCGTTCCATGTCTCATTTAGTACACCGTAGTGTCGGTCACACGCCTAAGTGAAGTATTCTGTTGCCAACTCCTCTTATATCGTCCTATGATAACTTACCGTGATTCTCTGGTTTGGTTTTTAAAAATTGGGGGTTTTTGGAAAATTCTCTGTTTGAAAGAAAAAATTTGAGTTGAAAATAAAATCTCCACGGCATTTCAATGCCGGTTGCTTCTTACCAAGTCTGACTTCTTGCAGACTGGTATGTTCTTTATACAGTGGTCAGGCCTTTAGGCCTTTCCAAGGTTTCGTTTCAGAATTCTTAGGGTTTGTGGTGCTATATTGGCTTCTCTTGCCGTCTTGGTACTTGCTAAGTACTGGTCGCTTGTCAAAGCTCTTCTTATTAGTCCCGCTATTACTGCACTTGCCGTGGCAAGTGCGCGGTACTGGCGGTTTTTGGGTTAACTCCTACTGATCACGGTATTTTTCGCATTAGATTGTTAGCCTTGTCGGCTCTTCCTTTGATCCTTTAGTTGGATAACTACTCCTTAGAGCTGCTTCTCATTCATCTAGACATGACTGTCATCCATTTAGGTGCTTCTCCATTCTCGGAGTTCCTTAATTACTTTAGTTCTGTGCTTTACCTCGTTGCTCGTTCCCACGTCTTTACTGTGGTTACCGAGGTTTAACTCATTTAGGCACTACTTCTGTAGTCCTATTCGGGTATGTCCCGAAGTTTGCTCGTAGCTGTCTAAGCTATATCAGTTAAGTATTTCAACTACTTCGGGTGTGGCAGGGTGGGTGCATCTACCTTTGACTAGATTCTTAGTAAATGGGTATACCGTTGGTGGTATTATTTAACTATGGCGGTCCGTAGACATGTGTCCCGGTTCTCGTTAGTTCTTATGAGTCCGTCTTGTCGCACGATTGGTGCATCCTTCTTGCTGCTGCTCGACCAGCTGGGTTCTCGCGACTGCTAAGCATGTCGCCCCAGGCTGCTGCAGATTTCGGTCTCCTTGGATTAGGATTTCTCGATCTCCCGCCATTGTGTGTGGCTATTGTCGTTCCAGTGGGATCCGTCTGGGATCTCCGGTTCTCGGGATCTACCACATGACAGATTCTGGTTCATATCGAAATAATAATTAAGTGCCAGATCAGGTTCCCCGTCTCTCGCGTTCCTTCCCAAGCTTTTAAATACGGGGTTGTGGAGGGCGGGTCTGGTATTGTAGGTATCCAGATCATACTGGAAGTTCCTAACTAGTACATCTCTCACGCTACCACTCAACCCATAGCCCTAAGTCTCTAATTCCTAACTCTGTATTTCCTAAACTCGGTATTTCCAGTCATCAGAGCGATACTTCGCTCTGATACCATTTTTGTAACACCCCAACCGTTAAGCTCGTCATTACCTCTTAAATTGTCACCAATTACTCTTACTCACGCAGCGGAACTCTAATTACAACGAGGGGTGAAACAACGCCGTTAGCCACCCATATGGCTAACCAGGCCTTCCTTGCATACCGTAACGGTCTGATGAACTGGAACTACCGAGTACACAATACAAATACCATACTTAAATCATTTCTCTACTATCCCGAGTCTACAATAAATGGATGCCGACAACATATTCGGTCTTACACCTCCTTCAATACATAAGTAATTAAAACTACTACCCATGTAACCCACCAACCCCGTCCTACTCTCGAACGGTAACATTCGGTGTACCTG
The DNA here is from genome assembly GCA_023374045.1 of Limonium bicolor. Lineage (NCBI taxonomy): Eukaryota > Viridiplantae > Streptophyta > Magnoliopsida > Caryophyllales > Plumbaginaceae > Limonium > Limonium bicolor. Next base: position 52,466,544 of record CM041776.1, read on the forward strand.
TAAAATAAAAACATCGCCCCTAGGGGCTCAGCTTAACGCTGCATATGAAATTCGCATACCCCGAGCGCTAACCGGGGTACGCCGACCAGTTAGTCGGATATACATGGAGTTCATTTTAGTCAAACAACATGCATCATAGCAATACAATAAGTACATGTAATGCTCAAGGAATCTACATCCAATCATGGAACACAATTCCTAACTAACATAACAAGGTTGTTAGTTGTATCTGGTTACTCTTAGGCCTTGAGGGTTATACCTCACTATGCCTTGTTTACTTATTCAATACCTCACCCGCTCTCTCGGGTTACTTATTCATACACACCCATTCTCTTGGGCTACTCGTACTATACTCACCCACACTCTCGGGTTACTTATTCTCATTATCTCACCCATACTCTTGGGTTATTTATACTCATTATCTCACCCACACTCTTGGGTTAATTATACTCAAGCTCTTGTAGATTCTCGAGACGCTACAAGTCTCCTACGTCACGCTTGTTACTCTTAATACATACTTAGGCCAAAACTCATGGCTCTCTAGCATAGTCTTACTTCCCCGGTTTCGACCCTACTCTGGGTCTAGCATGGTGGGAAGGTTCAACTAGCTCATGGAACTCTCTCTTAGTTCCTATCTCTTTTACTTAGGTCCGACTACTCTCGGACTACTCTCATTCCCATACACTCCTCTCTCGGAGTTATAATAATATTGTGTATGTTAGTCTAGAAGCATCACTCTCGATGTTTCTAATGACTTGGGAACATTACTTTAGTTCGGTTAATCTTAAGTTTTAAGAGTTACCCATACATTTCACTTACTCATACTTTCAGTTATTTTCTTATATCAGGTAAAATCCTCATATAGGAGGTCGACCATGTCACAAGGGAGTTACTAATCCCTTAGGTCTCTTTTACCTTCTTTACTAGTTCACATCTTCGAACTATCGTTAATCCTCTTGAGGGAGGTTTACTTATCTTTCCACTCTCATTTGTTTCGTGGATTGTTTCAATGTGGTTTTCTAACCATTATCGGGTAATTACTCAACCCGCACATCTCCTCACATTCTAGGGAGTTCATATGTTTGCGTTTTCGTTATACTTTTACGGATAGTTTGTGTGTTTGCACGATTTCTTTTTCATAAGCATCGACCCGATCTATGGGTCCCAAGCCAAACGTTACTCACTAGGAGTCGGTCCTTACTCTATGCTTGACCACACCGGCATACAAGTATGTTAGCTCATTCAACATACATCAAGACATACATAATCAAACAAGGGATTATTTTCATGCTTTAATCTTGATTAAGCCGGCACACAAACACACAAATCAACGTAACTCGGTTAGCACGCGGAGTATGAGAAAATCATACCTTTCACCATGGATATACTTTACCCGGTCACCACTCGTTCCTCGGTTCACACTTGTTCCACTGATAACATTCAAATGTTTTTATTAACATCAAAGCGTTACGGTATGTAAAACTATTACTCCCGTACTTAACCCCGTTAACCCGTTTAACTTAGTTTTACTCATGTGTTCTTAAGCTCACAACTTTCTCATTCACCTCTCAAACTTGTTTACACTCCTAATGACCTTTAAACATCATTATTCATGTCTTAATTACCTTATACTATCATTACCATTCAATTCCCCATCATTAGAATGCAAGAAAACACTTTCTGTGCAATTTTTGGGGTGGTTCGGGTTTATGTCCGGGGATACAAACCCGGATCAATCTTGGAATGTGCTCTCGGGTGACTTTTATGTGTGGTCCGGGTTTAGGGGTGGGTTTACAAACCCGGACCATACCTGTGTAAACCTCTCGGGTGGAATTTTGGGGTGGTCCGGGTTCATGTCCTAGGTTACAAACCCGGACCACTTCAGTTTTACAAGTTTCTGTCGTGTTTTGACACTGGTCCGGGTTTCTGTCCTAGTTTACAGACCCGGACCACTTGCAGGTTTCAAAAATAAGTATGTTTTTGCTTTTGTTTCAACTCCAACCTTATACCCAACCTCTTCCTAATCATTCCACATGTAGTCCAACATATTTTAACACCTTAATCAAGCTCTTAACCTCCTTAAACCATGGACAAAACTTATCACTTAATTCATGCACAACTACACCATTTCCACCCTCTCTGTTACAATGATGCACAACAGCACCTCTAGCTTCTTTGTTTCTGTAGTAGTTTTTCCAATCCTTTCTTTCCTTCCATTCCAACTCCACGCATCAATACACTCAAGCCCATACATTCCTAGGCAAATTTTGACAAGGTTTGTCTACATTCCTAAGCATTCTCCACACTACATCAGCCACCAAGATCAGTTTTTCATCCCAGTTATTACAACATTAAAACCACTGCTACATCATGCTAAGTTCCCCTCTGTTATCACCTATGTACCAGTTAGCCTCAAGGCTTACTAACCACACTAAAACATCATTAAAACTTCTTCTTTTAACAAGCAATATTGTAGTATCATAACTACACCATACATGGTCATTATTTACGTTCAAAAATATGTTTACAGAGAACAAAACCATCTCAAGGTAAGTTCAATACCTTGTTAGTTTTTCTGTTTTCTTTTCTCTTCTTCCTTTCTCTGGTTCTCTCATTCTCTTCTTGTTTCCACACCAACAAATGGTATCGATTGTTATCCTGTCTTTTCTTTCTCATCTCTTCTTCACACATGCCATATACACAGTTCTCAACGTTATATTTCAAGGTAATTTATCATAAGGACTTACTACTCTCTGAGGGCAAACTTTGTACAGCAAGACTAGCAAAAATATCACCCCTCTGTTGAAGACCCAAAGACCGTCTGGAAAATGGAGCAAAGCTCAACGTGGAGCATTTTTTTTTTGGATCTTGCAAGAATAAGCTAGAGAGATGGAAGACTTAAGCTTATTTTTGACCTGTGGAGTATTTAGAGATGATAGGAGACTCAAAACACCTCTTTAAGACTTCGACAAAAGCTTACGGTCATGGAAATGAAAAATGAGGGTTTTAAGTTTTTGAAGGGTGGAAAATGTTTGCCCTGGACAAGAGGAATCCAACGGTACTAATTTTTGTGTGTTGGTGGAGAATGGAGCAAGATAATGGAGAAGGAAAGATTGTGCTGTTGCTCTCTGAAGAAATCGCCATAGATCTCTGGGAAGAGAGAATACAGAGAGTGGAGGCTGGGAATCGTAAAATAAGAAGAAGGAAAATTGAGAGAGTACTTAAAGTACTTTTTACTATTCACTTTTGCTTTATTATTTATCTTGTCATCTTATACTTAACAAGCTAACAAGCTTATTAAATGGGTGTATACTAATAAAATCGTCCCACACAAATACAAGCTGGGAGCGGTTTTCATTTTTTTACAGGAAACGCTTGTTAATTTACCCGGTTTGGCACTATTCACTAACCGGGCCAGTTTTTCGGATTTTTTCGTATCTTCATTTTATTGGTTATTAAGCTTCCATTAATACTTAATTATAGTTATTTAATCAACTATAATTTTACGGGTCCGTTTGACCACTTAAAGTAGCGTTTTTGGGTTTCCTCGAAAAGCGTTGTGCTATAAACTCGTTAGCATTTTCAATCCATTATTTGGATCCGTTTTCTTCGGGAATTATTCCCGTATACTAATTAGGCTTAACTAAGCCATAGGAATCCATCTCGGACCCTAATGAGACCATCTATCTCTTATACTCATTTAATGTGCGTTTTAGCGTTTTTCTCGTTTTACGCATTTTCTCTTTTCTTTTGGTTTTATTCTCTTTTCCAATACTCTTTAGGCACCATTAGGCCTTTAATAATCATATTAGAGTAATTTAATCACCACTTTTAGATCCGGGGTATTAAAGCCTTTGACCTGCAAATACACTCAACAACATGTATGCCCTTTTACTAGTCTCCTTGAGAACATTTTACTAAGTCATTCACCATTGGCTCCTTAGATCATTTCAATAAGCAACATAAGCTAATTTCTCCTAAGGCTTTAAACTACATTAGGTTAGCACATTTACCTCTTTTCCTCACAAATTCTTTCTTGTTTCCTTGATTAAAATCGGCAAGGCTTTAGTTGCTTGTCAACTTCTAAACATTATACAAATGATGAAATGAGTATACAAACTTTATGCTTCATCTCATTGTAAACCCTAGGTTATACATTGTTTTAAAACATTAAGATAGTTATTTTACCTTGGTATTTGAAGAGAGTTTGAATATGTATCAAGAGAGGACTCCACCAAGTCCTTGAAAGGTTTAAATGAAGCTAGAACAAAGCAATATAAAGAACCCATCAATGGTGATTCTCGGTCAACATCAAAACAAGAAGGAAATGGAGTTTTTATTTGAGTTTCCTTACCTAGGAGCAAAGGAGAACAATAATATGTGAAAAGATGAGCTCAAGCTCCTCCCATGGAGATTCCTCTTGGCACCGAAATGGAGCTCTTAGAATTTTGAAAGGATGAAGTTGAAGAGCTTGGCAAGACAAAGAGAATGGTGGTCTTAGTTTTTGATTTGGCAAAGTGAGCTAGGAATTACAAGTGATTGAAGATGGAGAATGATGGTGGTGGTGCTGTTGCAAAATCGGAAATGAGAGAAAGAAGGAAGGTAGAAGACGGTGGGAATGCAAGGGAATGAGAGAATGAGTTTTAAGTTTGCTTTTAAAAGATATTTATATGTTAAGGCAAATAGTAACCTAAGTAGTCATCTTTTATTTGTTTAACAAGCTAACAAGAGTGGTGACTCACCACTAAGAAAACCAGCCCCCTTAATGTACTTAGGGGTATTTTAGTCCTTGTTGACCAATTAAATTATTATATTGACATATGTTATAAACTTGCTTATTTTGTTACTATTCACAAAAACAAGGCACATAGTTGTGAAATTTTTGATTTCCCATTGATTTAGACTTCCTAATGTGATACTAAGTAGTACACATGTTAATTAAAGAGTAATGATGGACATTTAGTCATTCAAAAGTCATTTACAAGATAATTTTTCAAAAATGTGTTTTAAGAGTCCTTAAAGCACATTTTTGTGTTTTAACTTGTTTTCAAGCTGGGATTTCTTTGGTAATTGGTTTAATATGTTAATTAACACCTAAATGAAGTCTTGATAAGCTTATTAGGTCTTAACCAAGCTTATTCCAAGCTTAGAGCACATTTTAGCCCTAATTGACTTTAAGGTATTTATTTGTGTTTTCTATGGTTTAAATTGTTTACTAATGTTTCTAAGACTCTTTTTAGTCTTAATATACCATATTTAAATGTTTAAACAACATACTAAGGTTTGGGGTATTTCAATCTACCCCCCTTAAAAGAACTTTGTCCTCAAAGTTCATACTTCCCACATATCCTAAATATTAGAACACGGGAATACATATAAACAATACTTCCATAACAACATACTTACACAACATCGGACACAAGGTCCAAATAACATAACATCATTCAGACACAACGGTCTGTAACATAACAACATAACAACATAACATAGACGATGTATTTAAATACATGTCGTACACACATAACCGAAACGGCTCTACCCCACTTATAAGGGGTACGCCCCGTACCCTATACACATAAACACTAAGAAGTAAACAATGACGGGAACTTCGCCTTCATCTTATCTTCCAGCTCCCAAGTGGCCTCCTCAACGTCCTGGTTAGACTAGAGAACCTTCACCAGTCTCACTGTGAAATACCCCAAACCTTGATATGTGGTTGATAAGTGTGAAATTTATATAGTTTTATAGGTGCTTGATCATTAATTTATGTAATTTTTTACGCACCTTCTCACACTTATCCTATGTTTTTCATAACTCTTAATTTGGGTAAGAACTAAAACCAATTTATATGATAAAATTAGGAATTGATGATGAAAATGCATAGTTCTCCTCACGAGCTTTCCAACGCAACAAACGGCGAGTAAAACAGACTTATAACGAAGAATCTGGAGCCGATTCAAGATTGGAGTACACTCGTATACATATACATACATAATACAGCTTGTACATCTTCAAAACTGGCGGACAAGAGAGGGGCGCAACCGCCTGTTGTTGGGCGGTCAGGGAGGCGGACTCCACTTAAGCAACCGCCTGTTGTTGGGCGGTCAGGGAGGCGGACTCAACTTAGGCAACCGCCTGTTGTTGGGCAGTCTTGGAGGCGGACACAGGCAACCGCCTGGTTAATAGGCGGACGGAAGAAGCGGACGAGGCTCAAATTCGACGCGGAGAAATTTTTCTCCGTTCTTCGCGGCGTCTTCTTCTTCCTTCTTCGCGGCGCCGCACTCGAACTGCTACTTCATTTATTACAGACGGCGCCCACCTTAATTTGTGCACGCGTGATGCTGGCTCTACAATCAATTGCTGCTGCCCGATGATGAATGAAATCTCTAACTGCAATTTTACCGGATCTGCGTACCAACTTCACCGTCCTTGACTACTACACCGCTCATCTCCTTGTCTGCATCCCGCTCCACGTATCTATAAATAGAGCTGCAAATCACTCGTCCATTAATCATCCCTCACTCGTTCATCGTCCTGAATCACTCATCTATCACTCGCTCACTCACTTCATCCATCTTCTCCAAATTCACCCGATACCACTACACTTCCACACTTCCACTTCCCAAAATAAAACCACGTATTCACTTTCACTCATCTCCAGAACCGCTCCACGATCACACCACCAGAGAATCCACTTTCAACCCGTTGTCACCAAGTCCAACCTCTGAGTCGACATAGCACTGAACGGAAGGCTGGAGAGCACGACGAATCTTCACACCAGATGATTTCTTCAAACTCTCTCTCTTTTACGTTATTAATTACTATGTCTAGCTAAGGGGATTTACTCTGGGGAGGGATGTTGTAACTAGCTAAACTTTGCATTATTTTACTGCTTGTTGAGACTATTTTGGATTGTTCAGGTTAATGCGTATACGTGCTTTTAATAAACGTCATGAATTATTATAAGCCCTCGAATCATGTTATGAACAGATAAGGTGATTAGCATTGACGGTCCTATTAACCTGTTACTTGTGATAATTGTAATCGGATAGGTTACTTTAGTCACTAGGAGCTTTAGTCCGGATTAAAACCAGACTAATAATTCTGTACAAAACCATCTAGATATACTTGCTAGGTCTAGATTAGAACTACATGCCCTGTCTAGATGAGCTATCTGGAATTAAGACTTAATACAGAATAGATAATTGAGAATTATAAGCCAATCCAAGTCTCCACTTAAGTAGTAAAATATGCAGAACTTAGCTAGTGAAACAACTCCCTGAACCTAGAGTACCGTTCACACTCCCAAGACTATCACTTTAATTTATCTGCTATTTACTTTCTTGTTATCTTTTTAAAACCCAAAACCAAAACAAAACCCCCCTTTTTGAGTTAACCTTTACCTAAGGCTAGACTTACTTATCAAGTCCCGTGGATTGACACCCAGGTCGCTTCATTGAATTGCTATACTATTCGACCGGGATTTTTGCAACCTGACGATCTATTAAATTATTGAATTCTAGGATTATTTCTAGGCTTTTAATATACCAAAAGAATCGTTTGCAAAATGGCGCCGTTGCCGGGGACTTGACTTTTGTCTAGTCCCTACGCCTAGGTCAACTCATTGCTGTATTATAATCTCTTGTTTGTTTACTTCATAATTCAGTCCCTTATCATTTTATCTTTATTACAACTTGTTGTTAATTCTACCTTTCCTGGTGAATGCGTAGAACGCGATCTTCTGGTCCACCCGGAACGGACTTCGATCCTGAAATCGAAAGAGTCTTTCTCCAGGCTCTTCGAGCAAGAAGGCAACTGAACTTCAACATGGCTGGAAACGATGTAGGCCCTCTAAATCCACAAGTCACAATGGGGAGAATTAACAGGCCACCATCAGCTCCTAGGAGAGGCCAGTGATTCTACCACAACTGACGGCAGAACTCATATCAGAATGGCAGAAGCTCAAGCCAAGCCATCAAACCAACGCCGTTCGGAATCATCCTGCGGGAACCTTCTCAGGAGCAGATCCTGCTGATGCACTCGATCACATTCACAGATTTCTGGTACATCTAGACTCTCTCGGTTTATCGCAAGGTTTAGAGGAATATGCTCGTCTTTGTCTTTTTCAGCATAGTTTATCAGGTGAAGCATCCAAATGGTTCCATCGTCTGCCCCCCGGTATTATCACAACCTGGGAGCAGATGACGGACAGATTCTATGAAAAATATATTCCCATCTCGAGGACCCGTCAAATGATAGCAGACTTAACAGCTTTTAAGCAGTTAGGTAGTGAAACTGTCTGTGAAGCATGGGATAGGTTCAAAGAATTGCTTCGCCAATGCCCTCATCATGGACAAAATACGACCTCTCTAGCACAAGGATTCTTCCAAGGGCTAAAAGAGGAAAATAGAGGAGAAGTACGAGCAGCCCTTGGTGGAAACTTATTAACCAAGAGTGGGGAAGAGTTTATGGCTGCTATGGAATCATACTGCGAGGAGCTTCGTCAATGGAGCACCAGTGGAAGAAGAGTCTTCTCTGTGGGTCCCAGTCCTTCACGAGCTCCAGACCCCATGATAGAGCAGCTCATGGCCGAACAAGCTCATTTAAACACCACCATGGGTAGCATGGCAAAAATGCTCGAGCAGCTTACTCTAGGACGAACTCCGGTTCAAACCATGAAGCAGTAACTACTGGCTCAAACGACATTTGTTCTCAGTGCGGGGGAGCTCATGATTACGAAGACTGCCCTACGGTTTCGGAGATGAGGAAAATGGAGGAAGCGAATTTTGTTGGTCAAAACTATAAGCAGCCTGGATGCAGAATCAGCATCCCAACTTAAGATATGGGAACCCCAACAATGCACTAAATTCTCATCAAATGCAACCTCAGCAAGCTGTCCAAGGAGCCCCACCAGGTTTTAGGCCTCAGTACAATCAACCAAGGCCACAACAGACACAGTTCCAGCAACCGTCCCTAAATTCAAACAATGCCAGACTCCAAGAGATGGTAGAAAAATTGGTCACCTCCCAGGAAAACAATCTGTTATCAACCAGAATCTATCAACCGGTCAACAAAAGCTAGAAGGCTATGGTTGACATGCAAGGAACAATGAGTCAGTTGACTCAATTCCTCTTACAGCAGAGACCGTCTGGATCATTGCCTTCCCAACCAGAAACCAATCCAAAGGAGCAGTTAAAGGCAGTGTCGGTCTCAGATGAAGACTGTGAGGATTCTGAAGAAGCAACAGCAGTTACCCTGAGAAGTGGGAGGAACTTAAACACAGATAAAGTGGCAGGAAACCGTACTGATGAAGAGACCGAGCCTCTTTCTAACACCGCCGGTGCACCATCAGGGCATCCCGCCCCTCCTGAGGTAGTTTCTGAGGAGACCCAGGCTCCTATTCCTTCTTCCTCTCTTTCTACTGCTGTTAAAAATAAAAAGGGAAAAATATCTGCAGAGGAACTTCCATTTCCAAACCGTCTCAAAGAGCGAGAGCTCGATGAGCAATTTGGAAGATTTTTAGATGTTTTTAGAAAGCTGACTATCAATATCCCTCTTATTGATGCGATTAAGCAGATGCCAAATTATGCTAAATTTGTGAAGGATCTGATTTCGAATAAGAGGAAATATAAAGAGAAGGACACCATCCAGCTGACCGAAACTTGTTCAGCAGCTCTCCGACAGATGCTGCCTCCAAAGCGTGGTGATCCTGGTCAGCCCATCATCCCCTGTTCAATTGGAGACATGGATTGCGGATACGGTCTCTGCGATCTAGGAGCGAGCATCAACCTGATGCCATACACCATGTTCAAAAAGCTTCATGCAGGTGAGCTCGTTCCCATTCATTTCAGACTCCAGTTAGCTGATAGATCATCGATCACACCAAGAGGTATGATTGAAAATGTAGTTGTTAGTGTGGGAAAATTTTTCTTCCCCGCTGATTTTGTGATCCTTGACATGGATGAAGATGTTGAGGTACCTCTGATTCTCGGTAGACCTTTCCTCAGAACTGCAAAGACTGTTATTGATGTTGACAAGGGGAAGATCACCTTGAAATTTCATGATGAAGAATTAAGCTTTGATATAAATAAGATGATGCAGAAAAACACTTCTTCTCAAGCTGTTTTCTCTGCTGATTTAATTTAATTCTTATGATCTTGATGATGACTACACCTATAGGAGTATTGATTCTTTTAATTCTTTGTTTAAGTTTTCTGATATCCTAGAGCAGGTAATAAGTCGATCCATTGAGGATGACAAAAACAGCTTTGAGATGGCCTCGGTCGTCCAGCAGCTAAATCAAGGGAAATCATACTTTCGTTCCTCCTTTCCTCTTGTAGAAAAGTTGGAACGATCCATCCAAAGACCCATACCTTCAATAGAGAAGCCTCCTACCTTGGAACTTAAATCTCTCCCTTCCCATCTTAAATATGTTTTCCTGGCAGAGGGTAACACCCTGCCTGTTATTATCTCTGCATCTTTGTCTATGTCGCAGGAAACTAGACTTCTGGAGGTGCTAAAGAAACATAAAAGTGCTATGGGTTGGACAGTTGCTGACATCAAGGGGATCAATCCGGGTTTCTGCACACACCGGATTCATATGGAAGAAAATTACAAGGCAGTGAGGCAGCCCCAGAGAAGGTTGAATCCAAATCTAAAGGAGGTGGTCAAGGCCGAAGTACTAAAGCTTCTTGACGCAGGTATTATCTACCCTATTTCTGACAGCCAGTGGGTGTCTCCAGTCCAGGTTGTTCCAAAGAAAGGGGGGATAGTTGCAGTGCCAAATGAGAAAGGTGAATTGGTACCCCAGAGGCAAACCACAGGTTGGAGGATGTGCATCGATTACCGGCGCTTGAATGAAGCCACAAGGAAGGACCATTTCCACTACCATTCATTGATCAAATGTTGGAGCGGTTAGCTGGGAAAGAGTTCTACTGCTTCCTTGATGGGTACAGTGGTTATTTCCAGATTCCCATTGCGCCAGAAGATCAGGAGAAGACTACCTTCACCTGTCCTTATGGTACTTTTGCATACAGGAGGATGCCCTTTGGTCTCTGCAATGCTCCAGCCACATTTCAGCGATGTATGATGGCGATTTTTAATGATTTTATTGAGAAAAGCATCGAAGTTTTCATGGACGACTTCTCTGTCTATGGACAAAGCTTCGATGTTTGTCTGGAGCAATTAGATCAGATCTTGGCTCGCTGTGAGGACACGAACCTTGTGCTGAATTGGGAGAAGTGCCATTTCATGGTACAAGAAGGAATTGTGCTTGGGCATAAAGTGTCAAGAGAAGGCCTCCAGGTGGACAAGGCCAAGATAGAGGTAATAGAAAAACTGCCCCCACCAACTTCAGTTAAAGATGTAAGATCTTTCCTTGGTCATGCAGGGTTTTACAGGAGGTTTATACAGGACTTCTCAAAAATTGCTAAACCCCTGTCAGACCTGCTTCAGAAGGATATCAAGTTTCAGTTCACAGAGGAGTGCTTGACAGCATTTCAGACCATCAAAGAAAAGCTTTGCTCAGCACCAATTGTGGTCCCACCGGATTGGTCTGAACCATTTGAGATCATGACGGATGCGAGCGACTATGCTGTTGGCGCCGCACTATGTCAAAAGAAAGATAAGATGCTGAGGGTAATCACCTATGCTAGCAAGACCTTAATTGACGCACAGAAAAATTATACTACTACAGAGAAGGAGTTGCTAGCTGTGGTGTTTGCTTGGACAAGTTTCGACCATATCTGCTTGGAAGCAAGGTGATAGTCCACACAGATCATTCAGCCCTCAAATATCTTTTTCAGAAGAATGAATCGAAACCAAGACTTCTGAGGTGGATCTTACTTCTCCAAGAATTTAATTTAGAAGTTGTGGATAAAAAGGGGAAGCTGAACGGAGTTGTGGATCACCTATCGAGGCTTGATATCCCTGATGATGGAATCCCGATCAACGAATTCTTCCCGGATGAGACGGTGTTCAAAATTGGAAAAGTAGATGAACCATGGTACGCTGACTTAGTCAATTATCTGGCTACTGGTTTAATTCCTCATGACTACAGCTATAACCAGAGGAAGAAATTCTTGTCAGAGACCCGCCACTATATCTGGGAGGATCCCTATCTATTTAGGATCTGTGCTGATGGTTTGATAAGGCGATGTCTTCCAGATAAGGAGATCCGGAGTGTAATCGAATTCTGTCATGCTAAAGAGGCAGGTGGCCATCATGGTTATACAAGAACAGCTGCAAAGATACTAGAGTGTGGTTTCTACTGGCCTACTCTACATAAAGATGTCCACCGTTTCTGTTCCCATTGTCACTCCTGTCAAAGGATGGGAAACATCTCCAGAAAGCATGAAATGCCACAGAAAGGCATTCTAGAGGTAGAACTTTTTGATGTTTGGGGCATAGATTTCACAGGCCCTTTTCCCTCATCTCATGGAAACCAATACATCCTAGTAGCTGTGGATTATGTCTCAAAGTGGGTAGAAGCTATCCCATGCCACAATGCTGATTCCAAGACGGTGGTGAAATTCCTGAAGAAACACATATTCACCAGATTCGGGGTGCCCAGGGCAATTATCAGTGATGGTGGCTCCCACTTCTGCAACCGAGCCTTTGACTCCTTAATGAGTAAATATGGGGTGACCCACAAGGTAGCACTACCTTACCACCCTCAAACTAATGGTCTGGCAGAAGTGACTAATCGGGAGCTAAAATGGATCCTACAGAAGACTGTAAATGCATCAAGGAAGGACTGGTCAGTTAAACTAGATGATGCTTTATGGGCATATCGGACTGCTTTCAAGACTCCTATAGGGATGTCTCCTTTTAAACTTGTGTATGGAAAAGCTTGCCATCTTCCAGTCGAATTAGAGCACAAAGCTTACTGGGCATTGAAAGCCCTGAATTTTGATCTGCACACCGCTGGAGAGAAAAGAAAATTTCAACTATCTGAACTCGAGGAACTTAGAGCGCAAGCCTATGACAGTTCCAGAATTTATAAGGAGCGAACAAAGAGAATTCATGATCAGATGATCCATAAGAGAGAATTCAAAATAGGTGATCGAGTGTTGCTCTATAATTCCAGGCTGCGTCTCTTCCCCGGTAAGTTGAAATCACATTGGGCAGGTCCATTCCAAGTTGTGGGGATCACTACTTATGGTGCATACGAGCTAGAGAACAAGACAGGAGAAGTATTCAAAGTGAATGGTGCTCGACTGAAGAAGTACTTAGGCGACACCTTTTCTCAGCCTCCTGCACCAGGTATATCCTTAATTGAAAGTTCCAGTTCCATAAATTCTATTTCTGCTATCTGTACTACAGCTCCCTCTCCAAAAACATCCAAAAAGCCGCGCCTGCAATGGTACTTCAGACTGAAGAGAGCTGTTGCTAGCTGCTGTGGTGGCGGCCCTCCTTGACCTTATCTGTAAAGTCTAGCCAGAGACTTTAACTCCGGGCGGCTTGGTGGGAGGCAACCCATCGGATCAGGGAGTCCTTAAACACTCTTGCTATTTAATTTCTACATTTCGTGTGTTTTGTTTTTTATTTAAATTCTTTGTGGTAATGTTCCATTTTTAAGGTGTGTTAGATCAATGGTTTTTAATTTAATATAAAAAAAATAACAAAATATTGATAAAGAGTGGCAGCACATGCGATAGTAATAACTTGAGTTCTTCTGGCTGTATAGAATCTTCTTAACAGGTACATTTTACGCGATTCGACAGCTGAACTCAAGTGTGGGGTGGACCGTGCAACACACCGTGAACGGACTCTGGGGAGTATTCTAAATCCTTTAACTCTTAAATGTTACACATACTCCCCTCTGAACTGCTATAGGTTTTACTTTTGTTCCCGTTGGATTACTTGCACATTGTTAATACTTCCCAAGCAATGAGGACATTGCTTCACTCTCAGTGTGGGGTGGGGTAACCTCCTTCGTAGCTTATCTTTTGTGTATCTTTGAGCTCTTTTCTCTAGCAAATGTTTAAATCCTGCTGTGTTGCTCAACTTGGAAGAAAGCCATAGAGGAGGTATAATTGGTTAGCTGATAATGGGGTGCAAAAATTTTAAATTTTTCTGGTTTTAATTGATTAAAATGAAGTCTATGTTTTGTGAAAGCTATAATGATTGAGAATACTCACCATCTGAACCCTGTTTTTAGCCTTGAGCCTTGGAATGTCTGGATTGAAATGGTTGGAAAAAGAACAAGGCAAGGTACTCCGCTGATCCTAAGCATGCTTAATTTTAATTCTGATCCAAAGTCGGGCCTCGTCCACTTGGTTATTAAGTCCTTTGGGGTGCCTCATCACCTAGCTACCTAAGGTCCTTGTGATCTGGGATAGTTGACCCAAAGCCGTTACATAGGTGGAGAGAGAAGTCTGTGGTGAAAGAAATTAAAAGCGCTTTAAAAAATGTGCAATCGCTGAGCTGAATAAAAATTTAATTCTCTTCATGGATCAAGAGTATGTGGCATTGAAAGGTATGATGGAATAAGATCTTACTTCATGCCCCTTGTCGTTCTAATGGTTTGTGAATGAAAAAGGTAGGATTGGCTCATTGCTAAAGGCGAGGTTCTTATGGTTTTGTTTCTCTATTATTAGCCTTGAATAACTTCTTGTTTTATGAAAAAGAAAATAATAATACCCCTTTATCAGTAGAACTAGTAATCCTACTTCTGTGCTCTTCCTTTTGAGTTAAGTTTCATATGTTCGGTTTGAACCTTTGTTTGAGAGTTTTGCTTGAGGACAAGCAAAAGGCTAAGTGTGGGGTGATTTGATAAGTGTGAAATTTATATAGTTTTATAGGTGCTTGATCATTAATTTATGTAATTTTTTACGCACCTTCTCACACTTATCCTATGTTTTTCATAACTCTTACTTTGGGTAAGAACTAAAACCAATTTATATGATAAAATCAGGAATTGATGATGGAAATGCATAGTTCTCCTCACGAGCTTTCCAACGCAACAAACGGCGAGTAAAACGGACTTATAACGAAGAATCTGGAGCCGATTCAAGATTGGAGTACACTCGTATACATATACATATATAATACAGCTTGTACATCTTCAAAACTGGCGGACAGAGAGGGGCGCAACCGCCTGTTGTTGGGCGGTCAGGGAGGCGGACTCCACTTAGCAACCGCCTGTTGTTGGGCGGTCAGGGAGGCGGACTCAACTTAGGCAACCGCCTGTTGTTGGGCGGTCTTGGAGGCGGACACAGGCAACCGCCTGGTTAATAGGCGGACGGAAGAAGCGGACGAGGCTCAAATTCGACGCGGAGAAATTTTTCTCCGTTCTTCGCGGCGTCTTCTTCTTCCTTCTTCGCGGCGCCGCACTCGAACTGCTACTTCATTTATTACAGACGGCGCCCACCTTAATTTGTGCACGCGTGACGCTGGCTCTACAATCAATTGCTGCTGCCCGATGATGAATGAAATCTCTGACTGCAATTTTACCGGATCTGCGTACCAACTTCACCGTCCTTGACTACTGCACCGCTCATCTCCTTGTCTGCATCCCGCTCCACGTATCTATAAATAGAGCTGCAAATCACTCGTCCATTAATCATCCCTCACTCGTTCATCGTCCTGAATCACTCATCTATCACTCGCTCACTCACTTCATCCATCTTCTCCAAATTCACCCGACACCACTACACTTCCACACTTCCACTTCCCAAAATAAAACCACGTATTCACTTTCACTCATCTCCAGAACCGCTCCACGATCACACCACCAGAGAATCCACTTTCAACCCGTTGTCACCAAGTCCAACCTCTGAGTCGACATAGCACTGAACGGAAGGCTGGAGAGCACGACGAATCTTCACACCAGATGATTTCTTCAAACTCTCTCTCTTTTACGTTATTAATTACTATGTCTAGCTAAGGGGATTTACTCTGGGGAGGGGATGTTGTAACTAGCTAAACTTTGCATTATTTTACTGCTTGTTGAGACTATTTTGGATTGTTCAGGTTAATGCGTATACGTGCTTTTAATAAAGTCATAATTTATTATAAGCCCTCGAATCATGTTATGAACAGATAAGGTGATTAGCATTGACGGTCCTATTAACCTGTTACTTGTGATAATTGTAATCGGATAGGTTACTTTAGTCACTAGGAGCTTTAGTCCGGATTAAAACCAGACTAATAATTCTGTACAATAAAACCATCTAGATATACTTGCTAGGTCTAGATTAGAACTACATGCCCTGTCTAGATGAGCTATCTGGAATTAAGACTTAATAGAATAGATAATTGAGAATTATAAGCCAATCCAAGTCTCCACTTAAGTAGTAAAATATGCAGAACTTAGCTAGTGAAACAACTCCCTGAACCTAGAGTACCGTTCACACTCCCAAGACTATCACTTTAATTTATCTGCTATTTACTTTCTTGTTATCTTTTTAAAACCCAAAACCAAAACAGAACCCCCCTTTTTGAGTTAACCTTTACCTAAGGCTAGACTTACTTATCAAGTCCCGTGGATTGACACCCAGGTCGCTTCATTGTATTGCTATACTATTCGACCGGGATTTTTGCGACCTGACGATCTATTAAATTATTGAATTCTAGGATTATTTCTAGGCTTTTAATATACCAAAAGAATCGTTTGCAGTGGTTTAAAATACTAAACTATGGTATGTAAAGGCTTAAAAGTGCCTTAGAGACATCAGTGAACAATTTAAACTATAGTAAATGCAATAAAGCACTAAGATACAGTTTGAGCAAAAACATGCTTTAAGCTTGGAATGAACTTGGTTAGGACCCAAAGAACCTACCAAGACTTAATAATATTCAATTATGAGTTAATGAGGCTAATTAAGTCCTTAGGGAACTTTTGTAGACAGTTAAACCAAATAAAACACAAGAAAATACCTTAAAGGCAATATGAGCAAAAATGTGCTCTAAGCTTGGGATAAATTTGTATAACACCTAAAGGTCATATCTATACCTTATAAATATGTTAATGAATATATTAAATCAATTACCAAAGAAAACCAAGCTTCAAAACAAGTTAAAACACAAAATGTGCTTTAAGGAGTCTTAAAGCACGTTTTTGAAAAATTGTCTTGTAAATGAGTTTTGTATGGCTAGATGTCCATCATTACTCTTTAATTAACATGTGTACTATATAGTATCACATTTGGAAGTCTATATCAATGGGAAATCAAAAATTTCACTTCTATGTGCCTTGTTTTCGTGAATAGTGATTTTTATAAGCTATTTTGTAATATATGTTATTATAAGTGAGACAATTGATTAATAAAGTCTAAAGTACCCTTATGTAATAAAGGGGTCCGGTTTTCTTAAGTGTGGTGACTCACCACTCTCTTGTTAATATGTTAAATAAATAAGATGACTACTTAAGTTACTATTTGCTTTTAAGTACAAATATCTTCTTAAAGCAAATTCTATCTTCATTCTCTCATTTCTTTCTCATTTCACACGGTTCCAACCTTCTTCTTCCTCTCTTCTTGCTGTTCTCTCACGGTAATACCACCACCACCATTAAAACTCAAGTTTTGACCTCTTGTAAAATCTAGCTCACTTAACCAAATCAAAAACAAACAACACCATTCTCTTCGTCTCATCAAGCTCTTCATTTCTATCTTCTCAAAACTTCAAGAGCCCCATTTCGGTGCCATGGAGTTCCACCATTGAAGGAGCTTGAGCTTGTTTTTCCACATATTATTGATCTCCTTTGCTCCTAGGTAAGGAATCTCAAAGAAAAATCAAGTTTCCTCCATGTTTTGTTATTGACCGAAAATACTCATTGATGGAGCTCTTTGTGTGACTTTGTTCTAGCCTCATTCCAATCTCTTATGGACTATGTGGAGTCCTCTCTTCATAGATATTCGAACTCTCTTCAAAGATCAAGGTAAAACAACTACGTTAATGTTTTTGAAACAATGTAAAATTAGGGTTTACAATGATATGGAGCTTAAAGCTTGAATACTCATTATGATGTTTGTATATTGTTTAGAACTTGACAAGCAAGCAAGAAAGAAGTTTGTGTGGAAAAGAGGTAAATATACTAACCTAATGTGGTTTAATGCCTTAGGAGAAATGAGCTTATATTGCTTGTTAAAAATGATCTAAGGAGCCAAAGGTGAACGACCTAGTGAAATGCTCTCAAGGAGTTTATTAAGGGCATATGTATTGTTGGGTGTAATTGCAGGTCAAAGGCATTATTTGTATGGGAAATTCAGTGTTTATGGTTTATGTTATTTAAGGGCCTAAGAGCCATGTTGTTTAAGGGCCTAAGTGCCAAGCAATTTAATTATGCACTATATTGTGATGTAGTGTAAATTTGGGGAAGTTTTGTGTGTGATAGTGTTCTTGATGGATTTAGGTGTTCTTGGATGTCTAATGGTGAAAACTATGAGTTTTGGAATGATGGTGTGCTAAGAGAACCCATGGCAAAATTTGTATAATGTATAAGGAGTTGTAAGTGCTTAAATGAACTTTGGTGAACTAGGATATGTTAGGAAAGGATAAATGTTTTACTAAGGAAGAAAACATGTTTTTAAGGTGTTCTAAAGTGCTACAAGGACTTTGGTATTGTCTTGGGAGTTCTAGGAATTCAATGAGTGTTTTAGGATGTAATAAAGTCTTGGAGAAGTTTGTTTAAAGTTTAGGTAATGTTGATGAATAAGGAGGGAATGATGTTTAGGTATGGTTTTGAGAAAGGAATTCAAGAAGTTGCGAAAAGAGGATTTGGTTAGTAAGAGGAGATGCTTGGGAGATGATGTTATGAAGGTGAGGAAGCATTTTAGTGTAGTGGTCATTTAAGGTGAAACACCACTTGGAAAACCAATAGGAAATGTTACAAGTGTTAAGAGATTTGATAAGAAGATTGAGTAACAAGTTGGACAATGTTTTAAGGTGAATCAAAGTGATATTCTAGTATTAGAATATGCCTAAGTTCATGTATGAAGCTTGGGTAGTCAATGGATGAAGAGAATAGATGAAACAAACTTGGAAAGTGAAGTTCTTGGCGGTCCGAACTACCGTCCGAATGTGGACGTTCGGACGTGCCTGTGTGCGCGTGAATATTCTGATCTTCGGACAGCGTCCGAACTACCGTCCAAACATGGGAAGTTCGGACACACCTATTTATTTCTCTGGTTTGGCCTCGAACAGCGTCCGAACTTGGGAAGTCCGGACGCAAGTTCGGACATTCACCAGTTTGCACCCATAGAGTCTCGAACGGTGTCCGAACTTGGGAAGTCCGGACACAAGTTCGGACAAGGCGTTGTATGGACCAAAAACATTGTTTAAGGTATGGAAATGATGTGTAATGATGGGGATTGATGGTTAATGATGTTATGAGGTTGTTAAGGACATGTTAGGTGAGTTTTAATGACGATTAAGTGGGTGAAAAGTTGTAATAAAATGTGAAAGTAAAACAAGTTTAAAAGTGAAGTTATGTAACTAAGTTAACGGGGAAAAGTTATAAGCATTAGACTTTAAACAATCATGTTACCCGATGTTAATAGAAATACATGTAATGTTGTCAGTTGTTCGAGAATTGCTCGAGGAACATAAGTGGACGTGATAAAGTGGACTCCGGTGACAGGTATGGTTTTCTTGCAACCTGTGTCCTACCGGATTACACCGGCTTGTATGCCAATGTGTTTTCTGTATGTTTGCCACGTTGTAAGATTAAACATGTAATGAGTTTACAGTAATTCCTTTATGTGGCGTGTACAACTCCGATACCATTTAACCTCGGAACTGTTAACCTTAGTTGACAGAGTCTAGGATCACATGAGAGTTCGGTATTCGGAGTAAACGACCCGAAACATGGGACGTACAAACCACGGCTATGCGTGCGTTAATTGTGTATGTGAATGTAGGGATTTCCCTTGTGTGTCTAACACAGTTGTAATAC
The DNA here is from genome assembly GCA_023374045.1 of Limonium bicolor. NCBI lineage: Eukaryota > Viridiplantae > Streptophyta > Magnoliopsida > Caryophyllales > Plumbaginaceae > Limonium > Limonium bicolor. The sequence continues at coordinate 52,486,444 of CM041776.1, forward strand.
TGTATGATGTGTAGATGTGATAGACTCCATAGTGGGGTTCTAACTAATATCTAAAGTAAGTATGTACTAACAGTAGTGAGGAATCCGGTTTGGCCAGTCGCGCGTTCGTTTGGGAGAGGGTATCCTTCTTAGCCTTACCCTTCTCCTTGTTATGGTTGTTTCCCTCACGGGTTATGATCTCCCATTAGCTTATTCCAAAGCTTAGCTATTCTGACTTATGATCGGTTTAGGGGGAACATGTGTTTGGTGGTGTGTCGGGCCTCTAAACCCGAACCATCTTAACTTAAGTTACTCGTCCGACATTAGGACGGTAATGAGTGTTGTTGTTATTGTATAACGAGCTTATCATGAGACTGGCAACATTCTCTAGGCTCACCAGTGTATAAACAATGTTTGGGTCGGTTCCTAAGAGAACCATTCCGTATGTTATGTGATGTTGTTGTAATGCAATTTCTATTGCGATGTTATAGTGCACGTTGAAACGTGAAAGTGTTGTTATGTTTTGTTATGTGAGGAATGATATATGTTGTAAGATATGGAGTGAGTGGATCATGGAAATGAATCCCAGTTTGTGATAAGAGGCGTTTAAGGATAACCCGATTTAAGGGTAAGGTCGTCTATTAAGGAAGTAGCTCCATTAGAGGAGGAACACTCTAGGGATAATGAATACCATGAGTGACTTATCAAGTAAGGATGTATTATCCGTTTGTTGAGCCCATAGGGGCGAAATGTTATGTGTTGTGTTTACAGTTGCATGCATGATTAAATATAATCAGCCGCATGCTAAGACGACAATTAGTTGTGCGTGGCCCGGTAGCATGTGGGCTGCGGGATTACCATACCAGCAAAGGTGCTGAGCCCCTTGGGGGCCACCCTTTCTCTTCTTTTCCTATTTCAGGTACAGAGAGCTGGAAGTCGTTCGAGAGTAGGACGGGGTAGACACCGTACATGGGTAATCATTTAAGTGTATATATACAGTAGGTGTAGTAAGACCGAAATTGTTATCGGCATCAGTTTATAAATACTCGGTATAGTTGAAAGGTGTTGTTGTTGTTGTTAATGGAAAGGGATAGTAATGTGTAGTCGCTCGGGAATTTAGCCCATCAGACCGGTACAATGTATATGTATTAGCCTTGTTAGCCACGTGGGTGGTTAACGGCGTGTAACACCAACGAGTTAAGTTATGTGATGAGGTGTGTATTCCGCTGCAGATTGTTGTTATGTGTTTGTTGTTGGACGGGGTGTTACAAAAAGTGGTATCAGAGCGAAGTATCGCTCTGATGACTGAATTACCGAGCTTAGGAAGTACCGAGTTAGGATTTTAGTACTTTGGGTTAAGGGTTGAGTGATAGCGTGAGGGATACGCTAGTAAGGAACTACCAGTGAATACTGGAAACCTACTATATCCTTCCCGCCCTCCACAATCCCTGTTTATAACTTGGGAAACAACGCCAGAGAGATGGAAGTCCACTCTTACTCGGGAAAACCCGATCTGGCTGTTATTAAATGCCTTTTAAGGTACGGAGGACCTGTCATACGGTAGATCCCGAAAACTGGGAATCCTGGAGACGGTTGCCATCTGAACAATGCTAACCGCATTTAATAGCGAAGAATGAAGAATCTTGTGTATAAGAGAATAGAATTTCCGGCAACCTGGGTCGACATGCCGAGCAGTCGAGAACAACCAGTAGTGCAACGGGCAAGAAATGGATTAATGAAACCCGAGACTAGTGTCTACAGAACCACAGTTGTCAAATGATACACCAACGGTATACCAACCGACAAGGGAACTACAACGTAGTGCCCAAATACGTGGAACGGGCTACAAAGAGAATACAATACTAAGAAAAAGGGGACTCCCAGAATGGGAAACACCTAGTGATGATCGTCATGTGAAGACAGTGAGAAGTCATCTGGAGGAATTATTATCAAGACTGTAAGATCAAGTGAGGGCCAACAAGGCCACTGATGATAGTGCGGGTAAAAACAATACCACAACCGGTATGTGTTAAACCGATAGCCAGTTAGCATCGCGCACTTGCCATGGCAAGTGCTGCTATAACAGGGCTGTTCGGGGAAGTTTTAATAAATACAAAGTACTTGGTAAAGTACCACGAAGTTAAGTGTGATCATTATAACCATGGAAGGGCTTAACAGCCTAACCTCTGTAATTGTAAGTACACCAGTCGGCAAGAAGCTAGACTTGGCTAAGGTAAGAAGATGTTGTGAAACCATGAAAAATTTTCTTTCAAACCCAGATTTGTCCAAACTCTTTCTTTCAAAACCAAAATTTTCTTTTAAACCAAATCAGTAAAAACCAAGGGCAGTTGATAAAGATACAACAGTGGATATAAACTTTCCCTCGATTAAGTTCGGGAAGCAAGGAATGAATATTGTCACGGGACAATATAAGGGAGTTGACAACAGAATACTTCACCTAGGCGTGTGACGGACACTACGAGTGTACCAATTGAATGTGGGACGACCGCACTCCGATAGGGCTTGTGGGGCCTGACAGAAACCTACTTATGGGTTAGTCGTGGGTAAGTAGCAATGTATCAGTATGGTAACCCCACATATGTATACTGTAGTAGTCCGAAACACGGGAATTAGTCGACTCCGTACTACGGTCGCAGTATAAATCAAACAAGAACTAGGGACTACCAAGAATGGTTGAAGTTAAGGAACTCAGTTAAGTTAACGAGATTAAAAGGATTAGTGAATTCCTTTCAAGGGAATGTTTAAGAGTCAGGAGGTGTGAAGTACACTAACTGTAATGTAAAGACATCGTATATGTTCTAAGGATCCTCAGGGATAAACATGATAGCTGGAACGGGGACCCAGCCTGTGCATGGCAAGGCAAATGCCCAATGTGGACACATTAATGTGCAATGAACGGGATGAAACTCCCAGAATGAGTACCTACACTACCAGGAAATGTTGATCTTCACAGAAGGAGATAATAAGCCAGTTAAGAACGCAAGCGTCGTGGCTAACGGAATATACCAATAAGTGTGAACCAGATATAATGGCATGACTTAGCAACACCCAGGAGCAATCCTTAAAGGGTGTTCACATCAACAATTGTTGCTTGAAATAACGTGACAGAAACACAAGGGTTGAAACTAACACCCAGTTTAGACATAAGTTGTCAGGAGACGGACTGACAAACCTAAGGGGAATCCCATGAAAGGAAACGGAATGCAACGACCTTGTCATGGAGCTCAATATAATATCCAAACCATGTAAAGTGGTACAGAGAAGTACATGTATGTGGACAGCCTACAATGAGCGCAGCTCAAGGCAGTAAGGCTTATAAGCCACAAATAAAATGTGTTATGAAAATTAGATTGACTGCAAAAGTTTATGATATATAAGTGAATAGAGGGGAGAACGAACCACTGCATTAAGAGTGGGGATACCTCTCGATATCGTGAAACCGCGGGAGCGGTAGTTATGTGAACCAAGCTCAAGAAATATGTTAAGGATGGACAATATTATTATTATTTGAGAGCTGTTAGTTTAGTAGTATGTGTGTCTAAAGTGAAGCACCGAGCTAAATAACGTCGGCTTGTGACTCGAATGATCGATGCTCAAGGAGCATTCAGTAGTCATCCAAATGAGGGATGCACCATAATGTGAATAATATAAGTATATGTGTGGAAGTTAATGTGACAGTAAATACTATGTAAGCTATTGTTATGCAGTGAGTAAGAGCACGGTTCGCAGCTGGCGACCGTTGTATCAGTGTTAATGAGTAATAATGTGGCCGATAAGACCAGTTATGAATTAAACTCAGTGGAGATGCAAGATAAGCGATGTTAAACGGACTGGGCAATAAGCCAGTGGTAGGTACTATGTGATGAGGAACTCAGTGTGAATTTCATGGCGAATCGCATAAGGGATTTACTGTCAAGAGTTTACGCCTCTGCACTCTGTATGACTGAGTGTTTTGGTATTGCACTTGCGCAGTAATGATCGAGTGGGATAGCTAGGAATTGGAAACATGTTAATTATGGAGGAATAATGTTATAATGGCCGATGCATAGGAAATGCAAGGCCGCACCAATAAAGAGTACTGTACAAAACCAAATGTGGAGACATGATTAACAGTAAGTGACTACAGTAGCACTAACTGCCAAGTTCGGTATAGTATACCCCAAATGTTGTAAATAGTTGAGAGAGCACTACACACTAGGTAGTAGCACAATCTCAACCGACAATAAGTCGGAAGGGAATAAGTCAATCATTGTGAAATACATAGCTGTATACACAGTAAATTGTTATGGAAGTGGATAGAAAGTTTATAACTCACCCAATTCGCTAACGGTAAGAGATACCACGCGTCGGTTGAGAAACCATTGTTACCAAGATGAAGGTGATATATGGGAGGTGCACAATACAGTGAGAATAATGAATGGGGCAGACTAAGCCCTACAGTTGTCAGAGTTGCGCAGCAGACGTTAGTGAACCAGTGAGTAAAGTGTACAATGTGCATAGTAAGTATGAGTAAATGGCTAATTATTAACGCCTAGAAGCCTAACAGGCCAGAATCGAAACCAACTAAGAGTTTAAACAAACTCCAATGAGAATTCTTGGTTTAGGAACTAAACCGCCAATATGGTTAAGGTCCTCTAATCAGAATCCATTGTGTAATAGACCGCGTGGAAGTTAAAACACTTCACGATGGCAGAACATTTTAAGCCAATGTTTAGTGATTGATTACGTGGGCGTAATCCCTTTTAAGGGGGGTAGAGCGCAAAACCACTTAGTGTATATTACCATACAAGTGTACGTGATTTATGTTGTGCATAGCACAGAATAATTTGTTTTGATGATTGGTGCGTGTGTTACGTAAACATACGCATTCATTCATGGTTTAATTGTGGTAATTGCGCACAGAAGATGCGAATACCATTGTGATAAGTGTGTTGATTTATCAACAGTTGTGTGTGATGGTACAAGTATGGGGAGTAGAGAAACTCCTGGGGAACTAAAACCCCGACAGTGTATAAATGTGAAATGGTGTGTTGTATTTTGATAAAAATATATTGTATATATATACTATAGTGATTCATGAAAAAATACGAAACTGACATAGAACCTAGTGAGAATGAGATTCCCTAGGTAACAACATTAAAGTGAATGGAAATAACTGATAGACGAAGTTCTATCCCTTGGAGATGTTGTGATCATGACTAGAATGATTTAAAAGATAGAAAATTGGAAATGAGTGACTTATTTGATGCTTGAAAATGAAGTGGGAAGTGGAACTTGATTTGCATGCGATCAAGGGAAGCCAAACACAAATTGGAGTGGAAGGATAGTTCAACACTGATGCTGATCACATCAGGGTTGGATGACTCTTGAAGCTCCCTATAAGTGGTCACAAATAACCACGCTAAGAAAAGAAACAAAAAGCATAAGTTAGACTTGGAGTTGTGTGTGTTTTCAAAAAGGATTTTGGATTGGTATTTATTGAACGTCGATAGATTCTTTACATAATTAAAGTTCTCTTACTTAACCTCACAAGGAAAAATTTCAAATTTAAGTGATTGTTTTGACCTCCCAAAGGCACGGGGACGGAAGGTGTCCATCGCGACCGGGTCCTGCGGGATCACAGTATATACCAAAGATATTTTTGATTGTTATACATGCTATGACATGTTGTATGGTATGTGTAATAAATGTTATTTTGACCTCGAGTTCTAAAAGTGTATGCTATTAAGACCTATGAGTCTAAATGTGTTGTGTAACATAGACCTATGTGTCTAAAGGTTGTTATATTACCCAAGACCAGTGAGTCAAAGGGGTTGTTATGTATGTGTAAATGTTGTTAAGATACCCTGACCATTGAGTCCGAGGTTATCATGTGAATATGTTATGTTATGCGTGGATGTGAATGTGTTGCCCGGACCATTAAGTCTGAGGTTGTGATGTAAAGTGTGTTTGGTTATGGAAGATTTATCTCTATAAGTAATCCCCGTATTCTAATCCAAGATGTGGGGGAAATGTAAACTTCGAGGACGAAGTTCTTTTAAGGGGGGTAGATTGAAATACCCCAAACCTTGATATGTGGTTTAAAATACTAACTATGGTATGTAAAGGCTAAAAAGTGCCTTAGAGACATCAGTGACAATTTAAACTATAGTAAATGCAATAAAGCACTAAGATACAGTTTGAGCAAAAACATGCTTTAAGCTTGGAATGAACTTGGTTAGGACCCAAAGACCTACCAAGACTTAATATATTCAATTATTATTTAATGAGGCTAATTAAGTCCTTAGAGAACTTTTGTAGACAGTTAAACCAAATAAAACACAAGAAAATACCTTAAAGGCAATATGAGCAAAAATGTGCTCTAAGCTTGGGATAAATTTGTATAAGACCTAAAGGTCATATCTATACTTTATAAATATTAATGAACATTTAAATCAATTACCAAGAAAACCAAGCTTGAAAACAAGTTAAAACACAAAATGTGCTTTAAGGAGTCTTAAAGCACGTTTTTGAAAAATTGTCTTGTAAATGAGTTTTGTATGTCAGTCATGCCCCGCAAACATACTCACAAACTCACATTAATATTCACTTAAGGATTACACTTACTCACATCACACTGTATTCTAATTACCTGCAAGGTAGTATACTCAGCTGGCCCCATCTCATAGCGAAGACGGTGGCTGAGACCGTTGTAGAAACGGTTTACCAGCACCTGGTTCGAGTATCCCAGGTCCGTTAACAGGTGGATAAGGCCGGTGAAGGCAGTGTAGTAGTCATCGACCGACATCTTATCCCCCTGCCTCAAACTATCCAGCTCTAGGCGCTTGGCCTCTTGCACATGCACAGGATAATACTTGGCTCACAGCAGAGCCGTATACTCTCTCCAACCAAACTGAGGATCCGCCATCCGGTCCTCCCTCACAATCTTCCACCAACTTTGTGCCGAACCCTTCAGGTAGTAAGCGGCAAGACGGACCTTGGCCCCAGCAGGCACATCTAAGGTCTCGTAGGCGGTCTCCAACTCGGAGATGTACGCCTCCAGCTTACGTGGGTCAGTCTCCCCATGAAACGATGGGTGTCTCAAATCTGCCAACGCCTTGACCCAGTTGGTCTCTCGTGGCGGTGGCGGTGGTTGTTGAACTTCAGGTTGTTGCCCCTGCTGAATTACAACTACTAATTGTGGGACCATCTGGGCTACGGCGGCCGCTACAGCATCGGCCACGACTTGTGCCGTAGGGTTCTCCCCCTGGTTCCCAGTATCACCAATGCCGCGCCCGCGGCCTCGACCTCGTGGTCTACCTGACATCTGGATTGACACGAACATTTATTAGCATCGTGCTTACACACATATCGGTTCCAACGGTTGTAACGTCTTCCTGACAACAAGGTATCTCCACACTTAGTTAGTGGTTAACCTTTACATAACTGCTCACTTAGGTATCTATGGTTAGGTTTCCTAACTCGGTATATTCCTAAGCTCGGTATTCTAGTCATCAGAGCGATCTTCGCTCTGATAACCACTTTTTGTAACACCCCTACTACCACTTAACATTAAATGAAATCGCAGTGGAAAAACAACTAAACAATAACAAAAATTCGGTGCTACAATGCCATCAACCACCCACGTGGTTAACATGGCAGAATAAATACAAGTGAACCGGTCTGATGATTAGACTCCCGAGCATTAGGTACTAACAACCATATATATACATAACCAACATACCGAGTGTTTAATACAAACCGTCACTGTAAACCGTACACATGAACTCCATTGTCAACTGTAACGACCATCACTGTAACACAACAGTACCAAAATATAATGCCACGGGAGCACAGGCGCATCCCAGGCCTACCGTCCAAAATAATCAAAAGTATGACATAACCTTGATCTACAACCACTCTACTTCCTCGATCCTCATCCTGCAGTATAAATATGGAGCCCCCGAGGGGGTCAGCAACTGTTGGCTGGTATGGTTAACGCGCAGCCCATCGGCTACCGGGATATGCGCAACTAATTGTCATGATGACATGGTATTCATTTTAACACATAACATGTACATATGGCATAGCAACAATATTGCATAGCACAACATTGCATACATAGTGAGTACATTTCCCACAACAACAAACCAAGAAGGTTAATCAACATAGGAAGCCTAGAGAATGGTTCACCCTCATGTTAAGCTTGTTACACACACTCATTACCATTCTGTTAGCCGAATGAGTAACTTAAGTCACAGATGGTTCAGATATTGTGACCCGAACACACCACACAAACACATGTTCCCACTAAACCGATCATAAGTCAGAATAGGTAAGCTTTGGAGGAAGCTAGCGGGAGATTGAACGCCAAATAAAGGAGAACAATCTTAATATCATAAGAGTCAAATCTGATACAGATATCTACCTTTATACTTACATGCGTGACCGGACAACCGGATTCCTCACCCCCAGTTAACACTCGTTAGAAGTTCACTGTTGGAACTCAATAACAAATCACAGCATGTGGTTAAACCTTGTTAGTCACACACGGGGGGCATGAGTCACACTTCAATAATACAATAATGTAAACAACTGTAATCTCATTACATGATTTAAGTCATATAACGTCATAAACACTCAGAAAAGCAAACAACACATAAGCCGGTGTAAACCGGTAGGCAACAGACTGCAAGAAAACCATACCTTGGACCTTGCTTCGATTGATTTTCACCGTAGGCCACTCCTATACATAATTAAGAATGTTGGTTAATTAACTTACTTAACTTCACATTTATTTAGTGTTTCACATGGTTATATGACATGTTTTAACGCCCAAACTAATCTTTGATTACCTTCATCATACCCCCTAGGGTTAACTACTTGAGCCACTCTTAGTTTGTTTTTTTTTTTACAAGTTTTGGTCCGACTGACCTTGCAAGTTCGGCCTTACACAAGGTCGGTCCATTCCAGAACACATTACCGTCAAAAATTCTACTCCGACCGACCTTGCAAGTTCGGTCCACAAGGTCGGTCTATTCCCGAGAGTTTTTTCCCCTTTTGAAAACTCAGGCCCGACCGATCTTGGCATGTCCGGCCGCAAGATCGGTCGATTCCCGAGACTCACTTACGTACAAAAATTTAGGCATGACCTACCTTGTAAGTCCGGTCCCAAGGTCGGTCTATTCCAGAGACTCAATCCGTACTAAAAATCTATGCCCAACCAACCTTGCAAGTCCGGTCCCCAAGGTCGGTCCATTCCAGAAACCATTTTTCGCAGGGTAAACTGGGCTCGACCGACCTTGCAGGTCCGGTCCCCAAGGTCGGTCTGCTCCAGACCCTTGTTTTTAATTGCCCATTTAACTCCAAACTTCACCTCATATATCCTAGTATGTCTTAACCTTATTTGGGCACTTCAAACACACCTTAAGACTTCCATTAAACTCCTTAAACCATTCATCAAAATCCTCCTCAAGCATTACACAAATTCTTATAAAAAGATTTACACTTGCAATGTTTTTCACTAAGTTTCTATGTGGTGTTTCATACCTATAACTTCCACTATTCCCAAATGTTTTCTCGCCACTACAACATCATCTCCCAAGCATCTTTTCTTCCTAACCAAACTGCTTGAATATCTCTACAAGTTTATAGCTCCTCCACGCAACATATCACTTCTTCCTTATTAACCAACATTGCACAAGTCCTAAACACAATCTCACCATGATCTTGAAGTATCCCAAAACACTCACTTACATCTTAAATCCTCTAAAACATTGTCTAAGTCCTTTTTATCCCTTATAATACCTTAATGCATGTTTCTTTCACTAGTAGAACACTTAACCACCCTAAACACTTCCTAACTCGTCAAAACTCATTTTAAACACCTAACACCTCTTATACGTTATCTAAATTTCGACATGGGTTCTCCTAGAATTTTGTTACACCGAAACTCAAAGTTTCCATCATTAAACATTCAAGAACACTTAAACCCATCAAGAGCATTCTTATACACAAAACTTCACCAAACTTACACTACATCACAATATAGTGCATTATTTAAATTGCTTGGCACTTAGGCCCTTAAATAACATGGCTCTTAGGCCCCTAAAGTGCATAAACCATAAACACTGAATTTCCACAATATATTTGCCTTTGACCTGCAAATACACTCAACAACACGTATGCCCTTTTACTAGTCTCCTTGAGAACATTTTACTAAGTCATTCACCATTGGCTCCTTAGATCATTTCAATAAGCAACATAAGCTCATTTCTCCTAAGGCTTTAAACTACATTAGGTTAGCACATTTACCTCTTTTCCTCACAAACTTATTTCTTGTTTCCTTGATTAAAATCGGCAAGGCTTTAGTTGCTTGCCAACTTCTAAACATTATACAAATGATGAAATGAGTATACAAACTTTATGCTTCATCTCATTGTAAACCCTAGGTTATACATTGTTTTAAAACATTAAGATAGTTGTTTTACCTTGGTATATGAAGAAAGTTTGAATATGTATCAAGAGAGGACTCCACCAAGTCCTTGAAAGGTTGAAATGAAGCTAGAACAAAGCAATATAAAGAACCCATCAATGGTGATTCTCGGTAAACATCAAAACAAGAAGGAAATGGAGTTTTTATTTGAGTTTCCTTACCTAGAAGCAAAGGAGAACAATAATATGTGAAAAGATGAGCTCAAGCTCCTCCCATGGAGATTCCTCTTGGCACCGAAATGGAGCTCTTGGAATTTTGAAAGGATGAAGTTGACGAGCTTGGCCGGACAAAGAGAATGGTGGTCTTAGTTTTTGATTTGGCAAAGTGAGCTAGGAATTACAAGTGATTGAAGATAGAGAATGATAGTGGTGGTGTTGTTGCAAAATCGGAAATGAGAGAAAGAATGAAGGTAGAAGACGGTGGGAATGCAAGGGAATGAGAGAATGAGTTTGAAGTTTGCTTTTAAAAGATATTTAAATGTTAAAGCAAATAGTAACCTAAGTAGTCAACTTTTATTTGTTTAACAAGCTAAAATGAGTGGTGACTCACCACTAAGAAAACCGGCCCCCTTAATGTACTTAGGGGTATTTTAGTCCTTGCTGACGAATTAAATTACTTATATTGACATATGTTATAAACTTGCTTATTTTGTTACTATTCACAAAAACAAGGCACATAGTTGTGAAATTTTTGATTTATTATTGATTTAGACTTCCTAATGTGATAATAGTACACATGTTAATTAAAGAGTAATGATTGACATTTAGCCAATCAAAACTCATTTACAAGATAATTTTTCAAAAATGTGCTTTAAGACTCCTTAAAGCACATTTTGTACTTTAACTTGTTTTCAAGCTTGTTTTTCTTTGGTAATTGCTTTAATATGTTCATTAACACCTAAATGAAGTCTTGATAAGCTTATTAGGTCTTAACCAAGCTTATCCCAAGCTTAGAGCACATTTTAGCCCTAATTGACTTTAAGGTATTTATTTGTGTTTTCTATGGTTTAAATTGTTTACTAATGTTTCTAAGACTCTTTTTAGTCTTAATATACCATATTTAAATGTTTAAACAACATACTAAGGTTTGGGGTATTTCATGATGAAAATCAAATACAAATGCATTTGCCTTACGACAATGCAAAGTGGTTTTATTAAACCATAGGCTATAATGTTTAAAGCAATATAAAATATCATATTATATTGTATAATGATATTTATGTAACATTGTATAGGATTAATGTGGTCAAAACATAATTAATGAAAGTAATGGGCCTTGGCGCAAATAGTAAGTATTGGAAATTTAAGTTTAAACTATAGTTTACAATGATATAAATACTATAGTACTATATAATATTAATGTGATTAAATGACACAATTATCATTAATAACATTCACGTGAAATAATGTGACAATTAATGAGAAAATGGAATTTATTAACTAAGGTAGTATAAAATAAACCTTAGGAATTTATAAATTGCATGATGTAATGCAACAAATGGAAATAATCATCTTACATAAGATGATAATAATGTAACATATAATATGAGTATATAAATAATTAAATATAAATGTATATGAGTGTATATATATATAAATGCGCAAGCATATATTAAAATTATATACACATCAAGTATATGGTATAGTTTGAAACTATATAATATAGTGCATGCATACATGCAACTATATATTATATGACTAAGTCGAATAAGAACAATATATGCATATATATATGTGTGAAACCGAGAGCATATAAAATAAGTATAAGCAATATGGTTTTAATGTTGTTATACCCAAAATTTCAACCCCCCGGAGGAGAGTCTCTACTAATAGGCTAGTAGCGAGGGTTCCCAGATCAATCGACACATTTCAGAGTGCTAGGGACAGCTTAGTCATCTCCAGGGCCATTTTCGTAATTTTTCAAGGCTCCTCAGCCCCCTATGGGCTTTCTCTCTCCTCTAAATAAGGGTCGAATCAATTCAAAATGCTTTGAGATTTTAACCCGTGATAGAGGATGACATTTGAAGCATAATGGCGTTGGAATTTTGATTTTTCGAATTTCCAATAATTTTCTAGCAATTTCTGATTGAATCTGACGAGAAATTGAATTTAAAAATATTCCAATATCCAAAAAATTCGATCTCACTTTAGAAATATCAGAATTATCATCCTTTACCCATGTGTGAAATTTCATAATCAAATTCCTTCAGGAAGCCCTTGAGCTAAAACGTCGGTAAATCTCGGTTTTTACCGGATTTTTCTATCTTTAAGGAAGTCTATATAAGGAACCTTATCCCATGATCAAATCAGAACCCCAAGAACCCTAGCCTCTCAAAGAAGGCAGCCGTCTCTCTCTCCTCACGTTTTTACACATCCAAGCACCAAAATCACATCAAAAATCTCTCGAAATCACCACCTAAACACACTTTTCAACTCCTAACACATCAACAATCATCAAACATCAACCAAACCACCTCCAAAACGTGAAGAACACCTTCAACCATCAACAACCAGAAGCTCGGGTCGAACACAATCCAGAACCGGCACCATCGGAGCCTCCGAAGAATCCCGACGCGAAGAATCCTCTTGAATTCGAAGGTAAAATAGGTTACAATTCTACTTTTCTAATTCCCCACGACCTTATCAACTCTCTGTCAAAATTTGGGCTCAAACTAACCTCTCTATGTTTCTGTATTGCTGTTTGATTAAGCTTCTGTCCAATAACTTTTTAACCAAGTTTCGTGCTTAATTCAAATCCAAATTGAAAACTTTCAGTCACTAACGTCTTGTGCATCTTTCAGGCTACACACCCATAAAATTTGAGCTCAAAATACCCTCGGGAACCTTCTGAAAACCCCTGTCCGTGGGTGGTCCGTGACCTCGGACCTATGGTCCGGGGCCTCGGACGCGTTGTCCGAGACCACGGACACCCACGGACGGCGGCGGGATTTTAAAAATTCAAAACTTAGGTTTTTCTAACGATGTCCGGGCCCACGGACAGCCTGTCAGTGGCCCCGGACTTTGCAAATTTTTGTTTTCCTTCAATTTCGACTTTTCTGTATATTTAGGTTAACTGGGGTCCGTGGTCTCGGACTTTTGGTCCGTGGCTACGGACGTAAGCAAAATTTGACCTAATTCTGCCTCCGAAACCCTAGTTTAGGTAGCTTTCAATTTCACTTTTATTTTCTGTCAAAAATGCTAAAAAACACAAAAAAAACAGAAGCTCACGCACTTAGGTTAAAACGACTCGTAATAAGCTGTAAATAAACTAAGTAGAGGAAAAACGACTTCTGAGGGTAATGAAAGTAATTTGAACCCTAATTAAGTCGAATATCAAGCCCCCGAACCCGAACTCTCCATTCCTAATTTGATCTAGGTTAAAATTAGGTGGCGACTCATAATAGGTTCCAGTGAGCTAGCTTAGGTTTTAATAATTATTGTTTTATGACATAGTTATTAATCTTAGGTTATAAGTGGACCTAGAACCCGGTTTGATCCTAATCAGCTTTAATCAACATAGGATAGGGTTTAAAATCGAGGCTCACAGACTGGCGACTCCGCTGGGGACAACTTCTTAATTTTAACTTGTTTTAATTTTAAGAAAGAGGGCTTAACTTGAAAATGTTTATTTATGGCTTCTACTATGTTGTTTGTTTACTTTTGTGCGCACTTTAATTTTTGCACCCTTGCATCATATTAGAGCGAGGGTCTACTTAAACCAACTTCACCCCGGGACCCGTTTGAGGGTCCCCTGTCAGGGACTCACACCTTTTAGGTGATGTGAATAAGCGGGGGAAAAGAGGAGGGTGTCGTCTAACCACACCCCCTTAATACCTGGGCTTTAGCCCCAAGCGTTTTCCTGGCAGTGTCCTTACCTAGCCCATTGTTTGGTCAGTCAAAGACCCGACCGTAGACGCACACCTTCAGGTGATGTGAAAAAAAAAAAGTGGGGAAGCCCAAAGAGAATAGCGTGCAAGCCCTATTCCTTTGAGGTGACCTGGGCCCATGCCCCAAGCACCTCTCCGGATCGATCCATACCCGTTTGGATTTAAACGTCTAGTGAGGACATGTTGAATTTGTGTGGGCCTTGTTTGCTTGTATGATCGGCCCATTACACAGCCTACAGATTGATAGGAACTTTTCCTACATTAACCTAGCCCAACCCGAATTGGCGGCTCTATTTGTTTGCGGCCCAGAGGTCCTGTTTGGTTTAATATGTGAGTCATTCGGGCTTCGGCCCAAAAGCTTAGACTTAGGTGATTTCTCTTCTGGTCCAATTCGAATTATCCATTTAGTTCTAGGCCCATGAAAAACAAATCCACCTCAAGCAGTTCATGAAAATCCATCAGGCCTTTCCGTTTCAAGGTTTATTCTAGTCCAGGAAGACTTTCCACTTGGGCTTTGGCCCAAAGTCCTAGATATAGGTATCATCTTCTAGGCCCAATCAGAATTACTCGGCCCAAATTCCAATTCACATCTAGGACATGGTTTAAAAATCATTTCGGCTCATGCGCCCTATTTCTAGCCCAAACACATTCCGGCCCAGGTGCCAAATTCTCAAAACATTCTGAGTACCACACTCATAACTCACTTCATCTGGGCCCACAGACCAATTCATAGTTTTGGCCCACGAACTCTGCTCTCAATCCAAAATTTCGGCCCATAACATAAAACATTCAAACCCCAGATAGTTTGTGCAACCCATTCATTCTAGTTTCTGGCTTCAATGCCCAACAGGGTCATCAAACGAATCTTAGGCTTCAAGGTTTCTCTCTCGGCCTAGAGGCCCATTCATAATCCATGCGGTTTCCTTCGGCCCATTTGCTCCACTTCCACGTTAAGGGTGTTCAGGCCCACACATCCGTTCTAACCTAGGGATCACTCTAGCCCATGCACTTCACTCTCAGTTTGGAAGAGATTCAGGCCCTAGTTCCTCCTACATAACCCATAGGCACTCCTAGTTCAAGTATTTCGTGGAGCCTACTAAGAGTCCAAGAAGAAGTCGATCACAGTCATCTTAGCGACATCCCGGCGGTCAAGAGCTCGAGTCTTCAGCATGCCGACTTCAGATGGTTCAGCAGGATTCGGATTCAACATAAATTTTAGGGTTCCCATGCATTCTACCGCATAACCTGCCATAACATATTTCAAATGCACCTCTCATATTTTTCAAAGAATGATCGTTTTCAAACCACTAATAAGAGGCATCGATTTTGTTGAATCATCTTCTTCCTCATGTTCACAAATGAATGACCTTTTCAAGTCTAAATGATAACACAAAAAAGAAGGTTTTGTTTCACACAAGTTTCTTTTGAGAAAATGGTTCATGAATTAATTATTTCCCGACAATGGAATACAAAGACTTGTATTTTGTTTCTGAAATTTTGAGCATGCCTTAAACCACACAGCTTATCCCAAAGCGTCCAAATAACCCCCAAAGCGGTTCCAAATCCATATCTGTCAAATTGTTGTCATAAACCCTAGGTTAATACTGGGGGCAATCTGAGTTAGGTTTGTTATCTTTAATTTTCGTTTTAACGTGTGAACAAGTCTTTGAGTGAACATTTCGCGAGAGTGTCTTGAGCGGAAAAACCATGAGTGAACGAGCGTGTCATTTTTACACGACTCTTGTGAGACCACATTCAAAGGTAAGGTAAACGGCATAACTTCGACCGAAGGAGATAATTTGTAAATTTACTCTTAGACCTGCGAAAAGTAACAAAGAATTGATACACAACTATCAGGAATGACGAAGCACCTAGGTACAACACCACATAGCCAAAAGCTTGTGAACCCTGACGTTAAACCCTAGGCGCCCCCGCTGAGCCTTTCATATATCCCCTTTTGATATTATGAACTCCACAAAATAACCCGGCCAATGATGAATGTTCGACCCGGTGACCAAAGGAAGCAAGGAGCCCGACTCTCAGATAACATTCTCATCAGTCTAGAGAAGCAATGCCGCTATCAGCATGGCGAAGCGATCCGCAAATGGTCCCAGAGGGACACAGGATCAAATGAGCTAACATCAAAACAGCTCTCAAAGTTCAAAACCGGGAAACACAAGAACCCCGAAGGAAAAGTCAAGAAAGGATAAAACAAAAAGGCAATCCCGAAGTGCCTCGAAGAAATCCAAATGACAAAAAGAGAAATGGTGTAAAGGACAACTTCAAAGGTCCAAGTCCAGAAGCTCGAAAACAACGTCGACATGAAGCAGCTAGACGACTTCAAGACAAGGAAGATGAATCTGAGAGAAGACACAAGTTGCAGCTTTGGTCACCCATTTAAGCTCCACATACCTCAAATATCCCTCCATGATCCTGTTGTCATTCATCACACCCTATGGCCATGTTATAAGCTTTAAAGACTTCCGACTTGATAGTTGTGTGTCTAATCACGTGAAAGTAACAGATCGAATGCGTAAATTCATCAAATATCGAATTCAATGGTCTAGAAGTTGTGACCGTAGGTGAGGAACGAGTGCAAACACCAAACACGCCGAGTGTAGGTTAGGAAGCACCACGTAAAAACATAAGCCTTGACCCTGTGAGGACGAGACTCGTTCGCACGTTTAATAAAAGGAAATACTGGGGGCAATCGATCGTTCCGATCGATTGCCATGAACTCAAGCTCAGATTGTCTTAAGGGAAAATACTGGGGGCAATTGTTGGTTCCAACAATTGCTATGACAACACCAATTGGAACCCAAAGCTCAAACGTCACCACCACCATTCCACCACAGGCCCACATAAGCCCTTACCTCCACACCACCACTACACAGGCCCACAAAAGCCCTTACCTGCACATCAAACACCACAGGCCCACATAAGCCCCTGCCTTTACATCATACACCATACCCCACCGATGGCATGTTCATCTCCTAGGAGATAAATTACAAGTCCAAAATCTATGGTCAGGAAATGATAATTTCACTTTCCTTTTCAGTAAACAGAATTTTCTTCAAACACTTCCACATTTGGCACCTCTTCCAACAAATTCCTGTTTTGAACGAGTATCTTTCATATGTTTTGATTGCATACATCTTATCATCATTGCCATGTTTGGCACTCCAGTGATCAGTTTTTACCATTTGCACGAGACCATTATCCTCCTAACTTATTTTTAGTTCGAGATCCAACCTTTAGGCTCGTCATAAGACCTAGAACCAACCTTTAGGCTCGTCATAAGACCTAGAACCATCCTTAGGCTCGTCATAAGACCTAGAACCAACCTTTAGGCTCGTCATAAGACCTAGATCCAACCTTTAGGCTCGTCATAAGACCTAGAACTACCCTTTAGGCTCGTCATAAGACCTAGATCCAACCTTTAGGCTCGTCATAAGACCTAGAACCATCCTTAGGCTCGTCATAAGACCTAGAATACCTTTAGGCTCGTCATAAGACCTAGATCCAACCTTTAGGCTCGTCATAAGACCTAGAACCTCCCTTTAGGCTCGTCATAAGACCTAGTTGCATTCCCTTAGGCTCGTAGTAAGACCTAGCATTACCTTTTAGCTTACCCACTCTCATCAAACACATTGCATTCATCTCATTCATATAGGCTCGTCATAAGACCTAGCTGCATTATCCAGGCGCGTCACAAGACCTGGCAACAGAAAGTTGGCGAGGTGATGGCAATAAATCCTCCTTTTGCGATGTCAACTTATTTTTGGGATCAACGAATGGTGGGCAAAGGCAATAAGTCCCCAGGGTTTTTACCAGGAGTTATCCCTGCACACCGGCTTGGGGGGCGATGGCAATAAGTCCACATTGGGTCCAGCCAGGAGCATTAGCACGGGTTTCGGTCCCCCAGAAGCATCCGAGCATCATCAGCATCATCGGCATCATCAACATCATCGGCATTATCATCAGCATCAGCATCATTTGCATCATTAGCATTTCAGCATTCTTGCATTTGCATCCAGTTTTCACATTCTAGGTAGTCAACGCCTTAGAATAGCTTGACATCATTTTCATCACTTTAGGTGGTCAGCGCCTTAGAATAGCTCGACAGCATATCATCGCTTTAGGTAGTCAGCGCCTTAGAATAGCTCGACAACATATCATCATTTTAGGTAGTCAACGCCTTAGAATAGCTTGACATCATATCATCCTTATAGGTAGTCAACGCCTTAGAATAGCTTGACATCATATCATCCTTATAGGTAGTCGACGCCTTAGAATAGTCTGACATTACTTCATCATTACCTTTAGGTGGTCGACGCCTTAGAACCACTCGACACCCTTCCACTTTCACTTTAGGTAGTCAGCGCCTTAGAATAGCTCGACACAACTTGTCGGATTTCAGTTGCACGAGGGGCAAATTTTAGGGTATCACTCAAGCATCAACTAGCCTTTTCATTTCCATTACGAAGTCTAGTTGACGGGGGGCAATCTGTTATACCCAAAATTTCAACCCCCCGGAGGAGAGTCTCTACTAATAGGCTATTAGCGAGGGTTCCCAGATCAATCGACACATTTCAGAGTGCTAGGGACAGCTTAGTCATCTCCAGGGCCATTTTTGTAATTTTTCAAGGCTCCTCAGCCCCCTATGGGCTTTCTCTCTCCTCTAAATAAGGGTCGAATCAATTCAAAATGCTTTGAGATTTTAACCCGTGATAGAGGATGACATTTGAAGCATAATGGCGTTGGAATTTTGATTTTTCGAATTTCCAATAATTTTCTAGCAATTTCTGATTGAATCTGACGAGAAATTGAATTTAAAAATATTCCAATATCCAAAAAATTCGATCTCACTTTAGAAAAATCAGAATTATCATCCTTTACCCATGTGTGAAATTTCATAATCAAATTCCTTTAGGAAGCCCTTGAGCTAAAACGTCGGTAAATCTCAGTTTTTACCGGATTTTTCTATCTTTAAGGAAGTCTATATAAGGAACCTTATCCCATGATCAAATCAGAACCTCAAGAACCCTAGCCTCTCAAAGAAGGCAGCCGTCTCTCTCTCCTCACGTTTTTACACATCCAAGCACCAAAATCACATCAAAAATCTCGAAATCACCACCTAAACACACTTTCAACTCCTAACACATCAACAATCATCAAACATCAACCAAACCACCTCCAAAACGTGAAGAACACCTTCAACCATCAACAACCAGAAGCTCGGGTCGAACACAATCCAGAACCGGCACCATCGGAGCCTCCGAAGAATCCCGACGCGAAGAATCCTCTTGAATTCGAAGGTAAAATAGGTTACAATTCTACTTTTCTAATTCCCCACGACCTTATCAACTCTCTGTCAAAATTTGGGCTCAAACTAACCTCTCTACGTTTCTGTATTGCTGTTTGATTAAGCTTCTGTCCAATAACTTGTTTACCAAGTTTCGTGCTTAATTCAAATCCAAATTGAAAACTTTCAGTCACTAACGTCTTGTGCATCTTTCAGGCTACACACCCATAAAATTTGAGCTCAAAATACCCTCGGGAACCTTCTGAAAACCCCTGTCCGTGGGTGGTCCGTGACCTCGGACCTATGGTCCGGGGCCTCGGACGCGTTGTCCGAGACCACGGACACCCACGGACGGCGGCGGGATTTTAAAAATTCAAAACTTAGGTTTTTCTAACGATGTCCGGGCCCACGGACAGCCTGTCCGTGGCCCCGGACTTTGCAAATTTTTGTTTTCCTTCAATTTCGACTTTTCTGTATATTTAGGTTAACTGGGGTCCGTGGTCTCGGACTTTTGGTCCGTGGCTACGGACGTAAGCAAAATTTGACCTAATTCTGCCTCCGAAACCCTAGTTTAGGTAGCTTTCAATTTCACTTTTATTTTCTGTCAAAAATGCTAAAAAACACAAAAAAAACAGAAGCTCGCGCACTTAGGTTAAAACGACTCGTAATAAGCCGTAAATAAACTAAGTAGAGGAAAAACGACTTCTGAGGGTAATGAAAGTAATTTGAACCCTAATTAAGTCGAATATCAAGCCCCCGAACCCGAACTCTCCTTTCCTAATTTGATCTAGGTTAAAATTAGGTGGCGACTCATAATAGGTTCCAGTGAGCTAGCTTAGGTTTTAATAATTATTGTTTTATGACATAGTTATTAATCTTAGGTTATAAGTGGACCTAGAACCCGGTTTGATCCTAATCAGCTTTAATCAACATAGGATAGGGTTTAAAATCGAGGCTCACAAATGTCATATGATAATAAATGACAAGTGTTATGACATTGGTATAACTATATACTATAAGTCATACAATTACAAATTAAAGAGTGGTTATTAAGGTGATTAAAGAGATGTATAATATATGGTAAAATATAAATGGTTAAATAATAATGCCATAAAATATTAGTGCCTAAGCATAAATTGCGATGAAAATTAACGTTGCATGAATACATGCAACTATGTAATATAAATGTATATTCGTATACCTAACCAAAATGGTTAAACTTAATACATAAGTGTAAACTTGGATATATATTCGAATACTCGTATATATAAGGAATAATCCTAACGTTTAAAAATGCTACAACTAAGGCATCTTTATAAACCGACTTATTTAAATAAACTCGGGCGTTGATAATTAATACGTACTATGACTGATGTGTTCGTATAACAATACTTTAACAGATAACAGTTGAAATCCGGGGATGTAAGGTCGGGATTACTTGTGTTGTTCGGATTTACCGAACGTAAATAAGTCATGTGGATTGACTTATACCGTGTTTGCTGTTTAGACCGTATCACCGACGAAGGCGCTTGACAAGCTAGTGGTCTACTGCGGAACCTAGGTCTTGGTGAACGGTATGTAAAGGGGTCTGATCTGAGATGTCCTGAGGAATTCCTCGGGCTCAGATATGTGTGTTGTATAACGAGTGTGATGCATGTATGTGTGTGAATGTATATGTGTTTATGTTGTGATGTGTATATATTTAAATTCCCGCACCATTAATTGTTCGCGAACGTCCTTCGGGACTAATACTACGTCGACTATAGATCGACTTATATAAAACACATATGCGTTAAGTGTGATGTGATTGCTGTTAATTGATGTAACACTCTAATGTTATGATTGTATGTAACACCCCTACTACACACTTAACAATAAACGAAATCGCAGCGGAAATAACAACTAAACAATAACTAAACGGTTCGGTGCTACAACGCCGTTAACCACCCACGTGGTTAACAAGGCAGAATAAATACAAGCGTATCGGTCTGATGAACAGACTCCCGAGCATAGAACTAATAACCTTTAACATATAAACATAATACCAAGTTTGTACTACATCCATACACTGTAACTGTACTCCACAAACTGCCAACGACCGTCACTATACTACAACGGTACCAAAAATATATCGCCACGGGAGCACACGCGCATCCCGGGCACAACTTCAAAAACAATCAAAAGAAATCCTGCATCCTAGAATCTATAGCCATTATGCATCTTCGATCCTCATTCTGCAGTAAAAGAAATATGGAGCCCCCGAGGGGGTCAGCAACCCTTGGCTGGTATGGTTAACGCGCAGCCCATCGGCTACCGGGATACGCGCAACTAATTGTCATGATGACATGGCATTCATTTTAAATATACAACATATATGTCACAACAAGATTATTGCATACAACATCACACATAACACACAAGAACGAATCCTGTTAGGAAACCAACCAACATAATTAGTTCCCATGGAGAGCCTAGAGAATGTTGCCGAACTCATGCTAAGCTCGTTACACAACTTGTTACCGTCATGTTATTTAATACCCCGGATCTAAAAATGGTGATTAAATTACTCTAATAAAATTATTAAGGGCCTAATGGTGCCTAAAGAGTATTGGTAAAAAGAATAAAACCAAAAGAAAAGAGAAAACGCTTGAAAAGCGAAAAACGCTAAAATGCGCGTTAAATGAGTATAAGAGATATATGATCTCGAGAGGGTCCGAGATGGATTCCTAAGGCTTAGTTAGGCCTAATTAGTATACGGGAATGATTCCCGAAGAAAACGGATCCAAATAATGGATTAAAAATGCTAACGGAGTTTTAAGCACGTTTTCGAGAAAACCCGAAAAACGCAACTTTAAGTGGTCAAACGGACCCGTAAAAATTTAGTTGATTAAATAACTATAAATAAATATTAATGGAAGCTTAATAACCATTAAAATTAATTAAACGAGAAAATTCCAGAAAACGGACCCGGTAAATGAATAGTGACTAACCGGGAGACGAAACGCGTTTAATTCGAAAAGACGAAAAACGACCCGGGCCATTAATTAGTGTGGGCCGGTTTTGATTAATGAGTGTACACCCATTAATAGCTTGCTAGCTATTAAGTAATAACAAGACAAATAAATAAGTAAGTAAAGTAAATAGTATAAAGTGAAAAAGTAAGATAAAAAGCTTACCTCCCCACCTTCTCCTTCACTCACGTATTGAAATTGCTCCAGAGCTTTGCAACTCCTTCTTCTTCCTCTGTACGCGCGATTCCATACAGCACAAAACCTCCATCTTCAATCTCCTCCATCTTCAATCTCCTCCATCTTTCATTTCCACCGAATCACAAGAAATTGGTACCGTTGGACTCGTCTCGGTGAGAGCTTCGATCTCCACCCAACAAAGTTTCGTTTCCTCCGTTTTCATCTCCATCGACGTGAGAGCTTTTGGAGTTTGAAGGGTAGATTTCAACCCTTCTTCTCTTAGTGCCTTAAGGTATATATAAGTAGGTATATATACCATTTCAAGCTTATTCTACCAATTGTGAGACTTTTTCCCTCACGTGGAAATTTCTTATCGTTTCAGCCGAACCACTTTGTTTTTGTGGGGGTTTGGAAACTGCTCCATTTGATTGTCAAGCCACTCATTTGGGTTCTCTAAGGTAAAATCTAAACTAAGCTTTGTAAACTAGCTCTTTAAATATTAGGTTGTGTGGAGGGAAAAATTGAATTGACTTGTGGTTATATGTGCGATGGAATATGGTTGTAGTTAGCAAACCATATTCCTTGTGTGGTGTGGAAAACAAGAGGAGAAAGAGGGAGCAAGAGAACGTGGAAGAAGAGAAGAGAAATCAGAAAAGAAAGAAAAACTAGCAAGGTAATGAACTTACTTTGGGTTGTTTTGTTCTCTGTAAACCGATTTGGAATGTAAATAAATAACCATGAACTAGTGTAGTCTTGTACTACAATATTGGTTTTTGAGTGAGGAAGCTTTAATGCTGTTTGGGGATGCAAAACAAACTTAGAACCTGAGCTTGTATTGTGGATAACAGAGGGGAAATTAATGTGTTGCTGTATGGATGTTTATTGTTGTGATAACAGGGATGTAAAAACTGATTTTTGGTGGTTGTTGTAGTGTGGTGTAAATGCTAAGAATGTAGTTAAGTTATGGCAAAATTTGTTTAGGAAATAATGCCATTGGAGGGCTTGGAATGGCATCAGTAAGTGAGGTTTGAATGGTTTAGAAGAAGAAACCAAAATCTGTTACAAACCGATAGAAAACAAGAGAAAACAAGGTTGTAAGTGTAAAGAATCTAAGTAAAATGAGCTAGATTGGTGAGTGTACTTGGTGTTTGGTTTAAGGTGATTAAGAAGGGTAATTAGTCACTAAAACATGAAGATTTTAGTTGGTGAAGGTTGGATAATTAATGGGCAAAGGGAGGGCCTTGAACAGAGACAGAAACTGTCAAAATTTGTAAATCTGTAGCAGGGTCCGGGACCTAGTCCATGGACAAAGTCCCGGACCACCCCTAGAATTACCCCCGAGAGTGTTCTGCTTGTTTGGTCCGGGACCTAGCTCCATGCCCAAGTCCCGGACCACATACCATTTTTAAACCGAGATTCTTCCTGCCTTATGGTCCGGGACTTAGCTCCTGAATGAAGTCCCGGACCAAAGTGAAATAATGCCCGAGAGTTATGCCTTGTAATGGTCCGGGACTTAGGGTGGGGACCAAGTCCCGGACCACCCCCAGAAACCTACAGAGAGCATTCTTAAGGTTTTAAATGATGGGGGTTTGAATGTTAATGATGTTATTAGATGTTAAGGCCTTGTTTGGTGACATGTAAAGGCCCTAGGAAGTGTAAGAAAGTGTTGGAAGTGATTGAGAAGTGAGAACTTAAATTAACAAGAGTTAAACCGAGATAACGGGATAACGGGGTAAATACGGGAATAGCATTTTATTATGTACCGTATGAACTTAGTGTTAACAATAATGTTTGAACATTATCAGAGAGTCGTGCGTGACCCGAGCATGGTGAGACGACACGGTAAAAGTAAAACCCCGGTGAAAGGTATGATTTTCTCATGCCCCGTATGCTAACCGAGTTACTCTGATTTGTGTGTTTGTTTGCCGGCTTAATCAAGATTAAAGCATGAAAATAATCCCTTGTTTGACTAAGTATGCTTTATTGTATGTTGTATGAACTAACATACTTGTATGCCGTTGTGGTCTAACATAGTGAATAGACCGACTCATAGAGAGTAGTGATTGACTAGAAACCCGTAGATCGGGTAGTCTCACGAACAATGGTAACATGCAAACACACACAAGCTATCGATTAAAGTATAACGATAACGCAAACATATGAACTCCCTAGAACGTGAGGAGATGTACGGGTTGAGTAAATACCCGATAACGGTTAGAAAACCTTACTGAAACAATCCACGAAATAAGCATGAGTGGAGAGATAAATGAACCTCCATCGAGAGGATTGAAGTTAGTCCAATGATGTGAACATATAAGAAAGGTAAAAGAGACCTAAGGGACTATGTGACTCCCTTGAGATACGGTCGACCTCTTATATGAGGATTTTACCCGGTATAAGAGAATATTCGAATGTATAAGCATATGATTGAGAGGGTAACCCTTAAACCTAAGATTACCCAAATTTAAGTAAAGTTCCCAAAGTCATTAGAGACATCGAGAATGATGCTTCTAAACTAATATACATGATATTATTATAACTCCGAGAGAGGAGTGTATGGGAACGAGAGTAGTCCGAAAGTAGTCGGACCTAAGTAAAAGAGATAGGAACTAAGAGAGAGTTCCGTGAGCTAGTTGAACCTTCCCACCATGCTAGACCCAGAGTAGGGTCGAAACCGGGGAAGTAAGACTATGCTAGAGAGCCATGAGTTTTGGCTTAAGTATGTAATAAGAGTAACAAGCGTAACGTAGGAGACCTGTAGTGTCTCGAGAATCTACAAGAGCTTGAGTATGAATAACCCAAGAGTGTGGGTGAGATAACGAGTATAAATAACCCGAGAGAAAAGGGTGAGTGTATGTATGAGTAACCCGAGAGAATGGGTAAGTAAGAGAATGAGTAGCCCAAGAGAATGGGTGTGTATACGGATAAGTAACCCGAGAGAGCGGGTGAGGTATTGAATAAGTAAACAAGGCATAGTGAGGAATAACCCTCAATGCCTAAGAGTAACCAGTTACCACTAACAACATAGCCATGTTAGTTAGGAATCGTGTTCCGTGATTGGATGTAGATTCCTTGTATGATATACATATATATTGTATTGCCATGATGCATGTTGTTTGATTAAAATGAACTCCATGTATATCCGACCCAAAGTAGTCGGCGTACCGCGGTTAGCACGCGGTATATGCGAATTTCATGCGCAGCGTAAGCTGACCCCCTAGGGGGAACGTTTTTAGTGTGCAGGTACCTGAAGCTGACCACCGTTCGAGAGAGTAGGACGGGGACTGCTGTGAGCATGGGTAGTTAGATTGTAATTACTTATGCGTTGAATGAGGTGTAAGTCCGAGTATGTTATCGGCATCCGTATATTGTAGACTCGGTATAGTAAAGATATGAATTGAGAATTGTATTTGTATGTAGTACTCGGTTGTTCCAGTTCATCAGACCGTTACGGTATGTAAGAAAGGCCTGGTTAGCCACATGGGTGGCTAACGGCGTTGTTTCACCCCTCGTTGTAATTAGAGTTCCGCTGCGTGAGTAGGAGTAAATAGTAACAATTTAAGAGGTAATGACGAGATTAACGGTTGGGGTGTTACAAAAATGGTATCAGAGCGAAGTATCGCTCTGATGACTGGAAGTACCGAGCTTAGGAAATACCGAGTTAGGATATAGAGACTTAGGGCTATGGGTTGAGTGGTAGCGTGAGAGATGCGCTAGTTAGGAACTTCCAGTGTGATCTGGATACCTACAATACCAGACCCGCCCTCCACAACCCCCGCATTAAAAGCTTGGGAAAGAACGCCAGAGGGACGGGGAAACCTAATCTGGCAGTTGCTAAATATTTCAATATGAACTAGAACCTGTCATGCGGTAAATCCCGAGAACCGGAAACCCCGGAGACGGATCCCGCTGGAACGACAATAACCGCACTTAATGGCGGAAGATTGAGAAATCCTAATCCAAGGGAACCAGAATCTACGGCAGCTTGGGGCGACATGCTTAGCAGTCGCGAGAACCTAGCTAGCCGAGCAGCAACAAGAAGAAAGCACGAACCGTGCAACAAGGCGGACTCATGAGAAATAATGAGAACCGGGACACAAGTCTACGGACCGCCATAGTTAACTAATACCATCAATGGTATACATATTGACTGAGAATCTAGTCAAAGGTAGATGCACCCACCCTGCCACACCCAAAGAGGTTACAATACTTAACTGATACAGCTTAGACAGCTACGAGCATAACTACGGGATATACCCGAATAGGACTACAAAGTAGTACCTAAATAAGTTAAACCTCGGTAACCACAGAAAGACGTGGGAACGAGCAACGAGGCAAAGCCTAGAATTAAAGTAATTAAGGAACTCCGAGAATGGAGAAGCACCTAAGGAATGACAGTCATGTCAAGATGAATGAGAATCAGCTCCAAGGAGCAGTTATCCAACTAGGGGATCAAGGAAGAGCCAACGAGGCTACCAAATATAATGTGAACAATACCACGACCGGTATGAGTTAACCCAAAAACCGCCAGTACCGCGCACTTGCCACGGCAAGTGCAGTAATAGCGGGACCAATAAGAAGAGCTTTGACAAGCGACCAGTACTTACTAAGTACCAAGACGGCAAGAGAAGCCAATATAGCAACTCGAACCTTAAGAATTCTGAAATGAAACCTTGAAAAGGCCTAGCAGCCTAGTCACTGTATAAAGCACATACCGGCCAGCAAGAAGCTGGACTGGATAAGAATCAGCCGGCATTGAAATGCCATGAAGAGCTTATTTTAAAACCCGAATTTTCTTTCAAACATGAAATTTTCCAAAAACCCCCGAATTTTTAAACCAAACCAGAGAATCACGGTAAGTCATTATAGGACCATATAAGAGGAGTTGGCAACAGAATACTTCACTTAGGCATGACCGACACTACAAGTGTACACAAATGAGACATGGAACGACCGCACTCCAAAGGAGCTTGCGGGCCTGACAGACCATTATGAGTTAGTTGGGTAAGTGGTAACGTATCAATAAGATACTCCATGTATGTATACAAGTAGAGTACGGTACACGGGAAGTAGCCCACTCCATACTACGGACGAAAGAGCCAATCAAACCAAGACAGTTGGACTCGAATGATCGAAGAACAAGGAAGCTTACCAAGTTAAGGGAGTCAAGAATCCAGTAAGATGATGGACTAAGAATAGCGTTAATAAGCGCGAGAGCACAGAGTATTAAGCACAGACATTGGATATGTCTCAGGAAATACCTAATAACTGGGTGAATACCAGTGTAAATAATACGGCGAATGCCTAAATGAACTTATTAATGTACGATAAACGGGATAGAATTCCCACTTTACCCACTGAAGAGAATAATGACCTGACCGAAGGTATTAGAAGGTACCAAGGATCTACCCAATAATGGAGACATTACAACCCTAAACGGGATAGTCAAGGACATAGCCGCAAGGCGAAGTCACAACTGAACATAACCATAGTACAAGCCAGATGTAATGGCATTACTCAGTAACACCCAGGAGCAATCCGAAAGGGTGCCGGAGTCAACAGTAGTTGAACGAAACATCGTGTTGAGAACACAAGTGTTTAAGCAAACACTCGGGTAAACCCGAAGGGATCCCTCGTAACAGGGATACCCTAGATTGCCAGAGGGCATACTATACAAAATACTTAAGGGCCTTCCATGTTGGAAGAGTGATGAGAAACCCATATCAAAACCCAGTAATACCTCCAAACCATTTAATGGTATACGGAGAAGCGAAACCTGTATAAACAGCCCGCATGGAGCATGGAGGCAATGTGGCTTGTAAGCCGAAAAACCAACTACAATACGTAGATCCAAACGTTGTAAACATGCATAAGGCATAAGAGGAACAGTGGAGAATGAACCACTACCTTAGAGTGGGGATACCACTTGTTATTATGGGGCCTATGGAGCGGCATTTGCGTGAATCCTCCAGAGAAAGGCTACCACCTAAGTATGTAATGTGAAACCGCTAGAGCGGTGTAGTAAAACTTGAGCATGTGTATATTGCCAATGAGTATATGAACTATAGTAGAGTGTAAAGAGGAACCTCATAGCAGCAACGAACCGAAAAATCGGTTGAGTAGTAACACTGTATGTGCAGTATGAACTGCAGAGTAAGCAGCGCGCAAGTGCGCAGAGAGATTTAAAGAGTAACGTATATTGTTGAGCCAAGTGAATGGCAAGCCATCGTGTAAATGGCGAGAACACCGGGCGGAAGCTAAAGTAGTAGCGGATGCCATAGAAATGAGAAAGAAATGGTACGCAGCAAGCACCATTGTAAGAGTATATTCAGATATGAAGGATGAGAAATGTGGTAAGAGACATGATCATTCCTATCCATGAGAGATTTACTGTCAAGGGTTTACGCTTCTGCACTCTGTATGACTGAGTGTTTTGGTATTGCACTTGTGCGGTAATGATCGAGTGGGAGAGCCAGGAATTGAGAAATGTCAACGAAGCCTGTTGAGTGAGAATCTAGAGAGATAACCGTGCGGCCATTGGCCAAAGATGCACAAAGAACGTGGGCAGTAACCCACAGGGCCCAGGATCGATATGTGGAAAAATGCAGAGTAGTATGAATGAAGAACTCTGGCACAGAACCAAGAAACAAACATAATCCATGAGCCACTATTAAACGAGGAAGCACTACATGCTAAGTAGTAGCTTGACCTCAACCGACAACAAGTCGGGAAAAATAAGTGAATAATCACAAAGGTATACAGTGTTATACGAAGTAGATTCCCAGAGAACTGGAGAGACAATCTAAAATTCATCGAATTCGCATACGGTAAGAGATACCAAGCGACGATTGAAATACATTGAGAATACCAAAGAGCGAATTAAGCTCTAGTTATCAGGTCACGCAGCAGAAGCTTGTGGACCGTGATTCAGGGTTAAGTATACCTATGTCATAAACCCCTTGAAGCCTTAGAGGCTAGAACCGAACCCGGTTATGAGTTAATTAACCGTACTGAAGTTAAAACACTTCATAATACTCGAATTAATGAACCAATGTTCAGTGATAACATATGGTTGGTTACGCGGGCGTAACCCCTTTTAAGGGGGGTAGGGCGAGAAACCGCTTAGAGTATGTTTTACGTATTGGTGCGTAAACTACTATGTGCATAGCACAAAAGAATTATTTTGATGATTGGAACTCATGTTACATAAACATGTCTACCCATTCATCGTGTAAGTATGAGTATTGTGCATGAGAGATGCAAGTAATGAGAATGTAATATATGAAAAGAGGAGTAGAGAAACTCCTGGGAATGAGAATCCCTATAGTATATGTCTAGTGAGATTAGACATGAGTTATGATGAGTATGAATCGGCATGAAACCGATGTGTAACCTAAGAGGGAGTGAGTTCCCTAGGTGATTTTATTTGAGAATGATAGATGGAGTGAGTTCCATCCTTTGGAGTTGTATGTTATGTGTTTTAAATTGAGCAACAATTTGAGTAAATGAAGCCATGTATGGAATACCTAGGTAAAGTAGTGAAGCAATGAGAATGACAAATGACCTAAGTACTAGGAACTAGAGATTAATTGAAACGATTGTTTTATGAATACGACTAGAAAGAGTAAAAGATAGAAAACGAAAATGTTTGACTATCTGATTGTTTGAAACTGACGTGGGAGGTGGAACTTGATCTGCTAGCGATCAAGGGAAACCGAACACAAATTGGGGTGGAAGGATAGTTCAACACTGATGCTGATCACATCAGGGTTAGATGATTCCTGAAGCTCCCTATAGTGGTCACAAGTAATCACGCTAAGAAAGATACAGCTACCATAAATCTGATTTGGAGTTGTGTGATGTTTTAAAAAGAATTTTCAAACAGATTTTGAAAAAGAATTTCTTCAAGTATGAAGATGGAAATGAAATGGTTTTGAAACCGCTATCACCCGCCGATGGCTGTGCCTTAAGTCTTGATGACCGGTAGAACGGTGGGCGTGTATTAGTTTTGAAACCATTGCACCGTACGTGCGGCGGTCCTAAGTGACCGGTTGGGGCGGTGTCAGTGTGTGATTTTTCCAAAGGCAGCGGGACGGGGAGAGTACCCTGAGATGTTCCTGTGTTGAGTGAGTCAACCAGAGTGCCTGAGGATATGTATATGTGTAACGTTTTGATCAGAACCGAAGGGACCGTGGGCCAGAGAGAGTAAGTGCCCATTTGTCATGAAACGGCCGTGAACCAGAAGAGTAAGTGTTCAACGTGACCGGTACCTGAGGGATCAGTAGTATATCACTCATGGATTCGAGGACTGTAGTGCCTTCTTGTCTTCGGACCGATTCCATGGAGAGAGAAAAAAGTATTTTTGATTGCTATACATGCTGTGATATGTGTGTGGTATGTGTAGTAAAATGAGACAGACTTGTGGAGTCTGTAAGGTTATACATGTATTATAACCTTGGCATAGTACGCCATGAGAGTAACCATCTAGATTCACCAACTTTGAGGACAAAGTTCCTAAGGGGGGTAGATTTTAATACCCCGGATCTAAAATGGTGATTAAATTACTCTAATAAAATTATTAAGGCCTAATGGTGCCTAAAGAGTATTGGTAAAAAGAATAAAACCAAAAGAAAAGAGAAAACGCTTGAAAAGCGAAAAACGCTAAAATGCGCGTTAAATGAGTATAAAGATATATGATCTCGAGAGGGTCCGAGATGGATTCCTAAGGCTTAGTTAGGCCTAATTAGTATACGGGAATGATTCCCGAAGAAAACGGATCCAAATAATGGATTAAAAATGCTAACGGAGTTTTAAGCACGTTTTTCGAGAAAACCCGAAAACGCAACTTTAAGTGGTCAAACGGACCCGTAAAAATTATAGTTGATTAAATAACTATAAATAATATTAATGGAAGCTTAATAACCATTAAAATTAATTAAACGAGAAAATTCCGGAAAACGGACCCGGTAAATGAATAGTGACTAACCGGGAGACGAAACGCGTTTAATTCGAAAAGACGAAAAACGACCCGGGCCATTAATTAGTGTGGGCCGGTTTTGATTAATGAGTGTACACCCATTAATAGCTTGCTAGCTATTAAGTAATAACAAGACAAATAAATAAGTAAGTAAAGTAAATAGTATAAAGTGAAAAAGTAAAATAAAAAGCTTACCTCCTCACCTTCTCCTTCACTCACGTATTGAAATTGCTCCAGAGCTTTGCAACTCCTTCTTCTTCCTCTGTACGCGCGATTCCATACAGCACAAAACCTCCATCTTCAATCTCCTCCATCTTACTCATTTCTCCACCGAATCACAAGAAATTGGTACCGTTGGACTCGTCTCGGTGAGAGCTTCGATCTCCACCCAACAAAGTTTCGTTTCCTCCGTTTTCATCTCCATCGACGTGAGAGCTTTTGGAGTTTGAAGGGTAGATTTCAACCCTTCTTCTCTTCCTTAGTGCCTTAAGGTATATAAGTAGGTATATATACCATTTCAAGCTTATTCTACCAATTGTGAGACTTTTTCCCTCACGTGGAAATTTCTTATCGTTTCAGCCGAACCACTTTGTTTTTGTGGGGGTTTGGAAACTGCTCCATTTGATTGTCAAGCCACTCATTTGGGTTCTCTAAGGTAAAATCTAAACTAAGCCTTGTAAACTAGCTCTTTAAATATTAGGTTGTGTGGAGGGAAAATTGAATTGACTTGTGGTAATATGTGCGATGGAATATGGTTGTAGTTAGCAAACCATATTCCTTGTGTGGTGTGGAAAACAAGAGGAGAAAGATGGAGCAAGAGAACGTGGAAGAAGAGAAGAGAAATCAGAAAAGAAAGAAAAACTAGCAAGGTAATGAACTTACCTTGGGTTGTTTTGTTCTCTGTAAACCGATTTGGAATGTAAATAAATAACCATGAACTAGTGTAGTCTTGTACTACAATATTGGTTTTGAGTGAGGAAGCTTTAATGCTGTTTGGGGATGCAAAACAAACTTAGAACCTGAGCTTGTATTGTGGATAACAGAGGGGAAATTAATGTGTTGCTGTATGGATGTTTATTGTTGTGATAACAGGGATGTAAAAACTGATTTTTGGTGGTTGTTGTAGTGTGGTGTAAATGCTAAGAATGTAGTTAAGTTATGGCAAAATTTGTTTAGGAAATAATGCCATTGGAGGGCTTGGAATGGCATCAGTAAGTGAGGTTTGAATGGTTTAAGAAGAAGAAACCAAAATCTGTTACAAACCGATAGAAAACAAGAGAGAAAACAAGGTTGTAAGTGTAAAAGAATCTAAGTAAAATGAGCTAGATTGGTGAGTGTACTTGGTGTTTGGTTTAAGGTGATTAAGAAGGGTAATTAGTCACTAAAACATGAAGATTTTATTTTAGTTGGTGAAGGTTGGATAATTAATGGGCAAAGAGAGGGCCTTGAACAGAGACAGAAACTGTCAAAATTTGTAAATCTGTAGCAGGGTCCGGGACCTAGTCCATGGACAAAGTCCCGGACCACCCCTAGAATTACCCCCGAGAGTGTTCTGCTTGTTTGGTCCGGGCCCTAGCTCCATGCCCAAGTCCCGGACCACATACCATTTTAAACCGAGATTCTTCCTGCCTTATGGTCCGGGACTTAGCTCCTGAATGAAGTCCCGGACCAAAGTGAAATAATGCCCGAGAGTTATGCCTTGTAATGGTCCGGGACTTAGGGTGGGGACCAAGTCCCGGACCACCCCCAGAAACCTACAGAGAGTATTTTTAAGGTTCTAAATGATGGGGGTTTAAATGTTAATGATGTTATAAGATGTTAAGGCCTTGTTTGGTGACATGTAAAGGCCCTAGGAAGTGTGAAAGTGTTAGAAGTGATTGAGAAGTGAGAACTCAAATAACAAGAGTAAAACCGAGATAACGGGATAACGGGGTAAATACGGGAATACATTTTATTATGTACCGTATGATTAGTGTTAAAATAATGTTGAAACATTATCAGAGAGTCGTGCGTGACCCGAGCATGGTGAGATGACACGGTAAAAGTAAAAACCCCGGTGAAAGGTATGATTTTCTCATGCCCCGTATGCTAACCGAGTTACTCTGATTTGTGTGTTTGTGTGCCGGCTTAATCAAGATTAAAGCATGAAAATAATCCCTTGTTTGATTATGTATGCCTTGATGTATGTTGAATGAGCTAACATACTTGTATGCCGGTGTGGTCTAACTAGTGCATAGACCGACTCATAGAGAGTTGATTGACTAGAAACCGTGAAGGGTAGGTAGTCACTAACAATGGTATTATGCAAAACACACAAGCTATCGATTAAAGTATAACGATAACACAAACATATGAACTCCCTAAAATGAGGAGATGTACGGGTTGAGTAATACCCGATAACGGTTAGAAACCTTACTGAAACAATCCACGAAATAAATATGAGTGGAGAGATAAATGACCTCCATCGAGAGGATTGAAGTTAGTCCAATAATGAACATATAAGAAGGTAAAAGAGACCTAGGGACTATGACTCCCTTGAGATACGGTCGACCTCTATGAGGATTTACCCGGTATAAAAATATCCGAATGTATAGCATATGATTGTGAGGGTAACCTTAAACCTAAGATTACCCAAATTTAAGTAAAGTTCCCAAAGTCATTAGAAACATCGAGAATGATGCTTCTAGACTAATATACATGATATTATTATAACTCCGAGAGAGGAGTGTATGGGAACGAGAGTAGTCCGAGAGTAGTCGGACCTAAGTAAAAGAGATAGGAACTAAGAGAGAGTTCCGTGAGCTAGTTGAACCTTCCCACCATGCTAGACCCAGAGTAGGGTCGAAACCGGGGAAGTAAGACTATGCTAGAGAGCCATGAGTTTTGGCTTAAGTATGTAATAAGAGTAACAAGCGTGACGTAGGAGACCTGTAGTGTCTCGAGAATCTACAAGAGCTTGAGTATGAATAACCCAAGAGTGTGGGTGAGATAATGAGTATAAATAACCCGAGAGAAAGGGTGAGTGGTATGTATGAGTAAGAGAGAGGGGTAAGTAAGAATGAGTAGCCCAAGAGAATGGGTGTGTATGAAAGAAAACGAGAGAGAGGGTGAGGTATGAATAAGTAAACAAGGCATAGTGAGGAATAACCCTCAATGCCTAAGAGTAACCAGTTACCACTAACAACATATGTTAGTTAGGAATCGTGTTCCGTGATTGGATGTAGATTCCTTGTGTGATATACATATATATGATTGCCATGATGCATGTTGTTTGATTAAAATGAACTCCATGTATATCCGACCCAAAGTAGTCGGCGTACCGCGGTTAGCACGCGGTATATGCGAATTTCATGCGCAGCGTAAGCTGACCCTAGGGGGAACGTTTTTAGTGTGCAGGTACTGAAGCTGACCACCGTTCGAGAGAGTAGGACGGGGACTGCTGTGAGCATGGGTAGTTAGATTGTAATTACTTATGCGTTGAATGAGGTGTAAGTCCGAGTATGTTATCGGCATCCGTATATTGTAGACTCGGTATAGTAAAGATATGAATTGAATTGTATTTGTATGTAGTACTCGGTTGTTCCAGTTCATCAGACCGTTACGGTATGTAAGAAAGGCCTGGTTAGCCACATGGGTGGCTAACGGCGTTGTTTCACCCCTCGTTGTAATTAGAGTTCCGCTGCGTGAGTAGGAGTAAATAGTAACAGTTTAAGAGGTAATGACGAGATTAACGGTTGGGGTGTTACATGTTAGATTGAACGGATAACTTAACACAAGGTGCCTCGGATATAGTGATCCAAGCACACCGAAACAAAACATAGTATGCCCCTGTGGCCCGACGTGAGTCAGTAAAATAGCCTTGGTTAAGCTAAAGGGAAGGTTGGAAACCAAATTGGAAAACAACCATAACATACAAAGAGAATCAAACCGATTAAGACATCAACTCCCATACTCACACACGTGGCCGGAACAGACCGGACTCCTCACTTCCCCCGTTAGCACTTGTTAGAAGTTCAACATTGAACTCAATGAACAAATCACAAACAATTGGTTAAGTCATGTTAGACACACACACAAGGGAAGAGAGAGTCATACTTAACAATACAATAATATTTAACAACTGTAAACTCATTACATGACTTAAGTCTTACAAGGTCATAAACACACATAAAAACAAACAACACACAAGCCGGTGTAAACCGGTAGGCAACAGACTGCAAGAAAACCATACCTTGGTCCTTGCTTCGATCGTTTTCCTCCGTAGGTCACTCCTATACATGATTAATAACTTCGGTCAATTTACTTACTTAACTTTTAAATTTACTAAGTGTTTAACATGGTTATACGACATGTTTTACTGCCCAAACTTATCCTTGATTACATACATTATATTCCCTAGGGTTAACTACTTAAGCCACACTTTGTTTGTTTTTTTTTTTTACAAGTTTTGGTCCGACCAAACTTACCGACCGACCTTGCCAAAGGTCGGTCCATTCCAGAACATATTACCGTCAAACAAATTCTACTCCGACTGACCTTGCAAGTTCGGTCGCAAGTACGGTCTATTCCCGAGAGGTTATTTCCTTTGAAAATTCAGGCCCGACCGATCTTGGCAAGTCCGGTCGCAAGATCGGTCGATTCCCGAGACTCATTCACGTACAAAAATTTAGGCATGACCAAACTTGTAAGTCCGGTCCTAAGATCGGTCTATTCTAGAGACTCAATCCGTACTAAAAATCCATGCCCGACCGACCTTGCAAGTCCGGTCCCCAAGGTCGGTCCATTCCAAAGACCATTTCTCGCAGGGTAAACTGGGCTCGACCGACCTTGCAGGTCCGGTCCCCAAGGTCGGTATGCTCCAGACCCTTATTATTAATTGCCCATTTAACTCCAAACTTCACCTCATATCTCCTAGTATGTTCAAACCTTATTTGGGCACTTCAAACACACCTTAAGACCTCCACTAAACTCCTTAAATCATTCATCAAAATCCTCCTCAAGCATTACACAAATTCTTATAAAGAGTTTACACTTGTAATGTGTTTCACTAAGTTTCTATGTGGTGTTTCATACCTATAACTTCCACTATTCCCAAATGCTTTCTCACCACTACAACATCATTTCCCAAACATCTTTTCTTCCTAACCAAAACTTCTAGTTGATGTCTAAGTCCTTTTTGTTTCCTAGAACACCTAAGACATTACTTCTCCTATAGTAAAATACCTAAGCATTTCTAACACTTCCTAGTTCATCAAAACTTGTTTTAAACACTTAGAACTTCTTGTACATTACCTAAATTTGGACATGAACTCTCCTAGAACATTACTAAGCCAAAACACATTGTTTTCACCATTAAACAATCAAGAACACTACAATCCATCAAGAACATTATTATACACAAAACTTCACTCATTTAGCACTACGTCACAATATAGTGCATAATTTAAATTGCTTGGCACTTAGGCCCTTAAATAACATGGCTCTTAGGCCCTTAAGATGCATAAATCATAAACACTGAATTTTCCACATTATATTTGCCTTTGACCTGCAAATACACCCAACAATACATATGCCTTTTACTAAGCCCTTGAGAGCATTTTTCTAAGTCATTCACCATTGGCTCCTTAGATCATTTCAATAAGCAATATAAGCTCATTTCTCCTAAGACTTTAAACTACATTAGGTTAGCACATTTACCTCTTTTCCTCACATACTTCTTTCTTATTTCCTTGACTAAATCGGCAAGGCTTTTAGTTGCTTGTCAACTTCTAAACATTATACAAATGATAAAATGAGTATACAATCTTTATGCTTCATCTCATTGTA
This sequence comes from Limonium bicolor, assembly GCA_023374045.1. Classification (NCBI taxonomy): domain Eukaryota; kingdom Viridiplantae; phylum Streptophyta; class Magnoliopsida; order Caryophyllales; family Plumbaginaceae; genus Limonium; species Limonium bicolor. Next base: position 52,524,100 of record CM041776.1, read on the forward strand.
AACCCTAGGTTATACATTGTTTTAAAACATTTAGATGATTGTTTTACCTAGGAATGGAAAGAGAGTTTGGATAGGTAGCAAGAGAGGACTCCACCAAGCCCTTGGAAGATTCAAATGAAGCTAAAACAAGCAAGGTAAGGGCACCATTAATGGTGATTTTCGGACAACATAAAATCATGAAGGAAATGTTATTTTTCTTTGAGTTTCCTTACCTAGAAGCAAAGGAGAACAATAATATGTGAAAAGATGAGCTCAAGCTCCTCCCATGGAGATTCCTCTTGGCGCCGAAATTGAGCTCTTGGAATTTTGAGAAGATAGGAATGAAGAGCTTGATGAGACTAAGAGAATGGTGGTCTTTGTTTTTGATTTGGCAAAGTGAGCTAGGAGTTACAAGAGGTTGAAGATCATATATGGTGGTGGTACTATTGCAAAACCGTGAATGGAGAGCAAGAAGTTCATATATGGTGGTGGTACTAAGGGGTATTTTAGTCTTTGTTGACCAATTGTCACACTTATATTGACATATGTTATAAACTTGGTTAATTTGGTTACTATTCACAAAAACAAGGCACATTGTTGTGAAATTTTTTATTTCCCATTGATTTAGACTTCCTAATGTGATACTAAGTAGTACACATATTAATTAAAGAGTAATGATGGACATTTAGCCATTCAAAACTCATTTACAAGACAATTTTTCAAAAACGTGCTTTAAGACTCCTTAAAGCACATTTTGTGTTTTAACTTATTTTCAAGCTTGGTTTTCTTTGGTAATTGGTTTAATATGTTCATTAATATATAAATGAGGTCTTGGTAAGCTCATTAGGTCTTAACCAAGCTTATCTCAAGCTTAGAGCACATTTTAGCCTTTATTGACCTTAAGGTATTTACTTATGTTTTATAAGATTTAAATTGTTCTCTAATGTTTCTAAGACTCTTTTTAGTCTTAATATACCTTATTTTAGTGTTGAAACAACATACCTAGGTTTGGGGTATTTCAATCTACCCCCCTTAAAAGAACTTAGTCCCCAAAGTTCATACTTCCCACATATCCTAAATATTAGAACACGGGAATACATATAAACAATACTTCCATAACAACATTAACAACATACTTACATAACATCGGACACAAGGTCCATACAACAACATCATTCAGACACAACGGTCTGTAACATAACAACATAACATAGACGATGTATTTAAATACACGTCATACACACATAACCGAAACGGCTCTACCCCCCTTAAAAGGGGTACGCCCCGTACCCTATAGACATGAACACTAAGAAGTAAACAATGAGGGGTACTTCGCCTTCATCTTATCTTCCAGCTACCAAGTGGCCTCCTCAATGTCCTGGTTAGACCAGAGAACCTTCACCACTCTCACTGACTTATGGCAAGTGTCTCGAGTCTTAGTATCCAGAATCTGTATCGGAGTCTCCACTGATCGCATGGTCGGCTCTAAGGTTAACCTTTCAGGCTGAAGTACATGAGACAGATGAGACATATATTTCTTCAACGGGGACACATGAAATACATCATGTAACTTGCCCAGCTCGGCAGGTAAATCAAGTCTGTAAGCTACCGGGCCGATCCGCTCCGTCACAACATATGGCCCCACATACTTCGGGCTCAACTTGCCTTTCTGGCCAAAACGACCGCAAGGAACTCCTCAGGTATACTTGGTACAATTGCTCCATCTTCAGCTCGCACTTCTTGATATTTCTTGGTGTAAGGGTTCCAGTCCTTACCCATGCACATCATCTTCAATCTCATCTTCGATCCGCTCGGGTATTCGGGTGTATAGAAACCTCCAGGTGTTGCTCCCAGTTCGTCGCATCGTCGGATGATGTGGATTTGCGCTTCCGGTGTCAGGTATCCATTTAAGAGTATCATACCTGGTTGGATGACCTGACATTGCTCCATTGGAAAGTCGGTGATGCTGATGGTGGTTTCTTCAGGGTTTGGTGTGGGTGGGATTGGATAACAAATATTGAAGGTTCCTAAGTTTTCAAATTACCTAATTAGGTGTTCTCACATTATACTGTTTACTTACATGGTTATTTACTTAAACTCACTAACACACATGCATGAAATGCGGCATGCAATCACTTATTTCATTCAACAATTTAGGCGGTACCTGGCGCCTCAGACCGGTCCACCACATGCAGGGCGGCCTTGCCGGATCCCGACCCCTTCCCCTTCTAGGAATCTGTGTACCTCTGATCTAGGGGTGGCTGATTCGCCGTCTTCGGGTCATCGGTGGTCGCGGTGGCCTTACCCTTCCAATGCCCCTTAGGCCTGTAGTTTCTGTCATTCGGGTTCTGCCAGCACTCGTAGTCGCGGTGCCCCATCTTCTTGCAGTATCGGCACTGCACATCATTACCCTTGCAGTCCTTGCCGGGGTGGTCTCCGTTACACCACTTACAATTGTAGTGGCGCTCCGGTCCAGAGCCCGTGCTAGCTGCTAACACATCACACACTCAGTACATACTTCACAAAATAGCAACACACACTGGAATTCGGTATTGAAATTTAATCAATTACCCTTGGGTGGGTAAGAGCGTAAGGGCTTGGCCGCGTATGCGTAGGTGAGCTACAGAGGCTCCTCAATAGTGGTGGTCTGGGCCTGGCCCTTGCTGTCCCTTCTAGGACTGGGGGTATGGCTTCTTCTACTTTCCTCCCCCTTGCCCTTGCGTGCCTTGGCCCTCGCTCATGGCCTTGCGCTTGAGCGCACTCTCCTCGTCCCTCAGACGGACGGTGATCTCAACAATTGCAGCGGCATGGTAGCACTCCTATATTTAGGGTGTTAGTTATGCCCCGCTAAACAAACTCACAATCACATTAACACACTATACACACTTATTCACTTCATACTATAGTTCATTACCTGCAAGGTAGTATACCCGCTTGGCCCCATACCGTAGCGTAGGCGGTAGCTCAATCCGTTGTAAAAATGGCTCACTAAAATCCGGTCTGAGTAACCCAGATCCGGCAGTAGATGGATGAGTCCGATGAAAGCGGTGTAGTACTCATCAACTGTCATCTTATCTCCTTGTCTCAAACTATCAAGCTCCAAATGCTTGCCTCCTGAACATGAATCGGGTAGTACTTGGCTCGCAGCAGGGCCGTGTACTCACTCCACTAGAAGGTAGGATCACCAACTCTTCCCTCCCTTACCAGCTTCCACCAAGTCTGAGCCGATCCCTTCAGGTAGTAAGCGGCTAGTCGAACCTTGGCACCACCTGGAACATCCAAGGTCTCGAAAGCGGTCTCCATCTCGGAGATGTACGCCTCCACTTACTAGGGTCGGTCTCCCCACTGTATGACGGGGGTCTCAAATCCGCCAACGCCTTGACCCAGTTGGTCTGGCGCGGCTGTGGTTGCGGTTGTGGCCCTTGTTGACCCTCACCGCCTTGCTGCTGCTGCTGCTGCTGCATCGCAGCTAATAACTGTGGGACCATCTGGGCTACGGCGGCCGCTACAGCATCGGCCATGACTTGTGTCGTAGGGTTCTCCCCCTGGTTCCCAGTATCACCAATACCGCGCCCGCGGCCTCGACCTCGTGGTCTACCTAACATCTGAATTCACATGAACATTTATTAGCACTGTGCTTGCACACTTATCAGTCCAACGGTTGTAACATCTTCCCGACAATAAGGTATCTCCACACTTAGTTAGTGGTTAACCGTTCCACAACTGTTCACTTAGGTAACTATGGTTAGGTTTCCTAACTCGGTACATTCCTAAGCTCGGTATTCTAGCCATCAGAGCGATACTTTGCTCTGATACCACTTTTTGTAACACCCCTACTACGCACTTAACAATAAACAAATCGTAGTGGAAATAACAACTAAACAATAACTTAACGGTTCGGTGCTACAACGCTGTTAACCACCCACGTGGTTAACAAGGCAGAATAAATACAGGCGTATCGGTCTGATGAACAGACTCCCGAGCATAGAACTAATAACCTTTAACATATAAACATAATACCGAGTTTGTACTACATCCATACACTGTAACTGTACTCCACAAACTGCCAATGATCGTCACTGTACTACAATGGTACCAAAAATATATCGCCACGGGAGCACATGCGCATCCCGGGCACAACTCCAAAAACAATCAAAAGAAATCCTGCATCCTAGAATCTACAGCCATTCTGCTTCTTCGATCCTCATCCTGCAGTAAAGGAAATATGGAGCCCCCGAGGGGGTCAGCAACCCTTGGCTGGTATGGTTAACGCGCAGCCCATCGGCTACCGGGATACGCGCACTTGTTAGAAGTCCCATTGACGGAACATGACACATTCAATTTGTAACACCTGGATTTTTGCCTTAAAATATAGCTTATGAAAATACAAATCTAACGGCGCAAACGGGATCAAAACGGACTTCAAACGAGTCCTAAAAGTGCAAAGCAGAGTTGGTCCGAACTTGTGTCCATACATGGTAAGTTCGGACACAAGCCGAAGAAAAACAGACTGCAGAAAACCATCCGTCCGAACTTGTGTCCGGACATTGATGTTCGGACAAAAGTCGAGAGTTAGAAAACTGGAAAGCGACAAGGTCCGAACTTGTGTCCGGACTTCGAAGTTCGGACACAAGTCAAGTTTCAAAACTTCAGAAAAATTCTTACGTGGTCCGAACATTGGTCCGAACTTGCAAGTTCGGACATAGGTCGAGACTTGCAAGTTGGACCCGTCCTTGCATGCTGTCCGAACTTGAAGTTCGGATAGATGTTCGGACACAGCCAAACGATGAAAACCTTTGAAATCTTTCGAGGCCTGTCCGAACATGGATGTCCGGACGGACGTTCGGACAGGTCCTTAAGTGCAGTTTCCAACGCGTAAACAGAAACCAAAAACCATTAGAAACACTTATATAAAACACAACAACAATATGAGAAACTCTTGAGCAGATAAGGTCATTAATAAGTGCTCAATACAAAGCTCAAACTTAATAAAACAGATTCATAAACTGACAATAATTACCAATAGGAAATACTCGAATAAACATAATCTCAAAACAGCAGCGGACTTCAAAACATCCTGGGCATTACCGCCACACCCAATTCCCATGGGTGCTCAGGCTAATGAACTAAATAACACCAAAAACAAAGGTTAACTCAAGTTATGCGGAAGCCAAAATAAATATTCAAAGTGTAAAACCTTGGGAACAACACAACATCTCTTAACCATTGTGTTATACCCAAAATTTCAACCCCCCCGGAAGAGAGTCTCTACTAATAGGCTAGTAGCGAGGGTTCCCAATTCGATCGGCACATTTCAGAGTACTAGGGACAGCTTAGTCATCTCCAGGGGCATTTTTGTAATTTCTCAAGGCTCCTAAGCCCCCTATAGGCTTTCTCCCTCCTCTAAAGAAGGGTCAAATCAATTCAAATTTCTGTGGAGGGTGATTTTTCGGTATGAGGGGGGTCTATCTAAATATGGTCTGACTGAGAAGCCTAGAACCTAGAAAATGCCATTCTATGGAGGGTGGAAACCCGTTATTCTTGGCATCCCTCAAATACCTACTAAATCATCCGTCTTTCCCAGAAAGCATAAAGGGGAGTGCAAGTGTGCACTACACCTTCTTTCAATGGGCCCCACGCGGACTGATGCCTCTATAAGGCAGATTTGACTAGAGTCGCCACCTAGTTTGACCTACGATACTAGGAAGGAAGGGAATGAGGTTCTAAGAACCGTTGGTTGACTCTGATTGTTGCTTATGGATAGGGCTTATCTGATCATTACAGAGATTCTATTGTGGGTTCGCACTGGGTTACACCCTTAGAAGTGGCAATGACCACGACTTCGGATTGGTGCCCGAGGAAACCTCGGTCTCCAATTGTCAGGATTGCCTTCTTTCAAAACCTTTTTTAGAGAGATTCATTTAAAGCCAAGGATAGGATTAGGACAAAAAGAGAGAAAGAGTGGATGAGGCGAGCTTTTCTGTCAAACTAGCGTCCAGAAGAGGAACCAGTGAATTCGGCTGAGTATGGAATGAAAGATTGGGAACATGCTGATGTTGAGGAAATGATTAAGATTGAAGTCTGATGGTTTAAAGTTTGTGGGAGCCGAAGAAGGTTTGAGTGTTTGAGAGATATGAAAGCCACCTTAGAGGGGGAAAAGAGTTTGTTTGGAATGGGGTCGCACCCTAGATGGGCTGCCTACGTACTCAACTCCTTGTCGAGATCAGACCTTATGTAGTTCAGGATTATTAGAAGATGCTTGAATCCTCCTGGGATGTTTGAAGTATGGGATGTTTTAGTCTGCGAGACGCTCGGGTCTATGAGACATTTGAAACCTTGAGATGTCGAAGTCTGTGAGACATTCGGATCTATGAGACGCTCGGGTCTGTGAGATGTTCTGGTCTGTGAGATATTCGAATCATTGGGATGACAAAGTCTGTGAGACGCTCGGGTCTGTGAGACAATACGGGGTTGCTTGGAGGTGAGATGGCTGAGTGAAAAAATGGCATTTTGGTTGATGTGGGGTCGCACCCTGTGTGGGTTGCCTACGTACTCAACTCCCTGTTGAGATCAGACCTTACGTAGTTCAGAATTATTAGGAGATGCTTGAATCCTCCTGGGATTTTTGAAGTATGGGATGTTTTAGTTGTGAGACGCTCGGGTCTATGAGACATTTGAAACCTTGAGATGTCGAAGTCTGTGAGACATTCGGATCTATGAGACGCTCGGGTCTGTGAGATGTTTTGGTCTGTGAGATATTTGAATCATTGGGATGACAAAGTCTGTGAGACGCTCGGGTCTGTGAGACAATACGGGGTTGCTTGGAGGTGAGATGGCTGAGTGAAAAAATGGCATTTTGGTTGATGTGGGGTCGCACCCTGTGTGGGTTGCCTACGTACTCAACTCCCTGTTGAGATCAGACCTTACGTAGTTCAGAGTTTTTGGGTTTTGGAGGTTTTTGAGATGTTTGAAGTTTCGGGTTTGAGAGGTTAGTCTGTGAGACGCTCGAGTCTATGAGACATTTGGGATGTTCATGTAATGGGTGGTATGGGATATCAAGGTCTGTGAGACGCTCGGGTCTGTGAGACGTTTGAAATCTTGGGATGTCGAAGTCTGTGAGACGCTTGGGTCTGTGAAACGCTCGGGTCTGTGAGACGCTCAGGTCTGTGAGACATTCGAATCATTGGAATGACAAAGTATGTGAGACGCTCGGGTATATGAGAGATTTAGAGTGTAGGAGAAATTGGAATAGAATTGAAATTGAGTTGAAATCGAAGTTGAATCGGGGTTGAATGAATGTTGATTTGAACTGGAATTGAAATGAATTTGGATTTGAATGAGTTTGAAATTGAATTGGGTTTGGATTTGAATGAGTATGGAGTTGAATTGAATTTGGATTGGGCTTTAGGTCGATTTGGGATGGGCCGAGTTTGGAAGTGGGCCAAGCTTGGATTTGGGCCGGCTTTGGGCTGGGCTGCATATGGGTATTGGGTCGGGTTTGGGTTTTTGAGCTCGGGCCAGACTGGGCCGAATTTGGGCTTTGAGAATGAGTTTCGAATGAATGGGCCAAGTGAGAGTCTAACTGAAACTAATGGCTAAAGGACTCAAGATGTGTCTGGATGAAGATTAATTGAATTTACAAAGAGATTGGATTTCTGTTGATTGTACATTTTATTCTGAAATTAGAGGATGTTTTGGAAAGTTTTAAGGGAAACGGGTATTCCTCGAATGGACCGTGTCTAGGACCCGTATGCATTGAGGATACCCAAACCTAGAGCTTTTCTAAAGTGGGCCTCAAGGGTCCACAAAGAGGGCAACCTAGTTGGCTTTCTAGGGTCACCTGTCCCAGCCCGTTTGGCTTGTTTATGGATTGGGCCTGAAGCGAAATTAAATTCGAGCCAAGGGTTGCCTAGGCCCAAACAGGCCCAGCCCATCAAGATGAACAGAAACGTAGACATAAACTTCGAAAGTCAAGGGATTGCATATATAACACATATATAAACAGGAGTCTCAAAAGTGATAACAAAGACCGTGTACATGGAAATAAATCCTCAATCATATACATGTAGGAGGAAAATCAGAAACTGTCCAGGTAATGTACACATGGAAATAAATCCTCCAGGTTGTCTAGGTGACAGTATTAAATCTCACAATGCTAATCTATTATAATGTGAATTAAAAGCAACAAAGGTGGGTCTTAAGGCCTTTCTCAAAATTGCCATGGTCATCATTTTTCCTCTCTGTCTTACACCCATTCACTCCCCTGGTTACCAGACCAAGAAATTCCTCCGACTTATCACGCATGCATAACACTTCCAAACTCAATACAGCCAAGCAAACAGATTAAAACTGAGCCTAAAATTTCATTTGTGAACAATAGACTGATTATCCCTCACCTCGACCAACAAAAAAGGGGCAGGACACCAAAACCCACAAGCTTAGAAACCTTTCTCCTCATTTGTTCGGACCATTCAAACAGGAACAGAATTATCAAGTTTTTAGTTGCTTCCCATTTTAAACACTCAGTTGAATTAGGCATAGCTGAAAGAAAAGGTCCTGTACAGATACATTCATCCTATACACATAAAGGACCGAAGATTAACTCATGGCAGGCAGATAGAGCATAAAGCGCTTCCCTGCAGGATTAATCATACATACACATAATAAGAAAAAGGGAGTTCGTGAGCATAAATACCAGATGGAAGATGAGTCTTTCTGCAAAGCAACACAAATGAAGAGATACATGTGGATTAGAACTGCACACACCCAGTTGGCAAAAGGAATATGAAACGTAGAATGTTCAAAATACAGAGAAAGGGATTGGGATTTCGCTCATGTCGATACCAACACTGTCATCCTCAACTTTCCTCTGCCGGAAGGTCCAGATCTTACCATGACGTTTGCAACGGTTAGCAAATCAAAGATAACAACAGTCAGGAGTATTATCATAATGAGCGGATCAAACTGCATCTAGAAATCAAGAGGTGTGTCTTCCCACCATTTTTACCGAAGCGAACAGCAGCTTAGGCATACAGAATAACGTGACAGCAGAATCATGAGCCTAGGACGTTTTTCGGGCCCTCGAACTCAAACAGCCAGACAGACAGATTCGGCTAATAGAGAACAAGAGAGTAGAAAAAGAAAAGAACCGGTGGGTATTGTTCTCAAAGCAGAGGAAATGAGATCACCAAACATCCGTGGTGGTTTAAGAACACGGTGAAAGAAATCGAGGACTGGAAGCGGACCAGTCTGCTATCGGGCTGTCAATATCAAATTCCATATCAACTTAAACCGATAAATACCGAAGGAGGGTAAGAGTATATGATCCTGCTCATCCTGTTCGTAGACTTCAATGACTATACCAGGGTAGGAAATCGCATAGTGAGCAGTGGTAGTAAAAAATGACAGATGGATTACAAACAGTGCATGGAAACGAAGAACGATAAACCGAGGAGTGAATCGTGGTTATCATCGGAATATTTACCAAAACCACGTCCACCTCCCTGAGATTAAACATATACAGAAATACGAAAACAAAGAGAGAAAACGGGCATGAATTTAGGGTAGAACTTGAGCATCTAAACTTTCTGAAACCAGGGACCTGCGAAACTGATAGTTCGGGGCCTGTTTCTAGGTTCACCGAAAAGAAAAGGGGGAAGAGCGGGGGAACGGAGGCGGGTTTCATGTCGGAATCGATTTCTCAACTGAACCTTAGCCATTTGCCATCATTGAGTTAAGCCTCTGGGTAAAATGCACTTCATATAACGCTATGGAGGAGGGAAACGACTCTATAACTAGAAATTAGCAAGGAGAAAACGAGGAAAAGGGCGACGGAACCCACTTACGATATCGGCGATGTGGCAAGAAAAGCTTCAGAGGCGACTCAAACTATACCCGGGGTTCTGTGGAGTAGGGTGTCGATCAAGGAGGACGAAGTTGGAGAAGGGGAAAGGTTTCTGGGTTTTCTGTTCGTTCTTCAAGCTTGAACTGAGAATATCAAAAACAAACAGAGAATGAGACCAAGGGAATAAAGATCGGGATCAATGCCGGCTTTTCAAAACGTGGGTCTACTGTGAGGTTTTTTTATTGTTTTATACTGGAGGGCATACAGATTTCAAGCTAAGTTTCATTTAGATAGTTGTGGGCCTCAGTAAGGAATAAAGTTGGACCCAAATCGGGTTAGGCTGCTGCTGGGCGAGCCTACTACTGGAGAAAGAATGAAAAAAAAAAGAGAGCTTAGCATAAAAAAACGCCTCCATCGAGTTTTGAACTCGGTACCATCAGCTTCCTCCCTGAACACCCTGACCAACCGAGCTATAACCGCATTCGGTATACAGATGCGAGGAAATAAGGCAAATGTTATGTTGCGAGCCGGGGCAAAACAAGGGAAACGTCCTCCGTTCTTGCTAAGATTCAAAATCATGAAATGTTTTAAAACAAAAGCAACAAAAAATGCATACAAAATGAAGCGGGCTAAAACGGATTACGAAAAAAGGCTCGTGCTTCCTTTCCCATAGGAATGTGAGATTTAAATGTCGGGAAAAGAAATTCCTTTAGTTGAAAACGGGGACGACCGCCTTGTTTCTGAAAGCATGTTCATTTTTGCAATTTTTGTTTTTAAAATAAAACGGGTGAGAATTTTTGGTGTCTACAGTGGCTCCCCTTGATTCAATTCTGCAATTAGAAGGTTGCAGAATTGGATCAAGGTTGACGAGGCGCCAAAATTCTCACTAAGGTTTACGCGTGCACCGAGATGCGGTTTGCAATGGAACATTGTACGAAGCAAGGGGAAACATTATTACACGAGTAGGATGCAGAGGACTTATGACGAGCCCAAAACTAGACCTCTTGACATCTAGCTATAGGACTTATGATGAGCGTATAATGCAATGAAAGTACGAGGACTTATGACGAGCCTCAGCTAGACCTCTTGACATCTATCATAGGACTTATGACGGCCTATGATACTAACAATTAGGTTGAATGGGGTGCACGAGGACTTAGGACGAGCCTCAACTAGACCTCTTGACATCTAGCTATAGGACTTATGACAAGCCTATATGCAATTCAATGAAGACGAGGACTTATGATGAGCCTCAACTAGACCTCTTACATCTAGTCATAGGACTTATGACGAGCCTATGATACTAACAATTAGGTTGATTGGGTGCACGAGGACTTATGACGAGCCTCAACTAGACCTCTTGACATATAGCTATAGGATTATGACGAGCCAATAATGCAATTGAAAGTACGAGGACTTATGACGAGCCTCAACTAGACCTCTTGACATCTAGTCATAGGACTTATGACGAGCCTATGATACTAACAATTAGGTTGATTGGGTGCACGAGGACTTATGACGAGCCTCAACTAGACCTCTTGACATCTAGCTATAGGACTTATGACGAGCCTATAATGCAATTGAAAGTACGAGGACTTATGACGAGCCTCAACTAGACCTCTTGACATCTAGTCATAGGACTTATGACGAGCCTATGATACTAACAATTAGGTTGATTGGGTGCACGAGGACTTATGACGAGCCTCAACTAGACATCTTGACATTAGCTATAGGACTTATGACGAGCCTATAATGCAATTGCAATACGAGGGGACTAATGACGAGCCTCAACTAGACCTCTTGACATCTAGTCATAGGACTTATGACGAGCCTATGATACTAACAATTAGGTTGATTGGGTGCATGAGGACTTATGACGAGCCTCAACTAGACCTCTTGACATCTAGCTATAGGACTTATGACGAGCCTATAATGCAATTGAAAGTACGAGGACTTATGACGAGCCTCAACTAGACCTCTTGACATCTAGTCATAGGACTTATGACGAGCCTATGATACTAACAATTAGGTTGATTGGGTGCACGAGGACTTATGACGAGCCTCAACTAGACCTCTTGACATCTAGCTATAGGACTTATGACGAGCCTATAATGCAATTGAAAGTACGAGGACTTATGACGAGCCTCAACTAGACCTCTTGACATCTAGTCATAGGGACTTATGACGAGCCTATGATACTAACAATTAGGTTGATGGGGTGCACGAGGACTTATGGCGAGCCTCAACTAGACCTCTTGACATCTAGCTATAGGACTTATGACGAGCCTATAATGCAATTGAAAGTACGAGGACTTATGACGAGCCTCAACTAGACCTCTTGACATCTAGTCATAGGACTTATGACGAGCCTATGATACTAACAATTAGGTTGAATGGGGTGCACGAGGACTTATGACGAGCCTCAACTAGACCTCTTGACATCTAGCTATAGGACTTATGACAAGCCTATAATGCAATTGAAAGTACGAGGACTTATGACGAGCCTCAACTAGACCTCTTGACATCTAGTCATAGGACTTATGACGAGCCTATGATACTAACAATTAGGTTGATTGGGTGCACGAGGACTTATGACGAGCCTCAACTAGACCTCTTGACATCTAGCTATAGGACTTATGACGAGCCTATAATGCAATTGAAAGTACGAGGACTTATGACGAGCCTCAAATAGACCTCTTGAAATCTAGTCATAGGACTTATGACGAGCCTATGATACTAACAATTAGGTTGATTGGGTGCACGAGGAGGACTTATGACGAGCCTCAACTAGACCTCTTGACATCTAGCTATAGGACTTATGACGAGCCTATAATGCAATTGAAAGTACGAGGACTTATGACGAGCCTCAACTAGACCTCTTGACATCTAGTCATAGGACTTATGACGAGCCTATGATACTTTGTGGGGTTGTACAAAACTCGCTGCTTTGAGTGGTTGATTTGAGGATGACTTTGATTGTGGATTGATTTGGGATGGGATGCTTTCCGGTCGCTTCCGTATGGGATGTGATGGTCGAGTGGTTTTTATTGATGTCGCCCTTGACTTTGTCAGTGTGGGTCTCATGTTTCGATTTTGTTTTTTGGTGGTCTTGCCCCGATGTGCACTATGGTTTCGGGATCTGGTATGACTTGGCTCCAGAGTTTCGAGATGGCTCTGGTTTGATATGTGACTCCCTTGTGAGCAACGACTCTGAGATGGTTGATGGGTTGGGATTCGATATGATTCGAGGGCTCCGGTATGACCGGATGGCTCCAGTTTGATTTGTGGTTGCCTTGTGAGCAACGACTCTGGGATGGTTGATGGGTTCAGGTTCGATATGATCTGAGGGCTCCGGTATGATCGGATGGCTCCAGTTTGATCGGTGGCTTCCTTGTGAGCAACGACTCTGGGAGGTGTTGTGTTTGGCTTGATATGATCCGGGGCTCCGGTATGATCGGATGGCTCCACTTTGATCGGTTGACTCCTGTACGGCTCTGAGATGGCTCCGGTATAGCCCCGGGATGATTTTCTGATTGAGGCGAAAACCTCCATAGAGTGATGGCAACGACCTCGCGGTTCGAGGGGAGGAGGGTTTTTATTTGGGACGGGGTCGCACCCTGAGAGGGTTGCCTACGTACTCAACTCCCTGTTGAGATCAGACCTTACGTAGTTCATGAATTTTGGCGAGGGAGGAGTTCGGTGGCGAGGAGGAATGTCTTGCGGGGCATTTCTTTGAGTGGCGCCCGAAGACTTTTAATCCTTGTTTTGATGGCTGGCGCGGTCTCCAAGAGGGTGTCTTGTCGGTTGGTGGAGGAGACATACTCTATGATGTGGCTTCCCTTTCTAAAAGAGCATACTCGTCTTTCTCTTTCCGTGGTGTAGGATATTATGTCCGAACCGATGGATGCAAATCTATTCTCATCTATTTACATGCATTTTTGGAATTGGATATGAGTGGAGGCAAAGGAGGATGTCCGTGTCAAGGTGAGGCCCAGCCAAGAATTTTAGTTTAGTCTGATTAGTCGTTTCTGAACCACTCTTTCTTGAAAAACCTTCCCGAAAGAGGTCTCTCAGAATCTCGTATACCTTTCCGTTTCCTTTCTTAAGGTCAGTTAGCTTTCTTTAACGGGGTGATGAAAACACCATTTTTTTCTACCTTCCTGATCTATTTGACATCGTTTGTGCACGATTGTATTGACAAGATCGGACGCGTTGGGCCTTTCATGTTTCAAATTTGGTACTTTTCGAATCAAGCATATACCATCTCTAAGTCGGAGGTTCTTTCGATAGGTTATAACGGGGGGGGGGTATGTCAACATGGGACTAGAGGGTTGTTTGAGGATTGTGGTGCTTTGGTGCAACGGAGGACATGCTTCACCTTTGCCATTGGTGGAGTGATTTTTGACCCTTTCGCATTTTTGCGCGGATTACTATGTGCTCTCATTTTGATTTGCTACTTTCTTTGAGTATGTCTATTTGCATTTCCTCATGTTTGGCATTTTGGTCTCATCTATTTATCGAGTGTGGAGGTATCGAATGGTGTGAGACCTTCATTTCCCTCTTTACTATTTTCAGCATCTCGTGCTCCTCTTCTCTCGTTTTATCCTCTTTGGGTATCTCTTTCAAGCTTTCTTCCATGCTTTAAATGGTGGGGGAAGAACCATGGCTCCAGCTCTTTATCCTCTTTTGCAGGGGTGAATGGTTGTGTGATGTGGGGTGGATATCGTGGAGCTGTTTTCAAAAAGAATCTCAAAGAATGGCCCAGCGGGGTTCACTAGGGATCATTTTCAGGGTCAATAAGGCTTTCGGCCTTGTGGAGGTTTTCTTCGATCCTAGGTGCCTCGTCATCCCTATTGATAGACAATTGTTTCCTCTACTATTCCCAAATTTGACATGAATGGTAACGCGCTTTTCTCATCAATATTTAGTTCCGTGAAGGGAGATCCTCACATGGTGCTTTGAAATTTAAATGCATCAAGCGCTCTGGTTTTGCACGCTCTGTGGTTCTCTCATGCACTCAACTCTCACGGGAGGTTAGAGATCCTTTCAAGACCTCTTCGGGGGGAAAATGATACAAGAATTTGGCAGCCTTTGATGACTTATGTGACTTTCCTAGAATTAAAGATCGGGATGCATCTCGACACTAGGGATATGCAAATGCAAATGCAAATGCAATTAAGCTAAACCTAATGCAGATGATAATGATAACTTTTGTGTGGATGCATTCTTGTGGATGCATTTTTTTTGATGCATTTTTTTTATGCGCTTTGTGGATGCGTTTTTGTGGATGCATTTTTTGTGGATGCATTTTTTTTGGATGAGTGTGTTTTTTTTTTGTGATCGTTCAGACATAATATCGTTTCAACCGGTCAAGATTGACAAGGCTTTGGAATTCTTCCCCATCCAAATCTGTCAGCAATACGGCACCATGAGGGGTTATCTCTTTGACCAGATAAGGGCCCACCCAGTTCGGTCTGAACTTTCCCCGTGGGTCTGGTAAATATTTTCTCAGCTCTTTCAGGACGAGATCACCCACTTGGATGTTTCGTTCTTTGACCCTTTTGTTGAACGCTTTAGCCATTCTCTTTTGAAACCCTGGATGTGATATAATGCCTGTAGGCGCTTTTCATCAAGAAGAGCAAGACTGTCATAGCGTTGTTGTAACCAGTCACTTTCAGCAATTTTCAGTTCATTAGTGACCCGAAAGGGTTGGAATTCAAGCTCGATTGGCAAAACACATTCTGACCCATACACCAAGGAAACGGGGTGGCTCGGTTGCAGTTTGACAATGGTTCGGTAACCCCAGAGAGCGTAGTGCAGCTTTTCTGGCCAATCTCTGTATGTTTCAACCATTTTCGCCAGCGCACTCTTTACGGCTTTGTTGGCGGCTTCGACTGCTCCGTTGAGTCTAAGGTCTGTATGGAGATGACCTGTGGTAACGGATGTTTATATTTTTCCATGACCCGGATAGTGTCTCCGTCAAATTGGGGACCGTTGTCTGATACGAACTCTGATGGAACCCATATCGGCATATGATATCTCGCTCGATGAACTGGGCAATTGCTTTGATCCGATGTTCGCGAATGACCGCGCCTCTACCCATTTATGAAATAGTCTATCGCCACAAGGATGTAGCGGTGTCCATTTGAAGCTTTGGGGTGGATTTCTCCAATGATGTCGATTCCCCATATAGAGAACGGCCAAGGAGCCGCCATGGCTGTTAGGGGTAGAGGAGGCAAGTGTTGCAAGTTAGCATGGGTCTGACACTTGGCGCACTTTTTCACGAATTCGTGACAATCGGCTTCCATTGTTGTCCAGTAGTACCCTAGTCTGAGGATTTTCCGGGATAGGGAATGTCCTCCAGCATGGGTCGCGCATACTCCCTCGTGGATGTCCTCGATGATCTTATCAGCCTCTTTTCGGGTCACACACAAGTGTTGGACTCCATTCGGCATTCTCTTGTAGATCCTGGTTCCACAGACCACATACTGATTTGACATTCTTCTTAGCGCGATGCGGTCCTGCTTAGTGGCTTCGGGCGGATACTCTCCTCTTCTGAGGAAATTCTCAACGTCCACAAACCACTCTCCTCTACTTCCCCTGTCTCGATGGCTCCAATCTTAAACGAGGGTGTATTAGTCATGGTTATCCACAAGGGGAAGTATAGTGAACCGGTCGGTACTTGGACCACTGAAGCCAAGAGGCTAAAGAGTCGGCAAAGATGTTCTGGCTCCGGTTCACGTGCTTGAAGGTCACGTTTCGAAAGCAGGTGATTAGGTGCGAAAGGTAGTCGTGGTAGGGGATCAATCGCTCTTCTCTGATCTCCCAAGTTTAGTTGACTTGTGAAATCACGAGATTAGAGTCACCAAAGACCTCCAACTCCTCCACTTGCAACTCTAATGCCATTTCAAGTCCTAGGATGCAGGCTTCGTATTCTGCCATGTTATTAGTGACCGGATAATTGATTTTTACCGCAGCTGGAAGCAGATCTCCCTCAGGATGGATCAACAAGATTCCGGCCCCTTTACCCTTATGGTTGACGGCACCATCGAAGTATAACCTCCAGCAGGTTTTTCATAATGTCATGATTTGTTCGTCTGGGAAATCGTCATTTCCGAAGAACTCGGATGCTACCGGGTATTCTGCTAGGGTTCAGCTATGGCACTCCCTTTGATTGACTTCTGAATTTTGAAAGTGATATCGAACTCGGACAACAATAAGGACCATCTGGATAAGCGACCGTCGAGAATTGGCTTTTCCAGAAGGTACTTATAGGGTTCATGCGTGCGATCAGATGAACCTCTTGCCCTAACAAGTAGTGCCTTAACTTCTTCGTAGCCCAGACCAAAGCAGCACAAAATTTGTGAATGTCAGAGTATCGTGTTTCTGCATCGACCCATTTCTTGCTGATATGGTAGATCTATTTTTCACGCGGTGGGGATCCTTGTTCCTGGGCTAGCATGGCACCCATGGATGTTTCCGAGCTGTCAGGTAAAGAATCATTGGCTTACCCTCCTGGGTGGGGTGGTACCAAGACGGGCGGGTTTTGCAAATAGGTTTTGATCTTCTCAAAGGCTTCCTGACAAGTTCATTCCAGACTTTAGACGCATCATTCTTCAACAGACGGAAGATAGGCTCACAGGTCTCGGTTAGCTGCATGATGAATCTTCTGATGTACTGAATTCTTCCTAAGAAACCTCTGATTTCTTTTTCGGTCTTCGGAGGAGGCATTTCTTGAATGGCCTTTATCTTATCCGGGTCTACCTCGATTCCTCGGGTAGTGATCATGAAGCCCAAAAGCTTTCCTCGGTCACTCCGAATGTACATTTCTCGGGGTTTAGCTTCATTTGGTATATCCATATCCGATCAAAGAATTTTCTCAGGTTTATCAAGTGGTTCCCCGTTGGGCGGCTTTGACAATCATGTCGTCTACATATACCTCCACTTCCTTGTGAATCATGTCATGCAATAAGGTAGTGGCAGCCGTTGATACGTGGCCCTGGCATTTTTCAAGCCAAAGGGCATGTTCACGTAACAAAAGGTTCCCCACTGCGTAATAAAGGACGTCTTTTCCTGGTCCTCTACGGCCATTCGGATCTGATTGTAACCTGAAAACCCATCCATGAATGACAATAGCGCATGTTGGGCGGTATTATCAACAAGGATATCAATGTGGGGTAAGGGAAAGCTGTCTTTGGGACTGGCCATATTAAGTCCCGAAAATCGATGCACACACGCACTTTTCCATTTTTCTTTGGGACAGCTACGATGTTGGCAAGCCAATCGGGGGTAATTGACGACCTGAATAAAGCCAACACGCAACAACTTTTCAACTTTCTCTTTCACTTTCAATTGGTGCTCAGGTTTCATTCTTCTCAAACGTTGTTTCTTAGGTTTGGCATTAGGATACAATGGTATTCGGTGTTGGACAATGTCGGGGTCAATCCCCGGCATGTCTGCATAGCTCCAAGCGAAAACATCGACATATTCAATTAGCAGGGAAGTCAAGTCACGTTTTTCCGTTTCACTCAGACCCAAACAACTTGCAAGGTTTTAGGGTTATCGGTGTTCCAATGTTTATTTCTACCGTGTCTTCCACGATCTGGGTGTGGGTGTGAATATTGTTCGATGGGAGGCATGCTCTCCTCATCGTACTCTCTTCTTCGGCCTCAAGATTTTGCGATGAATCAAACAATTGAGGAGACAGAATAGACAAGAAATCTGAACGGACTGAATTTTCATTAATATCCGACGAGCTTGGAAGCTCAGAGATTGTAAGAAAATTGCCACCACTTTTACAAGTGAAAATAAGTGGTGGCGATCCATCCCTTAATCCGAAACTACTTGCACTGTCAACGTCCTGATACAACTGTAACTACCACCATCACTAAAACTATCACCGTCGCTATCACTATCGTTATCATCGCTACTGCTAACTAGGCTAACTAAGTAAGGCTCCCGGGGAATCAGCTCTTCTTTCTTATGATAGACGACAAGACACGCTCCATGGCCATCTACAAGGGTGCGGGGTCCTTGATGACTGGTTTGATCGTGACACTGCTCTCCGCTGCATCCTCGGGCATTCCTTGGTTGCATCCCTTGTCGTCATGGTCTTCAAGGCATGAGTAGAGGAGAAGTAAAGTGGTCGACAGCTCTCCCACTCCATTGTCTCCTGACTTCCCTGAGCTTGAATTGCTTTCTGCTTATCACAACTCACAAATACACATGGTTCAGGTTAACTGGTAAGAAAAGTCTATGGGGATTCTTACATGTGAATCTGTCAACATCATACCTGGCATTTCTGTGAATCCTAACCCGGCTCCTCGGCTCCAGCATATGGTGCTAACGGCTCTCTACCATGCCCTGTAGCTCCTTTCCTAATCCATTCCCCTGTTTGTAGCCCATCCGAGACATCATGTGCTGTGATGCGGGGCTATAGACACTAGGGTCGAAGTAGAGAGGAGTGATGAAAGAAGTTTGACTTACCTGCTGTGCCGGTTTCGCCACTGTGAACCCCCCAAGGGTTAGCTCCCGTTGACCTGGCGCTTTGATCTCGAACAGTTGGGATTCATTCCTTGCCTCTCCTAGCACCTCCACGATCCGTCCTCCATGCTTAAACTTGAGCTTTTGGTGGACTACTGAGGGCACACCCTTGATTTGGTCAATGAAATTCCGGTCCAACAGTAAGTTGAAGGTGGAAGAAATATCGATGACCATCACTTCGATAGATAAGGAGGCATCCTCGATTAGGATTGGCATGGTGATCATCCCCAACACTTTTCTGTGGCTGTTATCATATGCGTTTAAAGTCATCTCCACAGGTTTGAGATCGTATACCCCATGTGTCGAGCAACACGCAGCGGACAGACGTTTACTTCAGCACCGTCATCGATGAGCGTCTTGGGACATTGAAACCCCCAGCTTTTACAGATATGTAGAGGGCTCGTCCAGATTGGCGGGAGATTTCCTCATCTGTGAAGGTGATTGCCATAGCAGGGGTTTGGGTCAAGTGAGCTACGATGGCTACTACACTGGCCGTTTGTTTCTTATCCATTTAAGATGTCGGGCCACTGTATTCTTGTGTTCCACTGACATGGTCAACAGGGACCAGATTGTGATTGGGATGCTCGTGCTCTTAACTTCTTGAGCAACCTCTTCTTCTCCACCAATTTACTTTCCGATTCACTCAAAGTGAGATCATGCACTTTCTGGGTAGTGACGCGGCCTCTCTCAGCAAGCTCGACCGGCTTGTAGTGTTGTCCTAACGGGTAAGATGGTGAGTCTGACTTAGATCTTCATCTTTGATCAAAAGAGGTTCCCTGATCGGGGTTACCGCAGGCGACCATCATCTTCGTTGGTGATCAGGATGACACTGCACTCAGAAATTCTCCTTCCTCGCCTTCGGCAACCTTCTATCGGCACCAAGCTTCTACCACCTCCATGCTTTCATAGTGTTGTAGAGCTCTCGTGCCTCAAAATTCAGTCCCACGAGTAACTCAAGGTTCTTTCCATTTGTCGTCCTACTATCAGTAGAGTGATGATAGACACCCTTCCTTGTCCTACCAGACGCTCGACTGTAGCACGTATCTTTGCGTCATAGCTAGATACTCATGCATTTGTGGTTGAATATCATGCTGGATTTCTGGACGACGAACTCGGAAGGCATCTAGCTCCGGAGATAGTACGATCGGAGGGGGTGTGCTCTGATTGCCTGGCTCAGAGGAGTTCTCGATGGCAGGGATCCTTATGATTCTGCTAACATCTGACTCTTCTTCTCCTTCTCCCATCAGACTCATCATATTCGCATGCTTGGGGATAGAGTTGTTCTGAGTATTCGGATTAGTTTTCGGGAATTCTACCTCCCCAGCGTCGATCAAGTCCTGAATGGCATGCCGCAAGGCCCGGCAATTATCAGTACTATGTCCCTTGATCATGTGATACTCACATAGGTTGTTGAGGTCAAGTCCCATCTGAGTGACTCCGGGTTTTGGATTCGGGTGCCTCAATAAGAATCCACTCTTCTTCAACTTCTCGTAGGCTTTGCCCATCGGCATACCTAGACTCGTGTAATTTCTCCTTGGCTGGGACTGGTAACTGTTCGGTGGTGGAGTTGCAGAATAGTTTGAAGTCGACCCACTAACTTGGGCTTGAAACACTGGTGGTGGGGTTGATTGGTTGGTGGAGTAGGAACAAACTTACTGCCCGTGTCCGTCTTGCACTGCTTGTTTTGGTAGTTCGACTGTCGGGGAAATGTTCCTTGGAAATTTAGGCCTTTCAACTTTCCGGCCAGAGCTAGCTCTTCTGCAGCCGTGGCAGCTGCTTTCAGATGTTTGAAGTCACAAATCCCCAAGGATTAGAGGTGATCTGAACAAGGATTTTCTAGAATCGATTATGATTCTGATTTGTTCATCTTCACTGGGGCGGTCTAACATCAGACCCGCCTTCTCTCTCCATCTAGTGATGAACTCCATCACTGTCTCGTGATTTCTTGGTCTCATTGTCTCTAGGTCTCTCCTGGTGACCCCTAGGTGAGTGTTATAACTGTACTGCTCCACGAAAGCCTGATAGACCTCTTCCAACTTTTTCTCTGAGAAATCCATTCTTGATACCCAAGTTTGGGCTGACCCTTCAAGATAACTGGGGAAACAGATTATCTTCATCTCATCATCTAGCCCATACATAGTCATGATGGTCAAACTGGGCGAGATGGTGTCTGGGGTCCCCTCTCCCTGAGTACTTAGAGATGTCTGGCAGTTTTAGATTTTCGGGTAATTTGGAGTTTGGCTTTAGTTGGAATTGACGAAAACCCAACATCTTGGCTCTCTCCCCGAGCTGCATCTCCGCTAGTATCTCTTCTTTCAGGGATTTCTTCATTTGATTGAGGTCAAGTGGAAGGTGTTCAGCAGGCGGGGCTTGGTTGTAACCATGAATCAAATGGTTAGATGGTTGGGGTAACAATAGGGTCTGGGGAATTGCTTCCTCGAAACGAACAGCATGTCTGGGGGTGGTGTACTGGTATTGATTGAGTTGGATGGGGTCAGGGTGTGGTGAGTTGGGATGAATAAATTCTGGTTGTTTGGCTTGATATAGATGGGATGTTTGGACAGTGGCTCCAGCGGGTGGGAATGGTGGTAGTCTGGGGAAGGTGGTTGGTACTGTAGGGACCGTGGTCATGATTGGAGGTGGCAGGGGTGCTCCTGAGAGTAGGTCAGCCGTTTGAAACGTTGTGGTCACTGGGTGGATGATGGTACGTCCCTTCCCTGTGGTTGGTTATGGCATGGTGGTATTGAACATAGGGTTTTGATTGCTCCAGATTCGGTTGGGGTGTGGGGAGGAACCTCAATATAATCTTCATCAGGGTGAGTAAGGTATAGGTCTTTTCCCTTGGCTGCCCTCCCCTCTTGGCGCAATTGGCTCTTCTAGCCTTTCAATATCCTGTTTCAGCATGTTCTCGTTCTTTGTTTATTGTTCTAGCATACGGTAGAGAACACTTGGATCAGGAAGACGTAAGCTACCGCCGCTAGCTCCTACGACTGCACTAGCCTCAACAGCCGAGATGGTTGGGGCACCTCCTGAGGCAGTTGGATTAATCAGATTTGGATCCATAGTCTCCGATGAAGTTTCGGTTGCGGTATCACTAGCCAGCCTACCTCGGGAATCTCTTTTCCACAGTCGAGTAATGTTGGCAAAATTGGAAGAAAACTCCTGACACTCTGCTTTGCTCTGCTCTGCTCTAGTTGGTTTTTGCGATACCAGGGAATATGGAACGCATGGAAGATGTCAGTATGGATGTAACTTAAAAAGGGGAGAGAGTGAGAGGTGAAAAGGAGGTCATCCCCGATGTTGGTGAAACGAGGTATTTCAATAATTAAATCCTTTTGTAAAATGATAAAGCAGAAAAGGTGCACAAGCCGATTTCCATTTCCAAGAATAAACGTCATACTATTTCATTGCTCGATCACGATTGCATATGTCGGGGAAAATGGGGTTACATCCGAGTTCATAGGAGAAAACATAATGTTAGATAAATTACATAGTCGAACTCCACGATAAGGGGGAAGGGGAGTTACATCCAAATTCAAAAGAGGGGAAAACTACATCCGAATAGTAAATTTCGATTACATAGCCGAACTCCATAAAAGGGGGAAAGGGGAAAGGGGAGTTACATCCAAATTTAAAAGAGGAGAAAACTACATCCGAATAGTCAAATTTTGGTTACATAGCCGAACTCCATAATAGGGGGAAAGGGGAGTTACATCCAAATTTAAAAGAGGAGAAAACTACATCCGAATGGTCAAATTTTGATTACATAGCCGAACACCATAATAGGGGGAAAGGGGAGTTACATCCAACTCAAAAGGGTGAACTTCTACTAGTAACGGGTGATAGCATAGGAGATCAACCGATAGTCTTCTGCCGCTTGCACTCCTCTTTCTCCCTCTTTCTTTCCTGACGGGTAGTGGGAATCGGTTGCAGGTCCTCCACAATCGGCAGTCGTGGATCTTGGGTGACTGCTGAGTGGTGCGGGTCATAAGCACTTTTTTATCATCCGATCGACGCGCATAGTCAACCATGTTTGATACTCTTTGCTCAAACCAAAGTACTTAATCTTGAAGATGGCCCACTTCATTCCGGAGTTATAAACCCCAACAATGTAGTTGATGCTACTATCTGTGTACCGACGATCTACCGAGACATTGCTTCTGGCTCCGGGTACAGTCTGCTCTCGACTGAATTGGCGCATCGCTCTGAAGGGAAAGATAGTGATAAACCTTTCTAGGCCTAGCAATGTCAGCCCCCTCCTCCTGATGAGCTGATTGAACAGTTCCCCCTTGAACATCCCAGTCACGCAAAATCCAATTAATCTGCCAATCATAACAACGGTCCATAAAGTAAGCTCTCCATCCTGCTTCAGGCTTTTGTGCTCGCTTCCGGGCAGTCGGGAAAGTATCTATATTCACCACTTTATACACCTTCACCTTCTTCATCAGCCCAAGGTGATCAAACAACCATATTTGGAGAAGGAGCGGACTTCCTAAGAAAAAGGTTTCCAAGGCTCCGGACTCCTTCCAGCGGTCCAAAGCTCTCACCATCTCGGCCACGACCACCGTCCTGATACTTTTTCCTTCTTCTAAGGCCTTCAGCAGGTAGATTACTCGTGGGTTGATCCTCAAGTCTCTTTGTTGAAACAGATAAAGCCCCATGATGCAGAGGTCAAGCACTCGCCTTTTGGTGCTTTTGGGATAGTATGGTTGGTAGAATTGTTGTAGGAGATCTCGCAGGCGTATGCTCATGCTACCAAAACTTTCAACCTCCTCGATCCTTACCCCCAGAAAATCAGCTGCAAACTTCGTAGTATGCGATCGCTCGACGGGGACGGTGGGCATCTTTTGATGGGGCTTGATCTTAAGCAGTGCATCCATCTCAGCAGGCAAGATAATTAACTCTTGGAGGTTGAAGCGGTACAGATGGTCCGTCGAATCCCAATAAGTGACTGACTCAAACAAGGCTTCATAGTCAACGGCTACTCTACACATTCTGGCAAGTCCAGCCAGCAGCGGCTCGTCAGGGCCTTTCATCTGAGCGCAGTAGTCTCTGAGTTCCTTGGCAAAGGTCGACTCCTGGTGACGCTCCACTTGGTAGGGGGTCATTGGAGCTTGTCCTTCACTGGGTCTTTCCTCTGCCCTGCTTCTGTTCACTTTCCTAGGGCACTTCTTCTCTCCAGGCACTGGCACTAGTCTGTTCATCATGTTGTCCTGCTACAATGATAAGTAAGAGTCGGGGGAACGATTAAGCAATTACTAGTACGACCCGTTTATCCTTGGAAATGGAAATTAGTTTTGAAAACTAATTTGAGAGAGAGAGTTTGAAAAGTCATTTTGAAAGTGGTTTTGCTAAAATCGGTTTTTGAAAAGGTTTTGAATATCGGTTTTGATTTTGAAGTAAAGGAGTTTAGGTTTCAAAACTTTTGAACGGTAGGTAGCAAGTAAAACAGTTTTGACACAAATGAGAATTCCGAACGTTTTAAAACAGATTGGTTCAAGAAAAAGGTTTGCACACATGTATTGCGTATAGTAAATCGTGGCTATGTTTGATGTGGAGCTGAGTGCGAATGATTGGGATAATCACCTTCCAGACTAGCCACACGAGTCACGGACGGTGATTATCACAACATACTCACTTTTGGAAAACTTGGGGAAGCACTGCATGGGAACGGGTCTCTCGTCATCTGCACGGTCAGGTGTGTCTAAAGTCCAAATTATTCACTGACTACGTTGTGCCATGTATGGGTTTCCGGTAAATACGGGATCCGCTATGGACGTGTAGCGTGACATTGGGCTTTAGAGACACCCGTGGTGCAAAGGAACAATGGAGAGCTGAGCCCATGCAATCTTCAGGGTAAGGCAACGAGGTGGTCAGACAGGCGGCATACAAGGGGGTGACTACCCACAAGCCCATCTTAGACCCGGATAAGGCAGCTGGACACTGAAGGCTCATGGCTCACTATATGCTGGTTTAGACTCAGGTAATGGAGGATATGTTTGGATCATGAGCTTCAAGGCGTAGGTCTTGGACCATGTTACCTTGTGGGTTAACTCCTTCTAGGAAGGACCCAACTCATGGGGAATCAACCGTGGACCGGCTGGGATCTCGTGACTCGTGGACAAATCGGGTGACACAGAGGAATGCATGTCCTATGCTACCCGATGAAACAATGGGTTGACTCCTTCTAGAAAGGCCCCATTTACAAAAGCAATAAATAAGCAATAAATATTATGTCA
Organism: Limonium bicolor; assembly: GCA_023374045.1. Taxonomy (NCBI): domain Eukaryota; kingdom Viridiplantae; phylum Streptophyta; class Magnoliopsida; order Caryophyllales; family Plumbaginaceae; genus Limonium; species Limonium bicolor. The sequence continues at coordinate 52,549,705 of CM041776.1, forward strand.
TGCATGAGAGCAGAGCAGTAAACATAAGACAGTAAACACACAACAATAAACATACAAAAGTGAAGCATGCAAATGGTAAAGCACACATATGGCACTCAAGGCCAATCTCGAACTCTGGACTCTCATCCTAACTATCCTCTCAGCGCACACTCTAAGTGTGGAGTAGAGTAGTAGTCCTAGCGGCTTTAGAATGAATCTCTTGGAGGTTTTGAAAGAAGTTAGAGAATCCTGACAATTTTGAATGGAGTTCAGTCTTCCTTGAGTTTGAGAAAAAATTACTCAAGTTTTCCCCAGCAGAGTCGCCATTCTATGGAGGGTGATTTTTCGGTATGAGGGGGGTCTATCTAAATATGGTTTGACTGAGAAGCCTAGAACCTAGAAAAAACCATTCTATGGAGGGTGGAAACCCGTTATTCTTGGCATCCCTCAAATACCTACTAAATCGTCCGTCTTTCCTAGAAAGCATAAAGGGGAGTGCAAGTGTGCACTACACCCGCTTTCAATGGGCCCCACGCGGACTGATGCCTCTATAAGGCAGATTTGACTAGAGTCGCCACCTAGTTTGACCTACGATACTGGGAAGGAAGGGAATGAGGGTTCTAAGAACCGTTGGTTGACTCTGATTGTTGCTTATGGATAGGGCTTATCGGATCATTACAGAGATTCTATTGTGGGTTCGCACTGGGTTACACCCCTTAGAAGTGGCAATGACCACGACTTCAGATTGGTGCCCGAGGAAACCTCGGTCTCGAATTGTCAGGATTGCCTTCTTTCAAAACCTTTTTTAGAGAGATTCATTTAAAGCCAAGGATAGGATTAGGACAGAAAGAGAGAAAGAGTGGATGAGGCGAGCTTTTCTGTCAAACTAGCGTCCAGAAGAGGAACCAGTGAATTCGGCTGAGTATGGAATGAAAGATTGGGAACATGTTGATGTTGAGGAAATGATTAAGATTGAAGTCTGATGGTTTAAAGTTTGTGGGAGCCGAAGAAGGTTTGAGTGTTTAAGAGATATTTAAGCCACCTTAGAGGGGGAAAAGAGTTTTTGTTTGGAATGGGGTCGCACCCTAGATGGGCTGCCTACGTACTCAACTCCTTGTCGAGATCAGACCTTACGTAGTTCAGGATTATTAGGAGATGCTTGAATCCTCCTGGGATGTTTGAAGTATGGGATGTTTTAGTCTGCGAGACGCTCGGGTCTATGAGACATTTGAAACCTTGAGATGTCGAAGTCTGTGAGACATTCGGATCTATGAGACGCTCGGGTCTGTGAGATGTTCTGGTCTGTGAGATATTCGAATCATTGGGATGACAAAGTCTGTGAGACGCTCGGGTCTGTGAGACAATACGGGGTTGCTTGGAGGTGAGATGGCTGAGTGAAAAAATGGCATTTTGGTTGATGTGGGGTCGCACCCTGTGTGGGTTGCCTACGTACTCAACTCCCTGTTGAGATCGGACCTTACGTAGTTCAGAATTATTAGGAGATGCTTGAATCCTCCTGGGATTTTTGAAGTATGGGATGTTTTAGTTGTGAGACGCTCGGGTCTATGAGACATTTGAAACCTTGAGATGTCGAAGTCTGTGAGACATTCGGATCTATGAGACGCTCGGGTCTGTGAGATGTTCTGGTCTGTGAGATATTTGAATCATTGGGATGACAAAGTCTGTGAGACGCTCGGGTCTGTGAGACAATACGGGGTTGCTTGGAGGTGAGATGGCTGAGTGAAAAAATGGCATTTTGGTTGATGTGGGGTCGCACCCTGTGTGGGTTGCCTACGTACTCAACTCCCTGTTGAGATCAGACCTTACGTAGTTCAGAGTTTTGGGGTTTTTGAGGTTTTTGAGATGTTTGAAGTTTCGGGTAGTTTCGGGTTTGAGAGGTTAGTCTGTGAGACACTCGAGTCTATGAGACATTTGGGATGTTCATGTAATGGGTGGTATGGGATATCAAGGTCTGTGAGACGCTCGGGTCTGTGAGACGTTTGAAATCTTGGGATGTCGAAGTCTGTGAGACGCTTGGGTCTGTGAAACGCTCGGGTCTGTGAGACGCTCAGGGTCTGTGAGACATTCGAATCATTGGAATGACAAAGTCTGTGAGACGCTCGGGTCTATGAGACATTTAGAGTGTAGGAGAAATTGGAATAGAATTGAAATTGAGTTGAAATCGAAGTTGAATCGGGGTTGAATGAATGTTGATTTGAACTGGAATTGAAATGAATTTGGATTTGAATGAGTTTGAAATTGAATTGGGTTTGGATTTGAATGAGTATGGAGTTGAATGAATTTGGATTGGGCTTTAGGTCGATTTGGGATGGGCCGAGTTTGGAAGTGGGCCAAGCTTGGATTTGGGCCGGCTTTGGGCTGGGCTGCATATGGGTATTGGGTCGGGTTTGGGTTTTTGAGCTCGGGCCAGACTGGGCCGAATTTGGGCTTTGAGAATGAGTTTCGAATGAATGGGCCAAGTGAGAGTCTAACTGAAACTAATGGCTAAAGGACTCAAGATGTGTCTGGATGAAGATTAATTGAATTTACAAAGAGATTGGATTTATGATGATTGTACATTTTATTCTGAAATTAGAGGATGATTTGGAAAGTTTTAAGGGAAACGGGTATTCCTCGAATGGACCGTGTCTAGGACCCGTATGCATTGAGGTTACCCAAACCTAGAGCTTTTCTAAAGTGGGCCTCAAGGGTCCACAAAGAGGGCAACCTAGTTGGCTTTCTAGGGTCACCTGTCCCAGCCCGTTTGGCTTGTTTATGGATTGGGCCTGAAGCGAAATTAAATTCGAGCCAAGGGTTGCCTAGGCCCAAACAGGCCCAGCCCATCAAGATGAACAGAAACGTAGACATAAACTTCGAAAGTCAAGGGATTGCATATATAACACATATATAAACAGGAGTCTCAAAAGTGATAAGAAAGACCGTGTACATGGAAATAAATCCTCAATCATATACATGTAGGAGAAAAATCAGAAACTGTCCAGGTAATGGACACATGGAAATAAATCCTCTAGGTTGTCTAGGTGACAGTATTAAATCTCACAATGCTAATCTATTATAATGTGAATTAAAAGCAACAAAGGTGGGTCTTAAGGCCTTTCTCAAAATTGCCATGGTCATCATTTTTCCTCTCTGTCTTACACCCATTCACTCCCCTGGTTACCAGACCAAGAAATTCCTCCGACTTATCACGCATGCATAACACTTCCAAACTCAATACAGCCAAGCAAACAGATTAAAACTGAGCCTAAAATTTCATTTGTGAACAATAGACTGATTATCCCTCACCTCGACCAACAAAAAAGGGGCAGGACACCAAAACCCACAAGCTTAGAAACCTTTCTCCTCATTTGTTCGGACCATTCAAACAGGAACAGAATTATCAAGTTTTTAGTTGCTTCCCATTTTAAACACTCAGTTGAATTAGGCATAGCTGAAAGAAAAGGTCCTGTACAGATACATTCATCCTATACACATAAAGGACCGAAGATTAACTCATGGCAGGCAGATAGAGCATAAAGCGCTTCCCTGCAGGATTAATCATACATACACATAATAAGAAAAAGGGAGTTCGTGAGCATAAATACCAGATGGAAGATGAGTCTTTCTGCAAAGCAACACAAATGAAGAGATACATGTGGATTAGAACTGCACACACCCAGTTGGCAAAAGGAATATGAAACGTAGAATGTTCAAAATACAGAGAAAGGGATTGGGATTTCGCTCATGTCGATACCAACACTGTCATCCTCAACTTTCCTCTGCCGGAAGGTCCAGATCTTACCATGACGTTTGCAACGGTTAGCAAATCAAAGATAACAACAGTCAGGAGTATTATCATAATGAGCGGATCAAACTGCATCTAGAAATCAAGAGGTGTGTCTTCCCACCATTTTTACCGAAGCGAACAGCAGCTTAGGCATACAGAATACGTGACAGCAGAATCATGAGCCTAGGACGTTTTTCGGGCCCTCGAACTCAAACAGCCAGACAGACAGATTCGGCTAATAGAGAACAAGAGAGTAGAAAAAGAAAAGAACCGGTGGTATTGTTCTCAAAGCAGAGGAAATGAGATCACCAAACATCCGTGGTGGTTTAAGAACACGGTGAAAGAAATCGAGGACTGGAAGCGGACCAGTCTGCTATCGGGCTGTCAATATCAAATTCCATATCAACTTAAACCGATAAATACCGAAGGAGGGTAAGAGTATATGCTCCTGCTCATCCTGTTCGTAGACTTCAATGTCTATACCAGGGTAGGAAATCGCATAGTGAGCTGTGGTAGTAAAAAATGACAGATGGATTACAAACAGTGCATGGAAACGAAGAACGATTAACCGAGGAGTGAATCGTGGTTATCATCGGAATATTTACCAAAACCACGTCCACCTCCCTAAGATTAAACATATACAGAAATACGAAAACAAGAGAGAAAACGGGCATGAATTTAGGGTAGAACTTGAGCATCTAAACTTTCTGAAACCAGGGACCTGCGAAACTGATAGTTCGGGGCATGTATCTAGGTTCACCGAAAAGAAAAGGGGGAAGAGCGGGGGAACGGAGGCAGGTTTCATGTCGGAATCGATTTCTCAACTGAACCTTAGCCATTTGCCGTCATCGAGTTAAGCCTCTGGGCAAAATGCACTTCATATAACGCTATGGAGGAGGGAAACGACTATAACTAGAAATTAGCAAGGAGAAAACGAGGAAAAGGGCGACGGAACCCACTTACGATATCGGCGATGTGGCAAGAAAAGCTTCAGAGGCGACTCAAACTATACCCGGGGTTCTGTGGAGTAGGGTGTCGATCAAGGAGGACGAAGTTGGAGAAGGGGAAAGGTTTCTGGGTTTTCTGTTCGTTCTTCAAGCTTGAACTGAGAATATCAAAAACAAACAGAGAATGAGACCAAGGGAATAAAGATCGGGATCAATGCTGGCTTTTCAAAACGTGGGTCTACTGTGAGGTTTTTTTGATTGTTTATACTGGGAGGGCATACAGATTTCAAGGTAGGGTTTCATTTAGATAGTTGTGGGCCTTAGTAAGGAATAAAGTTGGACCCAAATCGAGTTGGGCTGCTGCTGGGCGAGCCTACTACTGGAGAAAGAATGAGAAAAAAAAATGAGAGCTTAGCATAAAAAAAACGCCTCCATCGAGTTTCGAACTCGGTACCATCTGCTTCCTCCTGAACACCCTGACCAACCGAGCTATAACCACATTCGGTATACAGATGCGAGGAAATAAGGCAAATGTTATGTTGCGAGCCGGGGCAAAACAAGGGAAACGTCCTCCGTTCTTGCTAAGATTCAAAATCATGAAATGTTTTAAAACAAAAGCAACAAAAAAATGCATACAAAATGAAGCGGGCTAAAACGGATTACGATAAAAGGCTCATGCTTCCTTTCCCATAGGAATGTGAGATTTAAATGTCGGGAAAAAGAAATTCCTTTAGTTGAAAACGGGGACGACCGCCTTGTTTCTAAAAGCATGTTCATTTTTCAATTTTTGTTTTAAAATAAAACGGGTGAGAATTTTTGGTGTCTACCCTATAGGCTTTCTCCCTCCTCTAAAGAAGGGTCAAATCAATTCAAAATGCTTTGAAATTTTAACCCATGATATAGGATGACATTTGAAGCATAATGGCGTTGGAATTTTGATTTTTCGAATTTCCAATAATTTTCTAGCAATTTCTGATTGAATCTGACGAGAAATTGAATTTAAAAATAACCCAATATCCAAAAAAATCAATTCTACTTTAGAAAAATCAGAATTATCATCCTTTACCAATGTTTAAAATTTTATAATCAAATTCCTTTTGGAAGCCCTTGAGCTAAAACGTCAGTAAATCTCGGTTTTTACCGGATTTTCTATCTTTAAGGAAGCCTATATAAGGAACCTTATCCCATGATTAAATCAGAACCTCAAGAACCCTAACACCTCAAAAAACTCATTCGTCACAACCTCTCCACGTTTTTACACATCCAAGCCCCGAAATTTCATCAAAATCTCACAAAATCAACACTGAAACACCTTTTTCAACTCCCACAAAATCATCCAACATCAAACCTTCACCAAAACAGCACCAAAACGTGAAGAACAGCAAGAACAACCAACAACCAGAAGCTTGGTCCGAAAACCTTTTGGGTCTGCCATCAACGGAGCACTCGACGAACCCCGACGTGAAGAATCATTGTAAATCCTAAGGTAAAACGGGTAGGAATCTCACTTTCCTAACTCCCTAGGACTTTATCAGTCTTTTATCAAAATTTGGGTTCAAACTAACCTTTCGTGGCTTCTGAGTTGCTGTTTGTTTAAGCTTCTGCCCTATTACTTGTTTGTTAAGTTTTGCATTAAATTCGATTTCAAATTGAAAAATTTTAAGCACTAACGTATTGTAAATCTTTCAGGCTACACACCCATAAAATTTGAGCTCAAAAACCGTCGGGAACCTCCCAAACGCGCCGTCCGCGGGCGGTCCGCACCCACGGACTCTATGTCCGGGGTCCCGGATGCCTTGTCCGTAAGCCCGGAGGCCCCCGGATGGTGGCGGTATTTCAAAATTTTCAAAATTTAGGTTTTCTAAGATAATGTCCGGGCCCACGGACATCCTGTCCGTGGCCCCGGACTTTTCAAAATTGTGTTTCCTGTTTAATTCGACTTTTATGTTCATATAGGTTAACTAGGGTCCGTGGGTTCGGACATTAGGTCCGTAGCCACGGACGGAAACAAAATTTGACCTAATTCTGCCTCTGAAACCCTAGTTTAGGAATTCTTAATTTTATTTTATTTTTCTGTCAAAAAATGCTAAAAAATACAAAAAAACAGAAGCTCGCGCACTTAGGTTAAAACGGCTCGTAATAAGTCGTAAGTAAACTAAGTAGAGAAAAAATGACTTCTAGGGGTAATGAAAGTAATTGAACCCTAATTAAGTCGAATATCAAGCCCCCGAACTTGAACTCTCCTTTCCTAATTTGATCTAGGTAAAATTAGGTGGCGACTCATAATAGGTTCCAGAGAGCTAGCCTAGGTTTTAATAATTATTGTTATATGGCATAGTTATTAATCTTAGGTTATAAGTGGACCTAAAACCCGTTTAGATCCTAATCAGCTTTAATCAACATAGGGTAGGGTTTAAAATCGAGGCTCGCACATTGAAATTCAAAACATCACCTTATTAATTCGTAATCCCTAAACTATGTGATTCGCCGTCCCGATCCCCACACTTAGTCATCCATACCTACGATCATAAAACATAGACAAAACACAGAAAGGATCACACAAATCAGAAAAACTGAGTAAATTCCACCTCAACATGTAAAATACATTTCAGAACTCATTTGCCGTTAATAATCAGGTGAGAAGGTTTTATTGAACAGTTGATGAGTTTCCACAAAACATATCAAACACCGAATCCACAGTAGGGAGCTTTCAACAAGAGATAACCATAATTCCATACACGGGGTCACCTGCGGGACCCCAAAAACAATTCCAGGAGAGTCACCTATTGGACCGTCAAACAACCACCTCACCCTAAGTCCTTTAGTGTGCACACTCCCTATGAAACAGTAGTAACATGGAGTAGATCATAGAGCTTAACTGCAACAATGTATGCAGTGCACAAATAATAACAATCATGGGGCACCTATGGGCTCCAACACAATAGAATACAACCTGTGAAAGACTACCCGAAAATCATAATGGACAATACCACAATCATAATCCAATTCCTCAAATCCGAAACGTAGGAAGGAAACAATCCCAAATCCTCAAACCACAACTAAGAGTCCATAAGAAAAACACAACGAAAACCTTTTCCCAATATTTTGTAAAAAACCACAGTCAATTCATTGAGCATAGAATTTACCTGGAACAACCAAAATCCCTCAAGAGCCCAACTGCTCGGGACTATTGATAGCACTCGTCAATGTAATCGGCGTCTAGGTAACCAAAATTATCAATCAGATTTCACCGAACAACGAATAGATAACTAAACAACTAGGTAGAATACATTTCCCGACAATCTACCAACGAGACACCAGGGAATTGATTAGATCTCGATGGAACTAGCGATAATTCACCAAGGGTTTGAAGAGGAAGAGAGTGAAAATATTGGGCAGAGTATAAGCGCAAGAACAGAGCGTATGGAGGATGGAGAATAGTGAAGAAAAACAACCTTAAATAAAATTGTTTGTATAATGAAAAGGAATAAACTAATTAAAGATTTATGTTAAAAGGAAACGCAAATAAAATAATAAGAAAGAGTTCCAACTCTAGGTAATTAAAATATTTCCAAAGGATAAATCTCGTTAAGTTAGGAAGATCAGTAAAAGAAGATTGGTGATGTAATTCAGGAAGGAATAAATCAAGAATGAGAAACAAGATCAAGAAGTCAATTAATAAAATTTATTGGAAGGAAGTGATAAGTGAGAAATACATAGACTTTAAGGGTTTAATTTACCTTGTACTTACTTACTTTCAGGATAATATTACTCACTTATCGTATGTTTTCCTAAGATTATGTCTTGATATGGACTGATAGATTTATTGGTTAAACGTGAGGAAACCAAGCTTGGAGCAAGTAGACGAAGAGACTAACGCATAGGCGCAAACGGATTTAAACCGGAGCTGAAACGAATATTTTAGAAGCAAACTAATTTTCATCTGAACCACTGTCTGAATGAGTTGATTCGGACACGTGATGTGGAGCGTTCTCCGCATAACATCGACATGTCCGAACCAGGATGATCCGGACACTGGTTCGGACACGTCAAAATTGAAAACACGTCCGTGGAAATAAGGCAGGACAGGAAAACAAGGACAGAACTATGTCCATGGATATATGGCCGGACAGCAAACAGACGACACTCCTGTCCGTGGATAAATGGCCGGACCGAAAACAAAAGCCATGGCTTCTCCATGGATAAATGGCCGGACAAGAAACAAGGACAGAAAATTATAGACGTCCGCCCAAAAAAGGCCGGACAAGAGATAGAGACGTCCGCCCATTTATGCGAGGACACAAACAAGCACGCGTCTAAATGCAACCCAGATCCAGAAAATTGACGCGCCGACCATCTTCCCCATTTTTCTCGCGGCGCCTGCAAACACATCTATCTACCCCATCAACAATATCAGGCACCGGCACTCCTTAAATTCTCACGCGTGTTCCAGCCCTGTCTTCTTCCTCCTCCTTTCTTCTATATAAACCCACTGCTTCTTCATCAGAAACGAATCCATCGTTCACAACAGAATCGAACACCACAATACAAATCACACCTACGACCTATTCCATCCTCTTATCCCCCACTTCTCCATTTTATTTTCATTCTTCATTCCACCACTCAGAAGAACCAGGATAAAAAGAAGAGAAGAAAAGCAGCTGGGGCAGGAGCGAGTCGCAGTCCCGTCTCCTCCGGTAGTCTCCCAAATAATGGCTATTTCTATCTTTATTTATTTTCATCCTTGTTAATGTCTGAGTAATAAACTTAGCCTCCCGGGTTGGGAAGCGAGCCTATTTTATATAATTGTGTTATGTAAACTTTCCACTATAATTTATATATGCAATATTTTGATTCTTGTCCTTAATACGCTTTAATCTTCTTGTACAATTATTCAAGTGATATTTGTAGTCTCTTGTCGAAATGCGGTGCTAAGACAAGGTTCTAGAAAAAGGAAGTCAAAACGGGGGTAACGACTAGATGCATGTCTCGCCTATAGGTTAATCTGTCTCCAATAGGAATGGTAATAAAGCGATTAATTTATAATGACTTGGGCAAAGATTGCGGCTTGTTGTTTAAATTAGTCAGGGTTTATTGTACAAGGACCGGTCAATGAACTAATTAAGATTCCTGAGTTTATTGTTAAAGTGGGAAAGTTTATATTGATATAATTGGATAAAATAGGTGAGTAGAAACCTAGGATGCTTCTTTAAAAAACAAAAAGATTTACAATTTCTATTTTATTTTGTTTGATTAATTGTTTTATTACTGTTTGTTTAGATTAAGTTTTCAATCGCATTTCCCAAAAAAATTAAAATCTGTTTACTAGAAATCTCAGCCAATTTACTACACTGTCAATTTACCACATCGAGGTCCCCAAGAGTACGACAACCCACAAAATCCACTATTCCGCAAAACGATAGGTACACTGCCTAAGTTGTAGAAGTAGTCACATATTTCTCCAACAAGTTTTTGGCGCCGTTGCGGGGACCTCTGACACGGTTAATTGGTGATTTTTAATTTTATTGAGATTTCTGTTTAGTTTTCTTATTGTTTCTGTTTTATTTTGTTTTCGCTTCATTTAATTTTATTAAATTTTACTTACTTTATTTATTTTAGCAATTTTCTTTTATCTTTGTTTTATTTCTTATCTGTTTTTTTTATTTAGTTAATTTGGTTTTTGTGTTTATTTTCTATTTTTAGTTCTATTCTACTTGGTATTTTTATTTTTGTTTTTGTAGGATAGTTACTGATTATGGAGAGCGGCTACGATGATGTGAGAAGATTGTTGATTGATTTGGAATGGTCGCACATGCAAAAGGAGATGTCCTCATATCAAAGGTTGGTCAAGGATTATTAACCACCTCAGCAATCAAATCGAGAGTCGTATTGGTGGGAAGTCGACCAGGCTAATAACACAGTACAAAGAAGCTCAGTTGGGATATGACTACTTCAATCAAGAACAACAATCTAACAAGGGCCAGACGAATTTCTCCCGAGTCAGACCAAGCTTCTAAAGAGATTCCAGTGGTGAACTCCAAGGAGCGAAGATCGATTCGAGCCAAATATTCTTGAAGCTACAAGTTCTGATGAGGAGATGAAGAAACTTATCAGGAAATTTTTCTCTGACGCCGAGTTGGAGCAAATTTCTGAAACTTACAATTCTCCTCCATCTCTATCCCCAGCACAAGAGGAGCAATTAAAACTTGAAGATATTTTTTCTGAGCCAGTCCCGAAGAGGATTATCCTATTGAGCCTCATCAACTAGGAGAGGAAATTATATCCTCAAATCTGAGGAAGGAACACCGCTACCACCAGTCTCTCATCAACTTCCACCCGCCTAAACCTCAACAACAAGGAAAGGATGTTTACATCCTCCAATTTGAGGGAGAAAAGTCATCACACCTGGTCTTCTATTAGAACCCGTTACCGGCAGTGAAATACCCCAAACCTTTAAAACTTAATTAAATGATCTACTAATGATCTAATATGATTAATAAACATCTAAATACTATTGGGGAACAATCTAAAGATCTCAACAAGGCAAACACGCCTTAAGATCGGTAAAGCCAAAAATGTGCTTTAAAGCACCATAAAGATTGTATGACCTCAAATAGAATCCAAAGTGGATTCATAAGCATTATAATGAAGTAAGGAACACAACAAAACTATTATCAAGGAACACAACACCTTAAAGCACGTTTTTGTGAGATTGCCTTCTAAATTGGGTTTAATGGGATTAAAGGTTATAATTACCTTTAAATATGATTTTATCATTTTATATCATATTAGGAATTTAATTCCAGAAATTTATGAATTTTTAAAATTTAATATTAAATATTAATAAAACCCTTAAGTGGGGCCCGTTCGAGTCAATATTGACCAAGTATGGTCAATGGTCAATTAATTGACCCAATTTACCATGGAAGTCGACAGGAAAGGAGGAGAGGAGACAGCTCATAATCATTGTTAGACAAATTAGCTACCTAATACCAATTTGCAATAGTAAATGTTACTTTTATTACTTTTCCATTTCAATTAAGCCTTTCCAATCATTCTTCTTCACCCACCTTGCTTCCCAGCTGATTACAGCAGCCCCCCACCTCTCTTTGCTTCTCCATTTTCGTGGTAACACAGCCAAACTCAGAGGAGAACAGCAATCACCATTGGTAAGCTTATTAAGCTCTTAAATGTTTATTTTCTTCACAATTTCTCCCTCTTTCCATGGAGCAAAGCATCAACCACTTCCATCAATGTTCTTAGGTTATTATGGAGGTTAATGGAGGGTGTATCTCGGCATTAACAAGGGAAAAGGTGGAGAAAGCTAATCTTGTCCTTAAGGTATAAAAATGTGCTTTAAGCACATATCTTTTGACTCCCTTCAAATTCGGCTGTGAAACTTTGTTTTTAAGCTTATAATCTTCATCTTAACATACGTATCCAGTTGGTACATCAAGAGCTTTGAAGTATAACCAGATCCAACGCAAAAAACACCATTTTAGGCATTTTAAACAAGGTAAAGATTAGCTATCTTCTAATCTGAGTTACCTTTTAAAGCTTGGTTTAGTACTCTTTTCACACTTTTGCCTACTGTAAATACAAGCCGAGATTAACCTTGTATACCTTGGTGTTCTAAGGTAAATTTTACCTTGAAAATTGACATTAAACACTTCTTATGGTTAGATCTTGCTTGGAGACTAATCATGCCTTAATTGCTGTTTGAAAACACGTAAAATAAGCTGTGGAAAATAGATCTCCATACAGCCGTGGCCAACAAGGCATTACTAGGCAAAAACAGGGTATAAATCACTTAAACCTTCACTTGTATATAATATGTGCTTATACATATTTATATAAAATTGTGCCATGAGTGAACAAGGTATTTAAGGTCGTATTTTGACCTTAGGTGATTAGGAATGGTTTAGTAAATGTTATAACAAATTAATTAGCATAATTGTCAAATTTAAGACATTATGTGGAAATTGGTAAATAAAGAAAACATATGTGTAAGGGCCGAGAGTTTAAGGCTTTATGGACATTTATGTGTAATTTATTTTATAAGCCAATGTTTGTAATAAGGCCATGTACCTTAGGCCATTTTATTTATGCATTTATAAGCTTTTAATTAAGTTTAGGTGCTAATATTCATTACCGCATATTATTGGGTTATAGTTTAATTAAATTAAAATTTGGGGGCTATAAAAGGATATAGCCGAAATTGAGATTTAAAGGAGTTTATAAAAATTATAAGATTATATAAAGTTTTGGGTTAAATGGTAATTTATGAAAGTTATGCGTGTAAACCGTATATATAGAAATTATGGTCAATAATATTAAGATGTCACCTTGACCATATGGTAGGTTTTTAACCAAATTAATAAGTTAGATAACTTATTTAAGGTTTTATAACAATTATGAATTTAATTGTAACAATTTTATTACATATGTGGTGAATATGTTATTACCGAAAATAAAGGGTGTAAAAGGTGTATTATACAAGAATTTATAACTCATGGAATTACCTTGTGGTAAATATATATACACATACCAGAAAATGTATATAAGAATGAATATATACTATGGTTAGAAAACCATGTATTAAAATGGGGTGGTGGAAAAACAAACCTTAGGAAAATAAATACTAAGGTGAGATGTATAATAAATGATTAAGATTATACATGCAATATAGTGACAAGCTATACAATGTACAAATGTGTATTAAATTACATGTGGTAACAAACGTTTAAAGTTAAGTATATAATATACTCGACGTAACCACGCATGCAATATGACGTTGTTCCAAATCCCGAGTTAAACCGAAAACCCGACAAACGTTATCAGTTAGTAACGGGGAATAAACCGGGATGGATTAGTAATGGTACGGGTACCATAGTGTGTTGTTAGTATGAGATGTTGATGCACAGTGTGATGCATATTGATAGATTGTTAGAGACGACACGAGGAGCACCGGATCTAGCTGAATCATACTCCACCGTAATACAATCAGGTGAACGGTATGTTATTTATATGGCTTGATTGTCTCTGAGGATTTCCTCAGTTCAGACATTGTGTGAAATCTGTGATAAGATTGAATGTCTGTTTGTGTGAATTAATATGCTTGAGTTGTGTATTAATGCTTTGTTATTATAGTCGTGCAATAACAGTACCGTTCGTATATATGAACATATTATAAAACGAACTAGCGGCAATGATGCTATCTTAAATGTGTAATATAAGTAACGTAAGTAAAACGTTGTAGCATCAGAATAATAAGATATATATTCTATCTGAGACTTATATACGGAGCATTGGCCGCATTAACGCCGCTCTCGTATCAAACACTGGATTCCGAGTCGACATACTCAGGATTGGACAAACGACCTTAGTATGTTGTGTTAAGGAAAATAATAAAACGATGCGATGGTATAGAGATAAGTTTATCAAGAGGATGTGACTCTTACTGTGAACTGTGATCCATTAATGATACTAGGATACCGTGTGGTAACCGTAAGTATCAGGATAAATTCCAACGAACTACAGATTGTTCATAGGTCGGAGACTCTACCGCTGGTGAAATACCCCTAATTAATAAATGTTGATTAAACATATAATCAATTAAATTAAGGCTTAAACATGCCTTAAAAAATAAATTAAACACAACAATGTTTAACGGGAAGCAAGAATTGCACCCTTTGACCTTTTAGGGCGATTATATGTCCAAACGAACTCCGATGGACCTAAAATTTTGTCCTGAGCCTTATAACTCATAAATGAACACGTTAAAACCGTTTTCAAGGGAAACCAAACTCAGGAACGCACTAGTACACAAATGTGCACTAAGCTTCCTTAAAGCACATATTTTATGAGATTGTCTCCAAGATGAGTTTTGTTTGATTTGAAGGTCTTGAATACCCTTAAATATACTAATGTGACATAATTTACAACATTAGAAGGTCTAAATCAAAGTTTACAAATAAAATCAAAATGGGTGAATTTGGGTGGATAGTGCCAAAAATAACACTTAAATTACTTAGTATACTTAATGGACAAGCTTGGTCTTTAGTCTTGACCAGCCATTACCGTTAATTTGATGTATTATTCACACCTAATTACCGGCAACACTCATGTCTAAACGAGTGACTAAAGAGCCACCTTTATGAAATTAAGATAAATACTTTAGTTTATTAAATGAAACAAATCCTTTCATCTTTGACTTTAGCCACCCATTGCCGTTCAAATGAGGTTCATTACAGAGCATGTATCAGTTTCCATATGCTACAAAAAATGATTCACTAATCCTACTTTACTAAAGTAAAGTTAATAACACTTTTAGTATTATATTAAACAAGCCCATTATCTCCCCCATGTGACATTACGATGGATTAAGGCTACCGGTTTCCAAACAATTCAAGCAGTGGAATATGACTCAACGTTCTCATTTGTTAAAGAAGTAATATAGGTACACTTTTATTTATAATGTTAAATTAAGCTACCTATCCCTCCTACCTTGATCATTGCCGCCTGCTATGTAGGACACCATATCCACTTGCAGACCTGCAAAACCACCGAATGCCACATAAATAAAAATAAGCTCATGACATGTATATATATATATATCATGTCAATCAATTTCTTTCCTATCGTACTACTACTACCAATCATACCCAACAACTCCTACAAGCTAAAGCGAATTGTTTAGACATAGAAATTTCTCCACTTGACTTCCATGCCCAATCTAATACCTATCACTTATTATAGCCGATTTTATTTCTTCTACAGTACCCATCTTCTTCTTCTTCTTCTTCTTCTTCTACGCAACATCCCAGCCACTTCTTGTTGTTCTTTCACCGTGAACAAACATCATCTTCCATGGCTGCTACTACTTGCTGTAGGTGAGCATTTTGACTGAAAAATGTCCATTGTTCTCCTCTCTCCTTCCCCTCTTCATTGAGCTCATCCATTCTGATTTTTACTCAACAAACTAGGCTGGGTTGGTGTGGCAAGTGAAGGGTTTTTTTTCTCGGCTGATAACAAAAAGAAGAAAGGGAAGCGTTATACTATCAAAACAACGGTAAAAATCCATGCTAGAATCTAGCTCATTCCTTCTTCTTTATTACCGGTTACATACCCATAAGTTATCAGCTCAACCTTGCTTCCTTACGTGGGAAAACCAGAAAAAAAACACCTAGCTTGTGAAGAAACAAAACTCACGCAAGCACCCCTGCTGCACCAAGCTTGCGGTGAGTTCTTTCCCACTCCTTTCTTCCTTGCTTACGGTAATACTTCTACCTGGTCTTGAGCTCTCTCTTTGCTTTTTTTCACGTACAAAAAAACAGAGGAGTAACACCTTGGTTCAAGCAGTGGCAAAGTCCAAGCAAAACACTCTTGTTTGGCCATGTTTTGGTGAGCTCTATCCACTCCCTTATTCCTTGTCTTACCGGTAGTATTCATGGCTTGTTTTGAGCTCTTTTTCTTGTTTTCTTTACGTCCAAACCAGAGGAAATACCCAGCATATATGTTGCTTCCTTCATGCAAAAAAATCAGAGGAGAAGCTTCCATGTCCATGTGGTGACAAGACCCATATACACCACCTTGGTTTAACAAGCTATCGGTAAAGATTTTTACCCATATTCTACCGGTTTGGGTGCTGTAAGAGATGGTGTTTTTAACAACTGGAATTGCCTCCAGTATGCAGGCGTGAACCCACCTTCTATACTCCATAACGTCAAAGTAAGATCCATACTAAAGTAAGCTTTGTTTGTCCTTAAGTGTTGGTCGAATCGTAGACTGATGCTTCTGTTTTCCTTGGCAAAATGCTACTGAAATGGTGTTGTGCCATGGGGAAAAACCTGCACAAAAAGGAAGGAGAAGAAGCTTAAGCATATACCTAACAAAGTAAGGAAAATCCACCATTAAATGCTATGTTATTAAGCTTATGTGTTAGTTATGTTAAAAAAACTAACTTAAGAAATTTTATCCAAAACAGCCGTGAGCATTTGGAGACTTGGCTTCTTGGATTTGCTTGAAAACATTGTAAGTATACTTAACTTAGTATATGATAAAGTTTATATGTTATTCGGTTACATTAAATACAAGCCGTGAGTGAATAGAGCTTAAAATAGCTTCACTATGTATTATAATGTTTAATAACATTTTTAGTTGATAATATAAGGTTTAGATGACATATTATGTCATAGGAATTAATTAAATGATTTTAGGAAACATTAAAGGGAAACTATATAATAAACCGTAAACAATATAGTTTTTATGACATTTATATGTAATTTTATTCTATGATAATTACTGTAATAAGGCCAAGCATTTTAGGCCATTTAATTTAATTGTTACATTAAGCTAGAAATGAATTAAAACAATAATAAACATTACCGTAAGGATTTGGGGTTTATTTGCAATTTAAATAAATTTAGGGACTGAATAATTATAAACCAAAAACTATAAGTTAAAAGAGTTATTTTATGAATTTTATTATGTTTTATGAATTATGGGGGGTCAAATTGTAATTTTTGAGGAAGTATGGTCAAAACCGCAAATACATAAACCTATGGTCAAACTAGTGTATATTGGGTCAACATTGACCAAGTTAAAAGCCTTGACCAAAAATTATAACATAAATAATCAATTTATGAACTTAAAGAAACATTAGAGATTAAATAATGAATTCATGAAATTTTTGGCGTATAGAGTGTACATACCGAAAATAATGGGTTGGCTTGGGTAATATAATAATTTATATCCTAAGTGTGAAGTAGAATATTTAGAAATATATAAAAGCTATATTGATAAAGGTGTACAATATATGGTTTTTGTGACATATGAAAGTATATCCTATAAATGGGGTCAAAATGTAAATAAGGAAAATAATGCTGCAGGAAAAAAAGATAAACCAAACAGACCTTGGTCTGTTCGGTAATAATGAAAAAAAAATGATACATAAAAACCTTATGTTATAAATAATATAATGTTTGGAAAGTATGGGATTTGAAAGGAAATAAAATATTAAACATATGCCTATTCGGCAATTAAGGGGGATATTACAAACTATAGGTTATATCCTATTACAATGTTTTGATGTTATAAAATAAGGTATTTATAACATGGTTTAAGTTATGTGGTATATTGTGATTAATGAAAATTATGTAAATAAAGAAGTACAAATGTAGTACGTATATATATATATATATATAGTTACTAAAACTATATGTTATAAGTCTAACGGCATAAAAAAAATATCATACAATATGATATCATGGTATAAGTGTAACTCTAAATAATATTATGTGGTCAAAAGTATAGTGTATAAAACTATACAAGCTGGCGCATGCATATATTTATATATCAAGAATGAAGATATAAATTATAGTAAATAATGACATAAATACTATGGTTAATATATGACTTTGGAATGATTTAAATAAACCCTGTATAAGGAATAATATGTGCATAATACAAGTTTCTTATTTCATTAAGAAAAGAAGGTATATTAAGGAATAGTAATATACTATGTAATAAAACTAACGTTGCATGGAATGTATGCAACCATAGGTTATAAAATATAACCATGCATGCAACTATAGGTTATAACAATACCAATGCATGCGATGTAACAGTTGAATTAAAATATACGAGAACGAACGAACTTATATAAAGCGTAACGCTTGTTAAATACTACGGTTATGATTTTTGGACTTAGTATGATGTATAGAATTTATCTCGTTGTCACAACGGATTAGTAGTGTTGTGTATTTTGGTTGTTGGATTTAGTTCTACTTCGTTGCTCGCATGGGCGAGTAATGGCAGGTGACACCCGAGTGAGTATTATTGTTGTTATTTATTCTTCCGCTGTAAGACGTTTTATTTATATGTTAACGTGAGTGATTATTACGTGTTTATCGTGAGGGGTGTTACAAAAGTGGTATCAGAGCGGAGTACCGCTCTGATGACGAGATACTAGGTTAAGACAGTGAGCTTAGGATTTGGGAAACACGGGAAATGTTGTGAGGTACGAAACGTCTTTGCTTTAATGGAATTATGTGTTAGCAAAGCCTTTGGCTTGCAAGTGTTAGCCCTTGAGGCGCACATACGAGTTGATTGTAATATGATGGGTTATTGAGAAGACGGATGGTAATACCGAAGTCTAGTGGCGGTGTGAGCCAGGAAGCTGGCCAAGAGCATAAAGGCCCGGGAATATTACCCCCGTTACGGACCAGTTGGGAGCTCAGCCAGGAGGAGACATAAACGTCATGAGTACATTGGCGACAGTCCACTTTCACGTGGAAGTCCAGTACGGACTACCGCCGATAGTACCCCTCCCGCCACAACTCAATGAGTTTAATACAAGTGAGAAATAAAATCCCCGAATACAGGGAAGAGGGCTACCAAGCCCAACAGACCGTCTGAATGCTCTTGCACTGAATGAATAATTCCTACTCCTGTAACATGAATAATAAAAAAAAACTCAATACCATACCTCCCTTAACGACAAGCGTGGCAGCAATAGGCACCGCCAGAGGCGAGCGCCACTACTACCGTAACGCCATGGAAAGGATCATCCAAGACATCAGGGCAAGCGAACCGGGAGCACCTTGAGCTCCGCGAGACCGCCGCTCGTAATGGGGACCTTTAACCACCATACCAGTGTATTGTAATACCAAACTGTAAAAAGAGATTATATTGAAAACGTGGAAAATTTTGTAAGTATACCGTCCTGTTATGTTCAATTTTCAATCCTAATCTTGTGTATACACAATACAGTGATGCTAGAACCTTGTCGCTAAAATTCCGAGCGTTTATGCTATTGTGAATCTAATGTGAGGGAGGACTTGGTTATTTCAATGACAATGTGGTTAGGAAAATTTTCCAATTTAAATACCGTCTTTTTCATGAACAATCATTCTAACGGTACTTAAGCAACCAATGAGGCAGTAAGACAAACAAGTCTTAAACCGACAACTCTACTTACATGGCGCGCTTGCCACTGCAAGTGCTGATTTAAACAATGTACCTATAATTTTGTCTACCCCGCGCACTTGCTACTGCAAGTGCTGCAAACAACTACGACTGCAGTTACCAGCTGCTACTATCATTACAAACGAATTCTGTAAACTGTGTAGACCATTGGTACAATGCCATGGCTACCAATAATCACCAAACAATTGTACAACTCTAATAGAAACTACAGAACTACAATTTTTGCAATAAACCGCTAAGATACGAGTCCTACAACCTCTGAAGGACCCGACGAGTCCGACTAACGCAATAAAAGGGCACACCAGCCCATAACAAGTATAACTACTAAACCAGAACGAATTAAATGACACTGGCTTTAGAGCCAAGATAACATGATTTAATTATCAAACCACTTAATGGCTAAATTGGAAGTGGAAGGTGAAACTTGATTCCCGGGGATCAAGGGCAACCAACCACAAATTGGGGTGGAAGATTAGTTCGACACTGGTGCTGATCACACCAGGGTCGGATGACTCCTGAGACTCTTCACAAGTTGCCACAATTAATTACAGTAAGGATAAACAAAACTGCAGTATACTAGTTGCAAACAACTAGATACAATTTAGCAATAAAATATTAAATAAGGAAACTTATGACTAACAGCTTACGTTGTGTATATTAAATCATACAAAATAATTTTATGGAGGGAATACGATCGTATAACAATCAGTCCCGACAAAACACACTACCAGTATACGCCAACTTGTGATGTAACACCCCAACTTAATCCAATCGTGGTCTCGCAACTTAACAGCATATACACATACATGTCACAGCGGAATTCTTTCCAATCCAGGACCTTGCCACGGTCTGTCTACAAAATATACCGAACATTAGCCTAACAACCTTAACCATTTACATAACCTTCTTACAACCCCCTCACATCCTATACATCTTACTAACTCAGATTGCCATACGAGCGTACATGCACAACTCGTAGGCCACTCTAAACCTTAACAACTGTATCCTCTTCTTACGCTTGCGACGATCGCTTCCTGATGTACCTGTGTAGTAAAAACAGCCCCCAAAGGGGGTCAGCACGAATGCTGGAACGATCCTCTCATGGCCCCCAAGCTAACGTGGCTACGACGACTAATTGTCGATAGCATGGAGGTTGATTAGATGCACAACATAATAGAAAGTGCAGTAAACAACAACTCAGATATGAACAATCAAAGTTCACACACAATGAACGACTTAAATGTGTTCTCTTAATTAGAGAGTTAGTTATTTAACTCCTTAAGTAATGTTCTCTCTTAATATTAGTCCATCCTTATCTTACCTCAATCTGATTCTTATCTTAATCTTAGAAACAACCATCCTTTAATCAGGAGTGGATGTAGCTTATCTTAATCTTAATATTACAAACCATCCTTTAAAAGGAATGGTTGCAACTTATCTTAACCTCACCTTAATCTTAATCTTAATAATACAAATCATCCTTTAAAAAGGAATGATTGTAACTTAACTTAATCGTACCTTAATCTTAATCTTAACTTATCTTAATCTTAATCTTAATAATACAAATCATCCTTTAGAAAGGTATGATTGTAACTTATCTTAATCTTAATATACAAACCTTTCCTGGAAGGGATTGGTTGTATCTAATTCGAACCTGGGATTTAGGTGATCCCACCGCACCATCTTAATGCCACCTACTCTAGACGGGAGTCCAGCGTAGCTGAGCCGGCAACCGGCCCTAGGCAACAAGTCCGAAGACAAGTCCTTAATCGGAGGTCGAATCTACTATAGATAACGACCCCCTTTCCTTAGCATGCATGACCGGAGATCGGTCCCGGGTTTCCTCACTCAAGTTCAGTTAGTAGTTATCTCAAGACCATGTTTGTTGGTTAACCTCTTTCGGTTCATATCGTCCCTCATTAGGGGCGTTCCTTAGTCTCACTCAATTCCTTACTAAGCATTGGTTAGTAAGTTCTCACGGTATGTTTGTGTTAGTTTTCAAACATCACACAACAATACAATATATATAATATGTTCCGGTTGCATGCTTTATCTTGTTTAGTGAGCACACAAAACAAATAGCACACAAGCCGAGGGACACCTCGTTAGCAAGCAGGTCACAAGAAGAAAAAACTGTACCGTTCACCGTTGGTCGTTCGGCTGCTTACTCTCTTCCGGAGTCCAAACTCCCAAGTCCTAAAACATTCATTCAGTTTTAGGTTGTTAATCACTTAACTTAATATGACTTACTTAACTCGTTTAACTTACTTATTCCCTTAATGATCCCCACCTAACACCTATTAGGTCTTATACTTAATCTTAAACTTTCAAGTTTATACTTAACTTAACTTAATCTCTTAAGTTCTTAGGGTCTCAATCATTACTACCCTACCAAAGGCTTACCTTATTACCCATTGCCATTCTTAGAACTCAAAATTTCTTTTTTTTTTTGTTTTTATGCTCGACCGGACTTACCGACCGGACTTGCCAAGTCCGGTCCATTCCAGTACCCTTTTACCGTTGGAAAATTCACTCCGACCGGACTTACAAGTCCGGTCCTATGTCCGGTCGATTCCAGAGACTTATATCCGTACAAAATTCAAGCCCGACCGGACTTGACAAGTCCGGTCCCATGTCCGGTCCATTCCAGAAACATTTTCTGGTAGTGTAACAGAGCCCGACCGACCTTGCAAGTCCGGTCCTAAGGCCGGTCGGCTCTTGAAACTTGTTTCTAAATTCTCTTTCAACTCCAATCTTCTCCTCATATATCCTAATATGTTATAACCTCATTTGGGCACCTCAAATACACCTTAAGCCCTCCTTAAATACCTTAAATCATCCACCAAGATCCACCTTAGTCATTATGCATTTTCCTTGTAATAATGCTAACACTTGTAATGCTTCCTCTAGGTTTCTAGGTGGTGGTTCATACCTAGTGTAACCACTATGCCAAATGTTCTCTTCACCACTATAACCTCATCTCCCAAGCATCTCTCACTATCTAAAACTTTTTTTATGCTTTTACTTAAAGTTCCTTCCTAAGCTTAAGCTTCCATCCTCCAACACCTTATTTCCTTGCTAGTTAGTTACCAACATTTGCCTAAGTCCTACATGCTCAATTACCTTCTCCTGATTCTTAAATCCTCCAAGGAAATGACTAAATCATTATAACTCATTACCACACTTTATCTCACCCCTTTTTCATCAAGACCACCTCTAAAACTTCCTAGTACTTCCTTAGTCATTAATTCCCCTTAGAACATATTCAAATCACCTTAATCATTATACCTTCTCCTTAATCTTATGCACACTTCTTATATTCCTCATCTCATGATTTTGGTGTGCTCAAAACACTCACCATTCCTCTAACTTCTCCTAGACATCTCTAGGTCATCCTAAACCTCAAGAACTCCTTAGTCAACTCATTTCCACCCATTTTCTTTTCATGCTCCCTAGTAAACCCTAGGGCATATTAGCTCACCACTACCACTTAAACACTTTGTTTTCTACTCAAATTTCGCCATAGCTCCTCTAGTATCTTATCATGCCCAAACACATTATTTTTCCTCATCCAACCATCTCACACATCAAGTTCTTCTCATCATATCTCCTCACCCATACCAACTCATTCACAACAAACTCAATATATTGCAATAATCTTAAATTGCATAGCACTAAGGCTCTTAAATGACATGGCTCTTAGGCCCTTAAATGACTTAAACTTAAACACTGAATTTCCCACATATAAAAGCTTTCAACATGCAAATACACCCATCAATCTCATAGTAGTTATGATGCTCTCAAAATCCTCCTTAAACTTATATTACTAACTCATCCTCATTAGCTCCTTAGTCACAAGTTCATAAGCTTGTTTAAGTTCTTTTTTTTCCTTAGGTTATATAACCCAATACACAATGTAAGCTCTAAGCCACATTGGTATTTATCTAAAACTCATTCCTTAATCTTAAACCACCATTAGGTAAGCATTTTACCTTGTTTTCTCAAGCTTATCTTAATCTCCTCCTTAGGCCTTCTTCTTGCATAGATCTCGGCCACCACTTAAATTCCTTTTGCCAATGTTCTAATCAATATTTAAGAACTCATATGAGTACTAAACAATGCACTAACCTCAAGGAATAAAAACCTAGGTTAGAAATGTGTTCTAAGGTATAAATGGATGATTACCTTTGAAGTCTCAAGGTAGACTTTGGCATTGAATGAAATAGGACCTCCACTAGTCCTTGGTGAATAAATCAAGCTAGAACAAGGCATAAAACATAGCCCCATGAGAAGGAATTTTCGGCCATGTACAAGAAATGATGGAAACATGGTTTTTCTTACATTTTCTTTACCTAAGAGAATGGAGAAGCTAATGAGCTCTTCAAACTTGATTTCCCCCATCAATGGAGTTTTCTCATGGCACCAAAATGGAGCTTTGAAAGATTTGAAAAGATAGAAAGATAGGTCTTGACCTAACTAAGACAAATATGCAATTTGTTTTGGATTTGGAGCTTGGAGTTGTATTTGGCAAGTGATTGAAGATGGAGCACCCATGAATGAAGCTCTCTCGGTTTGGAGCAAAAAGGAGAAGAAGAAATCGTGTGGAGAGAGAAATGAAGAGAGAGAGAAGAAGAAAGTAGGCTAGGAAGAGATATTTGCTTCTAAGAAGCAAATAATGTTCTTTACTTATAATCTCCTCTTTCCCTTTCTCTTTTCTCTCATTGACTCATCTTGACTCCCACATAAACCGGCACCTACTACATAAATTATAAGTCTTGTCTTTGTTGACCAATAAATTGACTTATGTTGATTAAAACTTAAACTAGTCACTAAATAGTTACTATCATCACTAACAAGGCACATAATCGGGAAATTTTTGATTTTGATTTAGAGTACATCCTATCTACTAATTAGTACACATGTTGATTAAAGAGTAATGATGGCATTTAGCCCTCAAAACTCAATTCTAAGACAATTTCTCAAAAATGTGCTTTAAGACTTTTAAAGCACATTTTGTGTTTTAACTTGTTTTCAAGCTTGGTTTTCTTTGCTAATTGATTTAAAATGACCATTAGGATATTACTAAGTCTTATCATGATATTTGGGTACTCACCCAAGTCTCTCCAAGCTTAGAGCACGTTTTTGCCCTGATTGCCCTTAAGGCACTTTCTTGTGTTTTCCTTGGTTTAAATTGTCTACCAATCTTTCTAAGGCATATTTTAGCCTTAATACATCATGATTTGATGTTTACTTAGCATACTTAGGTTTGGGGTATTTCAATCTACCCCCCTTAAAAGAACTTTGTCCCCGAAGTTCCCATGCATCCTATCTTATTAAAATGCATGTCTTACCTCATTCCATAGATCATACAGATCGTACTTATGTATACTTAAACTCCTTGAATCCTTAGGTCCACCATATACCTATTCTTAAATATCACACAACATGCTCACGCATGTATAACACTCAAAATTCTTTTTGTTCCTTTTGATGATTAAACACCTTCACATAACTTCCAACGTATTCTCCCATGTCACCGGTCCGTATACCATGGCTCATTCGTCCTCGTCACCATGGGCCATCATACAAAACAAACACGCTGCTCTCCCCATGTCACCGGTCCGAGACAAAGGCTCGTGCGTCCTCGACTTCATGGGCGAGACTCAGTAAAAAGGTATCCTTTTTCACAGGTCATGTGAGAATAATTCCTCTAATTAAAATACAATCAACTCCATTTTCATTTTTCCTAAGGCCTCTATCCTTAGTGTGATTTAATGTGACCACTTGTAGGGAGTTTCAGGAATCATCAACCCTGATGTGATCAGCATCATGTAACTATCCTTCCACCCCAATTGTGTTCGGTTTCCCTTGATCCTAGAAAATCAAGTTCCACCTCCCACGTCATTTTCAAACATCCAAATAATTCACTCATGTCCAATTTTCTATCTTTTTAGTTCTTCTAATCATAATCAATACATCTCCAAAATGTGGACTCATTCCATCAAAATTCCCAATTCATCTCTTAGTATTACCTCAAGACTTAAATTCCTACTAAATTCTATATCAGTCTCATACCAACTTCCTCACTGTCTCTACCACATAGCATTACTATTTCCCTAACTCATGCTCATATCAATAATATCTCATAGTGTTATCTTATTCTTATCTCACCATAGTCTCATATCGACTCATACCTCATATATCCTTATTTTCTAAGTCTCCTTAATCCTCTTCCTTAATTCTCTTAACTTGTACTCACACCACAGGGTTAACAAGATAGGTACTTAATATGTATGGTATTCACATCTTCCGTGTGCAATAACCATGATTTATCCTCAAAATGTTTATGTAAAACATATTCTCAAATTATTTTGTGCTATGCACACCGTAGTTTATGTACTCAGTACACAAACATACGCTAAGGTTTTCGCTCTAAACCTACCCCCTTAAAATGGATTACGCCCACGTAATCAGCGTTATACATCTTTGAACATAAGTTCAAGATGTCTAATTCTCACCAAGCATTCTAGCTTCCACGTCACCTATCTTCTTTAATATTCGATCAGAAATGACTTAGTCTCTCGTATCGAGGATTCTTAACGGTACTTATACCGTTTTCCTTAACTTAGTTTGGTCTAATCTCAAAGGTAGTGATCTGCTAGCTTCCGCTGCAAACCACTCTGATAATCTTAGGCCTTATTGTCTCAATGGACACGTGTTATCTATTATTATACACGGCCTTAATGAGTTGTAACTCGTCTATCCATTCTCCTTGAAGATCTGCGCTCATACTCTTAGTTTTCTCGAATGTCTAAATGTTCTCCCCAACTGACCTTTGGTCTGAGGATGTTCTAGTCTGAAACTACTGTTTAGTGCATCGCGCTTTACAGTCTTAATCTCTTACATCTTAAGACATGTCCAATGTCTGTACTTAAACTTCGTGCTCTTCGCACTTCATAGTCCTTAATTATTTGTTCTCTGATTCCTTGTGTTGCTGGTCACTGAATTCTTCTCTTCGACTGTTTGTGGTAGTAGCTGCTCTTGTCTGATCTTGCGTCGTTGTCCGTGGTACGGAGTCGGACTACCTCCCGTGTTCCTTACACACTCGTCTACATGCATGGGGTACCTTACTGGTACATTACTACTTACCCAACTAACTCATAAAGAGCGTGTCAGGCCTGCAAGCCCCTGTGGGGTGCAGTCGTCCCACGTCTCGTTTTAGTAAACTCATAGTGTCCGTCACACGTTAGCTATTGCTAATTATGAAGTATTCTGTTGTCGATCTCCTCTTTCATTGTCCATAATAACATTCATTGTTCTTCTTGATGTTAATCAAGGAAAATCCATTTACTGTCCGTTCTTGGGTATTGTATGCTCTAGCTCTTTCTTGTATTCCATATTGATTCGATCACTTAGTACTGAGGTCTCTTTCCGTAGAGCCTCTTATCTTGTTTCTCATGCTTATGCTACTAGGAATGCACTTCCAGTTCCTTAAGGAATGGGTAGTGTGCTTCCTGTAAAATCTTACCTAACTAGGTCCAGACTACTGGCATCAATGCTCAGCTCGTCTACCATCTTATTTCCTTACTTATACTGGTCTTAACTCATAATCTAATTGCCTCAGTGTCAATATTTGACGGCTCATACATAATGGTCGCCTTACCGGGCACCATGACTTAATCCACTTATCTAACTATCGTACTCACGACCACTACTACCGTGGTAGTTGGCTTTACCATGTTGCCCATTAATGGTGCAATCTCTTACTCACTTATTCTAATGTCTTAACTTATACTCATCATCCTTCTTGGTGTAAACACACTGGAAGTTTCCCGGTATTGGCGGTTGTCGTACCGTGTTGTAAAATAGTTGGCTCTTGATATTAAAATGTTATGCTCCAATCTCTGATTCGTAAGTAATCGTTTCTTTCACTTTCTCTCATCCTTAGTGATGTTATCTACCATGTGTTTAATTGGTTACTGAAGAAATTATCCACTGAATCACACAGCTCTTCTGAGCATTGATTAATTGACGTGCCACAATGTGCAGTCACAATGTTTATCTCTGACATTACTAATTCTACATCCTGGGTGTTGGGATGGGGTCTATCTTGCAACCTTTATTATTACTCAAGTGTATCATGGTATGTTCTAAGGTAATCTCAAGGTTCATAGTTTCCATTTTCTAAATAAAGTTACTTCATCTCTAACAAGTGAAAGCCTTTTTGTGAGGGGTTCATTCCCACTCTTGGCCTCACTACAAGGAGAGGTATCCCCACCCTAAAAGGTATGGTTCGTTCTCCGCTCCTTTCCTTAGCATTATCTCAATATTCTCATTGGTACCTTTTTCTTGGTAATGTTCCTCCCCAATCTAAGTTATAGTTTAGTAACCGTTCATATCTACAAATTGTAGTCCCTTCGTGGCTTAAACAAGCTCTCTTATACTTACTGCGCGCCTCGGGCTCTGATGTGGTTAACATCCTTGGCTCGTAGGCTCTTAATGCTAATGTCTCAGTTCATTATTTGTACTCTTACTCATCTGCAGGTCATCCCTATAAACGATTCTGATTCTTTGAGCACTATCCACCGTTAGGTTACATACTAAATGTAGTATAGGGTTACATGGTAAGTTGCTGCATTCTGCTTCCTGCTAGGGAGTTGTTCAGGTGATCTGAGGTTACTTAATGTCTTTGACAATACTGTCATTTTACTAGACTTATGTCTTTTGGCAATCAAGGATAAGTTCGTATTAGGCGTTTGCCTTACGGTGTCCAAGTTGGATATCATCCTGTCGTCTTATATACTCCATCTCAACGCTTCGTTCAACTTCCGTTGACTATGCCACCCGTTGATTGTCAATCATATTTGGGTGTTATGAGTTAAACAAACAGTGTTAACGGTCATTCATCAGTCGTTCGGCTCGACTATGCCCGCTCCTTTTTAGAAAACGTTATGTCAACGGTCTCAAAGGTGTCTATTTTACATTCCTAGTATGTTATTGCTTACATATTGTTTTGCTCGGATCACCGAGCGGTCTCTTAGTTTTCCTTGTAGAGTTTGAGGTTGGTGTTTCTTACCGTACTGTCGGTGTTGTGTAGTAGGTTGTACCGTTGCTAATATTTATATGGTTTAGTATTTGTCCAAGTTCCACTCCTGGCTGACTGGCGTGTCCACCTTATCTCATTTTGGTCAGGCCGTCGGCCTTCCAAGGTCTTATTTTCTGTTCTTATGTTTTACAATCCGGTTATATGTGTTTACAACTGTAGCGTTCTCCTATCTTCCATGATGGCTTTCCGTGTGGCTTAACCGTGGTAGCACTTGCCATAGCAAGTGCGCCATGCAGGATGGGTCTGGTACAAGGTGCATCTGTAGTGATACTCCCTCTAATTTCCATGTAATTGGTAGTCCTCGGGACTCCTTCTATAATCTCTTATTTAGATAACGACCATCCGGCAGTTTCCTTGTAGTTTGACAGTACTGTCATTTATCAGGGCGTTCCTCTTTCTGAGAGAACCCCTTAATATTTTCTTATGTCTTAATCTCGCTCCTGTCTCCACACATTTTGTTGTGGTTACTCAGTAATGATTCTCCTTTAGGCACTACATCGTAGTCCTATTTCGGTACGCAATTTATATAAGTTCCTATCGTCGTCCGCGTTATGTCTAGCAGGTTTGCAACCTTTTCATTGTACGGGTTTGGAGTTCCCGGTTCTTAACTGGACTTCCCAGTAATCTCAATCCTCATGCTGTTGTATTATCATACTGTTATGCTCCTTCGGACCACCCGCCGGTACTCATGTCGTTTTCCCTTTTTCCTTTCTATTGCAACCGTAGTGCTTTCCTTATCATTGGTATGGCGGGTTATTTCGACTGCGTAGCATGTCGACCCATGTTGCCGGTAATTGCCGTTCCTTTATTGATGGAATTACATAGGTAGTGCCTGTTCTTCTATTGATGCGCTCCATTTAAAATCTCCCAGTTCTCCATAACTGTGTACAACAAGTTGTTTCTCGTATTGCTTACTGTTAGCTAACTGCCAGATCGGGTTTCCCCGAGTAAGAGAAGGCTTTCTTCTCTCTGGCGTTTGTTCCACATATTTAGTGTTAGGGATGTGGAGGGCGGGCCTAGGTACTATGGATATCCGGTAAACACCGGGAAGTCCTGGCTAACGCACACCTCACACTCTATCTCTCACCCTTAACCCATAACTCAATCTCAACCTCATCATATCTCCTAAGTTCGGTATTTTCTTGTCTTCAGAGCGTAACTACGCTCTGATACCACTTTTTGTAACACCCCAACTTAATCCAATGTGGTCTCGCACTTACAGTCATATACACATACATGTCACAGCGGAATTCTTTCCACATCCAGGACCTTGCCACGGTCTGTCTACAAA
This sequence comes from Limonium bicolor, assembly GCA_023374045.1. Taxonomy (NCBI): domain Eukaryota; kingdom Viridiplantae; phylum Streptophyta; class Magnoliopsida; order Caryophyllales; family Plumbaginaceae; genus Limonium; species Limonium bicolor. Next base: position 52,579,803 of record CM041776.1, read on the forward strand.
TTATACCGAACATTAGCCTAACAACCTTAACCATTTACATAACCTTCTTACAACCCCCTCACATCCTATACATCTTACTAACTCAGATTGCCATACGAGCGTACATGCACAACTCGTAGGCCACTCTAACCCTTAACAGCTGTATCCTCTTCTTACGCTTGCGACATCGCTTCCTGATGTACATGTGTAGTAAAAACAGCCCCCAAAGGGGGTCAGCACGAATGCTGGTACGATCCTCTCATGGCCCCCAGGCTAACGTGGCTACGACGACTAATTGTCGATAGCATGGAGGTTGATTAGATGCACAACATAATAGAAAGTGCAGTAAACAACAACTCAGATATGAACAATCAAAGTTCACACACAATGAACGACTTAATGCGTTCCTCTTAATTAGAGAGTTAGTTATTTAACTCCTTAAGTAATGTTCTCTCTTAATCTTAGTCCATCCTTATCTTACCTCAATCTGATTCTTATCTTAATCTTAGAAACAACATCCTTTAATCAGGAGTGGATGTGCTTATCTTAATCTTAATATTACAAACCATCCTTTAAAAGGAATGGTTGCAACTTATCTTAACCTCACCTTAATCTTAATCTTAATAATACAAATCATCCTTTAAAAGGAATGATTGTAACTTAACTTAATCGTACCTTAATCTTAATCTTAACTATCTTAATCGTAATCTTAATAATACAAATCATCCTTTAGAAAGGTATGATTGTAACTTATCTTAATCTTAATATACAACCTTTCCTGGAAGGGATGGTTGTATCTAATTCGAACCTGGGATTTAGGTGATCCCACCGCACCATCTTAATGCCACCTACTCTGGACGGGAGTCCAGCGTAGCTGAGCCGGCAACCGGCCCTAGGCAACAAGTCCGAAGACAAGTCCTTAATCGGAGGTCGAATCGACTATAGATAACGACCCCCTTTCCTTAGCATGCATGACCGGAGATCGGTCCCGGGTTTCCTCACTCAAGTTCCAGTTAGTAGTTATCTCAAGACCATGTTTGTTGGGTAACCTCTTTCGGTTCATATCGTCCCTCATTAGGGGCGTTCCTTAGTCTCACTCAATTCCTTACTAAGCATTGGTTAGTAAGTTCTCACGGTATGTTGTGTTAGTTTTCAAACATCACACAACAATAAAATATATATAATATGTTCCGGTTGCATGCTTTATCTTGTTTAGTGAGCACACAAAACAAATAGCACACAAGCCGAGGGACACCTCGTTAGCAAGCAGGTCACAAGAAGAAACAACTGTACCGTTCCCGTTGGTCGTTCGGCTGCTTACTCTCTTCCGGAGTCCAACTCCCAAGTCCTAAAACATTCATTCAGTTTTAGTTGTTAATCACTTAACTTAATATGACTTACTTAACTCGTTTAACTTACTTATTCCCTTAATGATCCCCACCTACACCTCTTAGGTCTTATACTTAATCTTAAACTTTCAAGTTTATACTTAACTTAACTTAATCTCTTAAGTTCTTAGGGTCTCAATCATTACTACCCTATCAAAGGCTACCTTATTACCCATTGCCATTCTTAGAACTCAAAATTTCTTTTTTTTTTTGTTTTTATGCTCGACCGGACTTACCGACCGGACTTGCCAAGTCCGGTCCATTCCAGTACCCTTTTACCGTTGGAAAATTCACTCCGACCGGACTTACAAGTCCGGTCCTATGTCCGTTCGATTCCAGAGACTTATATCCGTACAAAATCAAGCCCGACCGGACTTGACAAGTCCGGTCCCATGTCCGGTCCCATTCCAGAAACATTTTCTGGTAGTGTAACAGAGCCCGACCGACCTTGCAAGTCCGGTCCTAAGGCCGGTCGGCTCTTGAAACTTGTTTCTAAATTCTCTTTCAACTCCAATCTTCTCCTCATATATCCTAATATGTTATAAACCTCATTTGGGCACCTCAAATACACCTTAAGCCCTCCTTAAAATACCTTAAATCATCCACCAAGATCCACCTTAGTCATTATGCATTTTCCTTGTAATAATGCTAACACTTGTAATGCTTCCTCTAGGTTTCTAGGTGGTGGTTCATACCTAGTGTAACCACTATGCCAAATGTTCTCTTCACCACTATAACCTCATCTCCCAAGCATCTCTCACTATCTAAAACTCTTTTATGCTTTTACTTAAAGTCCTTCCTAAGCTTAAGCTTCCATCCTCCAACACCTTATTTCCTTGCTAGTTAGATACCAACATTTGCCTAAGTCCTACATGCTCAATTACCTTCTCCTGATTCTTAAATCCTCCAGGAAATGACTAAATCATTATAACTCATTACCACACTTTATCTCACCCCTTTTTCATCAAGACACCACCTCTAAAACTTCCTAGTACTACTTCCTTAGTCATTAATTCCCCTTAGAACATATTCAAATCACCTTAATCATTATACCTTCTCCTTAATCTTATGCACACTTCTTATAATTCCTCATCTCATGATTTTGGTGTGTTTTAAACACCCACCTAGCCTCTAATTCCTCCTAGACAACTCTAGGTCATCTAAACCTCAAGAACTCCTTAGTTACTCATTTCCACTCTAGTTCCTTCTAATGCTCCCTAGTGAATCCTAGGTCATATTAGCTCACCACCACACACCACCTAACACTTAGTTTTCTACTCAAATTTCGTCATAGCTCCTCTAGTATATTATCATGCATCCATGCCCAAATTTGTTTTTTCTCACATAACCATCTCACACACATCAAATTCTTCTCATCATATCTCCTCACCCTTACCAACTCATTCACAACAAACTCAATATATTGCAATAATCTTAAATGCATAGCACTAAGGCTCTTAAATGACATGGCTCTTAGGCCCTTAAATGACTTAACTTAAACACTGAATTTCCCACATATAAAGCTTTCAACCTGCAAATACACCCATCAATCTCATAGTAGTTATGATGCTCTCAAAATCCTCCTTAAACTATATTACTAACTCATCCTCATTAGCTCCTTAGTCACAAGTTCATAAGCTTGTTTAAGTTCTTTTTTTTCTTTAGGTTATATAACCCAATACACAATGTAAGCTCTAAGCCACATTGGTATTTATCTAAAACTCATTCCTTAATCTTAAACCACCATTAGGTAAGCATTTTACCTTGTTTTCTCAAGCTTATCTTAATCTCCTCCTTAGGCCTTCTTCTTGCATAGATCTCGGCCACCACATAAATTCCCTTTGCCAATGTTCTAATCAATATTTAAGAACTCATATGAGTACTAAACAATGCACTAACCTCAAGGAATAAAAACCTAGGTTAGAAATGTGTTCTAAGGCATAAAAGTGGATGATTACCTTTGAAGTCTCAAGGTAGACTTTGGCATTGAATGAAATAGGACCTACATAGTCCTTGGTGAATAAATCAAGCTAGAACAAGGCATAAAAAACATAGCCCCATGAGAAGGAATTTTTCGGCCATGTACAAGAATGATGGAAACATGGTTTTTCTTACATTTTCTTACCTTAAGAGAATGAAGAAGCTAATGAGCTCTTCAAACTTGATTTTCCCCCATCAATGGAGTTTTCTCATGGCACCAAAATGGAGCTTTGAAAGATTTGAAAAGATAGAAAGATAGGTCTTGACCTAACTAAGACAAATATGCAATTTGTTTTGGATTTGGAGCTTGGAGTTGTATTTGGCAAGTGATTGAAGATGGAGCACCCATGAATGAAGCTACTCTCTCGGTTTGGAGCAAAAGAAGAGAAAAGAAATCGTGTGGAAGAAGAAATGAAGAGAGAGAAAGAAAAGGTAGGCTAAGGTAAGATATTTGCTTACAAAGCAAATATAACTTCTTTACTTCTCCTCTTTTCCTTTCTCATTTGATGACTCATGTGGTGACTCCCCACATAAAACCGGCCACCTACCTTAAATTAGGCTAGTCATGGTCTTTGTTGACAATTAATTGACTTATGTTGATTAAACTTAAACTAGTCACTAAATAGTTACTATTCACTAAAAACAAGGCACATAATCGGAAATTTTTGATTTCCCATTGATTTAGACCTCCTAATGTGATACTAATTAGTACACATGTTGATTAAAGAGTAATGATGGGCATTTAGCCACTCAAAACTCAATTCTAAGACAATTTCTCAAAAATTGCTTTAAGACTTTTTAAAGCACTTTTTGTGTTTTAACTTGTTTTCAAGCTTGGTTTTCTTTGCTAATTGATTTTAAAATGACCATTAGGATATTACTAAGGTCTTATCATGATATTTGGGTACTCACCCAGTCTCTCCAGCTTAGGCACGTTTTTGCCCTGATTGCCCTTAGGCACTTTCTTGTGTTTTCCTTGGTTTTAAATTGTCTACCAATCTTCTATGGCTATTTTAGCCTTAATACATCATGATTTGATGTTTAACTTAGCATACTTAGGTTTGGGGTATTTCAGATGAACACCAGGGGATTAGTAAAACGTATCAGTCCATAGATGGACCGAAAGTGAAAAGAACAATTCTACCGTAATACGGCTATTACCAATAACATTCGCAACAATGAACGCGAATCAACACTTATGCATGAATAATTACCACCCCTGAGCACTACCTTTACCAAGGAGTGCTATGTACGGTTAGGTACATAAAAAAAAAGAGAGCAACATCATGATTAAGTTTTATGTGTATTATCAAGATCATACTATTATGAGACAAATTCTGAGTAGAACAATGGCTACCGCCGTGGCGTTCTGCCTTGTAAAAATGATAAGTATCAATATGTGTTAAAGACATGTCGTTTACTATTGTGACGACTGTCAGTGATGAATGGGTGTGTAAATTAAACGATGGCAACAACTAAATTGATATTACAAAACACTCAAACCGAAAGCTAAATAGCATAAGTAAGCAAGTACCTAATGTACAAATAAAGGGCATGAGCCCAGGAGACCGGGAACACCGACTCTGATTACCTTTTGAGGTATATTACCAACATAACAATGTCTAAGTTAATATAATGAAGTGAGGGAGCTACGGTACATACCGTAGCAATGTTAATAACAATGATGATTAACTAACAGGCGCCAAACGCGCACTTGAAATATAAATAACTGTAGTTACAAATAACTAGACTAAATAAATAAGTAACAACAAAGACATAGCTTACTAGCCGAATACCGGAAGCGTTACCAGCATTTAATGCTAATCACTATATAGTGATGAATTTTGGCCCTTATGGACCAGCATAATCTTATGAGAAATCACATACCCTTGTGGATGCACTACCGTCAATGAGAATGGTTGAAAAGTGAAGAGCCGAGTTGCTCAAGCTGTTATACAATGTGCAATACATCCAATTAAATGGATGCGGGAACCAGTATGAATACCAAATATGAAAACTCACCCTGCACGTATCGGGAATCATAGATGAAATGTGATAATAATTAACCAGGTTGAAAAGAATATGTATAGCACTTAGGAATTGATATATGAGAACTGATGTTGCTAAACTCAGCACGAGTGCTACATGACCGATTGCAGCCGTGAGGGCGGGTCAATATTTAATGTTTAACTGATTGACACCAAGGTACTACCTTTAGAAAGGAATGCCACACACAATATATTACTAGAAGACATGATCCGGGAAGCAAAATATTGTCTTCAACCACCGTTACCATCATACCACTAGACAGTAACACTTCTGACAAGATCACCGACACGCTGTTAACACCCCAACATACAACCACATACTTAACATTAAACTGCAGCGGAAATACACATCATCACATAACTTAACTCATCGGTGTTACACGCCGTTAACCACCTACGTGGCTAACAAGGCTAACATTTACACAATTGTATCGGTCTGATGGACTAGAACCCCGAGCAACTACACTTACTGTCCCCTTTATCAACACCAACATTCATTATACAAATACCTTCCAACTGTATCGAGTATTTACAACTAGTGCCGAGAACAATTTCGGTCTTACTACACCTACTGTGTACATACACTTAAATGAATACCCAAGTACAATGTCTACCCCGTCCTACTCTCGAACGGCTCCAGCTCCTTGTACCTGAAATAGAAAAGGAAAGAAAGGGTGGCCCCCAGGGGCTCAGCACCTTTGCTGGTATGGTAATCCCGCAGCCCACATGCTACCGGGCCACGCACAACTATTTGTCGTCTTAGCATGCAGTTGATTACATTTAACCAAGCATGTGAAACATAAACTCACAACACGATACATTCACCCCAATGGGCTTAACATATACAACTCACTTATACTTAACCAATCACTCTTTGAGTTCTTCAACCTTATAGTATTTCTCCTCTAACGGAGCTATTACCTTAACAGACGACATTTACCCACTATCGGGTTTCCACAAACGTCCCTTTTACATACTAGGAACCATATCCATGATCCTCATATTTCACTTCTAAGCAACATATAACTGCACATCACAATAACTTTGCAACATACACATAACACATACATAACGGGTACGGATCTCTTAGGAACCGGCCCAAACATAGTTAATACACTGGTGATCCTAGAGAATGATATCACCCCATGCTAAGCTCGTTAAAACAAAACTCATTACCGCCCTAATAGTCGGACGAGTAACTTACCTAAAGGTGGATCGGATTTAGTGACCCGAACACACCACATAAACACATGTTCCCCCTAAACCGATCGTAAGTCAGAATAGCTAAGCTTTGGGATAAGCTAATGGGAGATCATAACCCGTGAGGGAAACAACCATAACAGAGAGAAGGGTAAAGCTAAGAAGGATACCCACTCCCAAACACGCGCGACCGGCCAAACCGGATTCCTTACTACTGTTAGTACATACTTACTCGTAGTCATTCGTTAGAACCCCACTACGGAGTCTATCGTACCTACACGCCACACAGTATTACTTTTGGGTTAAACATACAAGGGAGATCCCTACATTCACATACACATACCACACATTTAACTCACGCATAGTCGTGGTTAGAATGCCCCGGTTCGGGTCGTTTAATCCTAATACCAAACTCTCCTGTGATCCTAGACTCAGTTAGCTAAGGTTTAACACTTTCGAGGTTGGACGGTATCGGAACTAAACACGCCACATATATGAATTACTGTAAACTCATTACATGTTTTATCTTATAACGTGGCAAACATACAGAAAAACACATTGGCATACAAGCCGGTGTAATCCGTTAGGACACAGGTTGCAAGAAAACCATACCTGTCACCGGAGTCCACTTTATCATGTCCATTATATTCCTCGAGCAACTCTCGAACAACTGACAACATCACATGTACTTTTATCAACATCGGGGTAACAAGTTTTTTTAAAGTCTAATGCTCATAACTTACCCTCGTTAACTAGTTAAACAACTTGACATTTTTAACTTGTTTTACTTTCACATTTTATTACAACTTTCCACCCACTTGGTTGTCTTTATATCACATCTAACATGTCCTTAACATCCTTACAACATCATTACTTATCAATCCCCATCTTTACACATCATTTTTATACCTTAAACAACATTTTTAGAGTGGTCCGGGACTTGGTCCTTACCCTAAGTCCCGGATCATACTTACAGAACCCACGGTTCATTTTGGTAGGGTGGTCCGGGACATGGTCCCTAACTTAGGTCCCGGACCTATACTTAACCATTCTTTCGGTTTCTTCTGATGGGGTGGTCCGGGACTTCACATGGTCCTAGGTCCCGGACCATTCTAGGCAAACACTCTCGGTAATTTAAGAAGGTTGGTCCGGGTCCTTGTACAAGACCCAAGTCCCGGACCTGAATCTGTATACAACTCACGGCCTGATTTGATATATGGTCCGGGATGTAATCCAGACCCTAAGTCCCGGACCGAAGCTACAGAGATTGACGTACTGCATTTTTTTCTAGTCCTGCTGCTTAAGCTCTTTACACCCATCAAATGTATAGCTTCTCCAATGATTTACGTACACTCTTATACTCAAAACTTCATCAAATATACACCACATAACAACATAGTGCACAATTTAAATTTGCATAGCTCTTAGGCTCTTAAAATGCATAAATCTTAAACACTGAATTTCCACAATATATTGCCTTTCACCTGCAAATACAAACAGCAATACGTATGTCCTTTACTAGTCTTTTGAGAACATTTTTCTAAGTCATTTACCATTGGCTCTTTAGATAGTTTCAGTAGACAACGTACGTTCATTTTCCAAAGGAATATTAAGCTATTTTGGTTAACATAAAACATGGAGGAAACACCATTTTTCTTTAAGTTTCCTTACCTTGAAGCAAAGGAGAACAATATATGTAAAAAGATGGACTCAAGCTCCTTCCATGGAGATTCCTCTTGGCACCAAGTGGAGCTCTTGAAGATTTGAAAGGACTAAGTCGAAGAGCTTGATGAAACTAAGAGATCGGTGGTCTTAGTTTTCGATTTGGATAAGTGAGCAAGAAGTTACATGGATTTGAAGTTGGAATATGTTGCTGGTGTTGTATTACGTGAAAGAGAGAAGGAAGAAGATGGCTACGTGAGAAATAAGAGCAAATGAAGAATGAGAGAATCACTGATTGTAGTTGCTTTTAAGATATTAATTACGTAAAGCAAATAGTGCTTTTTCAATCACTCACCTATTTGTTCAATCAGCTAGCATGGTGACGATTCACCACATGCAAACCGACCCCCATTTAAATACAAGGGATTATTAGTCTTTATTGCCAATTAAATTACATATGTTAACATATGTTACAAACTAGCTTATTTAATTACTATTCACTAAAACAAGACACGTAGAAACTTAATTTTTACTTCCCATTATTTAAACTTCCAAATGTGATACTAAGTAGTACACATATTAATTAAAGAGTATTGATGGACATTTAGCCATTCAAAACTCATTTACACGACAGTTACTCAAAAACGTGCTTTTTAAGGCTCCTTTAAGCACATTTTGTGTTTTAACTTGTTTCCAAGCTCGGTTTTCTTTGGTAATTGATTTAATATATTTATTAATTATAAATAAGGTCTTGGTAAGTTATTAAGTCTTAACCAAGACTATCCCAAGCTTAGAGCATATTTCACCCTTTATTGCCTTTAAGGCATTTTACTGTATTTACTGTCTTTTAAATTGTTTACTAATTTACTAAGACTCTTTTTAGTCTTAATAATTTATTATTTAATGTTTAACAACTTATTAAGGTTTGGGGTATTTCAATCTACCCCCCTTAAAAGAACTTCGTCCCCGAAGTTCACACTTCCACATATCATTGGGTTAGAATACAACTTGTATAATAACACTTCACACCATACACACAATTAATACTATTACTAATAAACATAATCCAATACTTTACATAATCATACTCCATGTGGACTTGACGGTCCGAGTAACATATCCACATCCATACATCACATAACATACTTACATAGTAACCTCGGACTTGATGGTCCGGGTACCTTAACAACATTTTCACATACATAACAACCCTTAGACTCTCTTGTCTGGGCAACATAACAACATTTAGACCCATAGGTCCTGATAACATAACATCCTTTAGACACATAGGTCTAGGTAACACAACATCATTTAGACTCATAGGTCTTGATAACATAACACTTCGGACTTAGCCACGTTGGACTCAAGGTCCACTTAAATTTTTTTTCCTTACACATTCCACACAACACGTTTCAGCACGTATAGCAGCTAAAAATTCCTTTTACATACACTGTGCTCCCGCAGAACCCGGTCGCGATGGACACATATTGCCCCCGTTCCTTGGGGAGATCAAACAATCACTTAAATTTAAAATTCCCTTTGTGAGGTTAAGTAAGAGAACTTAACTATGTAAGGTATCCATCGACGTTTTATAAGTACCGATTCAAAACCCTTTTGAAAACACATACAACTCCAAGTCCAACTTATGCTCTTTATTTCCTTTTTCCAGCGTGGTTATTTGTGACCACTTGTAGGGAGCTTCAAGAATCATCCAACCCTGATGTGATCAGCATCAATGTTGAACTATCCTTCCACCCCACTTGTGTTCGGCTTCTCTTGACCGCATGCAAATCAAGTTCCACCTCCCACTTCATTTTCAAACAGCAACTAATTCAAACATGTATCATTTTCTATCTTTAATCCTTCTAGTCATAAACATACATCTCCAAGGATAGAACTCTGTCTATCAGTCATCTCCATTCACTTTAATCCAGTCACCTAGGGAATCTTATTTTCACTAGGTTCTATGTCGGTTTCATACTCTTTCATAGGTCACTATATTGTACATATACATATATTTTATCAAAATACAACATACAGTTTTACATTTAGTATATATGAACATATACTGTCGGGGTTTTAATTCCAGGAGTTTCTTTACTCCCACACTTGTACTCTCACACACACTGTTGCCAAATGAACACATTCATCACAATGGTATTCGCATCTTCTGTGCGTAATTACCACAATTAAACCATGAATGAATGTGTATGTTTATGTAACACACACACACCACTTATCAAAACAATTATTTCGTGCTATGCGCACCATAGTTCACGTACACTTGTACGGTAATAGACACTAAGTCGTTTTGCGCTCTACCCCCTTAAAAGGGATTACGCCCACGTAATCAATCACTTACTCATTATTTTATAACATTCTACTATCGTGAAGTGTTTAATCCCCACACGGTTTATTATACAATGTATTCTGGTTTGAGGATCTTAGCCATATTGGCGGTTTAGTCCCTAACCAAGAGTTCTCTTTAGAGTTTATCTAATTCATAATCAGTTTCGATTCTGGCCTGTGAAACTTCTAGGCTTTAATAATTAGCCATTCATACATATTCACAACGCACATCTAACACTTGAATCGCTGGCTCACTAGTTTCTGCTATGTGATCCTCGGTAATTTAGAATTTAGTTTGCCCCATACATTATTCTTACTGTATTATACATCTCTGATTATCATCTTTATCTTGGTAATAACGATTTCTCCACCGACGCGTGGTATTTCTTACCAAGGCGAAATCAGTGAGTTACAAACTTTCTATTCACTTCCATGATAATTTACTGTATTCCACATTGATTTACTTAATTTCTTTCAACGTTTAAGCTACTACACCTATATGTAGTACTCTGTCGGTTAATTCCAACACCTGTGGTATATTCCATACATTGTTTAAACACACTGTGTTAACTATAGTCACTTATTGTGAATCAGTGTCCTTCCATTGATACGACCTTGCATTTCTATGCTTCGGTCTTTATCGTGTTATAATTCTCTTTAGACTCTACCACAATTGACATTTCCCCCGAATTTCTAGCTATCTCACACTCGATCCTTCTGCCCAAGAGCAATACCAAAACACCCAGTCATACAGAGTGCAGAGGCGTGAACTCTTGACAGTAAATCTCTTATGCGATTGAAATGGATTTACACTGTATTCCTTATCACATAGTATCAAGTACGGCTGCTGCCCAGTCCTGTATGTCATCACTATCTTACGTGTTCACTGTGTCTAACTCATAAGTGCTTGTTGGCCATTTATTATTTAATATACTCATGCAACGGTGTTGCTGCGCACCGTGCGGTTACTCATTGTATAACATCAATTCACACTGCATCACTATTATATTAGCTTCCGCCATTACACTGTGTTTCGCCATCATATTTGGCTGATTTTACTGGGTACTCTATTCTTCGGGTCTTTATGCTCCTTGAGCGTTGCTGATTACAACTTTAGCATCACACACCTCTGTGGTTGGCTATCAGACTTATTACCCTTCGGTTCTCCACAACTGGTACGAACACTCCTTTTTGTACTTTTCCTACTCACATCATTCCTGGTAATAACGATATGGTCAACCCTTAACATATCCTCTAGACATATTCCTACTCATTACTACCGTTCTGGCGGTTTCATAACCTAAGAGGTGTCCCCCATCTTTAAGTAGTGGTTCGTTGTCCGCTTTTATTACCTATATAACATATAACTTTCGTAGTCAACAAAATTCACTTATGACATTTTACTTGTTGGCTTATAAGCCCTATTGCCTCGAGCTCCGCTCATTATAGGCTGTTCACATTCATTTACTTTTCCGAAAAATGTTACCCGCGTTTAACAGGTTGTACTGGGCTTCCATGATAAGGTCCGTTGGTTCCTTTCATGGGGTGTCCCTTCAAGGATGTCAGACTTCCTCCTGACGCCTTAAGTTTAAACTGGGTGGTTAGTTTCAACCCCCGCGTTTTCTGTCATGTTATTCCGTTCAACCACTGTTGATCCAAACACCCCTTTCAGGATAGCTCCTGGGTGTTACTAGGTTATGCCATTACATCTGGCTTGCCATTATGTAGTGAGTACATTAATTAACACGCTTTTCCTTGCGTTCTGTGACTGGGTTATATATTCTCTTTAGGGAATTGATATCTCTAGTGATCATCTCGGGAGTCTCATCCGGTCGTTGCCACATTCATTCATTCCTCAGGATTTTTAGACATATCCCATGTCCTTATTTACCAACTAGTGCACTTCGCACTTGTTCACCTTTAGACATTTCCTTAAAATAATTCACTGATTCTTGTAGTCTCATTGACCTACTGGTTTCATTACTTCTACCATTCTTGGTAATTTTTTACTTTGTCTGACTTTTACTTCTTACGGTCCGTAGTATGGAGTCGACTACTTCCCGTGTTTCAGACTCCACTCGTATACATATGTGGGGGTATCCTATTGATACATTGCTACTTACCCGTTTAACCTATAAGAAGGTTCTGCCAGGCCCACAAGCTCCTATCGGAGTGCGGTCGTCCCACAATTCAGTTGGTACACTCGTAGTGTCCGTCACACACCGCCAGGTGAAGTATCTGTTGTCAACTCCATTCTCCCTTATATTATCCTGTGATAATATGCATTCGTGCTTCCCGATCTTAATCAAGGGAATTTATCCACCATTGTCTTATTATGAAGTCAATCCATTCCCTCGGGTTGTTACCCTTGGGTTTACCGGTTTCCGTTCGGTTATTTAAAGTCACTGGGTATAACTTACCTGCCATGTGGCACTGAGGCCGGTGTAGGTCTTCTGTTTGGGTTCAAAGATAGTTGGAAATAAACTGGGTGTGAAGAGAATTTGGTTTGAAAAAGGTTTTGAAAATGAATCCGAGTTTGAAAGAAAATTTTCGTGATTTCACAACGTTTCCTTGCTTTAACCAAGTCTAGCTTCATGCTGACTGGTGTACTTCCAACTGCAAAGGTCGGGCTGCTAAGCCCTTCCATGACTATGTTGATCTCACCTAACTTCACGGTACTTTACTAAGTACTTTGTAGTTGTAAAAAATTCCTCCCCGTACATTCTTGTTATAGCAGCACTTGTCATAGCAAGTGCGCCATACTGACTGGCTGTCAGTTCAACACACATCGGTTGGGTATTGCTTTCACCCGTACCGACACCAGTGGCCTTGTTGGCCCTTACCTTACCTTTACGCCCTTAACAATAAATCTTCTGGGTACTTCTCACTATTTTCACATGGTGACCATTAACTAGGGTGTTTCCCATCCTGGGAGACCCTTTTTACTTAGTGTTACATCCTCCTTGTACTACATTGTAGTTCCTTAATCGGCTGATATACCGTTGGTGTACTAGTTAACATTGTAGCCCCGTAGACACTCGTCTCGGATTTCATTACCTCACTTCTTGCCTGTTGCACGTCTGCTGCCTTGCAAGCTGGTTGTTCTCGACTGCTCGGCATGTCGATCCAGGTTGCTGGAAATTCTATTCTCTTTTACACAAGATCTTCACTTAGATACCTCATGCGCCAGTCATTGTTAAAATGGGAACCGTCTTCGGGATTCACACCTTCGGGATCTATCGTGTGACAGGTTCTCCGTAATCATAAGGACATTTAATTACAGCCAGATCGGGTATTCCCGAGTAAGAGAGGTCTTCCATCTCTCTGGCGTTCTTTCCCAAGTTATAACCAGGGATTGTGGAGGGTGGGATGTATGTAGTAGGTTTCCAATATTCACTGGTTCTCCTGACTAGCGTATCTCTCACGCTATCACTCATCCCTTAACCCACAAGTACTGAAATCCTAACTCGGTACTTCCTAAGCTCGGTAATTCAGTCATCAGAGCGACACTTCGCTCTGATACCACTTTTTTGTAACACCCCAACATACAACCACATACTTAACATTAAACTACAGCGGAAAATACACATCATCACATAACTTAACTCATCGGTGTTACACGCCGTTAACCACCTACGTGGCTAACAAGGCTAACATTTACACAATTGTATCGGTCTGATGGACTAGATCCCCGAGCAACTACACATTACTGTCCCCTTTATCAACACCAACATTCATTATACAAATACCTTCCAACTGTACCGAGTATTTACAACTAGTGCCGAGAACAATTTCAGTCTTACTACACCTACTGTGTACATACACTTAAATGAATACCCAAGTACAATGTCTACCCCGTCCTACTCTCGAACGGCTCCAGCTCCTTGTACCTGAAATAGAAAAGGAAAGAAAGGGTGGCCCCCCAGGGGCTCAGCACCTTTGCTGGTATGGTAATCCCGCAGCCCACATGCTACCGGGCCACACACAACTATTTGTCGTCTTAGCATGCAGTTGATTACATTTAAACCAAGCATGTGAAACATAAACTCACAACACGATACATTCACCACCCCAATGGGCTTAACATATACAACTCACTTATACTTAACCAATCACTCTTTGAGTTCTTCAACCTTATAGTATTTCTCCTCTAACGGAGCTATTACCTTAACACGACATTTACATTTACCCGCTATCGGGTTTCCACAAACGTCCCTTTTACATACTAGGAACCATATCCATGATCCTCATATTTCACTTCTAAGCAACATATAACAGCACATCACAATAACTTTGCAACATACACATAACACATACATAACGGTACGGATCTCTTAGGAACCGGCCCAAACATAGTTAATACACTGGTGAGCCTAGAGAATGATATCACCCCATGCTAAGCTCGTTAAAAAACAAAAATTACCGCCCTAATAGTCGGACGAGTAACTTACCTAAAGGTGGATCGGATTTAGTGACCCGAACACACCACATAAACACATGTTCCCCCTAAACCGATCGTAAGTCAGAATAGCTAAGCTTTGGGATAAGCTAATGGGAGATCATAACTCGTGAGGGAAACAACCATAACAGAGAGAAGGGTAAAGCTAAGAAGGATACCCACTCCCAAACAACGCGCGACCGGCCAAACCGGATTCCTCACTACTGTTAGTACATACTTACTCTTAGTCATTCGTTAGAACCCCACTACGGAGTCTATCGTACCTACACGCCACACAGTATTACTTTTGGGTTAAACATACAAGGGAGATCCCTACATTCACATACACATACCACACATTTAACTCACGCATAGCCGTGGTTAGAATGCCCCACGGTTCGGGTTGTTTAATCCGAATACCAAACTCTCCTGTGATCCTAGACTCAGTTAGCTAAGGTTTAACACTTTCGAGGTTGGACGGTATCGGAACTAAACACGCCACATATATGAATTACTGTAAACTCATTACATGTTTTATCTTACAACGTGGCAAACATACAGAAAAAACACATTGGCATACAAGCCGGTGTAATCCGTTAGGACACAGGTTGCAAGAAAACCATACCTGTCACCGGAGTCCACTTTATCATGTCCATTTATATTCCTCGAGCAACTCTCGAACAACTGACAACATCACATGTACTTTTATCAACATCGGGGTAACATGTTTGTTAAAGTCTAATGCTCATAACTTACCCTCGTTAACTAGTTAAACAACTTGACATTTTTAACTTGTTTTACTTTCACATTTTATTACAACTTTCCACCCACTTGGTTGTCTTTATATCACATCTAACATGTCCTTAACATCCTTACAACATCATTACTTATCAATCCCCATCTTTACACATCATTTTATACCGTAAACAACATTTTTAGAGTGGTCCGGGACTTGGTCCTTACCCTAAGTCCCGGATCAATACTTACAGAAACCCACGTTTTTTGGTAGGGTGGTCCGGGACATGGTCCCTAACTTAGGTCCCGGACCTATACTTAACCATTCTTTCGGTTTCTTCTGATGGGGTGGTCCGGGACTTCACATGGGTCCTAGGTCCCGGACCATTCTAGGCAACAAACTCTCGGTAATTTAAGAAGGTTGGTCCGGGTCCTTGTACAAGACCCAAGTCCCGGACCTGAATCTGTATACAACTCACGGCCTGATTTGATATATGGTCCGGGATGTAATCCAGACCCTAAGTCCCGGACCGAAGCTACAGAGATTGACGTACTGCATTTTTTTCTAGTCCTGCTGCTTAAGCTCTTTACAACCACCCTCAAATGTATAGCTTCTCCAATGATTTTACGTACACTCTTATACTCAAACTTCATCAAATATACACCACATAACAACATAGTGCACAATTTAATTTGCATAGCTCTTAGGCTCTTAAAATGCATAAATCTTAAACACTGAATTTCTAATTCCACAATATATTTGCCTTTCACCTGCAAATACAAACAGCAATACGTATGTCCTTTACTAGTCTTTTGAGAACATTTTTCTAAGTCATTTACCATTGGCTCTTTTTATAGTTTCAGTAGACAACGTACGTTCATTTTCCAAAGGAATATTAAGCTATTTTGGTTAACATAAAACATGGAGGAAACACCATTTTTCTTTAAGTTTCCTTACCTTGAAGCAAAGGAGAACAATAATATGTAAAAAGATGGACTCAAGCTCCTTCCATGGAGATTCCTCTTGGCACCAAAGTGGAGCTCTTGAAGATTTGAAAGGACTAAGTCGAAGAGCTTGATGAAACTAAGAGATCGGTGGTCTTAGTTTTCGATTTGGATAAGTGAGCAAGAAGTTACATGGATTTGAAGTTGGAATATGTTGCTGGTGTTGTATTACGTGAAAGAGAGAAAGGAAGAAGATGGCTACGTGAGAAATAAGAGCAAATGAAGAATGAAGAGAATCACTGATTGTAGTTGCTTTTAAGATATTAATTACGTAAAGCAAATAGTGCTTTTTCAATCACTCACCTATTTGTTCAATCAGCTAGCATGGTGACGATTCACCACATGCAAACCGACCCCCATTTAAATACAAGGGATTAATTAGTCTTTATTGCCCAATTAAATTACATATGTTAACATATGTTACAAACTAGCTTATTTTAATTACTATTCACTAAAACAAGACACGTAGAAACGCAATTTTTACTTTCCCATTAATTTAAACTTCCAAATGTGATACTAAGTAGTACACATATTAATTAAAGAGTATTGATGGACATTTAGCCATTCAAAACTCATTTACACGACAGTTACTCAAAAACGTGCTTTTTAAGGCTCCTTTAAAGCACATTTTGTGTTTTAACTTGTTTCCAAAAGCTCGGTTTTCTTTTGTAATTGATTTAATATTTTATTAATATATAAATAAGGTCTTGGTAAGTTTATTAAGTCTTAACCAAGATTATCCCAAGCTTAGAGCATATTTCGCCCTTTATTGCCTTTAAGGCATTTTACTGTATTTACTGTCTTTTAAATTGTTTACTAATGTTACTAACTCTTTTTAGTCTTAATAATTTATTATTTAATGTTTAAACAACTTATTAAGGTTTGGGGTATTTCAATCTACCCCTCTTAAAAGAACTTCGTCCCCGAAGTTCACACTTCCCACATATCATTGGGTTAGAATACGGGAATTACTTGTATAATAAAACACTTCCATAACCAAACATACTTTACATCACAGTCCCGGACTTGACGGTCCGAGTAACATATCCACATCCATACATCACATAACATACTTACATAGTAACCTCGGACTTGATGGTCCGGGTACCTTAACAACATTTTCACATACATAACACCCTTAGACTCTCTTGTCTGGGCAACATAACAACATTTAGACCCATAGGTCCTGATAACATAACATCCTTTAGACACATAGGTCTAGGTAACACAACATCATTTAGACTCATAGGTCTTGATAACATAACACTTCGGACTTAGCCACGTTAGGACTCAAGGTCCACTTAAATTTTTTTTTCCTTACACATTCCACACAACACGTTTCAGCACGTATAGCAGCTAAAAATTCCTTTTACATACACTGTGCTCTCCGCAGAACCCGGTCGCGATGGACACATATTGCCCCCGTTCCTTTGGGAGATCAAAACAATCACTTAAATTTAAAATTCCCTTTGTGAGGTTAAGTAAGAGAACTTAACTATGTAAGGTATCCATCGACGTTTTATAAGTACCGATTCAAAACCCTTTTGAAAACACATACAACTCCAAGTCCAACTTATGCTCTTTATTTCCTTTTTCCAGCGTGGTTATTTGTGACCACTTGTAGGGAGCTTCAAGAATCATCCAACCCTGATGTGATCAGCATCAATGTTGAACTATCCTTCCACCCCAATTTGTGTTCGGCTTCCCTTGACCGCATGCAAGTCAAGTTCCACCTCCCACTTCATTTTCAAACAGCAACTAATTCAAACATGTATCATTTTCTATCTTTAATCCTTCTAGTCATAAACATACATCTCCAAGGATAGAACTCTGTCTATCAGTCATCTCCATTCACTTTAATCCAGTCACCTAGGGAATCTTATTTTCACTAGGTTCTATGTCGGTTTCATACTCTTTCATAGGTCACTATATTGTACATATACATATTTTTATCAAAATACAACATACAGTTTTACATTTAGTATCATATGAACATATACTGTCGGGTTTTAATTCCCCAGGAGTTTCTTTACTCCCACCTTGTACTCTCACACACAACTGTTGCCAAATGAACACATTCATCACAATGGTATTCGCATCTTCTGTGCGTAATTACCACAATTAAACCATGAATGAATGTGTATGTTTATGTAACACACACACACCACTCATCAAAACAAATTATTTCGTGCTATGCGCACCATAGTTCACGTACACTTGTACGGTAATAGACACTAAGTCGTTTTGCGCTCTACCCCCCTTAAAAGGGATTACGCCCACGTAATCAATCACTTACTCATTATTTTATAACATTCAACTGTCGTGAAGTGTTTAATCCCCACACGGTTTATTATACAATGTATTCTGGTTTGAGGATCTTAGCCATATTGGCGGTTTAGTCCCCTAACCAAGAGTTCTCTTTAGAGTTTATCTATTTATAATCAGTTTCGATTCTGGCCTGTGAAACTTCTAGGCTATAATAATTAGCCATTCATACATATTCACAACGCACATCTAACACTTGAATCGCTGGCTCACTAGTTTCTGCTATGCGATCCTCGGTAATTTAGAATTTAGTTTGCCCCATACATTATTCTTACTGTATTATACATCTCTGATTATCATCTTTATCTTGGTAATAACGATTTCTCCACCGACGCGTGGTATTTCTTACCAAGGCGAAATCGGTGAGTTACAAACTTTCTATTCACTTCCATGATAATTTACTGTATTCCACATTGATTTACTTAATTTCTTTCAACGTTTAAGCTACTACCTATATGTAGTACTCTGTCGGTTAATTCCAACACCTGTGGTATATTCCATACCATTGTTTAACACACTGTGTAACTATAGTCACTTATTGTGAATCAAGTGTCCTTCCATTGATACGACCTTGCATTTCCTATGCTTCGGTCTTTATCATGTTATAATTCTCTTTATACTTCTACCACAATTGACATTTCCCGAATTTCTAGCTATCTCACTCGATCATTACTGCCCAAGAGCAATACCAAAACACTCAGTCATACAGAGTGCAGAGGCGTGAACTCTTGACAGTAAATCTCTTATGCGATTGCAAGGGATTTACACTGTATTCCTTATCACATAGTATCAAGTACTGGCTTGCTGCCCAGTCTGTATGTCATCACTTATCTTACGTGTTCACTGTGTCTAACTCATAACTGTGCTTGTTGGCCATTTTATTATTTAATAATACTCATGCAACGGTTGCTTGCTGCGCACCGTGCGGTTACTCATTGTATAACATCAATTCACACTGCATCAGCTATTATATTAGCTTCCGCCATTACACTGTGTTTCGCCATCTATTTGGCTGATTTACTGGGTACTCTATTCTTCGGGTCTTTATGCTCCTTGAGCGTTGCTGATTACACATTTAGCATCACACACCTCTGGTGGTTACTATCAGACTTATTTCCCTTCGGTCTCCACAACTGGTACGAACACTCCTTTTCGTACTTTCCTACTCACATCATTCCTGGGTAATAACGATATGGTCAACCCTTAACATATCCTCTAGACATATTCCTACTCATTACTACCGTTCTGGCGGTTTCATAACACTAAGAGGTGTCCCCACTCTTTAAGTAGTGGTTCGTTGTCCGCTTTTATTACCTATATAACATATAACTTTCGTAGTCAACAAAATTCACTTATGACATTTTACTTGTGGCTTATAAGCCCTATTGCCTCGAGCTCCGCTCATTATAGGCTGTTCACATTCATTTACTTTTCCGAACAATGTTACACGGTTTACAGGTTGTACTGGGCTCCATGATAAGGTCGTTATGCCTTTCATGGGGTGTCCCTTCAAGGATGTCAGACTTCCTCCTGACGCCTTAAGTTTAAACTGGGTGGTAGTTTCAACCCCCGCGTTTCTGTCATGTTATTCCGTTCAACCACTGTTGATCCAAACACCCTTTCAGGATAGCTCCTGGGTGTTACTAGGTTATGCCATTACATCTGGCTTTCCATTATGAGTACATTTAATTAACCGCTTTTCCTTGCGTTCTTGACTGGGTTATATATTCTCTTTAGGGAGATTGATATCTCTAGTGATCATCTCGGGAGTCTCATCCCGGTCGTTGCACATTCATTCCTCAGGATTTTTAAGACATATTCCATGTCCTTATTTACCAACTAGTGCACTTCGCACTTGTTCACCTTTAGACATTTCCTTAAATAAATTCACTGATTCTTGTAGTCTCATTGACCTTACTGGTTTCATTACTTCTACCATTCTTGGTACTTTTTTACTTTGTCTGACTTTTACTTCGGTCCGTAGTATGGAGTCGACTACTTCCCGTGTTTCAGACTCCACTCGTATACATATGTGGGGTATCCTATTGATACATTGCTACTTACCCGGTTAACCTATAAGAAGGTCTGCCAGGCCCACAAGCTCCTATCGGAGTGCGGTCATCCCACAATTCAGTTGGTACACTCGTAGTGTCCGTCACACGCCTAGGTGAAGTATTCTGTTGTCAACTCCCTTATATTATCCTGTGATAATATGCATTCCGTGCTTCCCGATCTTAATCAAGGGAAGGTTTATCCACCATTGTATTATTATGAAGTCAATCCATTCCTCGGGTTGTTACCCTTGGGTTTACCGTTTCCGTTCGGTTATTTAAAGGTCACTGGGTATAACTTACCTGCCATGTGGCACTGAGGCCGGTGTAGGTCTTCTGTTTGGGTTCAAAGATAGTTGGAAATAAACTGGGTGTGAAAGAAATTTGGTTTGAAAAAGGTTTTGAAATGAATCCGAGTTTGAAAGAAAATTTTCGTGATTTCACAACGTTTCCTTGCTTTAACCAAGTCTAGCTTCATGCTGACTGGTGTACTTCCAACTGCAAAGGTCGGGCTGCTAAGCCCTTCCATGACTATGTTGATCTCACCTAACTTCACGGTACTTTACTAAGTACTTTGTAGTTGTAAAAATTTTCCCCGTACATTCTTGTTATAGCAGCACTTGTCATAGCAAGTGCGCCATACTGACTGGCTGTCAGTTCAACACACATCGGTTGGGTATTGCTTTCACCCGTACCGACACCAGTGGCCTTGTTGGCCCTTACCTTATCTTACGCCCTTAACAATAAATCTTCTGGGTACTTCTCACTATTTTCACATGGTGACCATTAACTAGGGTGTTTCCATCCTGGGAGACCCTTTTACTTAGTGTTACATCCTCCTTGTACTACATTGTAGTTCCTTAATCGGCTGATATACCGTTGGTGTACTAGTTAACATTGTAGCCCCGTAGACACTCGTCTCGGATTTCATTACCTCACTTCTTCTTCTGCCTGTTGCACGTCTGCTGCCTTGCAAGCTGGTTGTTCTCGACTGCTCGGCATGTCGATCCAGGTTGCTGGAAATTCTATTCTCTTTTACACAAGATTCTTCACTTAGCTACCTCATGCGCCAGTCATTATTAAAATGGGAACCGTCTTCGGGATTCACACCTTCGGGATCTATCGTGTGACAGGTTCTCCGTAATCATAAGGACATTTAATTACAGCCAGATCGGGTATTCCCGAGTAAGAGAGGTCTTCCATCTCTCTGGCGTTCTTTCCCAAGTTATAACCAGGGATTGTGGAGGGTGGGATGTATATAGTAGGTTTCCAATATTCACTGGTTCTCCTGACTAGCGTATCTCTCACGCTATCACTCATCCCTTAACCCACAAGTACTGAAATCCTAACTCGGTACTTCCTAAGCTCAGTAATTCAGTCATCAGAGCGACACATCGCTCTGATACCACTTTTTTGTAACACCCCAACATACAACCACATACTTAACATTAAACTGCAGCGGAAAATACACATCATCACATAACTTAACTCATCGGTGTTACATGCCGTTAACCACCTACGTGGCTAACAAGGCTAACATTTACACATTGTATCGGTCTGATGGACTAGATCCCCGAGCAACTACACATTACTGTCCCCTTTATCAACACCAACATTCATTATACAAATACCTTCCAACTGTACCGAGTATTTACAACTAGTGCCGAGAACAATTTCGGTCTTACTACACCTACTGTGTACATACACTTAAATGAATACCCAAGTACAATGTCTACCCCGTCCTACTCTCGAACGGCTCCAGCTCCTTGTACCTGAAATAGAAAAGGAAAGAAAGGGTGGCCCCCCAGGGGCTCAGCACCTTTGCTGGTATGGTAATCCCGCAGCCCACATGCTACCGGGCCACGCACAACTATTTGTCGTCTTAGCATGCAGTTGATTACATTTAAACCAAGCATGTGAAACATAAACTCACAACACGATACATTCACCCCAATGGGCTTAACATATACAACTCACTTATACTTAACCAATCACTCTTTGAGTTCTTCAACCTTATAGTATTTCTCCTCTAACGGAGCTATTACCTTAGCAGACGACATTTACCCACTATCGGGTTTCCACAAACGTCCCTTTTACATACTAGGAACCATATCCATGATCCTCATATTTCACTTCTAAGCAACATATAACAGCACATCACAATAACTTTGCAACATACACATAACACATACATAACGGGTACGGATCTCTTAGGAACCGGCCCAAACATAGTTAATACACTGTTGAGCCTAGAGAATGATCATCACCCCATGCTAAGCTTGTTAAAACAAAACTCATTACCGCCCTAATAGTCGGACGAGTAACTTACCTAAAGGTGGATCGGATTTAGTGACCCGAACACACCACATAAACACATGTTCCCCCTAAACCGATCGTAAGTCAGAATAGCTAAGCTTTGGGATAAGCTAATGGGAGATCATAACCCGTGAGGGAAACAACCATAACAGAGAGAAGGGTAAAGCTAAGAAGGATACCCACTCCCAAACAACGCGCGACCGGCCAAACCGGATTCCTCACTACTGTTAGTACATACTTACTCTTAGTCATTCGTTAGAACCCCACTACGGAGTCTATCGTACCTACACGCCACACAGTATTACTTTTGGGTTAAACATACAAGGGAGATCCCTACATTCACATACACATACCACACATTTAACTCACGCATAGCCGTGGTTAGAACGCCCCACGGTTCGGGTCGTTTAATCCGAATACCAAACTCTCCTGTGATCCTAGACTCAGTTAGCTAAGGTTTAACACTTTCGAGGTTGGACGGTATCGGAACTAAACACGCCACATATATGAATTACTGTAAACTCATTACATGTTTTATCTTACAATGTGTCAAACATACAGAAAAACACATTGGCATACAAGCCGGTGTAATCCGTTAGGACACAGGTTGCAAGAAAACCATACCTGTCACCGGAGTCCACTTTATCATGTCCATTTATATTCCTCGAGCAACTCTCGAACAACTGACAACATCACATGTACTTTTATCAACATCGGGGTAACTTGTTTGTTTAAAGTCTAATGCTCATAACTTACCCTCGTTAACTAGTTAAACAACTTGACATTTTTAACTTGTTTTACTTTCACATTTTATTACAACTTTCCACCCACTTGGTTGTCTTTATATCACATCTAACATGTCCTTAACATCCTTACAACATCATTACTTATCAATCCCCATCTTTACACATCATTTTTATACCTTAAACAACATTTTTAGAGTGGTCCGGGACTTGGTCCTTACCCTAAGTCCCGGATCAATACTTACAGAAACCCACGGTTCATTTTGGTAGGGTGGTCCGGGACATGGTCCCTAACTTAGGTCCCGGACCTATACTTAACCATTCTTTCGGTTTCTTCTGATGGGGTGGTCCGGGACTTCACATGGGTCCTAGGTCCCGACCATTCTAGGCAAACAAACTCTCGGTAATTTAAGAAGGTTGGTCCGGGTCCTTGTACAAGACCCAAGTCCCGGACCTGAATCTGTATACAACTCACGGCCTGATTTGATATATGGTCCGGGATGTAA
Source organism: Limonium bicolor (assembly GCA_023374045.1). Classification (NCBI taxonomy): domain Eukaryota; kingdom Viridiplantae; phylum Streptophyta; class Magnoliopsida; order Caryophyllales; family Plumbaginaceae; genus Limonium; species Limonium bicolor. Next base: position 52,604,528 of record CM041776.1, read on the forward strand.
TCCAGACCCTAAGTCCCGGACCGAAGCTACAGAGATTGACGTACTGCATTTTTTTCTAGTCCTGCTGCTTAAGCTCTTACACCCATCAAATGTATAGCTTCTTCCCATGATTTTACGTACACTCTTATACTCAAACGTCATCAAATATACACCACATAACAACATAGTGCACAATTTAAATTTGCATAGCTCTTAGGCTCTAAAATGCATAAATCTTAAACACTGAATTTCCACAATATATTTGCCTTTCACCTGCAAATACAAACAGCAATACGTATGTCCTTTACTAGTCTTTTGAGAACATTTTTCTAAGTCATTTACCATTGGCTCTTTAGATAGTTTCAGTAGACAACGTACGTTCATTTTCCAAAGGAATATTAAGCTATTTTGGTTAACATAAAACGGAGGAAACACCTTTTTTGTTTAAGTTTCCTTACCTTGAAGCAAAGGAGAACAATAATATGTAAAAAGATGGACTCAAGCTCCTTCCATGGAGATTCCTCTTGGCACCAAAGTGGAGCTCTTGAAGATTTGAAAGGACTAAGTCGAAGAGCTTGATGAAACTAAGAGATCGGTGGTCTTAGTTTTCGATTTGGATAAGTGAGCAAGAAGTTACATGGATTTGAAGTTGGAATATGTTGCTGGTGTTGTATTACGTGAAAGAGAGAAAGGAAGAAGATGGCTACGTGAGAAATAAGAGCAATGAAGAATGAAGAGAATCACTGATTGTAGTTGCTTTTAAGATATTAATTACGTAAAGCAATAGTGCTTTTTCAATCACTCACCTTGAAATACCCCAAACCTTAATAATTGTTTAAACACTTAAACATGGTGTATTAAGACTAAAAGTGCGGAAATACCCCAAATCTAAATAATATTATTTAATCATTATTTATTGGAATATAATCCAAATATAAATCATTTCACGTACGCATGCAAACCCATGCATGAAACGTTACGTAAAAACAGTCGTTTCACCATAAACGCTAAAAACGCCTTAGAAGCATATGGTCAAACATGACCTTGTATGACCCTCTAATATTCAAACTAAATGGTCATACAACTTATTATATGAATATACAAATATATTCCCTAAGCTATATTCAGTCAAATACGCAAAATGCTCGGGAGTGCTCACACCCGCTCCTTAAAGCACGAAAAGTCCGGAGGAGTGCCGAGGTGGCACGAACTCCTATAAAATTAATTCCTAGAGTTCCTAACATCATTATTTATCATTCTAAAGAGAACCCACGAAGTGGTTTCTCAAAATTCAGCAAAAACCAAAGGAGGATTTCTTAGCGCTCCTTTTTGGCCGGGAGTGTCCCGATGGCCCGTAAATTATGTCACGGGTTGATATAACCCCATATAACTCAATGTAACATCTTAGTATATGTTTATTTACTATAATAAGTGTTTACAAACACTTGGAACTCATAAGAACAATTGGTTTCCCAAAATTTCCTTAGAGCACAAAAACACACCTTCGGGTGTCACGAAAATGCGTTTTACGCAATTACCTTGTAGTTTTTGACATGCCACGAATTGGTAATCTTAAAAAGGGTTAAAATGACCTTCTAAATCAGTTGGTGTGACTAGTCAACAAGGCTCTCTATAGGGGGCCGATTTTAAGGGCAAAAACTAGTATAAAATTTGCTTTAAAAATTTATAAAAGGCTTAAAATATGATGACTCATCATCCCATGTGTTATATTACTTAATGTCTAAGTATGTAGGTCTCATTTGACCAGAGAGCTGTCGAAATTAGGCCATGGAATAAGGCCATGTGAGCTAGAACAAAACAAAATGAAAAAGTAAAAAGTAGATCTAAGATCTACTTATTTGATTCCTTCTTCCACATGTAACTTCCATGCTCCTCCAAGCTATTCATGGCCGGTTTTTGGAGCTCCCTTCAGACCTTAATTCGTGACCTACATGAAGGAGAAGACAAGTCATTGACATAGAAAAATCAAAGAAAGATACTTACCTTTTCTCACCTTGTCTTCTAGTTTGCATTATTTTGCTCCACCTTGCCTTGTCCTCTACATGGCCGGTTTTAGGCTGGAAAGAGATCATTTATTGAGCCAATCAACCATGAATTAAACTAAGGAAAAGAATTGTCAAATGACATTAAAAATTGACAAAAAGAAAATCAATTTCCAAATTGCCCTCTTTCATTTACGTGAGCCAAGTCTCATTTGCTTCCTTGCCTATTCTTGCACGGTTTGGTAAGCTCTCTCTTCTCTCTTCTAGCTTCATCTTCTTCCTTTGAAGCTCTTAAGTCCATTAATGGAGATTTAACTTCTATCTTCATCTTAAGGTAAATTCCTAGCATTTCTTGGCAAGTCTTGAAGCAAAACTCTTCCTAGCATATCAAGGTGGGTTCGGCCACATCTAGTTCTCCAAGAAGGTTGTCCAAACCAACATTAAATCAAGGAGCATCTCAAGGTTATCTTAAGGTAGGTTTCAAAGCTTGAAAATCCTTAAAGCACATTTTTATGTGTAACCAAGTTCTACCTCTTCTAAGTCTTTTTCTTCTTCATTTGATGAAGGAAAACTTGCTCTTCATCTATTTGGGTGAGCCGAAATTATAAGAGAAAAATCTAAGGTAAAGTCTTGTAAAACTACTTCCAAATCTACTTAAGATCTTTGTTGAAGATCTAACTCCTAAACATCCTTCATCTCTTGCATAAAACCGAAAAGGAGCAACAAAAATTACCTTGGAGAAAGCTTGGAGATTCAAGAAGAAGTTCAAGCACTTAACCACCTTGTTAAGAAGTAAGTTTACTATGTAAACCTTATATTATAAGCTTTGTTAAGCTTCTAAAAATTGTACAAAAATTATGTACACCTCTTAAGTAAAGTAATACCGAACCTACATGGTTTTATTGCCAAAAATATAATCTATAACATATATAGAAAATATTTACCTTAAGACACATTTTTGTGTCACAAAAATTATCTATGTTACAAATTAAATTAGGCCGAATTGTCTTGGGCAAAAATGCTCTATTTTGAGCTAAGAATTTATATAAGACATTACAATAATTTATACATGAGTTATATGACTCCTATGAATTTATCTATAATTATTTGACATATAAATCCACTTTTATATAACATATGGTCTCATTTAAATTATGGCCGAAAGCTTTATGTGTTAAATGGATTTTAATGAGCTACTTAGGTATATAAATTTATATCATAAAGTTTGGTGAGTTAAAAATATTCTATTAGTGTTTAAATGACTAATTAATTTAGTTATATGGCTTAATGTAATTTCTACAAAATTTAGTGTATAATTGTGAAGGCCGAGAACAAAAGGGCTGTTGGTGTAAATATAAAATAATATAAGGTTAGGAATTAAGTTTATGAATTTTAGATAATTTAAACAAGCTCTAAAATAACTTTTTATAAAGTTTTGGGCTATTATGTAATTTATGAAAGTTGTTATTAAAGTTTGGAGTTGAATATGGGCGAATTCATAATTAAGAGAATTATTGGGTTACTTTCGAAATTGAAAGAATTAAATATTTAACTTTAGTTTATAAGTTATTAAGTGACTATTATAAGTTTTGGGTGAAAATGTAATTAATGGAAAGTTCTAGGAAAAGCCGAGTTAGTTGGGTTAGTTTGGTAATTTAAGAATTATATATTATATTCAGCATTTATGGAGAATTAAAATTAAAACTATAGTTTATAAGACTTTATGTAAAGATTATAAGATTTTTGGTTAGATTGTAATTATAAGAATATATATATATTGCCGAAATTTGAGGGGCTAGGTTGTAATTTTTGAAGTTATTATATTTATAAGTTATGTCCAAAAATTAGTGGTAGGTTTGTAATTTAATTGAATAAGGAATTAAAATTAGTTATATAAAGAGATTAGAATTTAAAGTAAGTTTATGAATTATGTGGTTGTTTTGTAAATAACCGAAATATAAGGGTAAGAATTTAGATTAAAATAAATATAGGTCCTACATGGATTTTTGGAGGAATTAGAAGAAAGAATTTTGATTAAAGGAGTTATGAGGTTTAAACTATGACTTATATAGTTATAAGGAATTAAAGATAACCAATGACTATTACTTTGGTTAAAGGAGAATAATGAAAACTGTAAGAATTTATGTCCATGTATGACAAATAAATATAGTTAAGAAATTATAAGTTGTTATGTCACCTAGACAAATAAAATAAACAACAAATGCAATGAACACATAGATGTGCATTAAAGGATTTGTGAATAAATAAAAATAAGTTATACATAAAATCATGAGGTAATTAAAAGGAATAAAACCTCACATGAAATAAAAATATGAGATTTGTTAAAAGATCCAATAGAATTATTATATAAGGGTAACATAAATTAACCCTCTCAGTTAATCCTATTCTAGGACTTTGTTTGACCAGACGTTGACCGGGAATTTACAAGTACAGTCTACGGTGAACGGTATGGGATTCTTGCAACCTGTTTTCTAACGGATTACACGGCTTGTGTGCTATCTGGTTTGAAATAACGACCAAGATAATTAATGTAAACTGTTGTTTTCTTGGCACTGTTGTATTATTTTATGTGCGTGAATGTTGCTGACTACAACGTGTATGTCCCACGCATACAACACTACTATACCAGTGGATTAAATACCTGCGTTTCAGTATACCGAGGACTTGTACTCAAGTCTCTCACTAACTTCACTTTATAACAAACGTCATTATCCTAAACGTGATAATTGACATTATACATTGGGTTCTTGTCAACGTCTTATATGACACCTAACAACTCTATACTACGAGAATGAGGAGCCCAGTTGGATCTGGCCATGCATGCTACAGGAGCTGTACCTGTCTCAGGTCGTCTCCTACTACGTCGCGACGGAAATTCAGTTGGGAGGAAGACTCTATTCCACCCGGGATTCGTGTGCCCTTCAGTTCGAGGAAGACTTTATTCCTCAGTGGGTTCTTATTTCCCACGCCATTCAGTTCAGGGTTTGACTACGTCATCTCCTGGGGTTTCTATACCCAACTTACTCTATGACGAGGTCACTATACCTCCACTATTTCAGATATTCAGTTATAACTGTCAGTCCCATTGTGTGGACCGACTATCAGTAAAGAATTTCAGTTCAGCTAACTCGACCTTCTGTGTCTTGTTCTATGTGACATTATTGTCCTTGTGTGGATACTTGTTATCATCAGATTATGCTTGTTTACAGCTTTATAAAAAAATGAACTGCATGTATTCGACAAAGTAGTTTGGTGTGGCCCGGTAGACGATGGGCTGCACGTTTTCCATACCAGCGTGTTTGCTGAGCCCCTTTGGGGGCACCCCCATTTTTCAGGTACCTGAAGATTGAGAAGTTCACTACACTGAGTGTAGGTGGGGTAGACCAAGCTTTGGGAGTCTACTATTAGTTATTTGTTTTATTTCAGTATTTACTTTGAGTTTGATTCCTAGTATCTCGGGTTGTATCTGTATTCCAGACCGTGACATTTGAGGATTGTATTTGGACTTAGCCTTGTTGGTCACAAGGGTGGCCAACGGCATTGTGATACCGCCCGGTTGTTGTATTTATTTCCGCTGCAGTTGTAATTTATTTGGGAGTGATCGCCGTTCAGTTTATTGGATTTCGGGTTGGGGTATTACAAAAATGGTATCAGAGCGTAGTTACGCTCTGGATACAAGGATACACCGAGATTAGGATATCTAATACTTTAGGTTAAGGGTTGAGAGATAGTATTGAAAGGAGTTTAAGTTAGTTTTACTTAGACTACTATCCAAGACCGAGTTTGACCACAGTGCCTAATATACCTCAACATCCTGCAGATGTCAGGAAGAGGAGGACGACGTGGACAGGCTGATGAGGAGCCAAACATCAGGTTGGCAGACATTGCCACCTTAATTGCTCAGGCTTTTGCACAGGCGGGGGTTGCACAGCAGCAGCAGCTACCTCCACCACCACCACCCAGGGAGAGAGACTGGGTGAAGAGTTTGGCTGATCTGAGGCCAACTGCATTCAAGGGGCAGACTGACCCTGCTCACTTAGAGACCTACATCATGGAGATGGAGACAGCGTTCGAGACGCTTGCAGTCCCAGCTAGGGAGAAAGTAAGACTTGCTGCCTTTTATCTGAAGGATGCAGCTAGAGATTGGTGGAACATGGTGAAAGCCGACCACCTGGATGACCCAGCCTTTACTTGGGGACATTACACTGCACTACTTAGGGGCAAATACTACCCGGCCCACACCAGGACTGGTGAAGACTCGGGAGTTGACGCCTTGGAGCAGACGGGGAAGATGTCAGTGGATGAGTACTATGCGAAGTTCACTTCGCTACTCCGACTATTGCCCGCATAGGATACTCGGACCAGGTCTTGGTCGACCGGTTCTACGGGGGACTGAGCCCTCGACTTCAGTTTGGGATGGGACCAATCATCCCTACCAGTTTGCAGGTAAACAGGAAAGACATAACTCAGTTGGAATCTTATTACATACATACCCCATCATGGGAGATTTGGAGATTAATACCTTAAGATTTCAGGAATGTTACCATGCTGCCTCCGTTGTGGAGATTACTTGCAAGAGAAGGTGCTTTGAGCTCCCCAAAGAGGAAGGACGGACCTGGTGGCGAAGATGCCAAGCAAGGGACTCCTACAGAAGGAACAAACCCTATCAGAAGGCCATGGGTCCTATCAAGGAAAGGGGAACCAAACTACTGGGAACCCTCAGTCAGGAACCTACGGAGCGGCAGCTCCACAGAAAACTTACCCCCTAAGGTAGGCACCTTAATCAAGCAGTTAGACTTGAAACTTTTGTGATTACCTTAGTACCATTGGAATGCGTAATTAACCTTGATTTTATTAGGTTCTGGATCTGGCTCAAACACGGGCCAGAAGTATGTCCGCCGTTTCAACTGTAAGCAGTGCGGAAAGGATCACCCCGGTGTGGACTGCCAGGGGGAGAAGGTCATGTGCCGCTACTGTCAGATACTCGGGCATCGTGCCTTCGAGTGCATCCGAAACCCGGAGAGCAGGAACTACCGCCCGGGAGCAAAGCCAAACACCGGCCCTAAGAATGGAGCTAGCGATACTCGCCCTCCACCAACCAACCAGGCTCAAGGTATAAGGGCAAGGGCCCAGCATCGGGACCCGCCCTACATGTCATGGACCGCTCAGATGAGGCTGGTCCCTCTACTAACCCAGGTAATTCTAAACCACGTGAACCTATTATTGAGCAATGGATGATGTGAATGAGTGCTTGCATGCCTTGATTGTCTAATTGAATAGGAGAGAATTAGTAAGACTCATTAGTAAAATTTAAACCACGTAGGAAGCTATAAGATATGCTTTCCTATCCCCTCACCGCCCTCCCTGGAAGAAAACATTATCAAAATACAAGAACCAGGGAACGAACAATGTAAGGTTATCCAACCAGGATTGATACTACTCAAAGGATACCTAACACCGGAGACACAAATTGCAATCATCAGAAGGTGTCAAGAATTGGGAGCAGGACCAGGAGGGTTCTACACTCCAGAATTTCCAGGAGGATCAAAAATGAAGCTGAAAATGATGTGCTGGGAAAGGATTGGAATCCTTATACCAAGAATTACCAGGATACAAGAAATGGAGATGGAGCTCAAGTGCCAAAGATTCCAGAAGAATGGTGGGAAGCCAAGCAGAATTTTACAAATTGTGGAACAAGCTCTAGCTCAGCATGGAAGAAGATCCAGTTCCCAACTTAAGGGCTGATCTATGTATCATCAACTTCTATGAAGAAGGAGGCCGTTTAGGGCTACACCAGGACAATGATGAAACAAAGGGTCCCTTGAACAGGGGATACCAGTATTATCTTTGTCTATTGGAGATGACGCAGAGTTCCTTTATTGCGAGCAGAAGCGTGTGGACCTTGCAAAGAAAATTATATTGAGTTCAGAGATGTTTTAATAATGGGTGGAAAGTCAAGGTTGCTATACCATGGAATTAAGAGGTTAAGCTAACACAGCACCTTCGACAGTGATAAACACCACTCACATGAGACCAGGAAGATTAAGTTTGACTTTTAGAAAGTATTAGTGTTGTAATTTGTTTTTGGACTTCAGAAAGGAGATCATCTCATCATGAAGCATTATTGTTTGTGAAAGTGAATGTCTTTAGACCCCATCATGTATCAAAGTACTTACTCAGATTCTGTTATTAGGTTGTGCTAAGGAGACGGAAGGTGCCTTAAGTATACTTACTGAGGAGGAGGCCAGCAAGGGCGGCTCGATTCTCACTGGTACCTTTCCGTTAATGGAGTGGATGCATTAGTACTGTTCGACTCCGGGCCTCACATACTTTCGTTTCGCCTACGCTTGCGGGGAAGTTGGGGCTAGACGCAGTAGAGTTACCTGATTTTAAGGTGGCACTCCCGTCTAAGGAGAAGATCAGTTGCACTCGTCTTTATAGAGAGCCACTATCAGTATTAAGGAGGAGGAATTTCCTATTGACCTTATTGAGTTCAGAGGCTAGGATTCGATGTTATAGCCGGGATGGACTGGCTGGGGCGGCACAGAGGCCGCATTCTTTGTGCAGAGCGCAGACTATTGCTTAAGAGCCCATCAGGAGTGACAGTATCTTACCGTCAGAGCCCTAGGGCGCCATCGATAAAAGTTATATCTGCTATGTCCATGTACAAGCACGTCAGGAAGCAGAAGGAGGTATACTTATGCTATGTTCAGGATGTAGAGCATGACCCTGATTTTGATTCAGCTATGCCAGTGGTGTCGGATTTTCCAGATATTTTCCAAAGGAACTTCCAGGCTTACCGCCACCAGAGAGGTAGAGTTCTCCATCGAATTACTACCAGGTACCGGTCCCATAGCTAAGGCACCGTACCGTATGGCACCAGCAGAGATGGCTGAGCTGAAGGAGCAGCTGAAAGATTTATTGGACAAGGGATACATACGACCTAGCGTATCTCCTTGGGGAGCACCAGTCCTTTTTGTGAAGAAGAAGGATGGAAGCCTTCGTTTGTGTATTGATTACAGGGAGCTTAATGCAGTATCGGTGAAGAATAAATATCCACTACCACGGATTGATGATTTATTTGATCAGTTGAGAGGAGCAAAGTATTTTCGAAGATCGATTTGAGATCAGGCTACCATCAGATACCCATCAGGGAGCAGACATAGAAAAGACAGCTTTCAGAACACGGTATGGCCACTATGAGTTTACGTTATGCCTTTTGGCTTGTCAAATGCACCTGCAGTCTTCATGGATTTGATGAACAGATTATTCAGAGAGCAGTTGGATAAGACCGTGGTTGTATTCATCGATGACATCCTAATCTACTCAAAGTCTAAAGAAGAGCATGAGAGTCACCTTCGACATGTACTTGAGATCTAAGGGAGAACCAGCTTTATGCTAAGTTCTCCAAATGTGAGTTTTGGTTGGACAGAGTTTCCTTTTTAGGACATGTTATCTCAGATGCTGGTATCGCAGTATCCAGCAAAGATAGAAGCAGTTCGCACTTGGCCTAGGCCAAAGACAGTTACGGATATCAGGAGTTTCCTTGGTTTAGCAGGTTACTACAGAAGGTTTGTCAGAGACTTCTCCAAAATAGCCAAACCTATGACCAGCTTAATGAAGAAGGATGCACCTTTCACATGGACTACTGAATGTGAGACCTCATTCGAGCTTCTGAAGAATGCCTTGACATCAGCACCAGTTTTGACTATACCTGAAGGCACAGAGGGTTATGAAGTTTACTGTGATGCATCAGGTAGGGGATTAGGGTGTGTACTCATGCAGAATGGGAAGGTAGTCGCCTACGCTTCCCGACAGTTGAAGAAACATGAGGAAAACTATCCCACACATGACTTGGAGCTTGGAGCTATTGTTTTTGCCTTGAAGATCTGGCGCCACTACCTGTATGGTGTCCAGATGACCGTATATTCGGATCATAAGAGTTTGAAATATGTATTCACCCAGAAGGAGTTAAACATGAGACAAAGAAGATGGGTTGAATTTCTTAAGGATTATGACATTGATTTGCAGTACAAGGAAGGGAAAGCTAATGTTGTAGCAGACGCATTGAGTCGACGAGCATATTCTCTTAATGCCATTGTGGCTAGCTCGAGTCTTATGGATGACATACGCAGAGCACAGCAGAGTGATCAGCGAATGATGGAGATCAGTCAGAAGTTGACTGACGGTACATTTGAGGGTGGAAAGTATGAGTTCCAGTTACATGATGATGGACTCATCAGATTGAAGGGAAGATTGTGTATTCCCAGAGACAGCACAGATATTAAGGAGCATATTCTTCGAGAGTCCCACACTTCTACCACATCTGTCCATCCAGGAGCTTCTAAGATGTACAAAGATCTGAAGAGGTATTTCTGGTGGAGTGGTATGAAGGGCGACGTGACAGAGTATGTGATTCGATGTCTCACTTGTCAGAAAGTGAAATTCGAACATAGACGACCAGGAGGTATGGTACAGTCTATGCCAGTTCCAGAGTGGAAGTTTTATGATATCTCTATGGACTTCGTGGTGGGACTACCACCTACGAGAGGAGGACTTAATATGATTTGGGTCGTTGTTGATCGATGACTAAGGTTGCTAGGTTTATTCGATGAAAGACACTTGGAAAGTGCCTAAGTTAGCAGAGCTATTTGAGAAAGAGATTATCAGACATCATGGAGTACCTAAGACTATTGTTTCAGATCGAGACACTAGATTTCTCTCACGATACTGGCGAGCTACTCGCGAGGCACTTGGCACTGAGTTAAAGCTTAGCACAGCATTTCATCCTCAGACAGATGGTCAGTCAGAGAGGACTATTCAGACCTTAGAGGACATGCTACGAGCATGTGCCTTGGATTTTCAGGGCAGCTGGATAGATAGATTACATCTCATCGAGTTTGCTTACAATAACAGCTATCACGCCTCTATACAGATGTCACCTTTTCAGGCTTTATATGGCAGACCATGCCGCACACCTTTGTGCTGGGACGAGTCTAGTGAGACCGTCATCATTGGGCCTGAGTACTTGGAGCAAGTCCAGGCAGAAGTTCAGCAGATCAGAAACAATATGAAAGCACACAGGACAGACAGAATCTATGCTGATGAGAGGCGACGAGACCTTGAGTTCGCAGTTGGCGACCAGGTATTTCTACGAGTTTCACCCATGAAGGTGTATTCAGATTTGGTCAGAAGGGCAAGCTAAGCCCGAAATTTGTAGGACCCTACGCTATCATAGAGCGGGTGGGCCTAGTGGCATATCGACTTGATTTGCCAGCCGAGTTGGGCAAAGTACACAATGTTTTTCACGTGTCTCAGCTTAAGAATACATGCCTCATCCTTCTCATGTTCTACAACCAGAGACACTCTCTTTAGAACCAACAATGCGGTATGTGGAAACACCGCAAAGAATCTTAGATAGAAAGACACGAGAGACTCGAAACAAGTCTGTGAGCCTCGTGAAGGTTCTTTGGTCGAACCACGATGTGGAAGAGGCCACATGGGAACTCGAAGCTGATATGCGAGCGAAGTTTCCCTCATTATTTACCGACTAGGCACTTTAGTCTAGGGTACGGGGGCGTACCCCTTCTTTTTGGGGGGTAGAGCCTTTTTCATTTTTGAGTTTAGTGTGCACTTTTATTGCACCTTTGTGCATTGCATTTTTGCTTTTGTGCATTTCAGTTGTTGCACTTTTGTGCATTTCAGTTGTTGCACTTTTGTGCATTTCAGTGACACCTTGTCTTGTATTGTTTCTTGTGTAACACTGTGTTTGAATGTACCTTGTACTTCTACTTGATTGTGTGTACTTCATTACACTACAATGGAAATATTATATGCACTACGTTGCACCATTGAAATGAAAAGTGATTGTGTTCACTGCCTTGCTTTACACTGCAAGTATATGTTATGACATTCCAAGTATTTCTGTTGTACTCGATATACACTATGAACTTAGGGATGTAGAGACTTGGGACTTGATCCCTAAAAATTAGATTGAGTTGTGGATACTTAGAGGAACTTGATTCCCCCACAACCTTATACTTTAGATATGAGACTTCGGGCGAAGTCCTTTTTAAGGGGGTAGATTGAAATACCCCAAATCTAAATAATATTATTTAATCATTATTTATTGGAATATAATCCAAATATAAATCATTTCACGTACGCATGCAAACCCATGCATGAAAACGTTACGTAAAACAGTCGTTTCACCATAAACGCTAAAACGCCTTAGAAGCATATGGTCAAACATGACCTTGTATGACCCTCTAATATTCAAACTAAATGGTCATACAATTATTATATGAATATACAAATATTTCCCTAAGCTATATTCAGTCAAATACGCAAAATGCTCGGGAGTGCTCACACCCGCTCCTTAAAGCACGAAAAGTCCGGAGGAGTGCCGAGGTGGCACGAACTCCTATAAAATTAATTCCTAGAGTTCCTAACATCATTATTTATCATTCTAAAGAGAACCCACGAAGTGGTTTCTCAAAATTCAGCAAAAACCAAAGGAGGATTTCTTAGCGCTCCTTTTTGGCCCGGGAGTGTCCCGATGGCCCGTAATTTATGTCACGGGTTGATATAACCCCATATAACTCAATGTAACATCTTAGTATATGTTTATTTACTATAATAAGTGTTTACAAACACTTGGAACTCATAAGAACAATTGGTTTCCCAAAATTTCCTTAGAGCACAAAAACACACCTTCGGGTGTCACGAAAATGCGTTTTACGCAATTACCTTGTAGTTTTTGACATGCCACGAATTGGTAATCTTAAAAAGGGTTAAAATGACCTTCTAAATCAGTTGGTGTGACTAGTCAACAAGGCTCTCTATAGGGCCGATTTTAAGGGCAAAAACTAGTATAAAATTTGCTTTAAAAATTTATAAAAGGCTTAAAATATGATGACTCATCATCCCATGTGTTATATTACTTAATGTCTAAGTATGTAGGTCTCATTTGACCAGAGCTGTCGAAATTAGGCCATGGAATAAGGCCATGTGAGCTAGAACAAAACAAAAATGAAAAAGTAGAAAAGTAGATCTAAGATCTACTTTATTTGATTCCTTCTTCCACATGTGAACTTCCATGCTCCTTCCAAGCTATTCATGGCCGGTTTTTGGAGCTCCATTCAGACCTTAATTCGTGACCTACATGAAGGAGAAGACAAGTCATGTGACATAGAAAAATCAAAGAAGATACTTACCTTTTCTCACCTTGTCTTCTAGTTTGCATTATTTTTGCTCCACCTTGCCTTGTCCTCTATATGGCCGGTTTTTAGGCTGGAAAAGAGATCATTTATTGAGCCAATCAACCATGGATTAAACTAAGGAAAAGAATTGTCAAATGACATTAAAAATTGACAAAAAGAAAATCAATTTCCAATTGCCCTCTTTCATTTACGTGAGCCAAGTCTCATTTCTTCCTTGCCCTATTCTTGCACGGTTGGTAAGTTCTCTCTTCTCTCTTCTAGCTTCATCTTCTTCCTTTGAAGCTCTTAAGTCCATTAATGAGATTTAACTTCTATCTTCATCTTAAGGTAAATTCCTAGCATTTCTTGGCAAGTCTTGAAGCAAAACTCTTCCTAGCATATCAAGGTGGGTTCGGCCACATCTAGTTCTCCAAGAAGGTTGTCCAAACCAACATTAAATCAAGGAGCATCTCAAGGTTATCTTAAGGTAGGTTTCAAAGCTTGAAAATCCTTAAAGCACATTTTTATGTGTAACCAAGTTCTACCTCTTCTAAGTCTCTTTTCTTCTTCATTTTGATGAAGGAAAACTTGCTCTTCATCTATCTTTGGGTGAGCCGAAATTATAAGAGAAAAATCTAAGGTAAAGTCTTGTAAAACTACTTCCAAATCTACTTAAGATCTTTGTTGAAGATCTAACTCCTAAACATCCTTCATCTCTTGCATAAAACCGAAAGGAGCAACAAAAAATTACCTTGGAGAAAGCTTGGAGATTCAAGAAGAAGTTCAAGCACTTAACCACCTTGTTAAGAAGTAAGTTTACTATGTAACCTTTATATTATAAGCTTTGTTAAGCTTCTAAAAATTGTACAAAAATTATGTACACCTCTTAAGTAAAGTAATACCGAACCTACATGGTTTTATTTGCCAAAAATATAATCTATAACATATATAGAAAATATTTACCTTAAGACACATTTTGTGTCACAAAAATTATCTATGTTACAAATTAAATTAGGCCGAATTGTCTTGGGCAAAAATGCTCTATTTTGAGCTAAGAATTTATATAAGACATTACAATAATTTATACATGAGTTATATGACTCCTATGAATTTATCTATAATTATTTAGACATATAAATCCACTTTTATAACATATGGTCTCATTTAAATTATGGCCGAATGCTTTATGGGTTAAATGGATTTTAATGAGCTACTTAGGTATATAAATTTATATCATAAAGTTTGGTGAGTTAAAAATATTCTATTAGTGTTTAAATGACTAATTAATTTAGTTATATGGCTTAAATGTAATTTCTACAAAATTTAGTGTATATATTGTGAAGGCCGAGAACAAAGGGGCTGTTTGGTGTAAATATAAATAATATAAGGTTAGGAATTAAGTTTATGAATTTTAGATAATTTAAACAAGCTCTAAAATAACTTTTATAAAGTTTTGGGCTATTATGTAATTTATGAAAGTTGTTATTAAAGTTTGGAGTTGATTATGGGCGAATTCATAATTAAGAGATTATTGGGGTTACTTTCGAAATTTGGAAGAATTAAATATTTAAACTTTAGTTTATAAGTTATTAAGTGACTATTATAAGTTTTGGGGTGAAAATGTAATTAAGGAAAGTTCTAGCTAAAGCCGAGTTAGTTGGGTTAGTTTGGTAATTTAAGAATTTATATAATTATTTCAGCATTTATGGAGAATTAAAATTAAAACTATAGTTTATAAGACTTTATGTAAAGATTATAAGATTTTGTGGTTAGATTGCAAATATAAGAAGTATATATATACATGCCGAAATTTTGAGGGGCTAGATGTAATTTCCGAAAGTTATATATTTATAAGTTATGTCCAAAATATTAGTGGTAGTTTTGTAATTTAATTGAATAAGGAATTAAAATTAGGTATATAAAGAGATTAGAATTTAAATGTAAGTTTATGAATTAATGTGGTTGTTTCAATTAAGTGTTGCTTTGTAAATAACCGGAAACATAAGTTTAAGAATTGAGATTAAAAATAAATATTAGTCCTACATGGAAGTTTTGGAGGAATAGAAAGAAAGGAGTTGATTAAAGGAGTTATGAGGTTTAAACTATGATATATAGTACAGAATTAAAGATACCGATGGACTATTACTTTTGGTTTAAAGGAAGGAATAATGAAAACTGTAGAATTTATGTCATGTATGACAAATAATCTGTTAAGAAATTATAAGTTGTTATGTCACCTAGAACAATAAAAATAAACAACAAATGCAATTGAACAAATAGATGTGCATTAAAGGATTTGTGGAAAAAATAACAAATAGTTAACATAAAATCATGAGGTAATTAAAAGAATAAAACCTCACATGAAATAACAAATATGAAATGTTTGTTAAAAGATCCAATAGATTAATATAAGGGTAACATAAATTAAACCTCGTCAGTTAATCCTATTCTAGGACTTGTTTGACCAGTTTTTGACCGGGGGAATTTACAAGTACAGTCTACGGTGAACGGTATGGGATCTTGCAAACTGTTCTAACGGTTACACCGGCTTGTGTGCTATCTGGTGTTTGAATACGACCAAGATATTAATGAAAAACGTTGCATATCTTGTGCACTGTGTGTTATTTTATGTGCGTGAATGTTGCTGACTACAACGTGTATGTCCCACGCATACACACTACATACCGGGATTAAATACCTGCGTTCAGTATATCGAGGGCTTGTACTCAAGTCTCTCACTAACTTCACTTATAACAGACGTCATTATCCTAAACGTGATAATTGACATTATACATTGGGTCTTGTCAACATCTTTATATGACACCTAACAACTCTATACTACGAGAATGAGGAGCCCAGTGGATCTGGCCATGCATGCTACAGGAGCTGTACCTGTCTCAGGTCGTCTCCTATCTACGTCGCGACGGAAAATTCAGTTGGGAGGAAGACTTATTCCACCCGGGATTCGTGTGCCCTTCAGTTCGAGGAAGACTTATTCCTCAGTGGGTTCTTATTTCCCACGCCATTCAGTTCAGGGTTTGACTACGTCATCTCCTGGGGTTCTATACCCAACTTACTCTATGACGAGGTCACTATACCTCCACTATTTCAGATATTCAGTTATAACTGTCAGTCCCATTGTGTGGACCGACTATCAGTAAAGAATTTCAGTTAGCATAACTCGACCTTCTGTGTCTTGTTCTATGTGACATTATGTCTTGTGTGGATACTTGTTCATCAGATTATGCTTGTTTACAGCTTTATAAAAAAAGAACTGCATGTATTCGACAAAGTAGTTTGGTGTGGCCGGTAGACGATGGGCTGCACGTTTTCCATACCAGCGTTGTTTGCTGAGCCCTTTGGGGGCCCCCCATTTTTCAGGTACCTGAAGATTGAGAAGTTCATACACTAGTGTAGGTGGGGTAGACCAAGCTTTGGGAGTCTTACTATTAGTTATTGGTTTATTTCAGTATGTACTTTTGGTTGGATTCCTAGTATCTCGGGTGTATCTGTATTCAAGGACCGTGACATTTGAGGTTGTATTGGACTAGCCTTGTTGTGTCACAAGGGTGGCCAACGCATTGTGAACGCAGGGTTGTGTATTTTATTTCGTGCAGTTGTAATTTATTTGGGAGTGTAAGTGGATCCCCGCTCAGTTTTGGATTTCGGGTCGGGGGTATTACTAAAAAGAGTCTTAGAAACATTAGTAAACAAGTTTAAACAAAAGAAAACACAAAATGTGCTTTAAAGTCAATAAGAGCCAAAATGTGCTCTAAGCTTGGGATAAACTTGGTTAAGACCTAATGAACTTACCAAGACCTCATTTATACACTAATGAACATATTAAATCAATTACCAAGAAAAACCAAGCTTGAAAACAAGTTTAAACACAAAATGTGCTTTAAGGAGTCTTAAAGCACATTTTTGAAAAATTGTCTTGTAAATGAGTTTTGAATGGCTAGATGTCCATCATTACTCTTAAATATATATGTGTACTATATAATATCACATTTGGGTGTCTATATTAGTGGGAAAAAAAAATTTCACTTCTATGTGCCTTGTTTTATGAATAGTAACTTTTATAAGCTATTTGTAACATATGTTTGTATAAGTAATTAAATTGACAAACAAAGACTATATTACCCTCATTATACTTAGGGGGCGGTTTTTTAAGGTTGGTGACTCACCACCCTCTTGTTAATTTGTTAAGTAAATAATGATGACTAAGAAAGTACTTTTGCTTTTAAACTACAAATATCTTCTAAAGTAAAACCAATCTTCATTCTCTCATTTCTTTCCTTGCTCACACGGTTTCCCACCTCTCTTCTTCCTTCCTTCTTTGTTCTCTCACGATAAAACCACTATCACCATTAGAACACAAGCTTTGACCTCTTGTAAAACCTTGCTCACTTGTCCAAATCAAAAACAAACACCACCATCTTCTTCCTCTCATCAAGCTCTTCATTCCTATCTTTTCAAAAGTCCAAGACAACCATTTCGGTGCCATGGAGTTTCTCCATTGAAGGAGCTTGAGCTTGTATTTTTACATATTGTTACTCTCCTTGACTTCTAGGTAAGGAATCTCAAATAAAAACTTCATTTCCTCCTTGTTTTTGTCATGTCCGAAAATACATATTGAAGGAGCTTTTTATGTGACTTTGTTCTAGCTTCATTCCAACTCTTCATGGACTAGGTGGAGTCCTCTCTTGCTAGATATTCAAACTCTCTTCAAAGAGCAAGGTAAAACAACTACATTAATGTTTTTGAAACAATGTAAAACTAGGGTTACAATGAGATGGAGCTTATAGCTTGAATACTCATTATAATGTTTGTATATTGTTTAGAACTTGTCAAAGAATCAAGTACTCTATCGGTTTTCTAAAGGAAACAAGAAAGAAGTTATTTTGCAAAAGAGGTAAATCTACTAACCTAATGTTGTTTAATGCCTTAGGAGAAATGAGCTTATAAATGCTTATTAAAACTACCTAAAGAGCCAATGGTGAATGACTTAGTAAAGTGTTCCAAGAGCTTAGTAAAAGGCATATGTGTTGTTGAGTGTATTTGCAGGTTAAAGGCAAATATATTGTGGAAATTCAGTGTTTATGATTTGTGCATTTTAAGGGCCTAAGAGCCATGTCATTTAAGGGCCTAAGTGCCATGCAATTTAAATTGTGCACTATATTGTGATGTAGTGCTTGTGAGTGAAGTTTGTGTATAATAAGTACTTGATGGATTTTTAGTGTTCTTGGTTGTTGTTGGTAAAAACAAGTGTTTTGGGTTAGTAATGTTCTAGGAGAACCTATGTCAAAATTGGGTAACAAATGTGAAGTTCTAAGTGTTAAAATGAGTTTGATAGTTAAGGAGTATTTAAAATGGTTAAGTGTTGTTCTTGTGTAAGAAAACATGCATTAAGGTGATTTGGGATGTAACAAGGACTTAGGCATGAGCTTGAGATTTTAGTATGTACCAAAGCCATTTGGACTTAGATAAAGACTTAGGCAAACTTTGGTAAATTAGGAGAAAGTGTACACTAGGAAAGAGTTTCAAGAAGGATATAAGGAATTAGTGTGAGAGATGATGCTTGGGAGATGATGTTAAGATAAGGAGAAAACATTTTGGGATAGTAGTTATCATAGGTGAGAAACACCATTTAGAAACCTAGTGTAAAATGTTGTAAGTGTTAGGAATTTTGTGAAGAAATAAGTAAAGGTTTAAGGAATTAGATAATGAGTTTTATGAGTGTTTAAGGATGTTTAAGGTGTGTTTGAAGTGCCCAAATGAGGTTAGGGGTACTAGGTTAGGTTATGGGGTGAAGTTTGGAGTTGAATGTGAAAAGAAAACAAAGGTCTGGGGGCAGACCGAACTTGCGACCGAACTTGCAAGTTCGGTCGGGCCCAGTTACCCTGCGAGAATTGGCTTCTGGAAAAGACCGACCTTGGGGACCGGACTTGCAAGGTCGGTCGGGCCTGTATTTTGAGTACGGATGAGTTACTGGAAAAGGCCGAACTTGGGACCGGACATGGTAAGTTCGGTCGGGCTAAATTACAAAGGGAGGAAAAGTCTCGGGAAAAGACCGAACATAGGACCGGACTGGTAAGTCGGTCGGAGTAGAAAATTTTTAAACGGAAATGTATTCTGGAATCGACCGAACTTGGGTAAGTTCGGTCGGCAGGTCGGTCGGACCTAAACTTGTAAAAAAAAAAAAAAAACAGAAAAGAATGTGACTTATGTAGTTAACCCTAGGGTGTATAATGAAGGTAACCTAGGGTAAGATAGACATTAAAAACATGTCATACAATTATGTTAAACACTTAGTAAATTTGGAGGTTAAGTAAGTTAATTAACCGACGTTCTTGAATTATGTATAGGAGTGACTCTATAGGAGGTGATTACGGAGGAAACCAAACGAGCAAGGACCAAGGTATGGTTTTTCTTGCCGTCTGTTGACTAGCGGTTTACACCGGTTTGTGTGTGTATGTTTTTCTGTGTGTTTACCAAGTTATAAGATTAAAGCAATGTAATGAGTTACAGTTGTTCATATTATTGTGAGGTGTTGTTGTGACTCATTTCCCTTGTTGTGTCTAACATGACTTACCACTATTGTGTAGTGGGTGTAGTTAAGTTCCACTATGAACTTCTAACTAGGTTAACTGGGGAAGTGAGGAATCGGTTATTCGGTCATGCATGTAAGTTAAGAGTAGATATCTGAATCAGATTCGACTCTTATTGTTGTTAGATTGTTCTCCTTAATTTGGCGTTCGATCTCCACGAGCTTCTCCAAAGCTTACCTATTCTGACTTATGCTCGGTTTAGTGGGAACCTGTGTTGTGTGGTGTGTTCGGGTCACTAAATCCGAACCATCTGTGACTTAAGTACTCGTTCGCTAACAGAACGGTAATGAGTGTGTTTAACGAGCTTGACATGAGAGTGAATCACTCTCTAGGCTCTTATGTTATTTGACCTTGTGGTTTGTTATCGTGGAGTGAAAATCCACTGTGTATGTGTTGTGAGCTATGCACTACTGATGCCATGCTCCATGTTATGTTAGCTATGTATATAATTGAATGCCATGTTATAATGACAAGTAGCTGCGCGTATCCCGGTAGCCGATGGGCTGCGCGTAAACCATACCAGCCAAGGGTTGCTGACCCCCTCGGGGGATCCATATTCTTATACTGCAGGATGAGGATCGAAAGAAGCGGAGTGGCTTTAGATCCTAGGATGTAATTACTTTTGCATACTTTGGATGTTGGCCCGGATGCGCCTGTGCTCCGTGGCGTTATATACTTTTGTTGTTGCGTATACGGTGATATTATGCAGTGAAGGATGTATGTAAAACACTCGGTATGTATATGATGTATTTATGGTTTAGTTTTATGCTCGGGAGTTGATCATCAGACCGGTACAATTGTATTTATTCTGCCTTGTCAACCACGTGGGTGGTTGACGGCGTTTGTAGCACCGAGCGTTAGTTACTGTTAGTTGTTTTATTCCGCTGCGATTTCATTTGGTATCATGTGGTATTAGGGGTGTTACAAAAAGTGTGGTATCAGAGCGAAGTATCGCTCTGATGACTAGAATACCGAGTTAGGATATACGAGTAGGAAACCTAACTACAGTTACCTAAGTGATCAGTTATGGAAAGGTTTAACCACTAACTAAGTGTGGAAATACTTATTGTCGGGAAGCGTTCGATCGTTGGACCGATAAGTGTGTAAGCATATTGCTAATGAATACTCATGTGAATACAGATGTCAGGTAGACCACGCGGTAGAGGCCGCGGAAGTGGTACTGGTACTGGGGGTGACCAGGGCGAGAACATACGGCTCAGGTTATGGCTGAGGCTGTAGCAGCCGCTGGGCCCAGATGGTACCCCAGCTCGTAGCTGCGATCCAGCAGGGGCAGATGCCCGGAGTTCAGCCACCACCGCCACCGCCACGAGAGACCAACTGGGTCAAGGCATTGGCAGACTTGAGACCCCTTCATTTCATGGGGAGACCGACCCACGTAAGTTGGAGGCGTACATCTCCGGTTGGAGACCGCCTACGAGACCTTGGCTGTGCCCGCAGAGGCCAAGGTCCGTCTTGCCGCTTACTACCTGAAGGGTTCGGCACAGAATTGGTGGAAGCTTGTGAGAGAGGACCGGATGGCGGATCCTCAGTTTGGGTGGAGGGAGTACACGGCTTGCTGCGAGCCAAATACTACCCGTGCACGTTCAAGAGGCCAAGCGCCTGGAGCTGGATAGTCTGAGGCAGGGGGACAAGGTGTCGGTTGATGAGTATTACACTGCTTCACCGGCCTGTCCACCTGTTACCGGACCTGGGATACTCGAACGGGTGCTGGTAACCGTTTCTACAACGGTCTCAGCCACCGTCTTCGCTATGGGATGGGGCCAGCTGAGTATACTACCTTGCAGGTAATTAAATAAAGGGTGATGTGAATATGTATAGTCTACAAGTGAGTAATAATGTGAGTTTGTGAGTATGTATTGCGGGGCATGACTAATCATCCTAAATACAGGAGTGCTATCATGCCGCTGCTAAGGTGGAGATCACCGTCATTCTGAGGGACGAGGAGATGCGCACAAGCGCAAGGCCACGAGCGAGGGCCAGAGTTCGCAGGGGTATGGGGGAGGAAAGAAGAAGAAGAAACCTTATTCCCAGCCCCAGAAGAGTCAGCACCAGGGTGACAAGGGCCAAGCCCAAACCACCACCGTGAGGAGCCACTGAAGCTCACATATGCTTACGCGGCGAAGCCCCTACGCTCTTACCCACCAAAGGGTAATGGTTTAATCATGTGTAATAAGTTATGTGTATGTTGATAAGTTGTGAAATAAGTACTGAGTGTGTATTGTGTTAGCAGCTAGCACGGGCTCTGGACCGGAGCGCCACTATTACTGTAAGTGGTGAATGGAGACCACCCGGCAAGGACTGCAAGGGGGAATGAGGTGCAGTGTCGATACTGCGAGAAATGGGGTCACCGTGACCACGAGTGTTACCGGAACCCCACAGCAGAGTCAACAAGCCCAAGGGGCAGTGGAAGGGTAAGGCCACAACAGCTATTGATGGCCCGAGACGGCTAACCAGCCACCCACTGATCAGAGGCATGCTGATTCCAGAAGGGGAAAGGGTCGGGACCTAGCAAGGCCACCCTGAATTGGTTGGACCGTCTGAGGCGCCAGGGCCCTCTTCTAGACCAGGTACCGCCTAAACTGTTGAATGTAATAAGTGATTGCATACCGCATTTCATGCTTATGTGTGTTAGTGAGTTCAAGTGTATT